>JAYKKI010000044.1:6837500-8037500 GCA_039881145.1 Druceiella hillmani | reverse complement strand
TTTTCTCAGTTTAATAGTGTCTTTATTTTATTCAACATTTATTTAAATTAGTAATACTTAACAGACTTATGGTGCGGCGTGTCGAAACACAAATCCGCCTGCCTAATATATCCGCTAAGGAAGGTGTATTATTTATAATACTAGCTGTATGCCGTGGTTTTACCCCCGCATAATCATTTCAATTACACTGCTCTCTAGATACTCCCCACTCCCTCTCGCGGTCACTTAAGGTCACTACTCCGTTCGCCAAACAACATCGGTTGCCGAGGTTAGAGCTATATTGGCGGGATGCTCACTAAGTAAATAAGATGGTCTCTCTTCAACTCGCCAAGTTTAAACAGTGTTCCCCAACTTCTTTAACATTTCTGTAATTGTTCTGCCTCTGTTTATTATAGTTTAAAAATTAATAGTGTCTTAATTTCCTAGTATGGGATTTCCAAAATAGCAAACATTTTAAAACCGAATGTGTAGTCCAGAGTTTAGGGCAAACAAACAAATATAGCAAACTATATATTATAATATTTGCCAAGGTATGGGCTTTTGTAACGCAAAAAGATTTTTTGAAATTTGATGTGTGGTTTCAGAGATTAGGGTGAATAAACAAATAAATAAACTTTTGGGCTTTATATATTAGTAAAGAAATTTGTATCTACATAGATGTTACATTTTATTTAGACATTGGTTCTATTATTTTATTCAGATTTATTCTTTTTCCCATTCTTATTTTTTATAAAATATCTTATACGCATGTATATATTCTTTAATTGGCAGCACAACTTATTGTTTGCATTCATTGTATTTGCTATGTTGCGGAACACATCAAATATTGTCTTTTTTTCTTTGTACTTCAAGGTCAATTTAAATGTAAAACTATAAATATTGAATACTACATGCTGTATAAGACTCATACGGTTTCAAAACAGTTCCGCCTAATTATTAATTAATAATTTGTCAGTTTTTCAATAAAAATAATGATGGAATATTTTTATTTTGGTAATTAATATATAATAACTGAAGGGAATTTTAATTAAGTATTTTTCAAGAATTATTCTTAAGCAAAGATTCAGATCAGATATTTCTTTTTACATGAGCTTTTTTGTCAAGAAATTCATCAATTAATGATCTTACTAAAAACTTTTATCCTAACTTGCTCTGTAGAATAGTATCAACTCATAAATATAAAATTTCTTAAATATGAGATATATTGGTATAGATGGCCTCAATCTACCCTCGGCTCACTTTTGTTAACTCAACTTTTGATTTTTGAAGGAATCTGTTTGGGTACGTATTGCATCCATCATTAATTTCCATAATACTCAATGATTTATGAACATTCAATTGAAAGATTTTGCTTATGTAACATACCTGTAATAGTTGTATGTTTGTCGAGATACAAATAACCTCCTACGTCACTACACGACAAAGGCTTGGAACGGGCGCAGAATTATTAAACGCGTCGTGAAATTCAAGTCTGATGCCGGGCATCTGTCTGTATATTTCTGATCTGAATTTTATCTCTGTGTATACGCTGGCAATCTGCGATATATATATAAAATGGTTGCTTGTATATTTCTAGATCGATTTTAATTATTATAAGGGGTATTATATATATATATATATATATATATATATATATATATATATATATATATATATATATATATGTATATATATATTACTGTATGTCACTATTAAAACAATAACCTTATATTAAAATTATGTAATAAGAATAAAATCAGTAAATACTTACAAAAAAAAGTCCAAAATATATTAGTAAATAGTCATTCTTATGTTTATTTAGGGTCTAGGGATAAGGTAGGACATCTTATTTTTATCATTAATTGTTCTTTAATTTTTTTTTGATGCCAGTGTATCCCTACTCTGTCTTTATTTTCTTACATCTCATAATTGTTCGAAATTTTACAGTACCATAGGCTTCTCTTAAGTCTACAAATGCAGTCGGTTGGATCGTATGACAGTTTCTATGTATTGAATTTTGCTGAAGCTTTTTTGTGAAGCTAATCGACTCGTTAGGTATTTATATTCAAATTTATTGTTCTAAACATTTCGTTAATATAATCGCGTAACGAAGAAATATCGCCCAAATTATTGACACTGGTCTAAGAAAATGTAAATATATTCAGAAATATACAACGAGTAAACAAAGAAATGAACATGTTGATTGAAAATCTTTAGCAACGAAGAAGATCGAAGACGAAGATTCTCTGATTACACCATCATGTTTACTCAAAACAATTTAGAGCCGAAAGTGGTTATTAAAGAAATAAAACTGTAAGCATAGAAAGTTGAGAGGCAAGTGAACATCGCGAAATCCCAATTTATAAAAATACTAACAAAAACATAGAATCCATAAATTTATACCTAATGACTAGCTGTTATTTCATTTTGTTCATAAATTTGGGAATATTTATCTAACGTCTTTGTCCTTTTTACGCAGAAAAGTTACAGTGAAGGTATAAATATGGCGGCAACTAATCTCCAAAAAATGTCGTTCTCTCTTTTGCAATAATAGAAAAATGAGGCCTGACTTGAAGTATTCACTGGACAAGGCATCTCAAGTTTCAGATGTAAATAAAAATGAAATAAAAATATTAAACTTTTAAATTGTTTCAGGTCAAAAATTTAGCTAACGAGATGTTTAGAAGTAACAAGAAAAAATCAATACACCTCAATATTTTGATTAGCGTCTTTACTTAAATTTTTAAATCTTCACTTTTCGTCTTGATGTGTAGCGTCAAAATAAACCTACATACGTCAAAACATATCTTTCTTTGGGTGTAGAATAAAAAAACTCTGCCCAGTAGAGAACGATCGGGAAATTGCTTGCCCTCGTCCAAGCATTTTAAGTGTCACTTGCAATGGCAACGATTTTTCTCCGATTTCACTCTTTTTATTTCAACATTCGTTTTTTAATATGTAATTTGTATGTCAGTCACAATCGCACAATGTTCGAAATATAATTAAACGTACCTAATAATGAAAGCTAGAATAAATCGGTAAGGCAGGAATAAATCATTCTTCGTAGGCCAATGTACGAACTATTCGCCACATATCTGCTTCAAGCAGATCTGCATAAATTGATCTATTCCATTAAACAATGGTCTCTTAAATCGTCTTCTCGCGAAAATATCTGAAAATTATATGCTTGTAGCATTTCTTTTCTGTTATATCTATCGGATCATATAAAACTTTATACATCTAGTTTTTACAGTAGGATGAATAAGTGACTTGAGGCTACTATTACACAAAAACATCAGTAGTGACTAGTATTAGATATAAAGTTAAATATACGAGTACACAAGACCACTTACATAAATTAAAAATCAAATAATATATATATATATATATATATATATATATATATATATATATATATATATATATGTATATATAAATATATATATATATATATATATATATATATATATATATATATATATATATATGTATATATTATATATAATAGTTATTGGTAATATGGTAAGTTTATTTATTAGTCGCCGACCTAATAATTAATAACGCAAATAAAACGGCTCATAACTTCATTATATAATTAAACTTGTTGTATCGTGGTATTGTCAATGACACACATATTCAACATATAACTCGGTTCATTCTTCGCACAATGTCTGAAAATATAGATGTAAAACATTACATACAAATACGATGTAATGTACGAAGCCTTTTTTTAGAGGAGTATGATCGTAATGTTGTGTCGGCCGTGAACATAAAATTCGCGTAAAATACACGTATTTCAACTCTTTTACGATGTTTCGCTAGAATATCGATGCGAGAGATAAATTATGATTCTTTATATTAGAAAATTTACTTCTGCGTTAGTATTTAAATTTATTATGGATTTCTTCCAATGTGTAACAAGCTCAGATCCGGCGTGAGAAATTTCCGTGTGAATAAGTGTTTGATATTATCGGAGAATGAACGTGTATCGTGTCACACAATAACCTCATTTTTATGCATAAAAATGGTACGTACTGGTCGACTATACTAAAGTATACAAAGCATAGGAAGCAGGGTCGGTGATATAAACTAATTTTTTTAGAGTTTTACATTTTGATAGAGTGTATGATATAGCGATACTCGATATGAGTATGATTATTTTAACGTAAACTGAATTGGTTTAAAGGAGTAAATTGATGTACTTAGTTGGAACTAAATTTATTTCAAATGATATCTTAATAAGAAGCCATCCACGAAATAGGAAGCTAATTTACGAAATATACATTATAGAGAACATCACACTTCGAATGTGATATAGCTGGTATAACAAAAATTTATATATGGATATATATGGATATATATATATATATATATATATATATATATATATATATATATATATATATCTATATATATATATAAATTTATTTATTAATTTATGTAACTGGTCTTGTGTACTCGTATATTTAACCTTATATCCAATACTAGTCACTACTGATGTTTTTGTGTAATAGTAGCCTCAAGTCACTTATTCATCCTACTGTAAAAACTAGATGTATAAAGTTTTATATGATCCGATAGATATAACAGAAAAGAAATGCTACAAGCATATAATTTTCAGATATTTTCGCGAGAAGACGATTTAAGAGACCATTGTTTAATGGAATAGATCAATTTATGCAGATCTGCTTGAAGCAGATATGTGGCGAATAGTTCGTACATTGGCCTACGAAGAATGATTTATTCCTGCCTTACCGATTTATTCTAGCTTTCATTATTAGGTACGTTTAATTATATTTCGAACATTGTGCGATTGTGACTGACATACAAATTACATATTAAAAAACGAATGTTGAAATAAAAAGAGTGAAATCGGAGAAAAATCGTTGCCATTGCAAGTGACACTTAAAATGCTTGGACGAGGGCAAGCAATTTCCCGATCGTTCTCTACTGGGCAGAGTTTTTTTATTCTACACCCAAAGAAAGATATGTTTTGACGTATGTAGGTTTATTTTGACGCTACACATCAAGACGAAAAGTGAAGATTTAAAAATTTAAGTAAAGACGCTAATCAAAATATTGAGGTGTATTGATTTTTTCTTGTTACTTCTAAACATCTCGTTAGCTAAATTTTTGACCTGAAACAATTTAAAAGTTTAATATTTTTATTTCATTTTTATTTACATCTGAAACTTGAGATGCCTTGTCCAGTGAATACTTCAAGTCAGGCCTCATTTTTCTATTATTGCAAAAGAGAGAACGACATTTTTTGGAGATTAGTTGCCGCCATATTTATACCTTCACTGTAACTTTTCTGCGTAAAAAGGACAAAGACGTTAGATAAATATTCCCAAATTTATGAACAAAATGAAATAACAGCTAGTCATTAGGTATAAATTTATGGATTCTATGTTTTTGTTAGTATTTTTATAAATTGGGATTTCGCGATGTTCACTTGCCTCTCAACTTTCTATGCTTACAGTTTTATTTCTTTAATAACCACTTTCGGCTCTAAATTGTTTTGAGTAAACATGATGGTGTAATCAGAGAATCTTCGTCTTCGATCTTCTTCGTTGCTAAAGATTTTCAATCAACATGTTCATTTCTTTGTTTACTCGTTGTATATTTCTGAATATATTTACATTTTCTTAGACCAGTGTCAATAATTTGGGCGATATTTCTTCGTTACGCGATTATATTAACGAAATGTTTAGAACAATAAATTTGAATATAAATACCTAACGAGTCGATTAGCTTCACAAAAAAGCTTCAGCAAAATTCAATACATAGAAACTGTCATACGATCCAACCGACTGCATTTGTAGACTTAAGAGAAGCCTATGGTACTGTAAAATTTCGAACAATTATGAGATGTAAGAAAATAAAGACAGAGTAGGGATACACTGGCATCAAAAAAAAATTAAAGAACAATTAATGATAAAAATAAGATGTCCTACCTTATCCCTAGACCCTAAATAAACATAAGAATGACTATTTACTAATATATTTTGGACTTTTTTTTGTAAGTATTTACTGATTTTATTCTTATTACATAATTTTAATATAAGGTTATTGTTTTAATAGTGACATACAGTAATATATATATACACATATATATATATATATATATATATATATATATATATATATATATATATATATATATATATATAATACCCCTTATAATAATTAAAATCGATCTAGAAATATACAAGCAACCATTTTATATATATATCGCAGATTGCCAGCGTATACACAGAGATAAAATTCAGATCAGAAATATACAGACAGATGCCCGGCATCAGACTTGAATTTCACGACGCGTTTAATAATTCTGCGCCCGTTCCAAGCCTTTGTCGTGTAGTGACGTAGGAGGTTATTTGTATCTCGACAAACATACAACTATTACAGGTATGTTACATAAGCAAAATCTTTCAATTGAATGTTCATAAATCATTGAGTATTATGGAAATTAATGATGGATGCAATACGTACCCAAACAGATTCCTTCAAAAATCAAAAGTTGAGTTAACAAAAGTGAGCCGAGGGTAGATTGAGGCCATCTATACCAATATATCTCATATTTAAGAAATTTTATATTTATGAGTTGATACTATTCTACAGAGCAAGTTAGGATAAAAGTTTTTAGTAAGATCATTAATTGATGAATTTCTTGACAAAAAAGCTCATGTAAAAAGAAATATCATAAAAACATCTTTAAAGAATTGATCTCCTTAAAATGAAACAAACAAAGCGGAGAAATTCTTTTAAGGTTTACAGTAAAGATATTATTTATATTCATTGGAAACCTACTTTATTATATTTATTTTAATCTGAAAACAAAGAAAGAAACATCACAACCTATAAGCTATAGTCCACATATATAGATTATCAGGGTTCAGCATTAAACTTGTGATTTCTGACCTTAAATATCCTCAAATACCAATTTTTAACCGAAATGGATCACAAAAGCCAAAATTTGTCCAGGGAATTGAAGGTTTCATTATGAATTTCTAAGTTTTAACTTCAAGCTCGTTATTTATGACTTTTAAAATTATTTGATATCGAATTTCAGTCAAATCTGACTATAAATGACAAAATTCGTCCGTTGTATTAGCGCCGTGATCTTAGATTTTTTTTCAAAATTATGATATTTTTTATTATGGTAAAACAACGTATGCAAACTTTTAGCTTTCGGTTAATAATAAGCAGATTAAATGATTTAAGTAACACCATATGAAATAATTAACTTGCTTAAAAGCTTCTTGATTGTTGCCTCTAACTTGCCCCTAATAAAGTACATGTCTATTATTCACATAAAATACTTTGAACACGTGTTTTCTATCAATTATCATTTTTTTCAGTTTACTTTGTAAAATATTACATTTGCTGCGTAAACTGCAATACGTGTTGCTATATCACCTTAAAGGCCCTTACTTATTTTCAGTAAATAGCGTCAAGCATATAATTATAATTGAATTTTTCATAAATTTTGATATATGCTCCAATTAAAAATAAAGACATTCATATTTGTTTTCATTTTAATTATCAATAAAATAAAGTTCAAGATTCAAATTTTCATTGAAATATAGACTGAAATAAATAAGGCCCAAAACAAATTACTCGTTATGAAATAATACAAGAATAGTATCAACACTCGTAATCATCTTTATTTATTTGTACAGTATTCTTGGTCGTTTCTTTTCCTAAATTTTCTAAATTATCAATTATGATATCATCTTATTTTCAACGACATACCACATGCTGTTTAACACGCTTAGATTCTTTGCAAATAAATGCTTCCGTTCTTAATTAAATCGTTACATTTACGGAACACTGTCGTAAATAAAGCCTCGTTAATTCCGTGACCAGTCTGTTTGCGCGTGGACACGCCGAGACTTTAAGCCGAGTTTAAGAAACCTTTAGGTTGCGCGCTCTGGTATTATTATTCAGCATACGTTACCCTCTGTCTCATTTATGAAATAAATAGTCTGTGGGTCGATTAAAATGATATTTCGTTTGCTTTTAACCAGTTCTATACATTTTGGATTATTTATCCTTCTTAGGAAACTAATGAGCAATATTTACATTTCATTAAAATGTAAAAATTTTATTACAAACTATTTTATACAAGTACATAAAGAGCGATAGTACTGGTAAGGTAAATGTAATTTTACACACATTAATGAATTCAGCTTTAATCAGTTATGAGTTGAGATCAACAAATGATTACTTTTTTATAATATGCATTTTATTGAAGCTCTTTCAGGATAAAATCTTGCAAGCTGCAATTTCAGAAATAAATATTAAATACAAAATACAAATTTCAACTCGTAAGGGTGATCCCATCCATATGCTCACTCAATGTAGGGTAGCAAAAAGGGCGGGATCAATATATCACAAGCGTCAAATTCGTCCGAGCGTTTGATAAATAATTTTGTTTGTGAAGTGAAGACATCTACAGTAAATAGGCTTGGAATATTTTGAAGAAATTTACGAAGTTTTTATTGTACATTTTTACATCGATTCTTTATTATCAATTACACGACTTTATTTTATATACATCATTTATCATAATTTGCAGATGATATTAATTTGTGTTGACTATTGAAAAAATTTAATTAGACACGATTTAAAAAGTTTTATCAGGTAATTTATTTTATATTGAAATGAATTGCAGCAATAGAGTAACGGATAGACTTTCCATTCTTTAATGTTTAGTTTCTACTTTGATTTTTTTCCACTTGCGGTTTTTTGTCTCTTTTTTTAATTTTATTATGGAAAACTTCATCTTTCATTGATATAAAATTTTGTATTATTTATTTCTTTGTTGCGAGTATTTTTAAAATTTTTCTATTTTCTTCATTCTATTCGTATATAAGTTTATTTTATAAGTCTTTTAGTTCAAAAGTTGTTAATCTAACAATATCGTTTTCAATATTTTCCACAACTACTTTTGTTTCTTTATTTATTTTCATAAATTTTTCATTTGTTCTTTGTTATAATCCATTAAACAAAATATAGATTTAAATCGACGTCATATACTGACTCTTCTCGTTAATGAGTCAATATTCGCCAACATTTATAGAAATTAAAACGTAATTTATATTGACAAAAACTATCAATACTTTGTGGTTAAAAGTGAGTTTCATAATTAAATGAAACTACGTGTGTTTCATATTGCGATAACTCGTATATATCTAATAACTTTCTTGTCTAACCTGAATTAACGCTAGACAGGTAATGCTGAACTATTGGTGGATAAGCAGGGGAGTTAGTCATTAGGAGTTGCTTCAGAAGGGATTTGTGTGTAAATTTACCGTCAGCAATTACATCGACCAGCTGACAATCTAAGTAGTCAACAAGGCCGAATTCATTTTCTCCATGATAACTCTAGGCCACAAGCTGCAAAATATACTAGTTAACAGTTAGAAGAGTTGTAATTCATTCACTACATATTTCTTCAGACAAGTACTCCTTGTTCAACATCTCTGCAATCATTTATGGAAATTTTGAATGAAAAACAATTTTGTAATCCTGATTATGCGCGTGGCCTAAAAGTATTAAAATACTAAAACATGGATTAATTTTTTCTCTCATTTCATTTCCACCAAAAAGGTCATCTGAAACGCGTTGTTATAAGTACGTACATATTATTAAATTATTTGGATTGCAGATGTTGGTTCATTAAGAAAGGATTCAGAGCTTCTAATGATTTTTGTATGGGCTCTAAGTTGACATTTTTGACAAAAAATTTGAATGCTCTACAATGTACATAAATGACTACCGCTACCATAGAGTCTATGTCTGTATATTCTAAATAACTGATGTAAGTTTCATAGGAAAATTGACTAAATATTGATGAAAACTTAGGTTCTTTCCAAAACTTAATTTTCAATCTTTATTGTTTTTAAGATAATAAATATAAATTTTAAGAAGCAAAAAACTGTTTTACATAAAATGAAACTTATTTTCGGAAAATACTAATCCAATTAAATTGAAAACTTAATTCCCCAAATAAAAAATATTAAGACCTTAAGGCCTTGTCACTATTAAACGCACATGTTTATTGTGCATCTATTTATAAAAAGGCGAAAAAACAAATCAATCGGAAAGTAAAATAGAAAGTCTTCAATAAAAACGTATCTGATTAGTTGTAAGTGATTATCCCTATCAAAAATCGAAATCCAATCTTCAATCGTTTCATTAAGAACAATACAATCCGAATGCAAACTAGATAAAAATTATTACCGGAAGTCTGTATTTGCTTTATTAGAAGAGAAAGATAAGGGCTTTGTACCATATTTTGCAGAAGATCGTAATATTGTGTGTTGCAAATACATTCCTGGCTTAATGAAAATGTTTGACATCGAATATGACGCGAACGACGTGAGATTGTACATAGACTCATCAAAGTGAAGTTTGAAAGCATTTCTTTTGCATAATGGCAATAAGTACGCTTCACTGCCAGTCGCCCATTCTGTACATTTGAAAGAATGCTATAACAATTTGAAAAACATGTAAGATAAAATAAAGTACGTACAACACGATTGGGTGGTCCGTGCAGATCTGAAAGTTATAAGTATGCTGCTCGGTCAACAAGGTGAATTGAACTAGTTCCTGGAACCAAAAGCATTGTGAGGGAAAATTTATTCTTCCAGGAAGAAGTTTTGATACCCCCTTTAGATATAAAACTAGGAATGATGAAACAATTTGTGAAGGCGCTGAATAAAGGAGGAGAAGGTTTTAAATATCTCCATACATGGTTTCCATCTCTATCTTCATTTTGTTTATAGCCTAAATTGAAAGAAGATATTTTTTGTGGGCTCGGACATAAGAAAATTAACGAAAGACATAACTTTCGATGCAAAATTAAGCGAAATTGAATTAGAAGCCTGGAAACATTTTAAGAAAACAGTGAACAATGTGAAGAAAATGATTGAAAATTTCGTAAAAATGGGATGGTTGATGAGCATTAAACTTTACTTCTTTAATTCGGACTTGAATTACTTAACTGGTAACTTAGAAGCTGTATGTGAGAGCCTGGTAATAGATTTCATCAGAATTTGAATGAGACAGAACGACGCTATCTTTTCTAATATTATAATGTCTAAGTTTATAATATTTCATAAATACGGTTTTTCCAAAAAATGAGGGCGATGGGGGAAATCTAAATATATATTCGTAATCAGCGTACCAAAATACCCTAAGATGAGCTATGAAATCCAAAAAGGGAAAATAAAAGTTAAAATTTGCAGACCTGTGTAACCTGACCTAAATGCATGCAAATAAATTGTCAGTGTCAAGTTCCAGATTAATTTTTTCTAGCATGCCACACGAACTTTACAACAAAACTTTAAACCAATTTCAGCCGTATCTAAGAACTCCTAAACCCAAAAAAGGACAAAAATGACATCATCGTTATATACACGACTTTAAACATTTAATGCCAATTTAACGCTTTTGTGGTTCATCAGTTTTTCATTCAGTTTTTGTAAAATAAACAGAGACAATTCATTTGTGTTATGATACATGAGCATGTAGCGGCAGGCTTTCATATGTTCATGCACTATTACACAGAAGAAACGACGAATGAATGATATTTTTAATATATCCCTCATGTCACTAAAATTGGGATAATATTTCCACCCTAAATGGTAATGGTGATATGTTCCTCAATAAGTCACACTTCTCGCAATGAGCCTCACATTTACCCTTTGAATACATTTAATCGAAAAGCATCGTAACTGTTTATCACAGTGGTTTTTGAAAAAAATAACAGTGGGTTTTGTTTAAAATTGTTTCTTTCAATAAAAAAATTAACATTGAACAGGTCTTAAAGAGTAAACACTCCATTATTTCTTATCGTTTTTCTCTTTGTAAAATGGATACAAAGTTCTGGGTAATGAATATGTATATTTTTGCGCGCAATACTTATTCTTTTTAACGAATTATTTTAATATTCACTTGTTTTTTGTCTTAGTTCCTTTTTATATCTTTTTTAAATAATATTTTAAAATATAAAAAATACAATACGGAACCTAACCAATCAGAATCCTACTCTTGATTATAATTTGATCTACGGGGGTTATGTGTAATAAATAGAAAAAAAAAGCAATCAACCTGTGATTAGTTTCAGGCCTTAAACTAAGAATCACGTACGTACAATAATAGATATCATAATAAACACAATACATCATTATAATTAATATGAAAGTAAATCGTTAAGAACGTAGGTTAACTTTGCTTAATTTTGCCGAAGTTGCTTCAATGTGGAATCCACTTCAGTTTTTGTAACTTGGAACAAGTGTGACGTCATAACGTAATAGTACTAACTATTATAATACTCATAAGTTAAAAGGTTATAAGAGTTTGTTTCATGTCTTTAGGAACTTTATTTGACCATAATTTGTACAAACATTTGAAAACATGCAAAACCATTGTTTTTACGTTAGCAATTTTATGGTATTTAAAAATTTTTATAAAAAAAATATTTATAAAAAAATTACTGTGTCGAAAAAAAAACGCTTGAAAGTTATACTTATAAACTTCAAAAATAATTTTCTTGTCTTGTATAAAAATTGTTAGTAATTTTATTACATTTTTTGTAAAAAAATTAATAAGAAAAAATATGAGAAAGAAGTAATTCTAGAATCTGTAATAATTTCCTACGTCTTTAGTTCTATTTAAAATATGTGTATTGCCTCATATCAGCATCTGAATATTTTATTTTGTAGGTATACTCTTCTTTTTTACACTATAACTATTCACATTTGATGCTTCTATAGCATTCTGAATACTTGTGTCTAGTAAAGACTTTTTTGATATTTTACTGATGCACATATGCCATATAGGGTCTTTGATGAAATATTTTGTCTTTGAAAGTACGTAAACGTAAAAATACTGGATTAAATTTTACTATGAGTAGGAAATGAGTCATTAGGTAATTACCATCTGTTATTTTCTGTTAAAGCAGCAAAAAACTACAAAATATACAGTATGAAAATAAAAAAATATTACAAAATAAATCACTACCAAATTTGACACGCTGAACTATAAGAAATAGGCGAGAAGGAAAAAATCAATAGTTAAATTTCAAGAAAAGAACATTTTAAAAATTGTTATTAAATCATTTCTAAATAACGAGTTAGTTTTTGATGAAAGTTATTTCAGATTTTGTTCATGATTCGAATTATTGTACGCATTATCTTGAGTTAAAGAAGCAATGCCCGTGTTTTTACTGAAAAAAAAATGTGCTACAAGATTCCTTTACAGAGCGTAATATTAAATCCATTTCCCATGTACCTCGAAGTTTTGGTCGAAAATCTAAGCGGGTGAGGGGGCAAAAATATGTTGTTATAAATTTATGTTTACAATTAATAGGGATATTAGTAACGAGTGTCATAGGAGAGTAGATGTTAGTAATTGTTATTACATTCTTAATTTATTAATTGATACTGTCACGAAACAAAATGTAAGAAATAGAGATAGTTGAGGAAAATTATACACGGATCTTCATTTAAATTTCTAAATTATGAGAGTATCATCTAACCAGCAACGAACTTTTAATACTGCATCGTAAACGTAAGCAGCAACCGTTGTCTAACAACAAATGCCCGTAACATATATAAATCCCTTAATTAAATTGTCATATTTATTTAACATATAAATAATTGCTTCATAGTTTCCTGCTAGATTATACTATTCATGGTATATGACCTGAGAATTATATAATAAGTTTAATATTATTACACTGACCTTCGTCGAAATAAACTTTCACATATCTTATTTCAATCTTAACAACTTTCCATTTCCATCGATATAAAAAAAACATTTCACATAAAAATGGATTAGTTTAGTCTCTGTGGCTCGTAAATATCTATTTACATACAGCGTTTAAGTTTTCTGGTTAATTATTGTTTTTAGAGTTTGTAAGTAATTATGAATGCAAGTTTATATAAATTTATATTCAACGTCACTTTTCATATAATACTCAACAAATATTTAAGAATAAAGAAAAATTATCATCAGCTTAACAAAGCTTTTCAGTATTTTTAGTTTTTGATTTAATTTCGTTTTATTATTAAACACAAATTTACTTCAAATTTCAAAATGTTTAGCTTCTGAAGCTCTAAAACAAGACGCATGGTGGGACACAATAAACAATCATTGACGAAAAAAAACTTTTTGTCACCATTTCAAACTATCAGAAAGATACTGTGTGACTTTATGATATCATGAAACAATTCGTCAATTCATTATGATAAGAAAAAAACTATTAAATCATTGTAATGTAGAAAAAAGAAAGGAATAATACTTACAAATATTTATATAATTTTATACGTCATAAAATTTTAAAATATTATGCGAACACTAGCAAAGTTGTATGTTTTTCAAACAGCAACGTATATTACATCCTTGAAAAATTATTTTTCTTACTCAAACCATATAATGCTGCCTTACATATACATTTAAGAGATTTAGTTAAATTATTTTTATATATGCAAATACTTCAAAAAGTTAATCTTACTTTTTACCTAAAGTCCTCCAACTTTACAGTAATTCCTCGTAACGGATACTAGTAAACAATTGTGTAGCTCAGATATTAATTGAAATTATTTATCTACTGATGATACTATAATGTTAAATATTTTTTACATATAATATGAGCATTGAAGGTTAGTAGTATGGTTCAATTAAGTATTGAAGGTTAGTAGTATGGTTCAATTAAGTGTAGTGACATGCTATAAATATAACTTCTTTGTCGTACACTTTGTTAGTAATTACCAATTGAAGTGTCAAATGATATATAAGGTATGGGTATATGAGTTTCGGCAAAAAAGAACAAACAAAAAATATAGAAATTTCACAAAGGAAACTTTAAATGGTCTTTCTTTGTCAGTTCCATTCAAGGTGAAAAAAGAAGAAAGCTACAAACAAGACATGTACGAAAATAGATGAAGTTGTGCTCTTCTATGACTCGACAAGCATCAGTTCCAAAAACATGAAGAACGAAATGTTGCTGTGTTCATTAATATTTATCAACAGCGACATCATGGAAACGAAATGAAATTTCGAAAAATCAAAAAACTTTATGGATACAGCTTGCAGGTTAAGTTTGAATTATTTGACAGAGCTACCCTTTTATTCTAATACTGCAAGAGAGAAAATTGTATATTATAGATAACAAAGGTACCTTTCGAAAGATGATTTTACTGACTAAACATGAAAAATAAAATAATTTTGTGAGCTGAGAAACAGAGTTTCTAGTTACTAATCTAAAATTATTATAAGCTATAATATTATGCTACCGTGATAGTACTCACAAACAAATGTCGCTTTCTGTAAGTAATTGTTCATATTTACATTACACATATTACGTTTATGTTACATAGTTCCTAGTTAATTTTGCACTGGCGTCTGGAATTAGATAGTTCCTGTTAACTCCGCGCTAGCGTCTGTACGCACGGACACGTCTCTCTAGTTTAGTCAAACTTTGGTAACATTAGGAAAGGGCGCACGCATATTATTCAATACGTTTCATCTGGCGTGTGGTTGATGAAAAAATAGATTAACTGCTTTTTCCATAATTTGAAGTAAAAATTACTATAATTTTTTTTCCTATATAAATGTTATCCACTCTTTTTCACCCCCTTTGAGAAAATCCTGAAACTCGGAAAGCCCTGAAATGCGGGTAACATTATTTTTGTTAAAGAGCATGAACACCCAATTTTAAGTAAAAATTTCCATGAAAATATTTTTTCTCAATATTTTCTTATCAATATTTTCAGCATTATGATCAAAATTAGAAAGGTTTTTATTGAAGCTGAATCATATTGTATTAACCAACCTGACATTTTATGTATACGCAAAATTAGAAAACAATCTTGGCAAACTGACACTAAATCCACCCTAGTCGCTTCATAATATTATACACATTGACGTAAATTATTCAAAATATAGAAATGAAACGAATATGCCATAAACCTTAATAATCACGTCATTAATATAACATTCATGATTTAAATATAAGTTCCGCGAAGATGCAAATATTGTTACATTTCATGGTTTACTATTATTATCTTTTCGTCAATTTTTTCGGCAATATTATCACTTCATGTAATCTGATTGTCATATTTTATGTGTTAATTTATTAAGGCAGCAAGCTGGATAACTGAAGAAAAATTTAAGAATTTAGTTAATTGATTGGTTTTTGACAGTGTCTCTAATTACTTAATGAACAAAGTTAAGAAATAAGTCCTAAATGCTATTGTTAACATAAAATCTAAATGTCGTTCGGGTTTTTAAACCACCAGCATCAACTAAGAGCAAGAAAGGATCATTACATTGTATTAACGTACCATATTTGGTAAAGGCAATTCGGTGATGTTCGCTCTTCCCCAGAATACGTTGCGAAGTTAAGTTAGTCCCTCCTTTACTAATGAAATCCACGTAATTTTTTTATAAAAACTACGATGCTCAATTATTTATTGTTAACTACATTAAAGGTAAAAATGAAGTGGATATATTGGTACGAAAATTCATTTCATTCTATCAAAATCGATGATGGTGGTTAATTCATACTAAACTCTTACTAAAACGTACATAACTCAATTTATTTTAAATAGGCCTTTATCATATCATTAGGTATTATGGGATACCGTTAAGTAGAGCACAATGTCAGTGGACGTTATTTCTCATAAATAAGTCTTCATGCTTATGTGACACTGTTATTAATAATTCCTCGTTAGCTTCAAGGTGATGTTTATGTGAATGCGGACATGCCTCGTCTGTTTAATCAGTTTGGGGGAAATGAGAAAGCTTTAGCGGACACACACTTATGACTTTATCGCCAGTACAAAAGGTGTTTGTGACATTTATGAAATCAGTCTCACTATCACTTTCTTTTTTAGAATTTTTTAAAATCTGATCTGTAAATTAAGCTGGAAGCATTGCCATATTATGCATGTTACCGCTTATAAATAGCACATATATTAATAGCAGTAAAATATTGCAATAGTAGCTTTTTCAATAGAATACACTCTGAAATGGTAAATTCAAATCTAAAGTCCATCTCCATCAAACTTCCTATAATTTTTACTTAAATACGAAGATGTGTGCTACCTCCTCAGTCTTATTAATACGTTATTCATCAAGTTAGGAAACCTTGTCAGTTCGTTACATGCACAGATGGCTACATAAATTTTGGAACTTGGAGAAATAGTGTTTCGCAAAAATATCGGTGGCATGTAACATAGCCGGTTAATTCTTAAGAACGATCGAGAAGTGATATCTTCAATTTCATTGTAATCACTTTTAATAAGTTCGGGTAGATCTGTCATCTGCCGTCAAAAAAAAAGTGAAAGTTGTGCAGTTGTGCAGAAATGTCGATGTCAAAATATATTTTTTGGCTAATATTAGTATATATTAAAGGCATTATAGTTCACAATTAAATGAAACTACGTGATGTAGTATTATTACTACTTTCTTTAATTTCTTTACCACGACCTAGGTTTCGTTGTATTATAACATCTTCAAGTGAACCATTATTATCTTAAAGAAAGTAGAAATAATACTACAGTAGTTTTATTTAATTGTGAACATTGAATTTCTACAAAATTAAAGCTAAATATATTCAATATCGGCATTATAGTTATTTGCTTTACATTAAAATATAAAGAACTTTAAATCTGCTTATAACAAATTAAAGTTTTCAATTCCAAATATTTTGATTATAAAAAGGAATAATTTTAGTGAAAAACGTATTATAATTAAAAATATATTTATTCGTCGTCCTCCTCATTTTCACTTTTTTATCCACGTTTTAAAAGAGTTACCTTTGGTGATAAGCTCTTATATTTTTTTCTCGTTTGATACGAAGACTAATTATTTGTGTAGTTTTTATTACGAACCTCTTGGGCCTCGTCACATACATTGTTAATATAGCTTCTTGGATTAGTGGTCCACCACGTATTAATAATTTGTGGACATTCTACGACACTATTTATATTTTGATATCTACCAATCTGCCGTCTCAATGCAATATTTTTCAAACAAAGGGAACTACAAAACAGGGAACTACCCTGTTAATTTAAAATTCACTACTTACCGTTTTTAAAATAACTCCTCAAAGTCTCATTAGTGATTCATCCACACTAATGATACGTGAAGATAAGACATATTTTCGAAAAACCTACTTTCTATGTTACCATCATTATTTGTGCCGGATTCAGGTTTTAGTATATCAACTAAAAGTCCTATTTTATCACGAAATCGATTTGGACGTATTTTCTTCTAATATTGTTGGCTTTTCTGACATTATTTTTTATTTACCACTACGTGATGTAGTATTATTTCAATTCAGGTATGGTAGTCTATGGTCATTGCAGTTTCATTGCAGACTTTCCCACGAACAAGGTTTCAATTTTTCATTTCCATTGGAGTTGCTCCGTCAATATAACAGCTCAATGATGCTTGATTTAACTAAATGTTACAAACTACTCCGTTAATTATAGTAGGAACAAAATTCTGTTTTATTGATATTTCGCGTCCTTCTGTTTCTAAGATAGTCGAAGACAATTTTTGTGTTTGAGGTTTTACAGTTTCAATTTCTTATCTTATCAATTCTGGTGTCCTTCTATTTAAAATCAATTTTATTGACGGGCAACATTTTGTCGATGAAGACCAAGGTACTAGTACCACTAGTACCAACTACGGAAATAAATGACATTTACAGTGGCACTACAAAACAAAAATGTAGGCATCATGATATGTATATTTTACTGAAGAGGAGAAACACTGCTTGTACTGACCCTATGCTACATCACAACCTCATTTGCAAATTAAATGCAGAGTTGGAAGTGAGTTTACACGTCTGTTTTCTTCCTACAATACTTCGTGCTATACTACGATCAATCGTTTGATTGTATGATAGACCAATGATTGCAGTTTAATTTTCGTGAAAAATTCTCTAATATTAATGTCGTATGGATAACACTGTTTTTTGCACTTAAAAGCACGTGATAATTTGAAAAAAATTTGGCTTTATGTGCTATACTTATCTGACGTATCTGGTTATCCACAAGAAAAGCTAAGGCCTCATCACAATCCATCTCGAAATGAAGATTTTCCGGGACCGAATAAGTTTTTTTTATTTTCCTGGTCCTCTTGGGCGAATAGTTCAACACTTGCTTCACAATCTGCGTAGCATCGCGCCTATCTGCTATTTGCAGACCCATTTAAGCTGCGATAACAATTAACAAATGCTTCACTTTTCGTTTTTAACTTTTCAAACAATTTGCGAAGCCGACCAAAGAAAGAGTTATTTATTTGAAATCCATGTTTGTTTGAAAGGCATGGGGATATAATAAATATTAAACAACAATTTTTCATTTAAGCACTCATTATATTTTAGATAAAGATCAATTTAGAATATAATGAGACTTGATTCACGGTAATTTCAGTTTTCTACAAAGTTCATCACTTTTAGATTCTACTTGTTTTGTTAAATGTTCATCCTAGTTATTCATACAAAATTTATCACTAATATAACTATATACACTTTTTTCTCTCAACAATGGCATGTTAACTTCATTCCACCAAATCTTAAATAACTCTTTTAGCATTACACCGCCCTCCAACCTAAAATATCAACGACAAAAAAAGTTGGTTATAATTTATGCATAAATAAACTTGTAAATGAATGCTCTAAACAATTAGGGTAAATTTTGATAGACTTTTGTAGTCTTTGCCTTTGCTGGTCTCAAATGTTTGAAAAAAGAATATGAATTTTAATTATTTATTGCTAAATCTAAAAAAATACCTTTAAATAAACACACAAGGAGCTAAGCTTGCCATAGTTCACAACTGCAAATATGTTAAATTTCACGTGTAAACATCTCCTTAAGTTAGCAGAGACTGCCAGCCCATAGGGAGACAACATAGCGGTCGGAGTAAACAATAGACTCATACCGGATTGGTTGTACCATAACGAATTATTTACACAAATATTTTATGGTCCATTAATACAAAGGTATTATGTTTATTTTAACATCACTTCAAATTTATTACGGCGTTATCAAATTTATGTCTTTTGGGCAACCAGATCATCAAACGGAACGTGGTTTGGTACATGAAATTAAATTAGTTTTGTTTGTCAATTTTCTTGATAACAGAAATAGTCGTGGCTTGTGCATTAATTTTTACTTTTAATCTGCATTCGTAGTTTAAGCAGGCACTGTTACTATTAGAAATTCGATTAGTTATAACTATGTACTATTAAAACTGAAAACATACCGAGCTGTGTATTTTACTACCACTTTTTGTGATGGTAGCGGCGTGAATTCATGTACTTTTTTAAATCATCTCAAAAAATTCCATCTCTCCTGACTGGATTCCGGTTATTATCTCACCATTCACGTGCTCTTTTTCTCATCTTTAGTTATTTTTAGAGTAACTTATAGAAACCTTATAAAATTAGTCACACAGGGAACAGAATTAATGTAAGTTTATTCTATTATAAGAAAAACTATTACATATTTTTTTGTAATAAAATGTACAAATATTTACAACTGATTCAACTCATGGCCTATATTTTTGTAACAGTTTGAACAAATCGTTTTCATATATTAACTCTGATATTTTTAAATAACTAACTTGGTGACAATTTTATTTTTTATCTACATCGATTGAGCTATCTATTATTAAGTTTTTGGGAGTGAGCGTATGAAAAAAATCTGATTATGTCAACTTTTCCTGATACTTAATTAAATGGTAATTTAATTTTCTTTGCAAACGAGGTTAACATTTACAATATAGCTATGAAATACGTTGATTAACATTTATGGCATAGTCTGTAACGTTGAAAGCATACATTTTAAAATAGTATTTTTACTTATATTTTATTAATCGTAGGTACTCCACACAACAAACTTATTCCAGATGATCCTGAAACTAAAAGATAAGGACTAAATTAACCGAAAATTTAATTTTTTTTATGAATCTATTTTCTCTTAGTATTCAAATATGGCCATATTACACTTTCCGACATCTGTAAAAATACGATTTTGATAAAGGGCGAATATATTTTCATCTAAAAATAATATTGTTTTGGTATTTTTGCTGCTTATCAAAATATATGCGTTAGGAATCAAAAGAATGGTGATTTTTCATAATACTAAAAGCGTCTTATCGAATTTAATTGATATTAAAAATAATACGGCTTCACTAATTTGAAGATTTCAATTAACGAAGTCATATTAAATTATATGTCTTGCGCCTAGTAAAAAATAAATAATTTAGTGTTTACATCTTCTTACTTTCTTGTCTATTTTTTGGCGTAACTTGAACCTGAAATAATTAATATATATGCAACCTTTATTAAATTGGGAATAAAGTTCCGAGTTTTTGAACTTAAGAATACCATTTTTCAGAAAGCGCGCTGATGACGACTATCATTCGCTTCACTATTACGGACGGCGAATTAATAGTATCTTTCAGATTGCCTACAAATGTGCAATTGCTTTGCGATGTTTGTCATAGGATGTTCTGGCGTTGTCCAATGACCACGCGACTAATCAGGCGCTGTGGTTTGGTTGTGGTTTAATTTAATTATCCGGAGTGTAGTTTTGCATAATTCCACAGATAAAGGAAAGCATGGTTTAATTTATATAATTTATATGTGCACAAAATCTGATAAAACTCTTTATCAAACAATTTCATATCACGATCTCAAAATCGATTTACATTGATTTCTACATCCTTGTTTTAATACGTTGCTCTAGTAATTGAGAATTTAATTTGCGGAGCATTCGCAGTATTTATAGTCAAGCGCCATATGTCATCACTTAAGGTTATATGTCTAATAAATTTAGCTTATAAGGTAAACATTTGAGTGTGGCGTGCCACAGTCTATCTTTGTAAATCTACAACTACTTACTCTTCGTCATTGTGAAAAAGAACCATTTGTACATTAACGATCTGGATCAGTAGCAAAGCGTATTTATTTCACAATACGGTATTACCACCATACTAATGAGAAATGTACATATGCATTTTATGCTGCTTGAAAAATTACTTGTAAAATAAACGATGCGTTTCTCGAATTAAGAAAATTGAGTTTTCAGAGTATACGTATATATTTCTGTTACAACTCAAAATGACTGAGAATATTAGAAAACTTTCTCGCAGACAAGTTTAATTAATTTCGTAAGTTTTGCATAGTCGTTATTATATGATTACTCAAATTCATATGATTGCTAAAATTCATCTTACCGCAGAGAGCGAGTCTAATAAATATCGCTTTTCTTAATTAAATTTTCATATTTATATAACTTGGTAAATCACTGGTTTTAAACTTTATGCTAACATTTGCTTGTGTACGAATACGCTAAATTGATTTAGTATTGGTAAAGAAAGGATCTTACTTTGTTAATTACGTTTTATTTTTATTACAACTTTTAATTATATTTACTTCAATCACTTTACTGATTGACATTTTATACGTATCGTTATTTACTTAAGATCTTTTTCGTAAATAAAATAGAACAATTTAAAATTATTTTAAAGATATTTTTTTGCTTATGCTCAAATTTATTTATCTATAAATTGATTTGTACCAAATTATAAAGTACTAGTTCGATATAGGCAACGTTTTGTTATTAGCTGATTTCTTGCGATCTCCATGTGCATTTTATGCAAATACTCTGCTAGTTGAAATGTTTTTTAACTTGATTTTAACTTGATTTTGTTTGGTTTGAACTTGATTTTTTAATTTTTTATTTCATTACACAGATATAAGTCTAAACTTCGTCAATATTAGCATTATAATTCAATAGTCATAAGCATTTATTCACATTAAAAATATTTAATAAAAATTGAACTCCACTTTCTCTCATTTAATTTATCAAACCTCTGCCCCCCACATCTAAATAAATTTAAAAATAGATATTAAGTTATCGCATATCACAAACGAAATATTTTTGTTAACTATATATTATTTACTAACTATATTTGAACAACATTTTTAGACAAGTTCAGATCTAAATCCGAAACTAGGCATTTATATTTTTATATTTTATTATTTTAACATTTAATTATGGTATTGAGATCAAAAATTTAAATCACTGAGCTATGATTCCCCCCAACCCCATATGATATATGACATATGAATTACCCATGTACCTGTTTTAAGTTAATTATTTTTTTACTTTTCAGTACCTAAATTTTTTGAAGTCGGTTTTTTAAAAAATATTTTATTTTTTAATTTTTGTGATTAATATATTAATTTTAATTACCACAATTATTTTCTTTCATAGAATATTTTATACTTATTAAAATCACGGGGAAAAGATACAGAAAATTTCCTTTGCATCTAAAGTTGATGATAAACAATGTATGGAAATGAAGTGATAGTAGTAGCCGCCAATGGTTATCTGTTAGCCGTTGAGGAGTTTGGTTCAATCAGATTTTAAAAAGTAACAACTAAAGTAACAACTAACCAGTAGCATATTTATTAAACCACGATCGAATTAGTACCATAAGGTAAGAGGGAGTTACATTATTCATTTTCAGAACTCATCATCGCACACTGACTTGGTCGATGGTGCGTTATTATGCAAAATAAAAATTATCAGTAGTAAATATTTTGAATTGCTTTTGACTTATTACCATCCGTGAAGGTGTTCATACTAGACCCTGACTTGGTTGACGGTGTAGTTATTTTGGAAAGTAACAACTACTAACAGCAAATATCTTTAATCACGGTTAATTTACTAATATCTTTTCAGGAGTTCCATTATTCATATCCAGAACTTATTATTAGACCTTGACTTAGCAAGTGGTGTAGTTATTCTAAAAAATAACAGCTACCCGTAGCAAATGTCTTGAATCATAGTTGATTTGCTGCCATTTATTAAGGAGTTCCACAGTTCATTTCCGGATTCATCATCATATTGATATGGGACCACACCTATAGCACCCTATTTTAAATAAAAAAAAGAATCATCGAAATCGGTCTACTAGATAAAGAATTATCGCTGAACATACATAAAAAATAAGATTCCGACGAATTGAGAACCTCCTCCTTTTTTGAAGTCGGTTAAAAATAAAATAATGTTATATTATCAAAATTTAAAATTTTCAATTTACTTTCCAATGATATATATATTTCTTGTATTGTTCACTTTCTTTTAATTCCGAGTTTATCTGTATCAAATATCGACTTGAATATATTTTAAAAATACAATTCTCATTTTTTACATCAAACAGAATATTTTTGATATGAAAGAGTATTCACATTTATTTATAACACAACCACCACTCACTCTGGCACACTTTAGAACAATTTTTCCGGAAAATCCTCTTTTACTTAATTATGAACACAGATGTATGATATGTCATAGTTTGCAGTATGTAAAAATAAACCAATTTATATAAGTTTTAACTCGGTGGAATTTGTAAGGTCTCCAGAGCAAACATGAATGTTCATTATTTTATTGTTATAATTATAGTTGACAAAAAGTTTCATAACGAAAAGCTTTCAAATAGCATTGTGTCAAAATTTCTCTAGTTTAATTTTTTACATTATGGTCCTAAATATCTACCAAAAAAGAGTTACCCACCTTCATGTATTCCATTTAAATTGTATAGGTTATCTTTTAATCAATATTAACGTGATAACTAAAGTTAATATAAAATCAGATCATGGAACGCATTGTCACCTTGTAGTGCTTCAACTCTCCACCAACAGAATGAATTAAAATTTGTTAACTTTATGGATATAGTAATGTGTAATAGCATGGAACATCTTTGAAAATTTATTCTCATATCGTCTGAGTATTGAACTTATCCTAAATGAACAAAAAATAGAAACTGCTGAACCAAACTGTATTGTCACGAGTACTCTGGTTGAGACGTAGATAAAAAGTAATACAAACGAACTGTTACTTGAAACCTTTAAATTTTTGAACAGTTTTCAAAACAGCGGAGAAATTATAGTATTATGTTTCGAGCAATAAATCATCTAATGGGGAAATATTGAGTTTTTGTGGTTTAGAAAAGATTTCGTAAAATTAAGTAAGGACTACCTGTTTTTTTGTCATTTCTTTGAAAATTAATTTTTCGACAATAAACTGTTTCCTGTTTGGAACAATGATTTGAAAAATAAGTTTTTCGGAGACAAAATATTTTCCGGCAGAAATTTATAAATATTTGAAAAGTTTCTTTGAAATGCTTTTCTTCAGTTATGGAAATCTTAAAACTGAAACGGAAAACAGTTAGAAATGCATTTTAATTTACTCATGCAAACACTATCGATTATCGCTCTTCATACACGTCAACGGAAAATTAAATAACTACATCACTTGTTTTCAACAAGTGTTGTATGTATTATATTCTAACCTAACAGTTCATAGATTTACTCGAAATTATTCTACATACATTATATTCTTTTACATGTACAATAAGAATTAAATCACTATATTTCACTTAAAGAAACTACTTCTAACGTTACATATATAACAATAAACTCCAAATTCTTTCTGGAAATTAGTATCAAGAAGTTGCTTTAAATATGTCATAATTTTTAAACAGAGAAATAAAAGAAATAAAAATTCGAATCAGTAATTCGTTTCTAAAGCAACACGGTATTCTTAATTAAATCTCCTGTTCCACTAGAGAGTAAGTCAGTCAAATAGTTGAGTCGTGCGCGCCACCAACGCAGCACATGTAACTTGTACCAAGATAAAGTTTCACAGCTTCACTGCTACGAAAGTCAAAAATTATTAGTAAGGAGTTGGCTAACTAAAAATGAACGTTTGTCCACATTTATTTAATAACGAACGATTTACTTTGAATGATTTTCTTTTGTACCAGACAATTTTCAAGATGAAAACGAAGTAAAATTTGTATAACCCCTATAAATAATTTCACCAATTATAAACAAGTAAAACACCTTTTTAGAATATTCAATTGAAACTTCTAGGCAAGAATTAGAACGAATAACCACCAAAACATACACAGCAACATATGACAATTTAAAAGTCGAATACATGAAAGCATGTACTTTATAGATTTTTCAATATAAAATTAATGAAAATATAGAATAGACTCACAGCGCCCCGTTCCATTGATGGTATTGCTCGCGATGCGTACTAAAATTGCAAATATGACAATTCACGAGCTTTAACGCAGTCTTTGAAACTATGGATTTCTTATCGATCCTCTCGCTAACTTTACCAGCGAATTAATAAACCACGGTTGGGCTCGCTAGCGTACATGGCCATAACATTAAAGTCTACAGGAGACACTACCAAATATTTGAGACAAATTCCAACATAAACGTAATAATTTTTTTGCCTTATTATTGCAATAAACAACACAATAGTTTGCAGTTTCATTTTTTCATTTTATATTAATTTACTAGAGATTATTAATTTATGTATGATAGTATATATTACTAAGAAAAATATGTAGTTGAATCGGATTCTAAAAAATATTCACAACCATAGCCATATCTATTCTAATTTAACATGTATTAATACAATTACTATTTATTATGGTCTACGTTACATAATTTTATAATCATTACCTCCTCATACTGTTTATTAAAACGAAAATTGTCATATTATTGCAGAATTGCATTTCATTGAATTGCAATTGAATTTCATTGCCAATAATAAAGGAAATTTTGAAAGTAAAATAAAATCCTTTACACTCGTTACCCCAATAATGTTTTAAACTTTTATAGAAGCTAAAGAATATTACTAACCTATATTTCTTAAATTTAGGATAATCGATGATCATATTTGTATTTAATAATTTAAACATTGTAATGTATTGCAAACTTAAAACTCGCACAGAATTTATACTATCGTATAAAGCTATTTAAAATTACTTAAATATTTATAATTTATTGTTTTAACTTATTGCAAACCGCAGAGGTTGAAAATTATTGGGGACCTTATCGATATCGCAGGTATTGCTGGGAAGTAAATGAATTTCTGAAGAAAAATATCCTGACTATATAGTACTATAAAATAAATATACTGAGTTAACATATGTAGATATATGTAATTAAAACATTATTTTCGCAACATTCTCCACTTCTCCGTTTTTATTTTTAAACCAACTTAAATCACGATTTTCCTTCTCTCCTGCTGCATTTAAAACCATTTTCGATCTGCTTTTTCACCAAAGAATATTAATTTACCCGCTTTTTGATGACGAGATATAAAAAGGAACAAATTAATACATGTTGCAAAAATAATGGTAAACGTAATTTAAGAAAATGTCTGTTAATATGGCTTTATAGCGTTCTCTCTGAAAAAAAAAGCTTCGCCTGACGAAATTGCCTTGGGAGGCATAATGATTTCATCAAGTCAGGTGGTGCACTCTCTTTAATTAAATATTAATTTTTGTGAAAATTTTGTTGGTAATTTTAATAAATAAATGAGAATTAATTTTCCATTAATGACCGTGTTTGTCAATTGTATTTAGATTGTAAACACTTTGAGTGTAAATAGGTTTGAAAAATCATTTTCATTTTATATTATTTTTTTCCCACATTAGTGGACTTTGGTACAGAGGAAACTATTTTCTTAATTCGTATTAACACCGTATCCCGATAGGTATCTTGACATACATGCAAAAAACAAATGACATAGAAAAAAACTTTATGTTAGATATTCTAATAACCCTAAATAACAAAAGAAGGTAAGCTTGATCACTGGGATAAAGAAAATATCGTGAATTTCTAAATATTCCAGTATTCAGCACTAGGCTACTCCATACATAGTACTTACTGCTACACGGGCTTGAAAGTTAAACCAAGTAACGCTGTTCACAATCTCTTAGAAATCGTGGAAATATCGCAGTAACGTGTATGCTTATTGATCGGTGTATGTTATGCAACGCGAGAGACTGCTTGTAAGCAAAGATCAAAGCTACAGGTGACGCATGTACAGAAATCGATTGAGATTGTATTTTGTTTATTATATTATGTTTTGTTACTTAGTTTTTAATTGAATATTGACCCGAAATAATTTTCACATGACTCATTGCTAGCTTAATCCTGCAGGGAAAAATGTTAAATGACACGTTATAAAATTAATAAGCTTTAATCTAAAATATAATAAAAAAAATAATATTTATCCAATAATAAGGTGTTTTACATAAAAACGACTATTCAAATCGATTTTTTAATAAATTATTTTATAAAATTGGCTATTGACATCGATTTTTTTATAAATATTGACCTTGAGTAATATTTATAATAAATATGTAGCATTTTTATGACAATATTTAACTCAAAAGTGTGCCGTAGAAGTGAATTGCAATAATCTACGTCAGTATTACTACATTACGTATTAGCGAATTATTCCAAAGCTAAGTGAAAATACTTGGACAAAATATTCACAGCGGACTAGGTGATAAACGCCAATAAAATTATTTTGAATTAGTATTGTTTGAAAACAAACACAAGTTTTTGTGCATTTTTAAGGGTCCAATGTAAATAATTAATTATATAATTAGTAATTTTTAATATATCATATTTAAGGTATTTTTAGTAAAAATTTTATTTTCCAAAAATCTCCGTGTACAGTTGCATTAACGACCCATTTTATATGGTATTTTAAACAGTTTTTGTAATTTTACTCCTAAGGTAACATAAATAATTTTCTTGGTAATAATTAACCCAATATCTCATCGAGCACTTAAAATAAAACACAATGGGGACCACTGAAGATAAAATTCTGAATTTAAAACGAAAAGTTGTATTTATTATTTAGGGAAATAATTATGCATCGAAATCTAAAAGTTTTTGATTGAACGCTATTTTCATAAGTTCTAAAAATACTATATATAGATGTAGGTATTTTTGAGATACGTCTAATTTAAAAATGTAGTTTTCCAGGACACGCGTTTAAATTAACCAAAGAATTTTTTTCGCAACTTGAACACATTTTTATACCACGCCCTAATGAGTCTTTGTCGATGAAGAAGCCTCCAAAATAATGATATAATTCAATCTTCCTCCATGTCACCCGCTGCCTAATCCTAGCCCATAAAAAATTGAGCAACATTTTGTGTGCCTTTGGGTGAATACAAAAGCTTTCATATGTTTTCTATTTTTACAAGGATTGAGTTGTTTTCTATCGGTTTTGTGTAAATTTTATTAAAAATTGTTTGATTTTCTCATTATTACTTCAAAAAAATATATATATTGATTTTTTAAAGTCCACATCAGGGGTAGATGACCGATATCCCAGTCTATAAATAAATAGTTGGTCATAAGCTTTAATGAGCGAGCATTTCGACTTTCAGACATTTGCTCGAGTTCATATCAGTTGTATTTTAGTGAGAGAAGTAGTTCATTGCTAATTACTTCATGTATTTTTCTTGGCGGACAAAAATATCAACCGTATACTTTTATTTCTGCAGCTAAACTGACGTTACGATGATTTATTTGGCTTCTTCATCGACAAAAGACTCATTAGGGCATGGTAAAAAAGTGTCTATTTGAGTTATGAAAAAAATTCTATAGGTATTAATTTAAACGTGTGTCAAGGAAACTATATTTTCAAATTAGACGTATCTCGAAAATAGCTACGTTTATATATAGTATTTTTAGAACCTACGAGAATAGTGTTCAATTAAAAACTTTTGGTTTTCGGTCCTTAATTATTTTCCTAAATAATAAATACAACTTTTCGCTTTAAATTCAGAATTTTATTTTCAGTGGTCCCCATTGTGTTTTATTTTAAGTGCTCGTTTAGATACTAGGTTAATTATTACCAAGAAATTGATTTATGTCATCGATTCCATACGAACGCCTTAGGAGTGAAATTGCAAAAAACTGGATAAAATACCATAAAAAATGGGTCGTTAATGTAACTGATTTTTTGAAAATAAAATTTTAACTAAAATACCTTAAATATGATATATTAAAAATTACTAATTTTATAATTAATTATTTACATTGCACCATTAAAAATGCACAAAAACTTGTTTTTGTCTTCAAAATAATACTAATTCAAAATAATTTTATTGGCGTTTATCACCGAGTCCGCTGTGAATATTTTGCCCAAATATTTTCACTTAGCTATGAAATAGTCCACGAATACGTAATGTAGTAATATTGACGTAAATTATTGCAATTCATTTCTACGGCATGCTTTTGAGTTTAATATTGTCATAAAAATGCTGCATATTTAAGATAAATATTTTTTAAGGTCAATATTTATAAAAAAAATCGATTTGAATAGCCGTTTTTATGTAAAATAACTTATTTTAGGATAAATAATATTTTTTTGATTAAATTTTAGAGATTAAAGCTTAATAATTTTATAACGTGTCACTTAAATTTTTCCCTGCAGGATTAAGCTAACAATGAGTCATTTGAAAATTATTTCGGGCCAGTATTCAAGTAAAAACTAAGTAACAAAACATAATATAATAAACAAAATACAATTTCAATCGATTTCTGTATATGTGTTCCCTGTAGCTTTGATCTTTGTTTACAAGCAGAATCTCGCGTTTCATAACATGCACCGGTCAATATGCACACACGTTACTGCGATATTTCCACGACTTCTAAGAGATTGTGAACAGCGTTACTTGGTTTAACTTTCAAGTCCGTGTAGCAGTAAGTACTATGTATGGAGTAGCCCAGTGCTGAAGACTGGAATATTTAGAAATTCACGATATTTTCTTTATCCCAGTGATCAAGCTTACCTTCTTTCGTTATTTCGGGTTTTTAGAATATCTAATATAAAGTTTTTTTCTATGTCATTCGTTTTTTGTATGCATGTCAAGATAACTATCGGGGTACGGTGTTAATACGAATTAAAAAAATTATTTACTCTGTATCAAAATCCACTAATGTGAGAAAAAAATAATATAAAATGAAAATGATTTTTTAAACCTTACACTCAAAGTGTTTATAATCTAAATACAATTGACAAATACGTTTATTGATGGAAAATTCATTCACATTTATATATTAAAATTACCAAGAAAAGTTTCACAAAAATTATTATTTAATTAAAAAGAGTGCAGCACCTGACTTGTTGAAATCATTATGGCTCCTAAGGCAATTTCGGGAGGCGGTGCTTGTTTTTTTTTTTCGGAGAGAACGCTGTAAAGCGCTATTAACAGATATTTTCTTAAATTACGTTTACCGTTATTTTCGCAACGTGTATTAATTTGTTCCTTTTTAGATCCCGTCATCAGAAGGCGGGTAAATTAATATTCTTTGGTGAATAAGCAGATCGGAAATGTTTTAAATGCATTACAGGACAGAAGGAAAATCGTGATTTAAGTTGGTTTAAAATAAAAACGGAAAAGTAGAGAGTGTTTCATTACGAAAATAATATTTCAATTACATATATCTACATAAGTAAACTCAGCATATTTATTTTTAATATATTTATTGTTTTTAGTACTGTATATTCAGGATATTTTCCTTCAGAGTTTCATTTACTGCCCAGCAATACTCGCGATATCGGGTATTGCTGGGCAATATCCGATATAGCGGGCGTAAATTTTCAACCTCTGCGGTTTGCAATAAGTTAAAACATTAAATTATAAATATTTAAGTAATTTTAAATAGCAACTATAAGCTTGATAAGATAGTATAAATTCTTTGCGAGTTTTAAATTTGCAATACATTACAATATTTAAAGTATTAAATACAAATATGATCATCGATTATCCTAAATTTCAAAAATATAGGTTAATAATATTTAGCAGTTTCTACAAAAGGTTAAAACATTTTTGGAGTACCGAATTAAAAAGATTTTTTATTACTTTCAAAACTTCCTTTTTTATTGGCAATGAAACTCAAATTCTGCAATAATATGACCATTTTCGTTTTAATAAACAGTATAAGGAGGGAATGATTATAAAATTGACGTAATAAATAGTAATTGCATTACTACACGTTAAATTGGTTTAGATATGGCTATGGTTGTGAATATATTTTTTAGAATCTGGTACTACTTGCTTTGCAATGAGGTGACATAAAATACTATTTTTCATAAGACAAATAGGGCGGCAGTTCTAGAAACTAACATTCTATTTAAAAAAAAATAACTGAAAGAAAATATTTGTTTTTCTGGCAACGAAAAGACGCTAAAGCGAGAAAAGTCGCGGAGCAGCGATGGTTTTTCCTATTTATAAACTGGTTTCACTTGGTTGAGTGAAGCTAAATGATATCGTATATTTTTTAGATTACATTAGTACAAGAAAGTAAATTAATTTTTTTTTAATTCAACGCGCTTAAAAAATGAACGATTCTTTGTACGTTAAAGCAAGAGACATATTTTTGAACAACTTCGTATCGCCGATAATTTTGTGTAGTTTTTTTTCGCACAAAGTACTGTGCGAATTCATTAATAAATGAAGAAGATATTTAAATAAATGGTCATCCAATACCTGGGTGTCCTGAAAATTTATTTTTGTTTTCTTTAACGCGAGACCTCTTAAAATTATGTAATTGATCATAGATTATCGCAATCATTTTAAAATTAAATAAAACTATATCTTTAGTGTTTTACCAATCTATAAAATTTTTAAAAATTGTTATTTTTGCGGTGATATTTCGCTGCCCTTAATTTCGACTCCTGAACTAAATATATAAAAGATATTTACTTTTTATTCTACTTAGGTGTAACACATACACGATGTTTTGATTTGCATACAACACGTTATCGGCGACTTCGAATATGTTAGGTTTCAACCTACAAATTCCTCAAAATTTAAATTGTTTCGAGGACTTGCTTTACTTGATTCGCGAATATTAAAAGGATCTATCCAATTCAGATATATATGCGATTGTTTCTGAAGAGATCAATAATATTCCAAAAATTGTTGAAAGCTTCGATTTAAATCGTAATTAAGGAACGAGTTATTCAATTACTGAACTCCTGTCTCCAAAGGAAAGGTACCTCAGTTTGAAACGATAACACAAAAAAAAAATTACTTTTGTAAACAAACTGAAATATTTTTTAGAGTCGTTTGAAAAGCTTTTCAGCGCTGCTATATCAACCTGGCCGCTGCTGTTTCAACCTTTAAAATACACTTCATTTGAATCTTGTTCGTCTTTAAAAGCTAAGAAAATTTTTCCTTTGATCAAAGAAATGACAGGAAAATGGTTATAAGCGCTGTTGATAAGAAAGAAACGGCTAGATTAATAAAACGAGAGCCGTGACCAATTGAAGAGTCAATAAGGGCAGTCAAAATGTCGTGTTCAACTCTTGAAACCGATTCGTTTTTAGCAATCAATTTATTTAGGATACAAAGGAAATTCCTATTTCGATTACAACCTCAATTAACATCGGTTGGAAAAGTAGCGTGATCAAATATTTAAAAGAGTATTTGGAGAGACAGTTACAATTGTATGTTTGTATGCTTCATATCAATGAGTTAACCTTTCGTCATTTATACTTGACATTAGATGGTTGAACTTCGAGTCATAGAGGTTATTCCGGACCTATTGGAAAACAATTAGCTGGCTGCCAAAATAATACCTCGGTGTTTTTTGTGCGGTGGCTGGTAATTTACACGACTTGTCGAAAAATGTGGTCGATGAACTAAGTACGGATTAAAAATATATTTATGATATACGTCAAGCATATGCACTGGTTCCTATACTCCTCAGCTGTCAAACCGTTAACCTGGAAAAATAGCACGCATGGCTTACATCTGTTAATCGTATACTCAGATTTTACGTAAGTATTCATAACCCAACAGCAAATTTGCATTTATTTGTCAATTACGTGGTTAAAATATACTCTCCGATTTAGTTTCTTATCAAGCAAAAGTCGTCTTTTAAGGACGGAACCAATAATTTTTTTCAACTGATTATGTACTCTCGATTTTTACCCGTAAATCTGAGATCTGTTGTGGATTCTGTTATCGAAAGAAATTATTTTTTTCATACCCAGAAAATCTACTTCTCAGTATGTTGTTTGATGATAAAGGCTATATTTGGGAGCTGGCATTACGAAGAATAGTAAAAACTAGAGAGGCTGAAAGTAGCACTAAACGCAGGATATTTAATCGACAAAAAATTAACTTCACTGTTAGAGATTACGCTTAAATTATTGTGTGGAACGAGTGTCACAGCACCGCCGGTTCTTCGACATATTTCAAATGAAGACCTTCAACCCATGACAAAAAATAAGAGCTTAGAAATTGTTGACTTTCCTTGTCACACACACTCTGTGGAAAGATGCGTTAAACTGGTAACAGAGTAGTGACAAACTGTAACTTATGCTACTTCCACAGATGGCTTTATTTAAGGACCAGATATCAATCTCGAGATTGTTTCAATCTCAGAAATGCCAAATTTTGTATAAAAGACAAGTTGAAATTCTAAGTTTTTCTACTTATTATTTTGCTCTAATTTTCTTATTTTCTTTTCTTGTGCTTTGTTTCAATAATTTCAATAAAAAATACCTTATAAGCTTGATATTTTATTACTTTAGGCATACATTTTAGGTCTGTAAAAACGTAAAATTTACAAAATATCAAAGTGCGGTGGAGCCCTCAACTCTGAAAAAGTCATTTAACATCTCTCCGAATTCACAGTTACAGTTTGGCCACGTTGATTTTCAAAGAAATAAGGCCCTATGATTGCAGATGCAGACATGGCACACCAGACTGTTACGTTAGGGTTATGTAAAGGCTCTTGATGCATTTGTCTTGGGTTGTGGACAATGAAAGTAATGAAAGTCCCAGTACTGAAAGTTCTGCTTATTCACATATCCTCCAATGTGAAAGTGAGCTTCGTCACTAAAGAATATGTTGCCCATCCGGGTAGCAGTACGAAATCTCAACAACATCACCTCCGCGTAAGTTTTTCTTAATTCAATGTCAGAATCGTGTAAATCTTGAACAATTTGAATTTTATATGGATGGAACTTGAGCTTTTTTTGCATTATTACCTGTAAAGTTGATTGCGAAATTCCCAATATCGATGAACGTGTACGCAGTGATAAACGGAGATTTTCAACGACAAAAACCATAACACGCTCGACATTTTCATCCATGGCTACCAGTGGTGTAGGTCCTGGCCTGGGCCTATTTAATGTTGATCCTGTAGCTCTGAACCTTTCTACCCATGACTGAATGTGGTTGATCGATTGTCCATCACGTAATCGACGAATACTGCAACGATTATTAAATCGACGGCGTGCTACAGACAGCGAAAATCCACTCGAAATGTACGCCTCGACGGTTCTCTCCACTCCACTGTTCCATGGCTACTTAAACATCCGCACCGCTTGCGCTTCTAACGACGCCCCCCGCGCCCCTCTTATGTGTTGCGTTCAGAAACTATGTTTGTTCAAACTTTGAAATCTGCCACTGGACACCCTGTATTAGAGAGATATCGGTGAAGTTTTACTTTTATGAGTAATATACAAAACACTTGCGCAACGATGACTTACATGTTATCATTACGCTAACTAGTTCTGCCGGGTATCGAATTTCGACCTTTATTGTGATTGGATTAAAATAATCGGGGAGTCTATTGATGGTTAAGTGTATTTCTTGTAATACGTTTTATACTGATTATAATTTGTATCGATCGTTTATTTCATTTTATTGCATATCATGATTTCTTTTCTTAAATATTTAATTTGTTTTAAACTAACTTAACCTTAAGATATATACAGTGAATGAAATATGAAAAAATGTCGAATATTAAGAAATGTTAACTACTATGAGTCCTTGTATACAACCAATCCTGTTTCGTCAACCAAACCGATTATATCGATTGTGCACAAAAAATATTTAACTGAATTTAAATAAACGTGAAATATAAAAAAAAACATATAAGTTAATTATAAAATAAAAATACACATTTTTTCATGATTCATTTTGTAATTATTTCACGCGGTTTCAACATCTTAACCAGGTCTAAAGGATTCATTTAATTAATTGTTATCCGCGTAAACATAAATTCTCTCAGTCTTCTAATATATATAATTAAATCATATTCCCAAACTTTCATACGTTGTGTATACTGTTATATAATCACTAGTCATACGCAGATTTCAAAACAAAAGATCAATTCAGTATTGTCTTTTTTTATTACGAATGCGACGTCAATGGCGCCTAAAAGAGAACCAACAAAAGCAGGAAAAACAATGATGTTTCCTTGTTGAACAGTGAAATTTATAGAAAGTCAAGCTAACTATAGAAGAAAAAAGTAAAATAATTATAATTTTAAGTTTAACTTAGTCCACTGTCATCGGACCTAGTAGAGGATTTGACTACAGTCATCAATTTGAGGCACTCCACGTGTTTTATAAATTACTGAATAAAACACATGTACTTGCTGCATCTATTCTTTATTCAAGGTGGACTCTACCTGGACTTGTCAATTTCATCTATTATGTTATACCATCGTATATGATCAATAATAACGTTAAATATTTCAAGAGATTTGACTATTTCGATTGCTTTATTCACTACGTCCATCTCTTTTCTGAAATAACGAAATAATCTTTATGACATTTTTATTAATATTTGACATTGAAGTTGCTTTTTATTTAATCGGTATAAAAAAAACTCTTAACTCTCATTTTGTGACTGGATATTACGAAAAAAACATCATTGTTGATAGTTTTTTTTTATTTTCGCTGTCAATATTGTCGTGGGAATAAAAAGATGAATGTATAAAGCGCGTAAATTTTATTATGGGTGTGGGTTAATACGTGAAGCACTCGTCAAATACTATTAAAACTAAGAATTTTGTTAATCAAAGCATAAATGATTAACATATTCCACCTACTTTAATAGAAATAATAATTAAAAAATTGAAATTTTTGTATTTCCTTCATCATAGTTATGATAATAGCACTATTTATTTCTCCTTAATTTTATATTCAAAATATTAAAACTACATTCTTACTCAACGTATTCGACATTCCAATTTCCAAACAATATTAAAAAAAGGCAAACAACTAAAGTTCTAATCTATGTATTATATGAAACACATTATTTCATTTTTATTAACTTCTTTTTATATATTAATATCATGCGGGAATCAAGTATACAGCAATTAATCTGCGAACTACAGACGATGATAGAGATGATTACTTTCAGCCATAACTTCGTTAGTAACTGCAGCTGCGCGGGAATGGATATATCAGTTGCTTTGTTGTACGCTTCTAATGGTGGTATCAACTCAAACGGCAGTTTTTAGAGACGTTCATCCATCGTAAAACCAAATTTTAAATGTTTAACTTTACACGGATTCGTGTTTACAACATAATTTATGGTACGTGTTAAATTTTTTGTAAAAGTATGAAATAGAAAAATTAATGTAATACAGGTTTTCTTTATTTTATAAAACTGATCTGAACCAGTACCCATATGGTCTCATTGAGAGTAACTGAAACATTACGCTACAACGTAGAAGAATTGGGTATTTGACTATTTTTTTTATTTCATTAATCATAATTTCAAGGTAAAAGCTGATGGAGAGTGAACAATTTTTTTAATAATCTTAAAAATTTACATAGTTATAAAAGTTTAAATTTAACCTTTAGAGAAGGACAGAAATACTGTGTTGTGAGGTAATTTTTAATATTGCACATTTTATTCTACGAGAGGAAAGGAGACAGGGATATACCCAACTCTATCCGAATCTTTAAATTTAGAAGCCTACAACTGGCTTATTTTTCAATCAATTTTTGAATTTTTTTCAGGACTGGTTTTTAATTAACTTAGCTTTTTTATCATTTATAATCTGATTGGACTACAAATTAGTATCAGTTATGATGAATTTTTTATTATAATTTTAAAATTCCAAATGTCGGCGCCATCAAAATAGTGACGCCATGATGATGAAAAAACGTTTGATATAAATTGAAATAAAAGAAAATATTAAAGGTATTTTATTTCAAAGGAGAGAAAACGTTTTTTTTATTTGGAATATTACAAAACGTCTTTAAAATTATAAGACGCGAGCTATAAAAAAGAAAGGAAGTGTGTCGATAAAATTTAAAATTTGTCAATGAGTGGTAGTCATCAATGACCAAAGACTCAAATATATGTCCAACATTCTTGATATGAGTTATTATTTCTATTCCATAAAAGTATATGTGTTATAAATTATGTATTTCAACTGTTTTTGTAGATTTTAACTATTTAAATTATTTGGCTTTTCTTTTTATTGTTGGGATAAATAATAAAGCAGTTTCAGCTTATTTAGATTAAATTAGATTTTAAGATATTGTTTTAGATTTCATAATTTGTCGTCAAGAAAGAGTAGTCAATATTGCAAGATTTACTCAAGAGTGTTTTCGATTTGAAACATTCCAATACATACAGTATTGGAATTGATGGACCATATAGAAAAAAATGGCTGCTAAAAGACTATATATCCACCCTATTTAAAGAGCTCAAATTTTTATGAAATCTCGGGTGAAAATATATATTTTTTTTAATTTAAATTTTATATGTTATTCCCATGTTAATTTTGGCCAAAATACTAGGAACTAGAAATCCTAGGGCTTTAGTCAACTAAGAATGTTGGCCTTAAGTCCTAGAAATCTTCCTACGCAGGCGTATTGAATGTGTTACGCAAATAATTTGAGAATAATGCAAATATAAATCAAGTATATACACTGTTCAAGTTCAAAAGTTATAATATTGCCAATCGGATATTAAATTATGTTACTAATGTAAATTTCATTACATCAAGTAATTATCTTTAAATATTCCGATAGCCATTTACTTCAAAACTTTTGAAACCCTCGTAAAACGAAGAAGGTGAAAAATATAAAGATAAGAAAAAATAATATTACATTCTATATTATTACAGATTGGTTCATTGAAGAAAATAAATAATTGAAAATTTTGAGGAAGGAAAATAATTTTACTCTCTTTAATAAAGACTGAAAAAAATTATTTCAGGTGTAATTTTTGAGATAATATTAGAGTTGTTTAGATAATAATTTACAAAGCGTTTCGTTAATATAACTGACCTTCATATCAATAAATTTAAAACTCCCATTTTTGCCTTAAGGCTATGTTTAAAAATAATGTTAATATTTTAAAATAGCGCAGTGAATTACAGTTTCACAATAATAATAAAGAAAACATGTCTAAGTTTTGCGTATTATTAGCAACTAATAATAAAATACATATGTACTTATTTAAAACATATCAAGTATTTGAAAATGACTAAGCTTCGAAATACGTATTTTTGCACCTCGAACCAAGATACAAATCAATAACGGAACGTATAAGATTTAATTACTTTCGACCGTTCTGGTATCTGCCTTGGTCAAGAAGGCGAAGATAATGGACGTCAGTTAACCTGTAGATCATTAGACCACTCAGTTATTTAATGTGTTATTAATAAAAGACATTATGAATTTCTATTATATGTTAGGATGTCGTCGCTACGAGCATTCGTGGAAAGAATTTCCGTAATTAAAGATAATTCCTAAGTGGCAATAATAACCAGTTTGCCTTAGTCACTTTGTACTTAATAAATTTTAACCTTTGACCCTCAGCACATTGTTATTTCATTCAATAAATATTCTAATATTTATTTGCCCATAATTCGATCTAAGACGGAATATTAAGCAATTTATCAAACACGATTATAAAAAGTATTATATTTTACTAGTGTTATATTCCATATTTAATAACTCAAGTAATATGTATTATTGTACTCCACTAATGAAGCTGAAAAAAGTTATGAACAATAAAACATGTTTTATTTTGTTTCTGGGCAACAATTTAAATGATTGACAGTAGAGGTTTATCCAATCATTTACTTGCAGTGTGGTATCAACCATAATATCTTGTCATCAATTTTATATTTCATATTATAAACATTTTTTATGCTGACCATCAATGCCATTTATTTTCATTTTTTGCATTCATTGCTTCGAAAATATGACTAACTTTCTTTTCAAATTTTATTTTATCTTTACATTTCATTGTATTCTTTAACAATTGTATTTTTTAATAGTTATTATCTTATGTCAATATGAAAAATATAGTTTTTGTCTCTTTTTCATTACCGTTATTTAGAGGGATAAGAGCAAATCGTTTTGGGATTTATGTCTTTCGAAGGATTCGCCTAATTATATGTTTGAAACTTAAAAATATACTACAATCGTTCATAATTCATATGGATAGTTCATGTCCCGAATTACGGACTAACTAAACATCAGTATGTTTTACCTCAACGAGTCAAATGAATCGTGGGAATAGCATTTTTTTTTATTTATTCAATATTATATCTGACTGAAGCGGGACAGGTGCAGTTATAATTTTGTAACAGAATTGTTATCCTAATTTTTACAGAAATGTTTCCCGAATTTTTCACGCCAAAGTTTCCGCCATATAAAGTCTCATATATTCCTAAGCAGAATTATCGGAGGCAAAACAAATGGATAAAACGTTCAGAAACGATTTTTTCGAGGCAGTTGAATACATATTCTCAAGTAATTGTTACAGTAATACTTAAAAATCTTCACTTATTTGTTTAACAAAAGTTAATTGATACATTGATTAAAATGAAATATGTAGGCAAATATTTCACTACTGGCATCGTTGATATTATTTGGAAACAAACTACAGCTTCTTTGATCATACGAATTAAATTAAATTTAAGATTTTCTTTACTTATATTTTGAACTAAATTATCAAATGAAATCATCGAAAAAAAAACGGTTAAACCGAAGTTTCAAAATTTCACATATTTTATACGTAATAGTATCATTTATTAATAAATTATTGATATTGTACGACTTACATATTCTTATACCTATGATAATTAGTACAATCGCGCTAAGAAGTCTAATATTGGAGTTGAGAAGGTAAATTGTATTTAGAAAGCTACAAAGTACATTATCATACATACATTTTGCCATCGTTTCTTTTTAAATTGTTAAATAACTTACTTGCTTACAACCTCCTAGAAAATTGTACTGTTCCGTACAATCGTGACTTGCGTATCATCTATAAGAATATTTCAGCAAACGCATTAAACTTATTTGATCATAATTCATGTGGCACATCTGATAAATTAACGTTATTAAAATAATTGGTACGCTTAATAGTAATAGCAATTATTTTAGTTTAAATTTTCTTTTTTGCTGAGAAAAAAAATAATTGAAATCGTTATACGCACTTACTTTTTATTAATTGTATTATAGGTGATATAATTTAATTAGGAATTAATAAAAAATCAAGGAATTAATAAAACTTCTAAGTAGCAGGTCGACGGGTGACATCAGTTACTCAGCTTTGACTTCTGGTATCCATATTGGTTCCCTGTTTTTAACGTGTTTTTAGTCACGATCCTGATCTCAGCTGTGTAAGTCATGATTAGTAAAATACATTGATGGAAGAGTTTTCACTTCAAATATAAAATGCGCATTGATTATTAAAATAGAACGTGATAATTACTCACATTAATAATAGTAAAATGCGAATTTAACATTGCTTGGCCTTTCTTGTCATTGAGGGGAGAACAGCTTTGCTGCTAAGCGTATAACAAACTGTGATAATGAAAATTTAATAAATATGGCCAAAGCCTCAGATTTAACAAGGTAAATAATTGTTTTTTTCCAGGTAACCTATTTTTGCCTCACATAGCTTATTTATTTTATGGTTACAAATAAACATTTTCGGGGTTGCACAGGTATAGCATTCAAAGTATTTGAAATACCATATATGCATTTTAACTAAAACTTATACCAGGAAATTTACAAAAATTTCAACAAAATACTGAAATAATAAACACAAACTTGATTTTTATTGTCAAAAAATTATAAAGTTTAATGAATTGTCCTCTTTATAATTAAAACCTTTTCAACGTACTTGTTTACAATATGTTTATTGAACCCAGTTTATCACAGATAAAATAGCGACAGAGAATTCACGCTAAAGGTTGGTATAATTTTTTCTGAAATATTTTATTTGTACATATTTTTAAAATTCGAAGATTTACAGCAGAATCTGTTCAGGTACATTGACGTACTTTTAAAAATAAATACTTCGTTTCTTAGCAATACTTACATTTTAGTTTAACCAAAAATGTGACATTTCCACATTAGGATGAAAATACAATATGGCTTATTTAGTCCCTTTTCATTATGCACGACATGAAATTCACGTGTTATCTTTGGTTTAGTTAAAATCATGCTATGAATCAGTATATTAATGTGATAATCTCATAAATTCCAGTCACTTTTACAATCAGAAAGGGAAAAAAATTGTGTGATATACCCCGGAAGTCACTTCCAGATATGGGAATTCGGGATACACGGTATGAATTTAAAATATGTTAAAATCAAACTTCCAGAAATTTCCTTGTAAAAAATTGCATAACTTAAAGAATATTACAAAATATAGATGTTTTTCGTAGGCAACTACTTACACATTACAAATTTCGGAAATACGTTCGTACGTGTAATTAATAAAAATAATAATTTTGAATTTCTGGAAAATAAAGTACATAAAAGAATACGTAGTTTTATAGGTAACATCCCGCATTTACCGTGCATATTTTACGAAGCACGGTGTTACACAGTTTTATGCCGGGCAAACAAAAATAGGTAATTCAGAAATGAAATAAACGATTGTAAATGATAAAAAAGTGTTGTTTACTTACTTTATTATACTATACAAAATATTTATCAATATTTGGATTACAAATGACCAGAAAAAAATTGTAATATTAATTAATATTAAACAGTATTAATTGCAAGATTTGGCCTTAAATAAACTGACAGTGACTTTTAATAGCTTAAAACGATTAATAAAAAATATAAATAATTAATACAAAATGGCTCAAATATGCTTATTGCAAGAATTTCTAAGCTACTAACAAAAGTAATATGTGACTATTTAAAAAAAACTCTTTCTTTCGGGGAAGCTTCTGTGGGCTGATAAGGAAGGGGTCTGATTATAATAGGATTCTATTCATTAAATCGGCATTGGTAATTTCTAGAGCCATTTTTCAATCATGGTCTCGTCTTCCAAATGCCTTAAAATTTTAATTATTAGAAATAGCGGCATCTTCAGATAATTTCTTGATAGACACTAATGCATGCTTTAGAATTTATAATAATAGACCATGTCATGTCAATTTGAAAACCTTTCACTCAATGACCTTTCTGTCCACAAAGTACTAAATTTTATTGACTGAAGCTGGGAGATTGTATAATTTATATTCATGTACCAAAAGTTGAGAGTTGTACCGAATTTACTACATGATTCTACATTGATATTATACCCCGAAGATAAAGCTTACCAAATTGTAGAACAAAGGTGAATTAAATTTCTATTTAAGCTTGTAATATTGATTGAAATACCTGATTTCAAAAATAATTTTTCGCGGTATTTCCGTCATTTGATATTCCGCTTCCATCACTTGGTGGTTTATATACTATGAAGCCTAATCGAGACCTAAACTGATTTTGAACGTACAATTTCTTATCAAATAATATATTTTTATCATTGTCTGATCTAACCAGTCACTTTTAAAATTTATTATAAACGAAAGCTGAAGGAAATACTCATAAATTAACTGAAGGAAACACTCAGAAACGAATTCATAAATATAGAGGCGACGAATCGAATTCAAAATATTTTTCATCGTTTTATTTTTGCAAGCATCTGTGATTCATTTCTTTGGGTGTTGCTTCACAAATATAATACCTGGCAAATGATGTTTCCCTAAACGCGCTATAAATTTTTAAAAAAGCGTTCGTCTAATGTGACTGTTGTGTCCGACACACAAGAAAGATACCTTTTCTTTAAAATTAGATTCCTCATTACTAGCTATAACCCATACTACCGTTAAACCTTCAATTAAGGTTCAAATTAAGGTTGAATCAACTGACTCTACTGAAATACCATTTAAAATAATTTTCTCCCACTCTAAGATCCACGAAGACGTAGGATCTAACAAACTTTGCAACTCAATCTTGGTTTTTAATTCCGTCATTACCACATTACTGGAATACCACTTTTTCTTAGCTTTCAAAATACTCCGATACCATGACAAAACTTTACTAGAAATCTTACTATTGACAGAGTTCATCATAAATAAATATTAATGTTTCGTAAGCTTAGCCTTCACAAAAAGTGGTAAACCTTCATCTGCGTTAACATTTGTTGATGTTGTTATCAAATATCTGTTTTGGTAAGATAACAAAATAAAATATAAAAAATAGTACATCCTTCTCTGGTCGACCGCGACCAGAGAAATACGTACTGAGTTGAGCTAAATCACATTCAGATTTACATTTGTCACCAGTTGTTGCTAATTCAATACACTCCATAGCACTAAGATAGTCACCATACTTTTTAAAATTTTTGGTCTATTACAATTTCTAGTATTTGTCGATACTTTTACACAAATTAAGCACACTGTAATTATGTTAAAGAATTACTACAAAAGAAAACAAAAAAGACAGGATATTTGTAAAAATCCGCAAACAGATTTTATCCAATTTATTCCATTAGTTTAGATGACAGGCTATTGGACACAAAACACACGTTCGCACACACGCTTACGCGCACATTTCTTAATTTTCATTTTCTTTTACAAACTTGACTTCGACATTTGGATATTGTGATATTTTCAACACTCTCCTGATTTTAATTGATATACGCCTTAAATTATTGCATAGTCTTAACGATAATTAGACTTCTGCATATTAAGTATAAAATAAATTCATAAGAAATATCCAAGCAAAACTTATATGGCACTTAAAATTAAAGAAAAAGACTGAAACTATTTCATTATATTTATGTAGGTATATATCGGCATAAAATATATTCTTACATATATAAAACAGTAAACTTGTTGGACTCTTACAATTATGTAATTAGTGCGATACCCAACTATTGCCATATGCTCAAAAATATATAGCACCATTAACCCTTTACGGCATCGCATTGCAGTTCTGTATCATACCAATTGAACTCACGAAGTAGTTCACATAAATGAGTAAGAACCTTAAGACACACATGCAAACGCACGTTTACAGTAAAAGCTTTTGTATCCAAATAGTCACACATTTTTATGCTAGATGGCGTTACTTGTATTTTATGGTGGCTGGGAGTAAGAAACCGGTCACAACCGGTTTATGTAATTCGCATGCGATTTAAATTTTGTTTAATAGTAATACTAAAAATATCGGCCGGAAATAGGTTGTGATGCAGCGATGCATTAATGCGCTAAATTATCATATCTTATTACTTTGTTTCGGATATTCATCTTTTTTCTTCCAGGCTCAATATGAGTTTACTTGAGTGATTCGTTTAAGTTCGAGGATTTCAGGTTTGATATCTGAGGAATTGGAAAATATTCTGGGAAAATGGGATGATAGTGAGTATGGTTTATACTATACAGACGACGATGTGTACATCGAACATGTTAGAGCTGAATGATCAGAATTTACGTCTAGACTGGAATGAGGAACAAGGTGTATTAAACTCGGGAGATCAGGATGATATCATCATGCAACCGAATTCTGATACCAACACCAGCACTATAATTCATACATGCGAGATATCGCCTGCCGTTTGAAGACCCAGAACCAATTCTGCAACTACTTTAGGCAGCACGCATGTTCTTTAGACAAATAACATATATAAAACGAAAAAAATTAAAGCTAAACGAAGATCAGATGAGGTTCCAGGGATGTTCCAACTTATCAAGGGAAACATTAAAATTGCATACACCTTATGAGGTCATTTCTTATTTATTGATTAACGTCATCATCGACCTCATAAGAGCAGTAAACCTATAAATGTTACAAGCCAGAAAAAAAGACAATATAGATAATAGAAATGATTTATTTCATGTCAGAATAATAAGAATGGTTTATTCCATAATTCATATGCACGATGTACTAGCACCAACCCAAACAGAATGTAAAAAGGGTGGCGTGGTTTTAGGGTTTAACAAGAATAATAACTCTTTCTATTTTTTTCATATTTCCTAACTTTTCACGTCCTTTAACACCACGACGCACTTCTGCATAACCATGTTTTTTCCAAAAATAAATATCTTGTCTGCAAATAATTCTTTTTAATATTTTTTTTCATTATTTATACAAATTTTAACAAAATTTAAAAGAATATTATTGCGCTCTATAGGGTTAATGAAATCACTTTTAGAATAATGTTTTGTTATGAATTCTAAAAATACATCCTCACTTACAAGATAGAACTCCTTAATTAGAGCCCATAAATTATTTTGTAACACGGATAATGTATCGCTGGATATTTCCCGTCAACTAACGAACGTTAGTAAAATGCGAGTCTTAAACGACTGCGCGATAACTTCATTAAACTTGCTCAGAGGTTCTCTTTAAGTAATGCAAGTCAATTTTGATACTGCGTTACATTTACCTTTTCGAATGATACCCTAAATTATACATGGAAATAAGAAAACATTTTAAATTGACAATAATTAATTATTAACATACGTGCGAAGTATATGTTTTTCAAGTTTCTATGTCAAGCGGTTTTTGAGAAAAACGGTTGCGACCGACAGGCGGATACGTGAGTGATATTACAAGTGTTTCCTTTTTCCTTTTGAGTTAAGGAACATTAAAAAGATAAACTGTTTCCTATTTGTCTTCGTAAAATATAAAAAATATACTTTTAAGTACCTTCTACTTTTTATTCCATTATTTCAAGTTCAGGCATTTAATTATTATTCCAAAAAATGCATGTTATCCAATAAATATCATGTAATTGAAATATTATTAAGATTAAAAGTAGTGATGACGTAGAACAATTAATATATTAAAATATTATAAATTACATGACAAAAAAGAAGTTAAAATCAAAGTGGCTGGTTTGTGATCTAAAGAAAACCACAACGAAGCCATATCGGATAAAAAGAGTATCTGAAATATATCGTGCCAACAATTTATTACAATATCCTTTGATGTTTGTAAAAGGGGATAATAGATACATCTGCAAGTTTAGCTCAAAGTTATTGGGTTAAATTTTATATTTACGGTTAGGTGTACCTGTGTTAAGCTATACCTATATTAAAAATAAGTTATGTACTAATTTTGATATTAAATGTCGCGACCTTATAGAAACAGTTGTTATGTTACGTACGTGCACAATGTAAGCTTTTTTGGATGAATAAAATATTTTTGTTCAATTTAACCTCTCGTAAATTTGTTGTTTATTACTTTAACTTAAAGTAGCTATGGACGCAGACTGATGTAAGTGATAAACAAAAAGTAGAGAAAACTACAAAGTAATATTGAAAGTTCGACACTAGAAACGTGTGTTATTTATAACCTAATTCGGAAATAAAATGAACCTTGATATTTCGATGTAATACACCAAAACAAGAAACAAATGCGACTCAGTGGAATAAAAATTATGAAATGGCAATGTTTATAATAACATCAGCTATGGATATGCAATAAGTAGTACTCAACGAGAATTGCAAATCATTGTCTGAGGTGTCAACTGGACTTGAGTCCATCTATGAACAAAACATGAGGCTGAGCCGCGAGTAGTCGCTATTATAAAATAATGTCTATTAAAATGTAAAGGTTTTTCGGTATTGAAAAATTGCGATGTCGACTTCATTTTAGTTAATATTGTAGATTTATAATAATCATTGATTGATTAAAAAAATCGCGAAGCTCGCAAATAGGGAATGACATTTGATTCAAGAATCCAAAAAAAGATCTTCCATAAATAGCACAAAAACTCGATGGTTCCAATAATCTTCAATTAACTCGACTGGTTACCCATAATCATTTATTGCTAATTGAAGAACTTGAATCAATGATCTTAGCGGATCTACATCGATGGACTTTACTTTTTTTAGGACACGTCACGTTAGGGTAAATGAAGGAACGTAAGAATAACAATGTTACAAATAATATTCAGTAATTTGCAAGTTCAGAAGTTCTTTTTTATTTTTTTTTGAACCTGCCAACAGATGTGTACTACGTGTGGCTCACAATATGTTGCTTCAACTTGTTATAATGCCTCAGATTTAATTGTTTCATTAGTTTCATATACTTTCCTTAGTAAAAAATGTCAAAGATATGCATTACAAGTATTGCGTTTACAATTAGGGATAAGATTTGTGAAGATCTGTGGGAATAAGAGTGAATAAAGCTCTCTTGAATCTAAGCTGAATTCGTTGGTTAAAAATGTTGTCTGGCTGGTGAATGGATCGATGTAGCTGAGAACAGTCATATTTCGTATGCCGCATTCTGCCTACGGATATGCCTTTGAGTATAAATTTACGAAGATAGACGTTGAGAAAGAATGAAAGAACATTAAATAAGTAGAATTTCAGCTGAAAATTTGAAGATATATATGTCATTGATTACACGTCGATACCGAATGAATGTAAAATAATGGTTAATTAAAAATTTTCGGGATTAGCGTGCAGTGAAGGTAAGTCATTAACATACGGATAGTAAAAATAAAGATGTAAGCATGAAGTTTGAATTATTAGCAAGAGAAACAAACATAATATAAACAAACAATTATGTTTATGTTACTAAAATAATTTTTTTTTCTAGAAAAATATCCACGAAGAAAAATTGCTAAATGTATACAATAAAACTAAAAAACGATATATAAAATAAATTAAAATAAAATAATGGTGAACACACGTTTTCAAATTAAATTTTATTTTACAACGGTGATGTAATGAAAGTTTGAAAATAGTTAAATGTGGTGACATATGGGTTTTAATCCGACCAAAATAAAATAGCGGAGCTCATTTAATAGAAACCCATGTAGAAATACATCATGTACAAATATATCATATCCAGCTTCTTAATATTATAGTCAAATCATTTGCAATTTAACATGAAATAAACGAGTCGTATAACACATAACATTTACAACACATAACATTTTAAAATAAAACAGTGTGACTTCCAGGCTTTAATAAAGCAATGTTTCCTAATAATGCGCTCCTTCATGTTATTAAAATCTAATCAAATCTCCAAATTTTTGAATTTTTACTACATCACCGATTATGCAACAAAACCATTTTATTTTAAAAAAAAATATTTTAATAATTATATTTTTACTGCATTCATCCAATGTTCAGTAGATTAACGTTACAGTATATCGACATTGGATAAAAAAGGTAGTTGAAAAATTGATCATAAAATGTGAATCAACAAAATATTGTACGTGAAGCTAAACAAACCATTTGATATGCAATGAGGAGTAAATAAAGGAAAGTTAATAGTAAACACAGGAATATACTTGGAAGTAGTAATAATGAAGAAAACTGTGCTTTTACGTTATTTTATATATAAGTCAATATCGAAATATATATAGAATTCGCAAAATACATTCAGGTTCATTATCTAAAAGGTCTGTAAAAGTCCATTATGCCATTATTTTTTAAGACAACGATATAATATCTGAAACCCATAGTCAGACAACTAATTCTCTGGTAAAGTTGTGTCAATATTTACATCGAGACAAAACATAATTAAAATATGAAATTAAGTATTATTATATTTACGTAACAACACCGTTTCCTATCAGCTTTGAAAGTTGATAATTTCCTTAATAAGGTCGTAAATAAGGAAACATCTTCTGGATAAATTGTATAAACATGATTATTTTAATAAGTATTGTTAAAAAATTAAAATGAATATGGCTATAAATATTTATAAAATACACTTAACTGAAATTCGTTGCTATAACTGAAAAACGTTCATAAATTGATATAAATATATGCTTTATTTATATTAATGAAAAGTTTTTTCCAAAAATTAAGGTTTGTGTTTCTTGCAAAGATACTTTCCAACCGAAAAAAATAAGTAAGAAGCTGAAACACTTAAATCAAATAAGACGCACTATATTCCGTTGGATAAGAATGTATTAAATTCAGAATTTTCCGAAACATCAAAATTATGACAAACTATACTCGGTATGAGAAAGTATGCGTCAGTGAAGAAAGGAAGTTTGGTGTGTTATGATGAATTTGTGTCCTTATAGTCCTTAACTGTCATAGCTCGATGAAAGATTTTTGATTATACATTTCGATATAAGGGACTTGACGTGATCTATTGCGTGATCTATTATTTGAAAAATAATTGATTCAAAATATTTATTTGCAATAATTAACCGGATGAACTACTCTCAGCACTGCTCGATTTCATAAATACTTTAGACTAAGTAAACTGGGGATAACAGGTTAATTCGTGTCCAGTTCCTTTCATAATTCTGAAATTTGACTCTCCAAAAAATGTCATCTAACATATCTTAAACAGCTTTTTGAAAAAACTGATAAAAAAAAATAGAAGCAACAACACTTGAATTGCATAAGGTAATGAAGATACTACGTTTGCTATATTTTTAAGATTTTTTAACAACCAATATTTCTTGCTTTTTGTATTTAACTTACTTCCATACAACATATTTTACAAATAAAACAAATGATAAATAAACGTAGCTTGGGATTTTTTTTTTATTTTTGTGATATCAAATTTTAAAAATGTTTTAGTATTTCAGTAACTATAATATAATTGTTATTATTGTTATTATTATTATGAACATAATATCAGAAAATGCAATGTAAACTACAATTGAAAATGAAATATCTTAGTTCAAAAAATAGAACTATCTTCCGCAAATTATTTCCTAAAACGGTTAATAAATCTATGGTCTCGAAGATTTTGTGATGCGTAGCGTCTTCACTTTGCTAACGAGCGCCCATCAAATGCGGAGCTTAAGCACGATATGAACTGCGCGATAAGGGATCTTCATTAAACTCCCTACTCCCCTTTTCCCTCCAAATCCTCTGTTTAAACAATGCAAGTGAACTTTTCTTGCCATCGGAAAACTTTTTAAGTTAACCTTCGCTCACTTAACGCATCATGTAACTTGAAATTTATATCCTAACGGAAGTTATTGAAAATCCTGTTTATAGATAACATGTAATCGTACTTATAGATAACTCTGCATTGATATCTGCGTTTACCTTACGTATAAAACAAATCAGATATGTTCTGCATTTTGTCTTTTATAATAATTATTTGAGTCGTAAAATTACTGCTGCTTAATTACGAAAAAATATGGCATAGTTTCATATACTATATGTTTAAGATTGGTAACTTTAGGTGGATAGATACAAGATTAAAAGAGTGACGGTGAAAATGTATATATTTTTAGCTATTATCATTATCCAATGTTTAGTTTACGTAAAAAATTAAATTTAAGATAAATATTTAATATAAATAATTACGTTCCAAACATAGGGATATTAAAAATTTAGTTGTAATTAATTTATTATTGATAGTTATTAAATAACTACATCAATATTACAATAAATATTACCAGGCCAGGAGGCTTTTTAAATATCAGTTTTTTTATGTAAAATCTTCCAAAAAACGCCATTGGAGCTTTAATTATTTTGTAGTGTATTAACAGGTTTGCTAAGTATCTTGAGCAATAATCATACTTTGTTATATAAACATATCGGCCAACGTCAAGATGTTTATAATTTGGAACTCATGCCCATATTAGTCACAAAAATAATAAATCTAATAGTCCGTTTTTATCATATTATCCAACCCACATGGGGATTATAAGTTTATATGTATATAGGTCTAAACTACCTTAGGTATAAATTCACAACTATCATTAGGTTAGAATAAAAACGCTAAACCCGAAAATTTTTTCATCAATACGATAGAATTGTATTACAAATAAAATTACTGTACAATTTTAAGGCTTTAAAGCAACCCAATCTTTACCAATGTTCTCAGTTTAATTTCAGAGGTATTTCACATTTTAATCAATTATTTAGTATAGCAATATTCACTTAATTCAAAATTAACCAACAGCGTCTCTATCTAGTGTACTTATTTTTTGAATCCATTGACATTCGCATTTAGTCGCTATTTTGTAATTTACAGGTGATTTATCGAGTAGTATCGCACTATGACAAAACTGTTGGTTATCTAGTAACTTTTATCCAGGTCAGTGTAAGTGAGAAACCCTTGTTTATTTTGTTAATTTTTGTATTTATTCAATAATATATCATATTAAATGAAATAAGTTTGCTTTTTTCGTATATTTTACAGGTTCTTATTTTCTTTCTATTTGAGTACTTCACGTACTGTATGTATTCTAGTATCGTAACTGGTTTATTAAGTGAAATTTTACGTTTTGGGTCCACAACATGTTCACAGGGTGAGTTCTGATATTGCAAGAGATGAATCAGTGCTTGGAAGAAGAACACATAACTGGATATTTGGAATGAGATCGCCATCTAGATGTCATCTGTCATCTCAGCTTTGAAGAGCTGACAGATGAAGAAGATATCGATAATGGTGATTTAGACGGTCATGAAATGCCGGGAGAGGTTTCTGAAGAAGTCAAAATTAATTTTGTACCGGGTAATAAAAGTTTGGTTCTTGATTCAGACAAGCCTCTAATAAATCGACCATGTTCCGAATATTCTCATTCTATAGCTTCACCACCCGGACCATCACTTGTCGATTTATTTCCACGTTGGAGAAATACCGAGTTACGCAAAACCCAAGTTACGCAAAAAAGAATCCCAATGCTGTACGATGTGATAAAAGGAAAGATGTTTTAAAAGAAAAAGTCAAAGATAACAGTCATATGAGATGTCCGATATTTTCTTTGTTATCACTATTATCGATATAATGAAATCTTTTAGTTTTATGGGCATCCGTGCTACAAGTACAGCTAAAGCAAATCGCCCCAACCAATGTCCCATAAAAGGAGACGAAGAAATAAAAAGAGGGTCGATTTGACACAAATAACGATTGCTTACCCTCACATGGAAAGAAAACAATCGTATCAAAGTCGTGACAAACCAGCAGATAGTCCAATAACAAATGTATAGAGGTACAGTAAGTAGTAAAGTTGATGTGAAGCAACCTTATCGCAGAACTAAGTACAACAAATATTTGGGCGTTTTATATAAAATTGTTTGGTATGGTAACAGGTACAATGTGAAGATTGCAGTAGAAAAATGGTACTTTCGTTTTTGCCAATGTTGTTGACGTGTTATTTCCGAAATGGGTTCAACGAACTCTCGTATATTTATATCTCAGTGTATATCCATGTATTATTTATACACCAGATTTATGCATCTTGTTTGCAGTAATTCATAATTGCGACGTATGATCGTATTTTTAATATGTAAGTCTATTGTATCAGATATCTATATTCTCGTATATAATTTCCCATGTAAATAGAGTTCCATCAAATCTCCTCATTAAGCGCGTGTTGCAACACATATATCATTGTTTCTTTTTTAACAAATTCCTATTTATTAATGCTGAACATAAATGGGGTAAAATAATATATGCTGGGCCCATAAGAGCAATAATGAGCCCGTTGTTCATAATTCTCTTAGTTATGTTGATGTTTACTGAAAAGGTTATATGGTTTGTTTAACTCGGGAGATTATAAGGCATAACGCTATTTACCTAGTTAAATATATGCAGCTTGAAGAAAAAGGAAAACCGGTGGTGGGTTGAGCTTTGACCATATCAGTGTATTAGACTTAACCCTCTTCAGAAACACAATCAAACAAGTTATTCGTTGCATTATGAATATAACAATTGAAAATGAAGAATTTGCGGTTCATTCTAACTCAAACATTTTTTTAAATTTTGAATTAAGATTAATTTTGCAGCGAACTAATATTATAGTTATTTAGTTTTTGTAATTTAGTGCTAAATATATTTAAGTAGTCATAGAAAGGGATTTAAATTAGGCAAAAATTAAATTAACTTTTCACCGGAATACGTTATTAGTTTTTTTTAGTTAAATGTCACCTTTTCAACCCGATTGAATTACAGTAGAGTAAGCAATGAAGTTAAAGAAATTCGTATACTATCAAGTGAGGATGAAAATGACAAAACATTGCGATACGACGCTTTCTTATAAAAAAACACCTTTCTCATTTTTTGTAGAAATGTCCCAAAATTTGTGTTTAGTAAGATTTATCAAATTGAGTGATTTATATAGACTTTCATCCGTACGGGTAGAACGACCGCTTTATTCGAGAAATCCCTGTCTCTTTTTCTCGTCAAATTTCCTTTATGTAAATTAACTAAAGTCCGAAATTCAATTCCGTGTGCATAATTAAGATATGAAATTCTATTCAGTAATTTATTATTTATAAGAGGGCTTTTATAAACTACGTGGTCTCGTTTGGGACGTCTTGTTTAGTTTGACCCTCCCCTAACGCTCATGTAGCCAGCTATTTCTCTAGCCTGACCTCACCTTCCTTCCTAAAATTAGAACGTAATTTCTTTTTCCATTTTGTCTTCAGGTGGAATTTCCACTGAACATATCATTATATTGTTAAAAATACTTCAAATTGTAATGTATCACGATTCGATCACGGCCAACTGCAATGGCATGATTTTTTAAAAACTCAAAAGTAATCTTTATTGGTTTTGGGTTAAACTATTATTATTTTATAATTTAATCTGTTAGTATTATAATTAAATAATTACTAACAGATTTAATTATTTAAATTCAAAGTATATATAAGAATAAATGAAATGAGGAAATATGGACTGAAACTGTTTTAAAAAGTTCAGTGCCATTGTATAGTTATGAGTGCGTGTGTACGTGTGTGCGTGTGTCTCTATTTAAGCGTATTCGAGTGTTAATAATAGAATGGTTAGATAATGGATTCGATAAATCTTTTAAATAGTTAACCGTCTACATAATAATTCTCTGAAATATTTGCAAGCTACTCGACATTGTCTGATCGCTCTCTTAAAACCAATTTAAAATAATTTTGTGAAATATTTGATTAATTTTTAAAAAAAGATGAAGATCAATTAGAAATGATTTTTTTGTAAAGATAAATAAAACACATAAGTGTAACTTGATTAAAGATGGTTTAATAATATGTGGTATAACCTTGGAAGTGTATTGCGACAGAGTTTTTATTGAAAATTCTCGTTTTCTTATAGCGACCAATGGAACTTCAATGTGATCCTGACTATATATCATAATACCTGATATATCTTCCATTTTCCCCATTTTACACTAAAGTAACAAACAAATATTTTAGACTAAAATAACGTAAAATACGAGGTTAGGGTAAATGATTATCGAATAAATGCCATAGATATGTATCTATATATAGGCGGAGAGTATCATAATAATATATATAAACATATAAAATGGCACATTTGAATGCGAGTTAAAATGTTATGATGGCAAGACGCGCCTCGACATTCAGCCATTTTTTTTAATTGTCGACTTTTCGACTCAATTCGGTCAGCTCGATTATATCGGTGTATTGCATTAAACTATCCTAAAACGGTGAAACGTTAAAAGCGTTACATAAATACACTTGGGCTCGTCCGGGATTTGAAATCGGGATCTCTCGCAGCCTAAGCAAAATTAAAGAGAATCATAACTCTAGACTAACGAGCGGTTATTGTATTTGTCGAAATTTTTAATATATTGCTAATCTTATCTCCTTAAATAAAATTACTTTGAAGTGTAAAATATTTTTGGTAAAATTATTGATAGATAGCGCTATATTGATGCATGGTTCAAATCTATGTTAACGCTACGGTTTTTCACAATATTATAGCGCATATAATAATTTATGTAGTAAATTGTTAATATAATAATTTTTTTTGATAATGCATGGCCCAAACGCATTTTTTTATATTTATTCTCCGGGGCTGGGTTTGGAGAATATTCGTAAAATTTATTTGTTTCACATCAGCCGGGCTTCCTAAGGCGTCTTAATATTTTTACGATAAATTTTTATCATGTTTGAAAGGAAAACCGGTTACAACGCTTTCCGGCATTTTAGACACACCCTAATGAGGTTGACAACACTTCCAAAATCAGACCATTAATTTTGATCATATCTTGTAGCTCGGAATTCATAAAAAATCTCCTCCTTTAATTAAAGAATCATAGATGTAAAATTTTTAGTAGGATTAAGGATGATTTCCTTTAGTTGATTTTTAATTTAGTTTGTTTTTTTAAAAACGAAGACTCTTTACGGATATGGGATGTTATACTGGAATTAGGTATAAATTGCTATGTTTTTTTATCATATATATTGACTTAATTTCAGAGTTGATTTATTTCTCATTAACAGAAATGACTTATCTCTTGTTCAAGATTATTTTTCATCCGGAATTTTTCGTCTTGGAATTGACCTTCCTAATCTTAAACTTAGATTCAGGTTGTGGCTATGCAAAATACTCACAACACTTTTTAGTAAATTAAAAAAGTCACCGAGACAAATTGGTTCGTTGACTACTTTAATATTTGATAGGCATTTATTCTTGTAATAAAAAAATGCTGTAATGTATGGTGAACTTCTGTGATACCGCTTTCTGTTCTGTTATGTTGAAGAAAGCCGCAGCAAGTGGCAATGAGTGAAAGATTCTTGTATTTAGTAGTAAGCCACTTTATAACATTTAATGTACATATAAGGAATGCTTATTTATGTCATATTTATATACATATATATATATATATATATATATATATATATATATATATATATATATATGTATATATATTTATATATTATAATATATTTGTAGATAAATTAAGTGACTTAATGGTGACCATTTCTAATATTTTTACTAATTACGAGAGTTATAATACGTTACTTCCAGGGGTAAATGAACTTCAATTGCTTCAAAAAGTAAGTAATCGCTATCTTCTGAAAAGTATCATTTAATAATCGAAAGTTAATTGAAAGTTAATTTGAAGGAATGAATGATTCTAAACCCGGTATTCCTCCAAAGCGGCTGAGATAATAGATATATTAGCAACAGTTCACTTTTACATGAGATATAAAAGAAAAATATTTAAATATTCCATGGTTCTTCTTGACTTTTATATCATTAATAAATTGTAATATTAAGTTTTACCTAAATAATTAGACCTTGCAGTTTAAATTTTCTTTAATATAAAATATTGATATCGTATCAAAGTTTTTGAAAATTGTTCTATTATGAAAATAATTTTATTTAAAATAACAAACACTCCCATGATTATTTCTTTCGTGTTCTGCTCTATTACTGACCTACAAGTTATGCCGTAATTTTTTTCCGTAACCCTATAGCGATAAAGAGAAAATTTTAATTTTATCTTGCCTGACTGTCGCTCCGTGTGCCATAGCATCATGACATAAAACACGTTAAATATTTATATTATTTCAGCTGCCCTTTCTGAAATTTCCACATTTATGTATATATATATATATATATATATATATATATATATATATATATATATATGTATATATATGTATATATATATATATATACCTCTCCATTCTGTGCACCTCTCTTACTAATCTTTTTTAAGAGAGGTGCACAGAAATAAATTACAGTAATTGCATTAACAGTAGAGTAAATATAACTTACATCAATGCATTTCAATTTACAAATCATGGCTAAGGGAATTAATTAGTATGTACCTCGCCAAATGATACATGGCTTCGTCTAATTTTCTGGGGTAGTTTCTCTCTCGTTCCGACCCAGCCGGTTTATGGTAGCCTAACTCCAGAAATTTCTCAAATACTTGTAGCATATAGAGTTCATAGTATAAACTAATTTTTGATTTTAAGATCGCCAAATAAAGTGTAAGCAATGATCGTAAGTCGTAGAAAATTCAAAGTACATTTTGAAGTATTTCTCTATAAAGTATATAAAAATCCTAGGTTTAGAATCGCATATATTTTTAATAAATTTTATATTTTTCGTAACATCAGTTTACAACTATACTATAGTTACAAAACACATTTTACGTGCTAGAAATCACTACATATTTCAGATAGTTTAAAGAATAATTAAATTTGATACATTTAAATTTCAATTACTGTAAACTCTATTTCGGGTTATAATTCATAATTAACAATAGATTACTAAAAACACCTTGCGAGTAACTACGTTTATTACCAAACAATTGCAAAGGATACGACTTAGAAATGAAGTGATCACATTTATAATGGACAAATTGTATTCAGTCAATAATATACAGTTTCCATTCGTTATGAGGCTCACATAGCTTTGTTAAACTTTATGCAAAATGTAACAAAGCATGCAAGAATTAGTCATCTTTTTTTAATTTATACTCATACATGTAACACCTAAGATTACATATATGAACATAATTAAGACCTGTAATAACTTAGGACATTTTTTTTAAATTGGGAAAAATATATTTTTCAAAAAATAATTCTTTTTTGTAATATTTCTTAATAGTTGTATTCAATATATTTTATAACTTTGGTTTTAAGTCAGTATGTATTATTTCTTAAATTTACTTTCACTTTTTTAATTTATTCTCTTTCTTCCTCTAAGTTCGAGATACTGTGGTGTGGAAAAAAGACACAAATGTGCGGGGCACAGAGCTGGGAATTTAAAAATGTTTACTTAATAAAACAAACACGTATCGAATTGTATTAATACTTTTTAAATTATTTATAATTAGGTAAACAGGAAAAAGAACCATCACTGTTATTATTTATGGTTCGTTCACATTAATCATAATATTTATTGTTACCGAATCGTCATAAAAATTTACGCGGAAAAGTTGGAAGAGACACGTGAGTTTCAGCGAACCGTTATAAATAATGAAGAATTCACCTCTGAAAACTTTGGCCTGAAAATTTTGGAAGTCATATGGTGGTAATAAAGAGTATAGGAAATATAGTGCTGCATATTTTTTTATAATATTCCCGAACAGTTATGTTATTAAACTTATATTTAAGTTTCATATATATATTGTTTAATATTAAATTTATTTTTTTCACTTTATTCTAGCGCTTTCCCTAGGTTCAAGATCTTGTGGTTTGAAAAAAAAAACACAAATCGATACAGGTCCAGCCCTTCTGGCTATACACGTGAGAATTTGAAAATATTTAATGAGACATGCACGTATAAACACCAATGCAAAAGTTAATTGATTGACTATTTTCCTGTTTTCCTTAACGGAGAAATGACCGTTTCCTTGAAGTTGATACTTACCATCAATGAAGAAAGTTGTTTAGATGTTCAAACGAAATAATTTTCAGATTTGAACTGAAGACGTGCCACAGGACGATAGATATATCATACACACCACGTCTGAGAACACCGCGAGGGTCTCATCTCAACCTTGTGGGGTTTTGAATAAAAGTCATATAAATCAAAATTAACAAATGTGCGATTACCAGGCTTTCTTAATTGTGTAAACCTTTATTTTACCTTTTACATAACCTATATGTTACCTAAAGTAATCAGTGTTCCCAAGTTTACAAGATTTGCTAAGCGATACTACATTAGACGGTGCTGAGTCTTCCGGTCCTAATGTATGGCCGTCAGATGACATATCTTCTTTGAGTTTTTAGCAAATAATAGAAATTTTATCTCTTCGTTTTATTTCCTTCTTTTTCAGTTATTTTCACACCTTGTTTGCGGTAGTTACTCAAATAATTCAATACACAATTAACAGCACAATTATCAAGAAATATTCTGCCTTTCTCACTACTTGTTGGTTTCAAATTACATGAGATTTCTTTATCAGCCGCGAAATATCTAGAGTAATTATCAAATAATAACTAAAATTAAGATGTAAAATACGTCGCCACTAATGGTCGACAGCCCATCATCATTCAGTGCGGCGTGTTGTTGTCCACGTCCTACAACAATGACACTCACGACACCGAGAGCTATGCTCTGCCTTGCTCATCGGCGGCTATCCCTGTCGCTATGCACTGTCTCTACTTTCCGGTATCGTCGTCTCAAATTAAACTCTGCTATCATCTATCCCATATTGGTGGCAATAACATCCAAGAATTGAATCAAATCAGAAACGGTCGGGACACCTGTACTCTGCCAAGCGAGACCACTATCGCCACATCGCTATGAGCTAATAAACAAGAAGTTCGAGAACGTAATCCAGCAAAGCTTATGACTTTCAAGCATAAGACTAACAAAGGCTCATTGTATTTACAAAACCCGACCGTTACCCTATCAACTGGCCAATGAAACCGTGCTCAGTACTTCTGACCAAAATCGTGCAAACCAGGAAATCCCGTTTCACAAGCCGGCATCAAGATGACGAAAACCATCCCACCCTTTGATTACCTGATTCCCGGGAATATGTCTAGGTCTCAAAAAATTCATCCAAGTGGTATTTTGCTGACACAACTTTGTCGTCACTTTCATTGCCAATTACGAAGAGCGTAATATTCAGAACTGAAATCTGGCATCATCAACACCTTGAAGTAATATTCCACCAGTTCGAAGATAATAATAACAATATTTATCCCTGCAAGTGCAATTTCGGCTAGGTAAAGCTCTCGAATATCAAGTATTGCAAGACGATATCAAGCCGTTGAGAGAAAAGGTCAAGGTCACCATTGAATTCTCTAAACCAAAACCATCGACGAACTTCGACATTTTTCGATACGATCTACTACTACCCAGAAAACACATCCGGTGCTGCATGGTCATAGCCTCCGCTGTATTCATGCCTACATAACGTAAAGAAATAAGGTAAAGGACCTTAGGAGAGAGTGACATTGAAACGCTTTTGTGCTCAGTCCCTGGTAGATACTCTGTGGCAACACCAAGAATGTAAGTTTGTTTTTCCGTGTGGCAACAAAACAAGTGCGTATGTAGAAGCTGAGATGTCAACTCGGAATAGACAATCGACGCAAATGAAATACTTTTGATACTTTAACCTACGAATTTGTAATTATTTATTGAAGTCAATACCATCAATATTTATTTGGACGTCGAGCTAACAACCAATACACTACGACGTGATGTTATACTGGAATTAAGTATAAATTACTATGTTTTTTTATCATATATATTGAGAGAGTTGATTTATTGACGAACTTTGATATTTTTCGATACGATCTACTACCCCGAAAACACATCCGGTGCTGCATCGTCACAGCCGCCGCTGTATTCATGCTAACATAACACAAACAAATGAGGTAAAGGACCTTATGAAAGAGTGATATTGAAACGACAAGGCCGTAGGATTTTAATCGAGGGTACATATCAACGTTGAGAGGGAAAATGTTGGATTCATTAGAGCCCACTGAAGAGGAACCTTGTGGAAAAGGACACTGGAAGCCTTGACAAAGTTCTTAACCGATGTTCTAAAAGACGAGGTTCTAAAAGACGGTGTTACTATCATAGAGAGGATAAGCAGGTTAGGCGCTTCCATTTTTTTGTTTTTTCGTGACCAATATAGGTTATTTCTATTCTGAAAGAGCCGTATATGGAAGTGTCCGAACGTAGGGAACCTTTTGCTTTTTTCGCCCGTAGAAAATCCTACGGTCAACGGAAACACACACAAAGCGAGGAATAATGAGAGATCGCCCAGCGATTCAAAGTTTTACAGACTAAATATGCTCCTTTCAGCCTATAAGATGTTACTTGATCAGGTACTGGCGCTGCGTTTGTTGGTACAACTATCTCATTCGCAGAGGTCGTTAATGCAACTAGGCGATATCTGCTATGTAGTCGACGTCTCCTTGGAAATGCTCTGATATCTTCTGATTTTGTCCGCGTTATAGTCCTGAAGAGTATCGCTGGACCTCCGACGAATTATAAGTAATTACATGTGAAATCGTATTATCTTTGGCGGAATGGAGATATAAAATTAAAAATATGTTGACCAGGGGTTGCTCGCAGGGCTGGGTCCTTAGTTTTATCTTGTGGATCATTATGTTCGATGGCATACTTGTATACCTCTTCACGAATGTTCCATTTACTATGTTGATGATAATCTACTGATGGTCCAGTCAATACTCACTACACCAATCGGCATTTATTGTCATACTTATTTATCGATTTATTAGACGACCCAAGGCGGTATCTACGGATAATATTACCACTAAATCGGTAGCCAGGATTCAGTATAGTATCTGGATATCAAGATATGAATACTCCATTACGATAACCAGTATCCAAAAGCGCCAGTTTGGGAGCCAAGCTTTCATCAATCTCACTACTCGTATGAGTGTCAAAAAAACGCGAACAACGCCTTATCGTGCAACGGTATCATCGAACACTGCATCATTGACTTGAAGCCGCGATAATCTTGGCTGAGCAGCCAAACATCAGGAAATACCCACAATACTCTTCGGTTTACAATTAACTTTACACACGAACAATGGAACTTGCGCCGCCAAACCAACTTGAGGCTATTGTTTATAAGAATACCAAGTGAACTCTAAGTGAAAACTAGAGGTTCCAATAAACAAGGTGATTTAGATACAAATATGTATAATAATTACGAAACGCGATCAATGCACTCAAAACATCCTCATCTACGCAACTGCATTCAGGACATCGACCTATATTTGTTCACAAGGAACTCTTGATTTGTGAACGTGTATTTTTATACAATAACGCGATCAAGTGATCTTCATAATCACCATACGATGACTACTTGATAAATTCTTTAAACGAAATCGCAAGTTATTCGCCCTCCAACGTTCGGGCAGATAAGCAACCATCTCAGTCGACTACCTGAAATCCGGCCATACAAACAGCGAGAAAAACCAACAACCGTCACCAAATAATTACGAGGACCTAAAGCATAAAATGCATACTGCACATCATTTACCTCTCCGTTTCCCGCAGGGCTTAAGACAACGCGTTTCTGGGTACGTAATTTCAATTTAACCGATTTTTAAAGGCGCGATCACTTCATTTTTTCCCCAGATTTCATGAGCAAGTGAAACCTGGCTCAAATCTCATTATTATAAATTACAATTTCTGGCGAGACATGGCGCTTTCTGCGCGAGTTTCCATAGATTTTTCCGTAGATTTTTCAGGGCCCTTGCGTTATGCTCTGTCTTGCTCATAGGCTGTCCATCCCCGACGCCATGTTCTGTTTCAACTTTTTGGTACCATTGCTGTCTTGAGTGCCGTATTTCTTTGTATAAAAGGGGATATCATGCAGTGCAAAATAAATTCAGTCGCCTAGACTTTTCCATCTGGCATTTTCTACGCCTTACTCTGGTCAAGTATTCGTTCGTGATTTTGTCTGAAACAAGTACTACACTTGTTTCAGACAAAATTACAAATTTCAAGTGAATCAAATTAAGGCGTTCTCGCTTATATAGGCTGTATTTTCCAAAGAAGAGCTATGGTATGTGCGTCCGTGGTTGCGGTTTTTCCCGCAGTTCAATGGCGAAATTTGAGGATTTTGGTATGGAATTTATGTTTAAATTTTTACAGTCATGTTAATGTTTTTTAACACATTGTAGCTGACACCTTATTATATTCTCTGCGAACAAATATTCTTAACAGCAGTACCATAATAGTGGCTAATATGGTGGTCTGTCACTGTCACTTTAAAAATAAATAAAATATTTTCAATATTTCATTTTTAACGTCTTTAGTAGATTTATTGAGCCCAGAAACTCTTAAAGGATATTCCATATTTTAGTGCATTAGACCCTTACTTTATTATAATTTATTTTACCTAAATATGTATACATGTATGTATATATATATACACATATATACATATATATATATATATATATATATATATATATATATATGTGTATATATATATATATATATATATATGTATATATATACCTATGTATATTTGAATATTAAACAAAGCTTGGAAACAGTTCCATGGGATAGCGGAGCAGTTCTGCATTCCTTTGTGTCTACACGTACGTCGATTTTGCTAAATAAAAATGCTTTAAAACTTTTTATTTTACAATGGAATATTATAATGATTAATAATATTCCCTTGTAAAATACTATGATTTTAAGATTAACTTGCCTTTTACATAAGTCTCTTATTGATATAAAAATTTGAGAATGCTATGTGCAAGAATTTAATAATGCTTTTGTGTCAAAAAACCAACATTCGGAAGAGGTTTAAAATTTCTATATACCTTCGTTTCTTTTGCTAAATTAATTTAGCCTTTTAATATTTGCGTTACTTCAAAAACATAAATATTTATCTCTAGTATTTAGAAATCTTTTTTATTTTTGGATAAACTTCCTATTTCATTTTCAAAAACAGTGGGTATTTTTTGAAAAGATAATATTTCCTTTCTCAAATTAAAATCAATTGTGATAAGAATATAAATAAAAACCGATTAAGATAAATGATATCCTGCGCAGGCGAATAATAACACAAAAATTTATTTTATTCTTAATAATTGTAATTAAATTTTAAACTTAAAAAATTATGTATAATTATTTTCTTTCATATGCATTTAAGTATATTAAAATGTTAATAAAATTTGGATTGTTTTGGATATTCATTTTACCAGGTTTTTTTAATTTTAGCCTAACTAGGCGTATTTCTGTTCTCTTAATAAATAAACTCATTTTAAATTTTTGTTGCATTTTATAAAAATTCACTTGCAAGAAAAGTGTATAGTAAATAATATCCTCTTGCTAGAACTAAGTAACATGGTTCTCATTATATACAAATGAGGTCCTCGTTATACTACATTAATCTATATTTACTGTACTACACAGCAATGGATGCTGGTACTGACCAAAGAAAATGCGAATGATTTTCGGTCGGTGGTTCAGGAAGCTGCCTCAGTTATTCGAACGTTCTAGTGCAGCTCCTCTCCCTAATAGATTCAGGTACAAATAGAATACATCAAAATTTGAACGTCACGTTCACATTTTGTCACGTCAGATGCTCTTTAATGCCTAAAATGCATGCAAAGTAAATTAACATATTATATAAGTAAATTAACATATTAAATTAACATATTATATATAGTAAAATTTGCATATTACTAGTAATTTGGCAAAATTAACAAAATATGGCGCGTCGAACTAATTTTATATAATAGTTTGAGAATAATCATGTATTTCTATATATATATACATATATATATATATATATATATATATATATATATATATATATATATCTATATATATATATGTATGTATGTATATATATATATATAGATATATGTATATATATATATATATATATATATATATATATATATATATATATATATATATATACACATATATACCAACTCTGTTGTTCAAAATCTGGTGTTCCCCATATTTCTCCACGCCGTAGAAAACTAAATAGACGCTCTGCATATGTGGTACTGGAAGAAAATGCCTCGGGTATCGTGGACTGAGTTCCTAACGATAGTATCTTTACTTCAAGAACTCGGCATCAAAGAACGTCTATCAACACTTGTTAAGACCAGGATTCTAAGATGTTTGGTCACGTTATGCATGGAGATAGTAACTCCATAGAACACGTTGTCGTGCAGGGAAGAGTAGAAGGAACTAGACCACGTGGGATGTCGTCGATGTGGTGGACAGATCTGATCAAGTCTGTTGAAGGTGGTATCCTGTATGAGTGCAACAGGGCGACGACAAATAACGACAGATGGAGAGGCATTATGAGGCGAGTAACAACGGCCACCCGTAACAATACTACATGCTGACTATGACTGCTCTGAAGAAAAACACGACGTAGGAGATATATATATATATATATATATATATATATATATATATATATATATATATATATATATATATATATAAACATAAATACATGTTGGGTGTTCGTTTTAACCGAGAATACAAATGGTTTTTTGTAATTTTCGAAAGAAATAATTTATTTCTTCATTTTATATATTTTTAATATATACACATTAGGCATCAAAACGGTTTATTTATAAACTGATCGTCACATCGAGTATTTATTTAAATCAATCGCTAATAAAGTTTTATCACGATAAGTAGAAAACTGTAAAGCTACGATTTGACAAACAGTCACAGATAGGATGAGACTATAAAGGTACAAGCAGAACCCTTATAATGTAAATCCATTAACAGCGCATTATTATTGAAAAGACTATACTTATACCTTTAAGTTACTGATTGACGCTCACCTACCTCCTCTTGTACGGTTTAACAGCGTTCATCCGGGTCGGCACATAACTAACCGTTGCATAAAAAAATTTCGACTCGTTATTTCCATATTGTGATTTTGATCGTCCTGCTATTTTGATGGGACACTCGTAAAGAATTTTGGTCCTATTAATTGCTGCTAGACACTATTAATGTATGTGTAATTATTTCGTTCGATGCATTTTAGCATGATCTCTTTTAGACTATTGTACAATCGTATTCAAGCACGTTTTGAAACATAATGATATAGAAGAATAAAAATAATGAAATTAAATATTCGCTGTTTTTTTAGTTAAATTTTATAATTTTAATAACCTTTCATTATTCAATGTACATAAACAAAATAATAAATATTATACAATTTTAAATTTCATGCGTATAAACTCCGTTTTAAATGATTAACAATGTATATATATGTTCACAATAATAATTGTGGTGTATGTTTTTCACTATATATTACATTTCATAACTATAAACTATGTTTACCTTATTGGATTTCGAATATTTTTTCTAGTACAAACTTTCATAAATATGTGTAATAAAATTTAAAAAAAAAATAAGAGAAAATATTTCACAATACATTCAATAACCTCACAATATATAATAAAGCCAGCTTGCAATTATTGTGGGTATAAGGATAACGAATATAAAGTTATCTTTAAGCTGGTTTTTATTATGAGATATAAATTTAGTTTTTGAATATCTATCTCACTGTGTACCACGAACGACCAGGGTGCTTTTCTGATGCGAAATTTCTAAATCTGTTGATGATATATGTTTAATTCACTTAAGATGTGGGGTGATTTTGAAAAAATCCTTCTGTTTTCACGTCATTTTAATTATATGCGTTCGGCTAAGTAACGGCCGCATTATATTCTTTTGCGAGTAAAAACATTTACCTATAAAAAAAAGGATAAATAGAAAATAAAAAATTTATGATAATATTTGAGTGAAACAAATTTAACATTTGCCTTCATTTTACACGAAAGCCAGCGTGAGAAAATCCTCAGTTTTCTGTTCAGTTCTTATAAGAAAAGTAATTTCTGAAATGAGGACATCCTTTTCTTTTCTTAAGGAGAATTGTTTAAAGGATACAAAGGCAATGTGCGAGAAGAACAATGCACAAGCAATCATTACTTTGGAAACAAATAACACCCATATAGGTCCATCGCACTCGCTACCAAGAAAACAAAATATATTTTTTTCTCGAAACATCAAATAGTTACTAAGTAATTCAAGAAACTATTTAAAAAACGGTTTGTGTTAAATATTCAGTTATAGTTTGTAACAAATCCATTGATTGAATATGTCATATTCTTATTTTTAACCATACCTTATTTATTTTATTATAGGTAACATACGTAGCTTTTCGTAACTCTACGTATAATGTAATGTAAAATATTGAATGGCTACATCTTGTACAACAAATATGTGAAAAAAGAAATTATGTGCAAAAATTACCCCAACCTGCAAGGTACGTATCGTTCCTAATTAATATTAAACTTACGTGGTAATATCCATAAGTTTGTGGCCTACCTACTTTAGATTAATCGCTGATAAACATTTTTAACGTCATTATATCAGTGTCCTATATACCCTCAAGAAATATTGCGTAAAATATTTTCTTTGTCAAGACTGGTTAATAAAGTGAAACTGTCGATTTAAACATTTGAAATGCATGAAAGCGAATATTGTGATGTGATCAAATCTGTAAAAGACGAAAGGACGATAGCGTCGGAAATTAAGCAACATTTAGATATTGTGTAAGGGCTCGCTTCACCTTCCTTTCCTAATGTAAAAGAATGGGCGAAACAGTTTTGTTTAGAAAGAGAATCAATCCAACATGAACCACGTTCAGGACGATGGTCTGAGGCCATCACGGAAGAAAACATATCGCGAAGAGTGTTGCTGTTGCACGACAACGCACTCGTCCACAAATTGGGCGTTCTCAGACTGCCATTAAGGAATTCGGTTTCACAGAACGGGATCATCCACCGTATAGTCCCGGTCTGCCCCAAGTGGCTATTATTTATTCTCAAAACTAAAACTGGACTTGAAAAGAAAAAAAAATAACACATGGAATGAGGCCGGCTCAATTAATTTCTTTTTTGGTTTTCGCGCATTTGGTTTGAGCACAAAAATATAGACTTTTATTAAGGCTATAGAAATGTATGTGAAACGTGGTGAAAAGTGTATTGAAAATAAGGGAGACCACATTGAAAAATAAAAGAGCTATTTGAGATTTACTCTTGTTTTCAGTCTAGACCGGAAACATTTGGGTCTTACCTTGTATTAATGTATTTAAATCTACTTGTTAACTTTTATTTTTTATTATATTTACTATAAACACCACTGACGAATTGTTTTATATGTTATTAAAATTCACGTAATAGACTGAAATGTTAATTTGAACCATTGACTCTGAAAAACCAATTGCAATAGAAAATAATACGATATTTTGAAATAATGAATACAGGAATTAACATTATAATTATTAGATATCTCACATGATGTCATCATATTTAAGCTGACTTATTTTGTTATAAGAACTGAAAGAAATTATATTAATTTTCTGAATAGTTGGAAAAGGACGACACTTGTATTACAAAGGGTAAAGAATGTTAAATTGCATAGTGAAATATAAAGCTTTTTATCTAAATAACATACATTGGGAATATTACATAACATTAAGTTCTGCAAACAACGAATACTAGTCCTAACTCTGCAGTTTAAGGCAAATTTTTACACGGAGGCGCAAAGTATGGAAGCGACTGAAGATGGAAGTTTTTTTAATAATAGCGATCTTTTATGCTGATGCGTAAAATATACACGTAATTTTATTTTCAGTAACATATTTGTTTTAATTTGTGTCATATTTTTCTTGCGAAACACTTTTTGCTTGTATGTGAAAAGTATTGAAAACGGTCTTCTATGTAATTTGGAAAGTTATAATAAATGTAGCTAATATTACTCTCATTGTAGAAAGAAGATTGTATTTCCGGTAAGATATTGAAGTTAAATATTTAAAAATATGTTAACAGCAATGGCGACAAATGGTTCAATACTACGGTTTGGTAACGTTTTATGTATTTATAACACAGGTATTAACCAAAATGGCTCCGATTGATGTTTTTGTTAAATGATATATAAGTTGTATACGTATAATAAATCCATAACGAAGTCGGGCCTACATATCAACTAAAGTATTTATTTACAAGGTGATGCTAGTAGTACACTCTCGTAGAGAAAAAATACAGTGTCAAACCAAATGATTCGGTGTTTAACAGGTATAATGCTTTACCATATGTCATTTTATTTACATTATTTCCTTAGGTGCTTTGCTTATTATAAAAATGCATTAACTGTTGCACTTTTCATAACCGTAAGTAATAGTTTGTTAGATTTTGTGCTTTCTGTACTCACTTTATATGGATATTATTGGAATAAAAAATATTTCGTTATTTGGGCATGTGAGTCCGAGTTTCTATTTTAGTATCAATTATAATTTTTACTTATGAGAATGATTATTTTGAAAAATTTTATTTGTTAGTGCAAAATAAAATATTGTTCTTTTTTATTTATCAAATTCCTTTATATTTTACTGGGTCAAATAATATTTTTAAAAATTTAAGTATCTAAATTAAATATGTATTGCATTGCATTTGTATTGCATTGCATTGCAAAATATGTATTGCATTGCATTGCATTACTCATTAAAATTCCATGAATATTTAGAACTGATATTTTATCTTATAAGTTAACTTTATGAGCAATTTAAATTATATTTTGATGTTAATAGCCACGTACGAAAAGTTAGATAAAATGAATTTGAAAAAAAAAACTTTTTAAAAAAAAACCTTATTATTGTTATTAACTTTATTTTAATTTCATTTATATTTTGCTCATTTTCTGTAATTAATTAATTCTCACTATGTGATTAATTATCTTTCAATTTAAACGAAACATTAATTTCAACTAAGAGATTATAAATAATAAAGTAAAAATTAATTAATAAGAGACCATGAATAAAATATAAATATAGTAAACAATATTAAAAATACATTTGTTGAAATAAGTGTTTTTTTAATAAATTTTATTTAGCTTTTAATACGAAGCAACTAATTATCGAGACACAAATTTAAATTCTTTAAATTTGTGTCTCGATAATTTAATTTATTTAAAATTTAATGCTTTAAATATTTAAAAATACTGTTTGACCCAATAAATTACTATTTGTAAAATCTAAAGGAATTCTATAAATAAAAAAAAATCTCTTACATTTTACACTAACAAATTAAATTGTTAAAAATAATCATATCCATTAGTAAGAATGATTGATACTAAAGTACGCAAAAAAATACTAAAGTACGATAAAAAGCACAAAATCTTTTAAAAATTTACTTACGATTATGAAACGTGCAACAGTTTACACTTTTCTATATAAAGTAGTCAAAATATGATGCAGTTTTAATATTTGACCTAAGTAAATTATGTACATAAATCGCCCTATGATAAAGCATTATATCGGTTAATACCGAGTCACTATATTTTTCTATGAGGGTATACCACTAGCATTACAATGTCAAGTAATACTTTATTACGTATGTAGGCCAGCCTTCGTTATTGTGTGTGTGTGTATATATATATATATATGTGTGTGTGTATAAATATATATACACCTCCTTGTGGACAGTTATGAAAATTGTTTACGTAGTCACAGCTTTATTTAAAAATTTTTTTGCGAAGTACACTTGAGTAAAGTTCATACGATACGTATTGAAAATTGGGATATGATAATCCTGTACCTATTCGAAACTGATTGTACTTCAGGTAAAGGGACGAGTGCCCCGGTGGACTCGCATTTACTGCTCTAGACAGGATCACCCTCTTAAACCGCTACCAGATTGTAGTATTGAACCATTTGTCGCCATTGCTGTTAACATATTTTAAAATTACCTTAGGTATTTTACAGAAAACCCAATATTTTTCCTACAGTGAGAATAATGTTAGTTACATTTAGTCTAACTTTCCAATGTATGGAATATGACAGTCTTCAGCATTTTTTACGTACAATCAAAAGGAATTTTGCAAAAAAAGATTACACAATTTAGAAGAATGGTGTTACTCAAAAAAGATTACGAGTGTATTTCACTCATCAGAATAAAGGATCGCCATTACGAGTATTTTAAAAACTTCTATCTTCCGTCGCAACTACGGCACATTTGCATCCATGCCAAAGTTTGCCTTAAATTGCGGAGTCAACACCACTATTGAAAAAATAGAAAAAGTATGGCCCCATAATGTAATGTTATGAATTATTCCCGCAGTGTATTCTTAAGGTTCAAAAGGCTTTGAAAAACTTCGGTTACATGGCATTCTGCAGCTCGATTATATTACATTATGAACTTTAACAATATTTGAGCTTTGTAACGCAAGGGTTGCTATTGTTCCTCGTATAACTTCAAATTATTCAGAAAATTAATATCAACTTTCATCTTTGGTTCTAATAGCTAAATAAATATGAAAAAAAACACTTGAAACATCCAATAATTATAATTTTATTTACTGTATTAATTGTCCCAACACAACGTAATATTATCAATTTTAATTGCTTTTTATGAGTCAATGATTCAAATTAACATTTTAATCAATTATGTAAATTTTAATAACATATTTGTCTCTAGTTGCATATAAAGCAAATTTTCATTGTTGATTATAGTAAATATAATCAAAAATGAAAATAAACAAGTGGATCAATCTGGTTACGTACGTTACAGGTCGGGGTAATTTTTGTACAAAATTTAATTCTTTTCATACTAATTTAGAAATGTTTCACATATTTTTATACAAGCTAACAACAGAAATGTTACGTAATCAAAAAGTTACGTATATTACTATATAAAGTATATAAGCTATGATTAAAAATAAGGATATTACATATTCAATCAGTACAATTGTTATAAACAATAAATGACTATTCAACACACTTCTTTAATCTTTCCTTTTAATTTTAATTTATCTTTTCTTAAATTACGTAATAATGCTGCGATAAAAAACACGTTTTATTTTTCGGTAGGAATTGCGACGTTCCTATATGATTGTTGCGGGAAAATTGTTTTTTTCAAACCTAATTATTTTTCGAATACTATTTTTCCCACACTTTTCCTTTGTATCCTTTGAAAAGCTATCCTAAAAAATAATTTATTTATTTATTTATTTAATTTATTTATCCAAACTGTGGGTTTCTCACGCTGACTTTATTCTAAAATAAAAGGCAAATTGTTAAATTTGTTTCTCGAAAATTTTGTTATTCATTTCAATTTTCCATTTACCCTGTCTTTTGCAAGTGAGCGAAAGAATCTAATCTTAGTCGAACTCATATAACAATACTAACGTGAAAACAAAAGAATGTAAAATCACCCCACATTGTAAATTAAACTTGTATTTTCTCTTCTTTCTTGATTTAAAAACTCGACATACCCTCGTCATCCGTGGTACAAAATAAGATGAATAATCTAAAACTAGACTCATATGTTGTAATAAAAACAGCTTAATGATAATTTGATATGCTTTACTATTATGAAGTAAGGCTTTTATATTATATAGTGCGTCACAATAATTGTAAGCTGGCTTTATTGGCTTTTTGTATTTGAGTTAATCGATATATTGTGAGGTTATTGTGAGTTTCAAGCTTTTTCTCTCATTATTGTTTTTAATTTTACTACAAATATTTACGATAAAATATTTTAAAACAAAACATATTTGAAGTAGAATAAAGAAAACATGATTCATGGTTTTGAAATATAATATGCACCAGAATGATTATAGTAAAAATATATACATCGCTATTTTGTGAAAATGTAGTTCAGGAACGCTTGAATTTTCAAATTATGCAATACTTATTACATTGCTAATGCACGTTCAACAATGTAAAAGTTACAAAATTATGAATAAAATGTATACGATTATGAAATGGTCTAGTAGTGATCATGCAAAAAAGTATCGAACAAAATAATTACACATACATTTATAGTATAGAGCATAAATTTACGTAAACTGTACTGAATAGTTTTCCGCATGCAAGGCGACAGTATGGAAAATAAACCATGTTAAATAAGTAAATAATTTTTTTGCAAGTCACTCATAAACGCACAGCAGATGATCGTGGCTTAAGATGGTAGGTAACAAGACAAATACAGCATTTTCAAGTTCTGCCCTGTGCTCTTTAAGTAGAGCCACAAGAGACTACATTATTTATCTATTCTTTTTGAATGTGTTGAATATATTCGTTAATGGATCTGTCTGTATGAATCTGGATAACAACCGAAATAGTTTGAAATCTATAGTTTTTTATATTTCTATTTGCAATTTATTTATAACATTGATAACTGGAATTCCTTGGAATTTGGATAATTGGAATTGGATGACGGTGATACCTAGAAATAAAACGACTAAAGGTGCAGTAAATGAGAAAAAATCGTAGCATTCGAATTGAATTCAAATAGTGGCAAAAAATTACATAGCTTGCAGATGGCTACATAACATAGAACGAAATAATTGACAATAAAAATTAGAATTACGTATTTTATAAACTTATATATATATATAATTAATTTACATTTGCTGCCGTAATACGCGCTTGAAGAGTTATACTAATTACGAAGTAACCAAAATATAAAAATAAACACTAAAAGAGGAAGTCAGTAGCCATATACAAAGGTGAAATAGTTTGTATTACAAATATACAAAACTACAATAAAAGAAAAAAATATATACATAATGATAACGCACATTATATATATATATATATATATATATATATATATAAATTATGTATGAAATTGAATTGATCTGGCTCAAATTATAGCCGAGCGAGTATCCCGAGCTTCTCGTCTTCCATGTTCAATGCGCTTATAGCTTTCCATGTTTATCAGTGCTTCCTTATTTGTCGAAGCGCGACGTGCAGTATCACAAGGAATTTGGCGTGACTTATTTCAGGCCACCTTTTTAGTGTTTATTAAAATTTTTGTGTTTATTTTTTCAATATAGTATATACTATTTTACTTCTTAATATTTTTCAATGTTTCTCAAACATACCACGATATAATAAAGGTTATCTGTTATTAGGTAATCTTGTGGTGATATGTGTATATTAAATATGAAAGTTTATATTATTTATTTTTGTTTAAGTTTAAACTATTTATTTTTGGCAATAAACTAACAAAAATAAATACTAAACTTTTTTATATTGTATCTCAGTTCTTTAGTAGTAAATAAACAGAATATCTTCACTTCTTCCCAAAAGCATGAACTCTGGACAGATAACGCAAACTTAACCTTGGATCAGTAGGAAATAATAATTCTGGATGAAGATCATCCGAGGGATCAAAATTTCCTTCTTTGAATATTTGGAACCAACGCTTGGCTATGTTACAGGAAAGTACATCTTCATCCGACGTTGTGCACACATCACATGTTGCTTTGCTTGCTTATTGCCCTAAACGAAATACACAGGGCAATATTACTCTAAATCCCCTTAGATACATTTTGGTGTTGTTTTTTTACTCATTAAAACTCTTACCACATTGGTTCGAGAAGTTTCAATAAAATTTCAAAAATTTCCAAAAGACGTAATATATATGCCGGTTAATGTGCGTTATCATTATGACAATATCAAATTCCTAAATTAGTTGATTTCTGCTAAAAATGAGTGTGGCTGACGAATACTCGAGCAATGTCATAAGGATTTTATTTTTAAATCTTTTCAGGTATGTATCCCCAAAAATAATTGATTTGATATGAAAATAAGTTTTGTTGGTACTAAAAAGTAGTTTTTGATTGCTAATAATGACATCATAGATTTATAAGCTTTATTTAAATACCTACATCTTAGACTTAATGGTTCAAAGCAACCTAATGTATACACGTGTAAATTCATAGTTCACAACACAGGTTTTCAGCGTCAATGTTAATAAACATAGAAAAAAAACAGATATACTACCCTAATTTATAACCAAATAAATATCACTTTTTTTCGATATTTCAAAAATTATCATAAGTCATTAACATGAAAATGCATCAACCTATATCTTATATTCCAATAAACGTAAGAAATGTGGCAATATTGCATAATTACTCTCCTTAGCGATCTATAGTGAATTTGACTTGTATAATTATCCCTTTCATTTGCATACATTTTTACCATAAAAAGAATAAAGGAAAGAAAAGGATAACAAAATTAATTTCAAGGCCAACTGTGTTTACATTTCGTAAATCAAAATTATTGCTATTTTTCAAAATCTTTATCATCCATTCATTATTCCCTCAAATATAAAGGTTATAAAAAATTATTAATATCGATTTTTAAAATAAACTTGTCGGAATAACTAGTAATACGCTATTTCTTAATTTGTTGTTTAGACAAATTATTATTTACTTAATAAAATAATATTAATTGCTCATTTCAAATTGAATCTTTATGGATTATATATTATTTGATACGGCAACCCTCATTTCTTCTGGTTAGAATATTTTTTACTGTTTAGTTTGACATAACGGTTGTTGCTTTAATGCGATTTTATTCTGTTAAACGATTTGTTATTTGCGATATCGAGTGAGTGGGAATACAAATACGTCGTTTTTTAGGGCTGATGGAATATAGTATTAGTATGCCAAATGTCATTATAATGTACGTCCAACCTTATCACAAACAATCACCAACATAGTCTTGTTACGTTCCATTCAATACAGGGGGATAACTGATACTTCTCCAATAATATCGATAAACATGGAACAAAATGTGCTAACTCATTTTATAAGGAAGCAAAACTGGTATACCAGACGCACAACTTAGACAATTTAAGTTAAAATTATTGTCGTCGGTTGCAAAAGTGCGATACGGGGAAGTACGGGGAAGGCACTTAACAAGGAAACGGAACATAACATTTAGGTATGTGTAAATACTAAATGCATTCTAAGACAAAATTATTTCTATTTAAATTACTTTGTACGCGTGTTTAAAAACCTGGTTTTTTGAAACGGATAAGTGACATTTCATTTTGACACTTGACAGTTTGCAAAGTTTACAGTAGGCCAAAATGATATTGATGATATTTAGTACACGTTGCAAAACTGATATTTAGTGTAAAGATTATAAGGTGTTAATTTAAACATAATTATGATTTCATACAAAATTTAAACTTTAATTATTTTACAAGCTAGGCGACTAGTTGACAAAAATAACATATTGTCGGATTACATATGATTAAAGGAACAAATGTTTGAAGTGACAAAGTTTCCTTCTTATACATACTTTGTGTATATATATATATATATATATATATACATATATATATATATATATATATATATATATATATATATATATATATATATATATAAATGCACTATGCAACCAGGAACATTTCGACATTTTTTTTGAAGTCATATGAAAGTATACACATTAAAAACTATATATCTGGAAAGAAATTCTGCAGCAGATGATTATTTATTATAAAAAAAACTATTTGAAAATTTTTGTACCTGACGATTTTGTTTACGGGGTAATGTGTTTTAAACTTTATTTTTTCCACTTTAATTTTTTTATCACTAAGCACATTACATAATTGCAAGGAAAACTTAATTATAAATTATCATTTATAATATATAAGTAAATATATATAAGTAAATTTAGTTATTTAATTCGAATGTTTTTTTAACCTGTCACTTTCACCACTACATTTTCTTTTTTTACCAACAATCAGAAAACGATAAAGTCTATTTGTCTATGTTTTATATTTCGAATCATAACATCTTTATTTTTATTTTTGATAGTATGGCGTTTGTTCTATCCAGAAGGAACTTTTGCCAATATCAATTGTGGAAAAAAGGCTAAGTAACACTGATAAGCCATATTTCGTATGTTTGTCATTGCTGCTTGTTAAGAAAAGAATGAACACTATAATAAAAATTAAATAATAAGTTGGCTACAATTAAACAAAAAAAAGAAAATTAAATTATAATATAAAGATAGTATAAAATAAGTATATACATATAAATATAAAAACAAAAATAAATACGAAAAATTTTATTTTTTGATGTCGTTCTTTCTTATGAACTGAATGATTAATCCTAAAATGAGTTTGTTTATTTAGCTGTTTATTTAAATTTAGTCCAGTTAGTCTAGTTCAAGCCCAGCTAAGTCCGCCAGCGGGCAGGCTACAAATTGTTAAAAATTGGTTAAAAAAATTTATTTCAAAATATTTTTAACCAATTTTTTTTGGAATTATACATTTGTTGTGGAAGCTATTTTTTAAACATTTTTTTTAATACATCAGCCACGGCTAGAAATTATTTTAGTTACTGTTGGGTTGGGTTGTGTTAGTTTAAGTTATGTTAAGTTAGTGTTGTTTGGTCGGGTTAGGTTAGGTTAGGTTGGGTTAAGTTGGGTTGGGTTGGGTTATGTTATGTTATGTTAGGTTAGATTAGGTTAGGTTAGGCTAGGTTAGGTTAGGTTAGGTTAGGTTACGTTAGGTTAGGTTAGGTTACGTTACGTTACGTTACGTTACGTTTCGTTACGTTACGTTACGTTACGTTACGTTACGTTGCGTTACGTTACGTTACGTTACGTTACTTTAGGTTACGTTAGGTTTGGTTAGGTTTGGTTAGGTTTGATTAGGTTTGGTTAGGTTTGGTTAGGTTAGGTTAGGTTGTGGCTTATATCTTTTTTGGATAGCTCATGGTATTAATTTCATATTATAGTTATCTAAATTTTAAATTATTAATATTGACAATATTTACTATCGATATTTAAATTCAGCTCAGGCCTGGCTGGCAATTTTTTTTAATAAATAACTTCCATAAAAAATTTATGTTTTCAAAAAAAAAATTGTTATAAGTATTTCAAACACATTAGCCACGGCCGGTAATTATTTTAGTTACATTTATGTGTATATATGTATATATATATATATATATATATATATATATATATATATATATATATATATATATATATATATATAAATTAAAAACCATAATTATATTTATATAGCAATGGCAATTGCAAAACTTGACAGCCATAAATTAAAAAAAAAAACATAATAAAGATAGTAAAACCTATTAAGTTGGTATAATTGATAATTTTTCTTATTTGACGATTAAGGCTGTTAAAAATTACATTGTTTTAACGTAATTTTCAAAATGTATTTTAAGCCATTTAATTTCATTAATTTCTAATTACTTTATTACTTTAAATGTGTAGTGTCTAATGATAATTTTATTGTGAATATAGTGAGAAATAACCATGTAATGTACAAATTTCGACATATTTCTGGCGAGTATTTTTTTTTTTGAAAATGGTTTTTTTATAGAAAATAAGCATCAGCTGCAGAATTTCTTTCCTGATATATAGTTTTTAATGTGTATACTTGCATCTGATTTAAAAAAAATTGTCGAAATGTTCCTGGGTGTAAAGCGCGTGTAAGAGGGACAAATATCGTTTAGAAAGGAATATTGTAAAGATAAATAAAATACAGTAAAATATTTTTCTATTTATACAATTAACTGGAGTGATAATAAGATGAGGTGTGATGAGAACAAAAAAGAAAATGACTTCACTTGTAGTTGTAACGTCACGCTTCAGTAACTGACTCTATTCTCTTATCTTACACAAAATAGTAAAAAACAATAATTTTAGAATCCTTACAACTCTCTTGTAAAGGAATTTGGATATTGGAGACCATTAAAACAATGTCACGTTAAAAATAAATGTGGCTAATTATATTAGAAAAAACGATACAAATTCAATTTAGTACCATTGGTATTTTTACAGTATTTTTAATATGACACAAAATATTATACATTAAAAACGAAGTATTCAAAATATTCCGGCTTTGGATTAATCATAGACTATTACAAAAAAAATTATTACAAATTTGTATACCTTGATGATTTTGTTTCCGCATGTGTTTGTTTTAGGTTTTTTCTTTCAATTCATTCACTTTTTTGCTGTTAAGCACTTATTACACACTTACGAACATAATTTATAATAAAAAAAAAGTAATTAATGAAATATAATTAAATTCAATTATGAAACCTTCACTGTTTCCTTAACCCTCTTTTCTGTTTTCAAAGACACAAACATTGTACTTAAATTGTTACAAACCATGGAAAAATAACAGTCAATTTATTTAAGATTTATATTTCAAAGTCTACTAAACTGATAGTTTACCATAGCACTGATAACTTTAATTATTTTCATCTTTTTTGCTTATTAAATTGTTTAATTTTTTTGGTTGTTTTTTTATGTTTCAATTCCTATTCGTACTTGTAAAATTTCTCTACATTATTTTACCCTGTGTGCTTAATAAATTTTTGGACTTTTAAGTTTTTTTTACACATCAAACATATTTTTCTTTATAACCTCTATTCATGTGATCCCTGGCTTATTCAATATTTGGACCTTTGCTATTTTTTTTAATAATTCGTGTTTGTATTTATAACCTTTTTATGTGGTGTTTTTCACTTACTGATTTTTTAACTTTCGGGTTTGTTTCCTCAACATATCAATTCGTGTTTTTATTTACAACTCTATTTATGCGATAATTTTTGGCTTCTTTAATTTTTGGACCTCTTGGGTTAGATCCGGTAAAGAGAGGTTATAAATACAAACACGAATTTATATATATATATATATATATATATATATATATATATATATATATATATAATATGTATTACTAAGAACAGCTATTAACTCGAAATATTTATAACAAATAGTTCCTTAAAAAAATTTTTTGTGTGAAAATTATATTTTAAATTAATTTACAATTAATTTTTACACAATTTTTACTGCACATTATTTGATATAACACACAATAAAGAACGAATTCACATTATAAAAATAAATCCGAATGAAAAAAATATTCGAAAGTTTTATAATAAATTAAAATTTGATAATTATTAATTTTCAAGAAAGTGCCATGAATTGAAGACTTAAAACATATCTTAAGGTAGTATAATTTATTATTTTTTATTGTAACGTCAACAGACCTTTTAATGTATCCAAATTATTATTATTATCTTATTTAATTGCATTAATTCACGTTCACCCTTTTTATGTAAGTTATTTGTATAATGTCTAATATAAAATTAGTGAAAAAATTTAGGAACCAGATTTGAAGACATCGTGATTATTTTTTAACAAATCGATGTACATTTATGTACATTAAAATCAACACATTGATTGAAGATTAAAATCAACGCACAAAATCTTATTAAAGCTACAGTTTATTTATACCAAATACCAAACATTGAGATTTTTAGAATAAACTAATAACAAGTGCATTAGAAAATGTATGGAAAGTAACATGTTCAAAGGTGTTTTGAAAAAATAACTACGGTATGCACTATGCACAAAATACTATTTAGATTCTTGCACTTCAAAAGGCTAATTGTTTGTTCGATACTTAAAGAAAATATTTTAGTGAAGTTTTTGAAAATGGATTTATTCAAATAAAGAAATGTGTTCAATTACTCTCCCTTTGACGGATGAGCTTCGATTTATGTATTTATTTTAAATATTGAACTTCGATTTTGCATTCATTTTTACTCTTATAAATTCGATAATATTTCGATGACTGAATATTTTTTGGTTTGACACGCAATTATCCTTTCTCAATTTTTGACAACGCCACATAAATGAGGGTCTTCATTCAACCAATATAACGCCAAAATAATCACAATGCCAACATCATAGGTATGACTATACATATCATTATCAAATCATTAGGTTGATTATGTTTGTAATTATCATTCGGAAGAAGTGTCATAACAGCTGACAGAATTTGAATTTTTAGCTCTTCCGGAAAAATCCAAGTACTTATAGTTCAGATTAGTTTTTGGGAAGTCTTCAATGGAAACCAGGCTAATTTAAAATGGGTTAGACTCAGTTGTTTGAAATAAAATGTAGAATTGCAATGAATCGTATATCCGCTCAAATGACTGACGATTCTAGGCGGCTGCTACTCTTTTATTTATTTGAACTTTCATGAAAATAAAGAATGCTAACTTAATATTCAGAAGGGGATCGGGGGTCAATTAAGATATTGCCTCTTTGGTATTGAATTAGTGTTTACAGAGGTAAAAGCAATAAACTTAATTGTTCGCTCGCCAGTCTCTAAATCACTTTTATTTTGATTATGGTCAGGAGCAGCTCGAATTACTTGTTAAAGAAAATTAGTCTTTTAAAACTTGTTAAAGAAAATTTGTTTGGCCTTTTCTTGGATGAAAAACCAAATTTACTTTTAATTTTGATTTAAAAACTTTACTTAGTGCCGTCTTAGTGAAAGTTCTGTCTAATTTTATTCTAGACGTCTAATTTTTTTTATCAAGTAATAGTGAGATAAATCACAAACGCAACAATTTACCTTCAGTTAAAACCAACCAAACAATAAATTTTTGATAAAACGTAGTTCATCTTCGTTGTAAGAAGCTGTTTTAAGGGAAACAATTCGGGTCAATAAATAAATTATTAATATATAAAAATTCATTTTATCCAATAAATAAATTATTTATTGGAGTACGGTGCGGAGATCGAGTGGGATTTACCGCGACCCAACTTAAATTGTCATTTTAAAAATATACGTCTCGCGTGCAATATATACATATAAATGGGACAGATCTTTTAGTTTATGCACAGTTTCGTGCAAAGTACAATACGAATGTCTTATGCATTCAATTTAAGAGTAATTAAAAACAATAAAAATATTCGTTCTCAATAGCCAAATATCTAAACCTTTTAAAAGCGAAAGAAGTAAACAAAATGAAAGATGATTATAATGCTTCGTACCTCATAAGTTAGAATAAAAAAATACTCATTGGATAATTAGTTATTTTTCGAATATAAGGATGTAATTCATGATTTTACGTTAACATATCGCCTCATTTATTATTATTAGTTATTAATATGAATGTCTTCATTGTGAAATGACAATGAATATATACTTGCTAAAGATGTCAATATCGCAATATTATTCACACTTTTATTATATTTGTCCTAAATTTATTTCTTAATTCTTATAAATCACGCTTATTGAGTTTTCAAAATGTACAGATGTTTATCCCTTACTCCGTTGATCAATATATATTTCAATAAATAACTAACTCGTATAAAAGGGAAGACACATAGTTAATAATAGGAGTTGTGTGGATTTTAAATAATTCTTTAATTACCGCCTTGCATGTAATGCCCTACACATATTACTGGATATAGTGTTGTAACTTCATACGCTGAATATTCTATTATTTTGTTAATAAAATTAATAATGGTTGGTTTTTGTTTTATCTTCTTTATTAGATGCTACTTGTATTATTTTGTCGATAAATTTCAATATATCTGTACGAATAATAAAACTGTATAACAGATGTTTTCTGTATATTTGAAGATATTTCAAAAACGTCTTAAACGGTAATAACATAAAAGTAATAGAACACAACAATTTAGGAACTTTTGTCTATTTTTTTAAACACGCATCACACGAAAATTACTAACTCGGTTAGGATGGAGTTTTTTGAAAGAATATTTATTTAAAATCAATGCACCGAGTCAGAATATTAGGTCGAATTTATTATTTACAAAAATGCATTTACATTGCATTCGTATAACAAAAAAGAAATACTTCATTACTCAGCGCATAGAAATTACACAAATGTATAATGCATCTATGTACGTCGATAGATGGCGCGACGGGTATGAATTGCAATTTTCTATTTCATATGAATTGGCGAAATGGGCGTGGCCCAGGGAGGTAAAAATCTATATAAAATCTAGGGTACGCGCCCGTATTTCGGGTGTATTATATGATGTATTTAATATTTTCTTTTTAATGTTTCGATGATATTAATTGTTCAAACATTAATTTCCAGTTAATAACTTTATTTTTATTACTTACGTATACTTTGCGATTGCAAATTTTGATGTCGTAGTTAATTCAACGTACTGGATATTTTTGTTGACGACAGTATTTTGATTGGGATGCAACTTTTTGTGTGAAAATTATTACATACTATAAATAATATTACATACCAGTGAATTAAATTTTAGTGCATATGTATCTCAAGTACTACAGATAATGTTCGGTATTAAATGGTGTGATTAATTATAAGCAAAATATTAATTAAAAAGGTATGAAAATAACTTCCGTTTTGTCATGCTTTTATTTTTTTTATAATTGTAAATTTTCAAACTTTTTTGTTGTACTATAACTTAAACGTTGAATATTTACAATTATAAAAAAATAAAAGCATTGATAGCATGGCAAAACGGAAGTTATATTAACTTATTACTTGTCTTATAATATGTCAATTATATTGGTATTTTCACATTTTCTAAGTTATTCTTTAGCATGATATTTTCTTGACCTTTTTTATTTGTATTATTACTAAAATGTTTATATTTGTTTACCATTACCATGATTTATTAACTTTTGTTTAAAAGATCCCAAAAGACAAAATTCTCAGAGAAACGTGAGTAAATATTTTGAGAACTAATGCTAGTCACTGGTTACTAACAAGAAATAGTAATGTTTACTAACAATTGGTTACTTTACGATGCGTAAAAAAGATACAAACTAACTTTTAAATATAAAGTTCCTTTACTAAGGCCTCTTTAAAATTGGCGATTGTTTATCGCTCTGCTGCAGCGCAGCTATACCCCATGAACTATGATCGCAGCATCACAACAGCAGTATAGCTACCGTGCTGTAAAGAATCGTCTATTTGAAACATTGCCCTGCTACAGCGCTGCTATTTTATTTGTGACGTTTGTCATTATCGATATGGATTTGATGAATAAACAGAATTGTTAGTGATATTCTAACAAAAATTAAAAGAAGGTGAAAACGGGCTTTTCCTGTGTTTTTCCTGTTTGATAAGCTTCTTTGATCTCTATGGAAAGTTAAAAGAAAAGAAAAGTATATCTTACAATTACTCTTGAATGTCAATTCTATATTTTAATAAATTATTATTAAAATTATAAGAAACCATGCTTAAGTATATTTGTTTTGCTGAAGAAAATCTTATCATAACAAAGTAATATATTGTAATCCCATCAGGGGTAGTGAGAGATTCATAAATGTAGGTAGTAGATGTATAAATATGTGGTTATTATTATTAAATAGTTACTTTTGAGTTATATTAGGTCAAGTATATAATAATAATACTAAGTATCGTGGAGTACGTATGAAGCGATGTATGGAAGTTGAAGTATGATATAAAGGGAAGTATTTATGAAAAGAAAAAGTGGTGCGATGAGATGTCTGCCTGCTCTTCGTTTAACGGTATTTATATTTGTTTGAACGGATGTAATAAAAAAATCAATACAATACATTAGTTTTTTAACCGGTCATGACCTAAAAATATAATATTGCAAACTAGTTTTTTTTTTACTCAGCTCGTAACTGCATAAACAATTCTTAACTGCATAAACAATTCTTAAATTTGTTTAAAGGAAAATCAAAGTTCACCAAACAAATTATCATAATTAACATATCGGAATGTACTGACGTATTTGTCATTGGCGACGCCTGTGATGCAGTTGTTACAGGCGATGCATGTGATTCAGTTGCTATTGACATCAAAGGTTGAAATATGTTCGACACCGAAGGCTGGGGAAGTATGAATCCGGCTAAAGAAGAGACGGTGGTAATGTTGTTTTTATAGTCAGTTCCGCTGGTCGATTTGCGTAATATCCATGATGATATTGATAGTCGTCGTTACAATCATCATATGAATTTTGTCCTGTATACTTCCTAACCATTCCTGTTATTTCATATTTCGTATCAATTTTGCCATGCTCTGGTATCATTTAATAAAGGAATTAAAAACAATTTGTCACCAACATTACTTGAATCATCCCCTTCCTTTTAATTCTGCAGTCGTTCAGAGAGTAACTTTAAGATTGTATTAGTGTCGTCTTTCATTAAAGATTCCTTTCGGACTGCTAATGTTCTCGATATCGATGGTATAGGTATTATATCATGCTTAACCGACATGGACAATTCATTTTGTTGAGTGGGCCTTGATTCAAATAATGGGGATAGAGACTGTAGCCTGTCCAACACATGATTCCAACTTTTACAACCGAGCCACTTTCAACTTTGCATTGTTTTACTTATTTCCTTTGAACAAGAATCTCTGTAGTATAAGGCAGAAATTAGAATTTAAACATAAATATTATATTAGATTATTATATGAACATTAATGATTTTCTCTTTCAAGTATCTAGCATCCGGCTGCACGTTGATAGATTCATCATTTTTATTTACATGGTAATATCAACATTAAGAGGCGTTATAAATGACACGCGTAAAATAAATAAGAACAAAAAAATAAATGCATGAAATTACTAATAACAAAAGCTTCATTAGCAATAAAAAAAGGGTAAGATTGCCCATTACTTGTGACAGATTTAGGGGTTGGAATTATATTTTTGTGTTTCATTTCCTTAAATAAATTACGGTTGTTAAATACCTGAATATCAGAAGCTTTCGATACATCGAACTAAAGAAAATGACAAGTAGAGTCATACATTTCTAACGAAACAATAGAAAAAAAATGTTTGTAATTATATGAAATGGTTATAATTAATTATAGAAATGTTTATAATTACGTGCTTTATTGCCAGTATTATAATTGCGTTCAGCACATGCTAAATCATTTTCTCATACTGAAAAATGACATATTCACTAATTTCACTGACTCATAACTTATTACAATTCATATTCTTAGTACCAGTTACGTATATTAAACAAAAAAAAACACAAATCAATCGTCATTTCGGAATAATAATCGTCATTTCGCAATAATATCTCTTCAAAAAAATTCAAATATTCTGATTGATTGTACCATATTTATAGCTACGCATATTTATTCTGAAATCATAATTAAAATTAGAGTAATATTATCTTTATGAAACAAATAATTATTCGTTTAAATGAAAAATGAAAAAAATATAGCAGTAAGCTATTTCGATATTTTTTTTTAAATTGAAGATAGAATTTTTTATAATCATAAATATTTGTATGAATTATGTATGTTAACGATTTTCAAAATGGCAATAATTTTTATTTATGAAATGTAAACAACTCTGAGCTTTAAATGAGATTGACCTTCAAAATGTATTATAAAACACTTTTTGCCCTTTTCTTTTTTAACTTTCTTAACTTTTCTTTTGCAAAACTATGCAAATAAAAGTGATACTTAGAAAAGTCGAATTCACCATCGATAGTCAGATCGTAAGTCAAATTAATAGTCTTAGCGTAAGTCTCTACAAAATTAGGATTCAAACAAACAGCAAAACTTTAATATTTATAATGATTATTCCGTGAATACAATATTATCAAACTTTGAATAGATACAGTTTTTGTGAAATATTGTGTTGGATATATTTTAAAGACAAACTTTACGTTAAAAAAATTATAATCCGTGATGATAACTTTTCACCACAGTGTCTACAAATTCTGAAAAATATTTGAAAATAAATTTATAAGTAAAAAAAGGTGTATATAAATTAAATTTAGCTCAATAATATTATATAATACAATAATGAATTTTAGCTAATAATATGATTTATGGAGCGAAAATAAAAAAGTATTATTTTGATTATATATTTCATTGGATCATACGGATAGCAGGCAGAAATATTTTCGGAATACAAAAATCATTAATGACAAAATTTGTTATGATTAATTGTAACGGAGCATCAAGATCTTAGTATCGATTCATTGCGATTGCCGAGTATCCGTGCCATCTGTTAGTGGCATTTTCGTTAAATTAAAATACGCAAAACTCGTGACGGGCCCGGAAAACTATTGCTATTTGTTAGCAACTTTGCAATTATTCTTTGTATTAAAAAATGGTAATTTACATCACAATGCCTTGAAAAATAGAGTTTTCATTTCATGACACTAATATTTTTGTGATTAATATTATTACTTTAGTTTATTATTTCGTAAGGGAAGTTGCTATCCAAAGAGTAATATTTGCATAATTGCTAAATAAGTAACAAAATAAAATAATACAAGAATAAAATAATACTATTTATGTATATTCTTTACTTCACATTTAACAGAATTTGGTATTTATGCCAATTAAATATTGTATACAGTTTTATAAATACAGTGTTTTAATCTCATGTTGCAACTTTAAAAATCTTTTTACATCGGAAACTTTTATCAAAACTATATCTGTAATCAATTATTCTTGTCATTTGCTTGCTTAGTAATCTTCCTATTTAAGAGTGGAATTAGTTGTTTTTATATATCGCATTATAATAAACTGATAATATGATTTTATTAGGCGCTGTAAAAATAATCGCTAATATTATTGCTGTTACTTTTACAGAGCCTAATCTGCAAAACTCCGCAATTGTTACTTCTACACTTACTGCAAAAAAAATTTTTAATTTGAATAGAATCGTGTAATTTTAAAGCTCTGTTAGCTTGCTGAAGAAAAAATAATTTCGATAAACTAGTAATGACCTATCATTACCGATTTTAAATATACTCATCAATTTAGTGTTTATCATTTTTTTTTGTAGTATCTTATTGACATTTTTTATCTTTAAACACAAATATTTTTTTAGAATTATGATTTAAATCGTGCATATCCTGTCTGGATCTCTGTTTAAGCAACAATGAAGAATAAAAACTCTTTTGGCGTAAACAACATTACATTTCAACATAGCTACAATTAAAATAAAATTAAAATAAAAATTAAAATATTCCTTTTAAACATAGCTATAAAAATAATTAACAAAAAATCTAGGCATGTCGCAGTAATTGGTGGTACATAATCCTTCTACCCAGGTGACAGTACTAATGCAGCGGTTATAAAGCAAAATTTAACTTCCATTTGCTCCTAACTAAACAACACGTCATCAGCGACCCTGATTTAAAGTTTGTCCCTCAGCGCCGCCCTTTTTCGTACTGCTATTCGTGCATATTTTTTTTTCCACATTTACATCGAGTTCCGGTATGAAATGCTTTTATTGCTTTGTTTGTGTTATATAATTGTGGCAAAGTTTGGCTCAGAGAGATAAAACTGGAATTTAAGCAACTAATTTTGGATTGTTAACAAAGAGAATATTATGTTTATTTTCTTTATGAATACATCATTTTGTGTCTCTGATACATTTTAGTTTCATATTTACTTAATAACATCAAGTGATATATCTCTAGTCTGGTTTTGCTTAGTATATTTTGATAACATAATATTTCAATTAATTATTTTAAGAAAACATCTAAAAAGAAATAAATTGAATTAGATAACATTAACAAAAGAATGCGGTATTAATTTATCATAATTATTGTATATACATTTTAAACAAAAGCAAAATCAATCACGTATTCATTTGGGAAATAAAAATTGTAGAATGAAGGAACAGAATTCCTCATTAAATTAAGTTGCCTTAGCAAAAATACGTCAAAGTTAATCTCATAGAAACTAGATCATAAAATTCAGATATATTAGTGTTATTTGCCAACAATCGGACACAAAAATACTCAAATACTGACTAGCGCATCGGTTACGAAAGGCAGCATAGGAAGTGTAGTATCATCTTCTATATCGTACAGTCTACTTAGTTACAATGGGAATCACAGTTCTTGACGATATCAATTTAGCTAATATTCTACGTAAACTTTTAATAGCGGCAGCGCTTATTAGTTGTAGTGACGGATTTGATTATAATTGTATTAAAATATTATGATAACTTTATAACCGAAATAAAATGACTTACTTGCCCCCTACCCCTTGAGTACTGCTTGAGTATTTACATAAATAGTGTACAGTGGGCACGACATCAATATATATATATATATATATATATATATATATATATATATATATATATATATATATTTTTTTTTTTTTTTTTTTTTTTTATTTCCTCAATAATACTAAATTTTATTAATTCTATTTTTTTGTCTTAATGGAAATCCTTTCATCCATTGTACGAGTACGTTAAACTTTGTGTAAAAACTTTTTGTTTACTTAAAGAGTTTTTTCCAAAGAGCGATAATTATATAATTTCTTAGTTCAAGCTAATTTAAATTTATCCGTATTTTGAAACATTTTTGTTAGACAAATCAAATTATTTCTAATGTCGGAGTGAAAGTTATTTATTTTTAAAAATATTTTTCGCCCTAATCCCGAAAGGTAACATGTAATTTTCATTTCCTGATTCAATTTTTTTTTTAAATCAGTAGGTCATTAATATAATACACACAAAAACAAGACGAGTAAGGTACTTTATTCATGAAATAATTATAGTCTCTGAATAATTTTGCGAAGCATATCTCATTCCAGTCACTCGATGGAATCCCATGAATTTCTAATAACAAACCCTACCTTTAATAATGTTCACCTATGAACATTAATTAATAAGATATTTTTTATGTTCTCTTTTACTTCTCGAGTTGAAAGTGCATTTTTAGAGTTTTGTGATAAAACAAGGAACGATTAGAATTTCACCATGTCCGTTTGTCGACCCGTCTACCACAGCCTCAGCGTTTTTGCAGATTTATATTGATATTTGTAAAATTTCATGCACATAGCTCACACATAGCTATGTGCATGTAATTTTATAAATATTTACTTCGTATGGATATTTCATTTAAAATCTTGTTAAAAAAATGTCTTCAAAATACCTCTTCACGCATATGTAAAATGGAGGCAAAACATTGTTTTTCTCGTACAGGCGTATCATTAGATAAATCCTTTAAAACGGAAATTAGATCTAATTTTTTATATATAAGTTTAGTTTGCGACATATTAAACTTTAAATATAATTTTTCAATCACTGTTTAGAAAGATCTAAAAAAAATTGTATTCGAAGATATTTTTTTTAATATACAACTACGAAATTATACTTAGCGCGCATTCCGAAAGGCACTTAGTCGATTTTTTTTAACTATAAATGCCATGCGTTTTGTTACATTTCAAAAGAATTGACTAGACATTTGATTAAAAATTGCAGTAATCAAGTTTAACTTTGCAATTTTATAAATGATGTTATTTTTTTAACTATTAAAAGTAATTACCTCTTAATAAACATTTAGATCTAATTACGATATCATTGTTTGTTATTTATGAATTAACAATTAATTGTTAATTTATGAACGTTAATTCTTATATAGACTATTTATATTAATTATGAATTCAGTCGTTTAGAAGCGCTATGGTGAGATCCTAAGAAAACAGCGGAGTAATATAAAGATAGTGGATTGTTGGAGTAATACAATATTTATTGTATATTTCTAGCAATTATATACCTGATTTAATCCAAATAGAATAATATTGAGAGATTGAAATAAGTTGTATTTACACTGATCACAATTCTTTATCTTATCTTCTTCATAGAGTTGAGATGTTGATGCAACCCGAAATAATTAAAAATTTTGCTATTTATAAATAAACATTTTATGTAGTCAATAAACTTGAAACAACTTGTAGTCAATAACTTATAGTAGTCAAATACTTGCAGTCAATAACTTGTATGTATTTATTTATATTTCAATGCGAGGGCCGCTTAAGTTATTTTAACTTTTGCTATTGTTTATGTCAAATAATTAGTGCGCAGTTAAAATACTTTTATTAAATTTTCTATCATATATTATAAACGAATAAAAATATTTATCGAGTTGATGGACAAAACAGGATAAGTGGTATACAAGAATTAGTCGTAGTTAAAATTCCTCAGCGTTCCAACAATACATCATTCCTATAAGGTTCCACTATATAATACATATATCTTTTTGTAAACTGAAAAAACCTTAATTATATATATATATATATATATATATATATATATATGTATATATACATAAATATATATATATATATATATATATATATATATATATATTTATATATATATATATATATATATATATATATATATATATATATATATATATATGTAATTACTCGGTGTCAAACTAACTTAGTTAAAACAAATATATTTTTAAAACAAAATTATAACACGCAATAAATAAAAATAAATATCCAAACAATTTAAAATTAGTATAAAGCATATTATCATAAATTCTGTGTCGGTAATGAACTATTTATATACTCTTCGATTATTTAAAGCCGTGTATCAAAAATGATACAAGCCGAAATAGGTACCTGTCAAAAACTGCATGTGTATCATCAGGGTACTGGAAATAAGAATGCGTAAGTCAGGGATCACCAATTAATTTTATTCGGGGTCCGTTTCTAAAAAAATAATTACTCGCGTGGTCCAGATGGTAGATGATAATTAGCAACTAAGTATTAAAATGTCACCAAATCTATCTATCCTATCTATGCTATTATACTGTTGCTTCCCTTTTTGTTTGAGAATTAGGCAAAAATTACAAGACCGATTTTGTTGAAATTTTTGTTTTAAAAACTTACGATTAGATTTAAGAACTAGTATATATTTTATCTCGCTACGATGAAGGGAGCCGGAGATGCGGACAATGTCTTGGACAAAAGCTAGTAATAAATGAAAAAAATAAATTTGAACTCTTTTTTTTATTTAGTACTGACTGAGGCATGGGAAATGATTTATTTTGATTTGGTCTCCATAAATTTTATGATTAGAAAAAAAAGGATTGTGAATTTATTCGAACTCAAAAAAAGATTATGATCTTATCGGTCTTGATCCCCTGATGTAAATTATCATAGCGCAAGTGTTTTGAACCATCGATATTATTAACCTTTAATTACCGGCCTATACGTCTCACAGATGTACTTATTTTTATTTTTCAAACGTTTTGTAATGCAAGGCGCGTTCAAGGGCGCACCGCCACTACCTTCATCAACCGCCATCTTGTAACGTCAGTCGGCGTTGCGAGCGTGACGAGTGCACACGTGTTCGTAGCGAAGTCATCGCCGTCTCACAGACGTAAGTAAGTTAAGTTCAGTAAGATAATGTCTGACAGACGTGACATCAGTTTTTATATTTCAGAATGCAAAGAATACAATGTCTTCGACTCAAAACCAAACCCGCCGATGATATGATTTGGCTTCCATGAAGTTTTCAAGGCAAGGAAAGTGGAATAGACCTTTGCTGGTAAGATCAAGTAATCTGTGAAACTTTCATGAACGAGAAAGACGAAAATCACAGTGAATTCTATGATGATGTGGGCGATCTCGATTATGTTTAAGAGAGCAATCATAATACGGATTCGGAACAATTTGAAGATGATGACGATCGGGACGTGCAACCTCAAGTGGATATGGTAAATATTCCGCTCGAATCACGAGAATCCGGCGCGTTATGTCTAAGAACAGTTTTTTGGTTTTGATTAATTGTTTACGTTTCGATGATGCTGAAATAAGAACTGAAAGATTAAATCATGATAAACTTGCTGCAATATCAGAGTTATTTAATAAATTTGTTATTAATTGCAAACAAAATTACACTTTCGTACTCATGTATGTTTCATTGACAAAATGCTTTTAGGATTTAAAAGACGCTGCGGATTTGAAATCTACATGCCATCAAAGCCAAATAAGTATGGGCTAAAGATGATATTGTTATTAGTAGCAATACTTTAAGTATATAATACACACACACACACACACACACATATATATATATATATATATATATATATATATATATATCATGGCAGAGAAACGTCTCGGTATCCCTACACAACCCGTTACACATCTTTGCAAGGATATATTGGGGATTAATCGTAATATAACTGTAGATAATTGTTTCACTTCAATAGAACTATCACAAGAGCTAAAAACCGTTGTTTTGACTTATGAAGGCACTATAAAAAAGTACAAGATGGAAATTCCTCCCGAATTTCAATCCCATAAAAAAAGGGTCGTCGGTTCGCACTTATATGGATTTACTAAGGATTATACAATGGTGTCCTATGCCTAAGCCTAAAAAACCGTTAAATTAGTATCGTCTATGCACCATAGCAAGGAGGCTGATGTTGTAACCACTAAGCCCGTTATGATTACCGACCATAATAAAACAAAAAGAAGCGTAGATTAAGTGGACAAAATTTTCAATTTATTCTAGCTCACGAAGAATACGACGGTGGTCTATGGTTTTATTTTATTAAATGATAGACCTAAACAATGTAAATGCTTTTGCTTTATATAATAACCGCACAATTAAAAAAAACATTGAACGTCGCTCTTTTCTGCTTTCATTTACACACTTTTTTTACGAATTAGTATTAACCGAAATGAAATTATGTGTTATATACACATGATAGGATTCCACGTGAATTGCAGCTGAGTATAGAATGCGTCCTTGGTCCTTCTGAGATGCCTGATCCTCCCGGAATAAAAAATATTTGAATACAGATCGAAAGAAGTATTCGAAAGACCTGTGTGATCTGCCCTAGCTGAATGAAGAGGCGTACAAAATATTGTTGTTATCGATGCAGGAAACCGATGTACCTTATATGCTGCAATCAAGTATGCAAAGACTGCGAATTAAGCCAATAAAAATGCAAAATATAAGAGTTGTTATTTTTTTTTAAAGTGAGAGATACTGTCTTTGTTTTATTTCATAAGTATACATAGACTTAAAAATGGTTATAGGTCAATTTATGATTACAATATAATTCTAAAAGGCATGTAGGCTGAAATAAGGTCCCAAAATTTCACATGAAACTTTGTTGATCTCAAGAATAAGCATTGTTTGACTTTACCTAAAATAATAATTATTAAATTTATAAGAATCGGACATGCAAATATAATGTTTATGATCATTTTGAAATTTTCCGTCGGCTAGATGTTACCTCAACGTGAGTGGTCTGTTTAAGTCAGGTTGGTGGTTAAATTCAAATTTAGTTATTAACACTTCATAAATAGTAAATATTAACCATTAATGATAGGGAATTTGTTATTAAAAGAAATAAGCAGAAAAATTAAATTCCTGTCTAAAAGTATTTATCATTCTTTTTTCAATGCGTTTTAATATTTTAGCCTTAAAAAATATATAAGCATATTCGATGACCATTTGTATAAATATATATATATATATATATATATATATATATATATATATATTTCATGTGATTTTATAAAAATGTCTTGATGGATTTTGTTCTATGTATCCGTTAACAGGACTATTTGCTATTAGCGGATCTAGTCGTAATTCAGAAAATACAGCTTAAAAATATATTATTTCCTTGATATTATCTTAATGAATCAAAAATGGATGTTGTTTTATTTGGTAATACGGTGTTTCCTAAAATTGTTTTCGTTACTTTATTAAAGAAGAGCCGTATAATTTTGGATTGTGTTTAATTACAAAATTAGAATATTTAATGTCGTATTTTGTGTGAAATCTTAAAAATATCTCTTCCTTTCATTTGTCTTCACTCAAACAAACAAATAACGTTTTTAAAGAGAGAAAATCATCACTGCTTCGCTCTCCGATATTTGTCCCTTTGGTATCTTTTGTCTGTGGCGGGGAAAACAAATATTTCCTTTCATTGATATTTTTAATATGAAATGTTGGTTATTATCTATGTTATCCCACTTGATTTGTGAAAAGTAGTATTTTATGTAGCCTCCCTGTAAAGTGCCATACCTTTTGAATGTGAACGTCATCCAAATGGTATTCATAATAAATTTATTGTAATACTTTTTTATATGGCTTCATTTGATTATATTTCATGTGGAATATATGGTACAAATTAAATTCCATTATTACTACGCAGGGTCACTGCTTTAAATTTAATTTTAACAAATTAAAACAAAACCTCAATTAATGTATTGAATAATTACCGATTAATGAAGCTTTGTTTTGGCGTAATGAACTAGATCATTCTCAATATTATGGAAATTGACAAATTTGGTCTCGTATTGCCGATGTACTAAAATTTTTGTATTTTGATGAAGTAAATTTTTTATTGTAGCCTAGAACTTAGGATTTAGGAACTTAGTTTTATTTTTGGATACTTTAGGTAAATAAAACGTGAGAGTGGACTGTTCATTTAATTTTGTAATCGTTTCTAACAAAATATTGTGACTAAGTCTGATGTGATGTAAAGGATTCTGCATTGCCCTCATTTGGATTGTTTTCATCGTATAATGTTATATTCCTACAGAATATGTTGTAAATAATGGTTTGTCTTTACAGACGAGAGAGATGACCGTGTTCTTCTTAACATTAAAAATTACCATGTTCTACTTAATATTAAAATTGAACTTCAATAAAAGTCCACGGTTTTCAAGATAGTTGCATTTTGTACATTAAAAACAATAATATTTCGATCAATAATTGTGTATTACTTCCAAAAATGAAAGCATTTTAAAAATATTTTTATGTTCCACTTAGCTATAGAGTAGCGCAAAATTGTACCAATTTTTTTTTCTAACCTTCAAGACAATATTAGTAAAAGGTTTTTTTTTGAATAGATACTAGTTTCTTTTCATTGTATAAATTTAACGTAAGTTACTGAAAAGAAAAACGAACTAAACTTACCCTCCTAATTATATCATAAACTTGCTTATTTAGTAGAGATTTTTTTGTGATATGTAAAAATTTATTGTTCCTTTTTTGGAAACTATGGTTACTGCACTTAAAATAAGCTTGAGTTCTTTATTGTATATTGGCTAGGGTCAATTTTGTGGCCATTACTATCTCCAGATTAAGTCCATTGGACTTATTTTGTTAGAAACGTTAAAAATAAAAAGTGTACAGCGGGAATGGGGAAGGGCTCTCATATAATGCTTATCTTCCTTTCGAGATACGTAAAAAGTATAAAAAGTGCGTTTTTCCAATAATGATGAAAGGGTGATAAAGACTTCTTTACGCGCTTGAAGTACACTTTTAACAAAAAAACGGAAATGATTCGTAAAATTCTAAAATTTTCATAACAAGAAGGTAAAAGGTTTATTTACATATTTATAGCGGGCATTATTTTGTTAGTGGGAGTAGTACATAGCTTATTTCCGAGGCAAGCGACTTCACAAAACTAAAGAAATGTTTATATTTATATTAGTATAATGTAATTGCTCTGATGTAATACTAATTAGGGTTCCGTAGCGAAGCAAGGACCGTTAAAATTTTGTCACTTTTAATCCATCAAAAACAGTTATATATATATATATATATATATATATATATATATATATATATATATATATATATATAATATGTTTTTTGTATTCAATGATGTTTCCCTTGAGAATTTGTAGTTTAATAGAAACACTATATACTCCACAATGTTTAGAAGTCCCTAAATGTGTACGGAATTCTCGAAGTGCAACTTTTACTCGTACTCGATAAATTGTATTGATTTTTTTTCTCTAAATACTCAATTTAACAGCGTAAAAAAAAAAAAAACAAAAATTATTTTGTAAAGTTTGCTGACCAGTATTGTTTTAATTTATTTATATGTGTGTGTATGTGTGTGTGCGCGCGCGCGCTCCCGCCTTTGTGTGTGTGGTTTGTGTGTTTCTATGTCTTACCTACGGGACAGATCATTTGTTATTTTATTGCCTTCGGTACAAAGTTGTATAATTTTTTAGACAACTTTTACCTATTCATTTAACTTCTGTGTTCACGGAACCACTATGTAAATACAGCATTGCACAAGGAGAGATCTGATTGGTTCCCGTGGAGTGAGATGGAACGTTGCGAAGACATCGAGTGATAGTTTAAAAAAGGATCAACTTTTCGCTGAATATTTGATGAAATATAAAAAAAAATTAACAATAGTGAATCCTTTATCCAGAAAATATTATTTTTCATTCAAAGTTGGCTCAAAAAAAATATTGGGTCTATCACAGAAACAATCCCGTCATGCTTGAAATATCCTAAATAAAATGAACAATTCTTGAAAAAAAAATTTCTTAAAGAGAAAAAACAACGAGTAAATAAATTCTGAGGGTGTTTACGCTTCATAAACGCTACAAAAATACTTAAAACAATATTAGACTTTGTCCAATACATTAAAGCGCCCTGCAGTCTCGTTTTTACTGAACATTGTAGTATGTACTTAATTCGAGTAGGGCTTTTATAGAATTGCAGAATGATTCCGCAATATAAGTTGAATTAAAATTTGGTAATTGCTTCCGCATTTCTAATTCTTATTGTGGTGTCATTTAGTTATTTGTGGTATTTGGATCATTGTAAAATTAAATACACTTTCAATTAGTTATTTTCTTTGTTTTATATGTTTTTTAGCACTAGGAAATAATAAATACATTTGTAAATCACAGGAGTTATTAATATTACTCAAATAATATGAAACAAAAAACGCTCGATATTTTCATAATCATAACAAATCTAAATCTAAATGTCTTTCCGTAAAATCTCCCCCAATTATTTTAGTTTCATATTATATATAAAAAGTAGTATATATGAATATGACAGTGAATAATACGTGACTTGGAAATAATATAAAATTTTATTAAAAATAAAGTAGTAGACTTTAATAGGAAAACATAACTTTATGAAATTAGGTAGGCAACTCTGAAAAATTGTCACATTTTTAATCTTTCCCAACTCTTCCAGACTAAATACGGTCATTGATGACGACTTGAAAAGCAACTTGTCGTATTTCTAATTCGCACGTTAGGTGTTTTATCAATAAGAGCCGGTTACTGTCTTAAGATTTACATCAATAAAATAATAAAGGACTTTCTGTGTCCTCGTCAGTCCATACGCTGAGTTCTCGATCAGTAGCTATAACTTTAATTTAGTTAATACTTACATACATCAAATAATGAAATGGTAGATTTGGAAATTATCTGCTAACTTTTGTAATTGGGGTGCGTGATTTAAATAGAACTGCTATAAACACCTTTTTGCCAATATATATATATATATATATATATATATATATATATATATATATATATGTATATATATATATATATATATATATATATATATATATATATATATATATATATATATATATATATATATATATATATATGTATATATTAAGTGTCCCAAACTATAAGGGCAATTTTTTTTTCGAAACCAGATACGCATACCCTATATTATTGTTTTATTTAACCACAAAAGCCTACATAATAAATATTACTGTGATTAATTAATGGTATCGCGTACCAACTAGACTTCAAAATTAGGAATTAAAAATTTGTATAGAAATATTATGTCACTTAGTCTCAATTGAATTTTATAAAAATTCCAACTTTTCCTTCATACTTTAATGGACTTAGGGCCCTCAAAATATAAATATTCAATATTTTAATGCTACAAGTACATAAAGAATATATAAATTTACATTCTACGTATTTGGAAAATGGGTGTCATTAAATATTTACAGCAAAAAATTAGCTTCAATGTTTATTTATAAAGTCGTATTTACTTCTTATGGAAAACCTATGGGGATTGTGACAGAGGAGCGTTGTGACAAAGACGATATCATGGAATATATGAACGAACGGGAAAATTTACACATTCATTGCTTTTTAAATTCATTGTTTAAAGTAAGCCCGCGCCGGCGGCCTACGACAAGCGACGGTGTCTATATGACATCAGTGTTAAAATAATTGCCAAAAATAAGTTTTTGACCAATATTTTGACTTAATTCTTCAGTGCCTGTTAAGTTACTGTTATTTTTTATATTTTTTCAAATAGGCATTGATTCTTCAAGTTACATTGCGTGATATTGTTTTTTGTCTCGTGTCATGTTTGGAGGTTAAGAGTCATCTGACCGATGCACGATTTCTTGAATTTAGGAGAATTTTAACAGTTGTCAGAAATCTCCTATTTTATTTGTACTACCTAGCAATAATACTTTGCGTGTTGAACTGTTAGGTTATTTTTTTCCGACTGCCTAATTAATATGTGAGATAATTTGATATAGACCTGTCTAGGACTTTTAAAATATTAGCTCTATGTCGCTAAACACAAAGATATATTAAAAAGGAAATAAAACGTAAGATTGACATAAATAGACGAGCCTTGATATGTTGGGTATGATATACACGCTGGTTTCCACAGAATATATACTATCCAAATATTTACTGACTCGTGCGGCATTCAAATATTGGCTGACAACAAGAGAAACGAGAAAGATGATTTACACCATGGTTGCCTTTTCTGCTAATCCTATACTTATATTGAACAAGGTTGCACTTAACACAAAATATATTTGGTATGTCAACGAGACTGAGATTACGACAGTTCAAAAACCTGACAGAGTAGCTGCGTAACGTGGAGAAAAACTGGTTAGTGCTCTGACATCAACGGAGAGGAGAACTCTCGTAATGACGACTTTGGCTGGAAACGCCGTAAGTAATTATACACCACTAAAGTTAATTTTCCAAGAATACTTCATTCTAGATGGAACAGATGGTTAGGTAGGAACAGATAACGCATTTGAGTAGTTACAGTAGGATTATTTCTACTTTTTTCTTGAGCATTTAAAAAATCATATAAGACTATCAAAAGAGCAAAGAGCTTTGTTACTTCTGGATAGCCACTCGTCGCATATGATTTTGAAAAACATTGGGTTTTGTAGAGAAAATGACATAATTTTACGTACACTCCCTCTGAACTGCATGCACAAGTTGCAACCAATAAATCTTGCTTTCTTTGGCCTTTACAGAAGGCTATTAACACAGCTTGTTATAATTTAATGCACTCAAAGGAAAGGATATAAGATTTGGATGAACCAAATCTTGTATCCCGTCAATAATAAAATTTATTTTATGCATTTCAGCATATAATGCTTATTATTATAGCAAAGAATTTTGAAAGGAAGGTAAAAAAGCATGTTTTAGCAAGAAGAAAAAGAAGTCTAAGAAAGGAAAAGAAAATAAGCCAAAGACGAGTAAAAAGAAAAATAAAACCGATGACAAAGAAGATAAAGATGCCGAGAAAAGTTTCTACCTATATTACCTCGAATCTTTTGACAAGACAAAATCATAAGGGATATGTGTTCTGTATATCGAATACTTGGGATGTTCACATGAAGCTCGGACTTGAGAATCGCTCCGATATGTTTATTATAATTGCAGGGCACATTTGCAATTACAGACACTCAAGGCACATTTACAGATAGTTTTGTTAATATGAAAGAGACAATTTTCAATGAATGCATGAAACATTTTATTTTTGAAATCTTCATAAGTTTGATTTTCTTCTAGGTTAGTTAGTCTTCACTCCCAAATAAAGTTTGTGTTAAATTACTTTAGGAACATTACATAATTTTTTATATATTTCAAATTGCCCAAGATTGATTTTTTTTATCATTTAGAATAATGTGAAGAGTATAAAAATACTAGAAGAATAAAATAAAATGGGAAGTTAATAAATTTCATATTTTCTTACCTTTTATTTCCAAAACCGGTATAATGAAAGTAATCTAGCGTGAGCATTATTTTCACCACAAAATAAGGACGCTGCATTTGTGTATACAAATTCTATAAAATAACTCTAACGGCAAGCGCCCCAATCAGCTAATACAAAAACCAAAGCCAGTCAGTTTGGCAAAGTTTTCATTGAGTTGTTGCTTCACTTTTAATGGCATTATGGGCTATCATGATGGTGAGACAATTTATTTCGGCCTTCGTCATCATAGCCTCAAATTAGAGCATGCAGCTCATCCTGGTAAACTTTAAATATTGGTTTACTCTCAGGTCAGATAATAACTCAATGAGGCTCATCGAACATCTGTTCCATATTTTGATGTTGAAAATACAATGGTCTTTTAAGGACAATAGCCCGATAATGCATTTTATGTGTATTGAATACCAGAACCAAATAAATTTTACCTTGTTACATCGAAGAATGATCTTTGCACATTCTTCGAAGTAACGAGAGGGTCAAAAAACTTTTGACCCGCTCAGTATCTTGACAGTATTCTTTTACTATTATTTTCTATTTGCATAATCTCATAACTTAAAATTTTATACCCGTTGCACATAGCATATAACATGGAAGAACCATGCAAATTCCGTTTGAGAACAGTCTTATATTCATTAATAGATCTTTCTCCACACATACCTGAATCAAATTATCCCACACTGGATTTGGCGTCGTCCTTTAGTTAGCGCTCCCTTTATAGTTGGTACTTTCCAGTTATTGCTTCCTTCGTGTTTGATTGCATAACACTGAATGGTCATAAAACTGTCGATGCGCTGGTTCACCATGTTGCAGAGATGAACGTCATAAGTCTAGTAGTTGGTCGAAAATTGTATTGCGCAACCCCACATTAATAATATATTTGCTCATATCCACGTCGTGAATACGGAGTTTGATGAAGATTTTTTCCAGGATCTTACACAGAATAGTCTAATTCAAAAGTACAAAACAAATCCAAAACAAGTCTATGACCCTACATAATATCATGTTACTTTATAAATAAATTCACGTAATTATTAACTTTTAAGCAGATGTCCGCCTATTGTATTGTAATGAACATGACGGTTTATTTCACTTTACGTAAAAGTAGCAAAACAATGGACTTGACTTGGCTGACTTTGTAGATTATTTCAATATCTTTCCATAATTTATTAAATTCAGTGTTAATCTTAAAATCAGTTGAGCAAACAAAAATTGAGATAATTAATTTGTATCGTTATTTTCCAAAATCATATCAAGTAAATTCGGATACTTAAAATATCGTTGTTTACTTAATTAAAAAAAATATTTTGGATTGGCAAAAATACTCTCTAATTAAAGAATATTGTTGATCTATTTACGTTATTGAATAATAATTTTGTAAAATAATTTCGATTATTTTAAACAAATATTAAAATATTCTATCGAAAATTGGAGACCGAACGTTCTTTCCAGATACAACTATTATTGGCATATTATGGAAGCTTAAAGTTAATTGATACTTTTTTCCGTACGTTTCAACACAAACACAATTCTATCTACTCGAAAAACGTAACTGCCTGCATTCAAAACTCACAAACCCAATAAAATTAAAATACTAGATTATTATATTTTAACAACACGCACTAATGGATGGTCCATTAGTGTATGTTGTTAACATATCATAATATATGCGTTCTTTTTAATTTTTTTATTTCAAATACTTATAGTCTTTTGGGGTATAGTAGGTATCAAAAGTGCATTGGTAGTCATGTAAAACATTCGATACATCAAAGTAAAGCTAGCAGAATTATTTCTGATATTTCACAAGTAAGGGTAGACTAACTGAAGAAGAGCAGATCAGGCAAAGAGAAGCAGATCGTAGAAAAATAAAAGAAATATACGTAGAAAACAATATAATTTCTAAAAAGTCACTGGTTCCACGTGATTGTTCACATGTGACAATCGTTGCATTAAATTTGTTGGTATAGACAAACCAGAATTTTTTGCTATACTAGAAAAATATTTTATAGTTATAATGTGCCAAATATGTGTGACAACGATTTAACAATTTTAAAATAGGATAGAAAGTTTCCAGATTCCGCAAATTCCGCAAATTTGAATTTTACAATTTTGAACATTAGTATCCAGTTGGCTTTTTGTTATTCAGGATACGAATCATAACCGTGGCTTGATATACTTATTGTGAATACGGAAAAAATACAGCGGAATTCAGACATACAAAAGTTCATATAGCTACAAGAAGTAGCACTCAGAGGTGTTTTGTTGTATTGAAGTGCATATATTCTTGTTTTATGAAGCACCGTGATCTTTATTACGTGCTAGCTATGGCGGAAAAAATCGTGCTTGTGTTATATTACACAATATTCAGCAGACCCTATTTTACAAGAAACGCGCAGATATGCGTCCATTAATACTGGCACTGAAATTTAAAGTTATTAACGTAAAATATTTTCATAATTTCTAAATATTTACCCTCTTTTCTGCCCTTCACATTTAAATATAAATTCACTCGTAAGCACATAGGCAAGTAGTAAAATGAAAATACTAAAATTTACAGTTACAAGAGGAACGAACATTGAATTTTTAGAGGAACAACGCGTGGAAACGTATTGATATTTTTAAATTTTTACTCGAAAAATATTGTAAATGTTTTAATATAGAAAATAATAAAATAATGCGAAAAAATAATAAATATATAATTATTAAATTTTATACAAAATAATAATAATGATCAAATATATTTTTCATAAAATAAAAAATTGATGACATTTTATTAATGACTATTAATGACATTTTATTATTGTTTTATGATCAAATAACGGAGATAAATAATAAGAAATTTATATTTCAATTTAAGAATTTTCATAATAATTGAAGGACGACTACACAAATATCAGATCAATGATATAAAATAACCTATTCTTGCAATTAAGAGTTACCCGGAAGTGGTTTACCGACCTTGAAAAAAATCTCAACCTGGGTTTTATGTAAAAGTAAACAATGACTATGTCCGCATAAGAAAGATGACGCTTATACAGAGCCACATTACTTCCTAAAGATAGTTACTTTTTAAAACTTGTTTAGTTCATTCGGTTGTTTTCCAATTATGCTTACTGCCCCCCTATAGTTGCTTTATTTTTTTATTAATTTAATTCAAGATCTGCCTATGTTGTATCATTTGTTTTATTTAACGTATATGTTAGCTTTTTGAATAAATTTTATTCCGTCGTAGTACCAAAATTCTAAGAATCTAATGCCATCGCAGTATCACAATCCTAGGCCCCTAATTTCTAAATACTGAATCGGAATGTAATTTAAATATTAACTCCGTTTTATCCTATATTAGGTCAAATATTATAACTATGCCGCAAGCTCAATGGCGTTACTGTTTCCGAAAATGATCGTCTTTTATAGGATATATATGATTAAAAGAACCACATATATCCTAAGCAATTCTAGATCATTCTAAGTACTCCTGAATGTTAAATTTAGTTAGTGGATTTTATCAGACGAAGCTTAAGGCTGAAGATGCACCTGAAACTTGTTTCACTTTTGCATCTAACGGATCTGGTTCAGCACATTACGAATTCACCCATCTGCTCCTTGAGCTCAAAAACACCCCCGATCAGCAAGTTTGCTATTGGTATTTGTATTTTTATAACGCTGTGCTCTTGGTCTTATTTCTCATATCCAAAATTAAACCTTGTTTTTGATCGATTGTGTAAATTTAACCTCAAACTACAAACTAAAAAATGTAAATTCTTAAGGCGATATTGTTTATCTTAATCATATAATAACCGATAAACGGGTCACTCCGAAACGAATATGTTACTTCTCAAAAAAGCACATAGAAAATCAAACAAAGGGGAAAATTAAAGTATTAAGAAATGATAATGGGCTAGAATACTGTAATAGAGAATTCAAAAGACCAATCTTTATATTCCACAATATAATGGATTGTGTGAATAATTCAATCACACATTTGTTAAAAAGGCAATATGTATACCGTTTAATGCAGACTTAGGCAAGCAATTCTGGAGTGAGGTCATCAAAACGGTAATGTACCTACAGAATCGCATTGTAACAGCGTCACTGAGTTATAAACTCCATATAAGCTACGGACTGGTGTAAAACCAAATATTAGGCAGCACTGTGGTGGTCCATGCTAAAGAAAAGTAAAATAAGCGGAACAAGAACTTAGTAAAATGTATTTTCATCTGATATCCAGAAAACATAAAAAGAAATGAGATCTTTAATCCAAAAACGAGCAATAAGTCGCCTAGTAGAAACGTAATTATAACTAAACAGGAATGAAAATCTGAATATCTGATTGAAGAGTAAGAAACTAGGTTAAAATATTGATTCAGTGGTGGATGATACCAAGCCTGAAGAACCACACATAAGATCAAACGAATCAACGTCTAGTTAACACAACTCAGAAAACTTTAATGATACCCTCCACGATGATGATGAGACATATGTTTTCAGTGGTTATAAAGTTGCAGAAAACACACAGTCCAGACCTAAACAGATAAAGAGGAAATCAGAAAGATTTGGTTTCTTTCACCTATGTAGGCAGTGGAACCTATATCGATGCGGCTGGTCAAGTGTTTAAATTTAAAAAGGAAATATGTGGGTTTGAACGGTCCTCAAAAGCATGGGACAAGAAAGTAGATTTTATTGAACAAGGTTATATTTGATCTAAGATAGAATCTATATGTACACAAAAAATCAAAATAAGTTGAGATCTATCGTCACATTGTATGTAGTTGATTTATTTATTTTTTTAAATGACAGTAAAGACACTAATCATTTAAAATATGTCTTAACTAGCCATTTCAAACTTAAATATTTAAGTGCAATTAAAAGTTGTCTTGATGTTAAAATGACCATTAGTAAATTTAAGAGAAAAATAACATTAATTTAGAAGGATTCAATCAATCAATTATTGCATAAATTGAATATGAGTCAGTGTAAAACCATTCAAACTCTAATGCAAACTATGGGCTCTTATATTCATACGGAGTTGGATTTTTAAGTTAATTTAATAATTATTAATCCAAAGAACCTTGGTTTATGTGTAAAATGGATATTAAGATAATTAAAATTTACTAAACACTATGGTTGAAAGAATACAGCGGATGAATATTCAATGATAAAAGTATTTGTCGATGCCAATAAGAGTGGTAACTTTATTGATTGGAGATTATAGTCTGGGCTTTCTTTCACCTTATATGACTGTGAAATTTCTTAAGAAACAAAAAAGAGAAAACTGTTGCTTTGTCTAGTAGTGAAGCAGACTATATATCGATGAATTAGGCCGGCAAAAAAGCTTTTTATATGAGGAATTTACAGTATGAGATTACAAAGAAAATATATACCATGGATCTTTTCACTAACAATTAAAGTCCTCGACAGCTTCACGAGAGAATCAAACATATTTACATTAGATAATACTTTTGCAGAGATTGTGTAACAAACAAACGTTCAAAATATTTAATTTTATGGTAATATTTAAGTTTATCCATATTGATTGAATATATTTAGCGTTAATTTTGTAGAAATTCATTTTTCACAATTAAATGAAACTACAAGATGTAGTATTATTTCTAATTTGTTTACTACGGCCTAGGTTTCGTTGTATTACAAAATCTTCAGGTGGTATCATTGCTGATAGGCTGATTAGATCATCTTTGCTGATAGGCCACCTGAAGATGTTGTAATACAACGAAACTAGGTCGTGGTAAAGAAATTAAAGTAAATAGAAATAATACTACATCACGTAGTTTCATTTAATTTATCTACATTGTTAGGTATGATGAGGGTGTTAAAATATATCGATAATATTAGTTTAGTGCTACCAACAATGGTTTAGTGTGTATTTTTTACTGTAAGCAAACGGTCGGTTTATATTCTGGCACTGTGTGAGTCGTTTTTTTGGCCTTATCCTATATTTGCATGTCCCGCTGAAGAAACAGCTTAACATCTCTTTCATTTTCTATCTCATATCAGAATTGGTAGAAAGTTCGTTACTGATCATGAAACTAATTTCTGTTCCGATATATTTAAACAATTAGATATATTATTTGGTATTAAATACATATTTGTATATCCTTATCATCCACAAACTTGTCGAGCTCTTGAAAAAAACGATATAACTGTCAAAGAATACAAAAGATCAAATATAAATTGAAATTCTATGAACTTGGTACATAGGTATATCTAGATAGTTGTCAACATACAATTAAAATATCCATCCAACGACGATTTATTGCGCATTTGACCTCATGTTTGGTGTGGAATGAACTACTTATAACGGTTATATTTGCGATTATTGCATACAACAATTTTCTAAAGAACTTATATTTCCAAAGAACTGCTATTTCCAAAGAACGTTAAAAACCTATAACATATGACGTTCATGACTCAGTGTTTATACATCACAATCACTAACAAAATAAAGCCTTATCTCAAATAAAGAAAGACTCATATAAAATCATTAAGTTAACGATGAACACACCTTGACAGTGCCTACAAATAGAAAAAAATGTACGTCACCATTACAACGAAATCAAACCTGCAACTCAACCCGAAAACTGATACATTCATTCGTTTACATATGTCGTCAAGTACTGTGCACCAGTCGTTTCGTCTCACCCATAACCGGAAATCCTGGTCTCCATTTCGATCAACTACTTTATGTTAAGTTCACTGACAATGATATCGAGCACATTCTACCAATGTAAATAAAATAAATTACTATATCAATAAAACTCACATTTTCTGCCAAATACACCTCTTAAATTAAAACAAATTGTGCCATTCCTTTAAATTCTTTACATAGTGAACACGAAAATAATATTAAACACGTATCTTCTATATCAAACACTATACAATAGTGGTTGTTCTATTCTTCAAATATTTTTAGAAACATTCGATTCTAATGACGCTAATAAGTTCACCGGTGCCATTTCCCAGATATAGCGCGCTGAAAAAGAGTTTGTACCTGTGATGAAAGTGAATATTCATATCATTATAAGCGCTGTTTCTAAATTTAATTGTTGCATGTCTATAATAATGGAAAATTTATTAAAATTAAATAACACTATACATATTTTGAATGAAAATTTTGAACAGCTTGTTAAAAATAAGACTTGTTTAAAAATTAGTTAGAAATGAATCGCAAGTTGAATCCTTAGGTCTATTCAAGTTTGGTAATTACCTTATCTTTCGATATCAGTAATGTAAATAAGTTATTTTATTTAATGAAATGGATATATTTCATCCTACTGTACTAAGCCCTTTACATTCATGCAAAGACTTAGAATAAAATAAAAATAATTTGATTAATATTACGGCTTACCATTTTTTCTTATTCCACAAACAATTCATGAAATAATTATTTGTTCACCTTAATATGTTACTACCATTTAAATAAAGTAGTTATAGTCATTAAGATTCCGTTTTTATTATCTAATATTCACAATCTTTATAACGTTGATCCTTTATCAGTTCCATATGATATAACGAAATCTGATACCTCTATACTTATCACCCCCTCCTCACCGCATCTGTTAATAATAGCTGGTCCGACGTTTTAATCACAGTTCAAGAACATTAGTAACTGTAAAATTATAAGTGGGAAGTGTTTGCAAACAATGTTTGTCCTACGACAGCCAACACAACATATGATATTAACTGAAGCTATCAACAAATTACAGTTTAGCAATAAATTAAAGTCTTATGAAAATAAACTGTTATATGGCTTTGTCGACTTGCTTCTTAGAAGAAGTAATAGTGGTAGTGCAACATACGTATTAGTTGTGATTCTGATCCTCATAATTACGACGAAATATTGATTAGGTCCGGAGTATTTCAATGGCATAAAAACTTCAATGAATTTTTTAAAACTTTGTAATATTCTAACTTAAGTTATGATTATGTTTGTATCTTATGTGTTTGTATCTTATATTTCAAACCTTAACTTAACTCAATCATTGTGAAAAAAAATTCGAAAATCTGTCTCATTTACAGAAATATAGTTATTTGTATCTGTTTTTAAAAAAATTCAACGTTCTAAAACTCTATTAAATATTATAGTAACATATGTAGCCAATGAAAAACAATAAAAAGCTACTTTCAAAACTATTTTTTAAATTTAACAAGTTAATGGTTAAATATATATCATATTTTTGCCAGTATCATCAAAAGGAAATGTATAATTATAGTATCTATGTTAATCGTACTCCATATCTATCTGCTATAGTTGTAAGACTATGTAGGTATAATTAGATATAGTCGATCGAGCTAGTAATCTCTTAAATTCCAAAAAAAAATTAATACTCCGATGTTCATTCCGTTGTTTGCAAACACTCTTTTCCACGAAATGTATTTTGGATACATTGCTGACTTCTTCTGCTTCACTTGTTTTCAGGGATTGTATGATCTAATAAGACATGCATTATATTTATTCTAAATTTAAACTTGATCGAATCAATTTTAACATCAAATTTGATATTCGTAGTGGATCTCTTCTAATAACTTTTATAATTAAATAGATATTTGGTACTTAAGAAGACTTTCATCGTACTCCAAAACATGACGCTTAGTTAGCAAACTAACTTTGATATCAATACATACAGAAGTATATAAAAATATGTGAGTGGGACCCTTTTTACATATGATATGATTACCGTAAATTTATTTTATTTTATACCCGATGATTTTTTATATTTTCCTAAAAACTTAAATTATTTATTCGTATAAATTATAAATTTATTTCACGATTAATATAATATCACACGTACGAAGTTTTGTGATTTGTTGATTGTTTCCACAAATAGTTGTGATGTGAAGGTTTCCGGTTCTTATTGAGGTTATCGATTTCTCTAAAGAAAAAAAATTATCATTCAGACATTGACTAGTACATTTGGAAATTAAGTAGCTTACGTCGTGCATTAAAAAGTGGCCTCACGCCAATGATTTTATTCCGTACCTATCATTTAAAAAATTACATCAAAATCACTAAAATCGTCCTTCAATTTTTTATTATTAAAAATTTTCAGTAATAATATTATATTTATTTCTTATTATATTTGTAAGTTGTTCAGTTAAAATAAAATAAATTTTCGATTTTGCTTTAAATGAGAAATAAATTATAAACAATAAATTTTAAACTACTATGAACAACATTTTTTATCCTACTATGTGGATTTAGTCCACTAGTAAATAAATAGGCTTACCGCTGCGGTATCCAGGGAAATAAAATAATTCAATGGGAGAGAGCATCTCAACAGAATGTATTTCCTATAATTGTCTGGCAAGTGAAATACTGTAAACTAGGGATGGCAAAAATAGCATTTAGGATGCTATGCTAAATGCTAATTACAAAATACGTGTTAGCATGCTATTTACATTTAGCAACTAATGCTAACATGTTAATGCTACTTAAGTGTTAACTGTGGATGTAGCATAACAGATACGTTGTTATAGCAGATTGTTTACTTTTGGTCGCTACAGTATTATTTACATTGTGTAGAAAGCTGAGTGCCGCGTATTGTTTTAGGATAATATAATTGTTAAATAAATATTATTTTTATATTAATTGATCGATAATTGATACAGTAACGGCATAGCTCTTTAGTTCATTACAATAAGTATATGTTTAACGTCGTAAATTACTAGTGATTATTTATGTCTAAAATTATATGGTAGGTTTAAAATTAAAGATATAGTATTTTAATAGTTACATATGAACAATTATTTGCAACTTTTTTTATTGTCTTTATATTTAAGTTTGTGTTTTAATGTTTCTATCATGAATTGTTTTCCCTTAATCAACTGTGAAAGTAGACATAATTACTCTAGTGTTAATTATATTTTTTTATATTTTTTTTAAACTTGAAAATGAGTCGTCAACGGTAATTATCTTACCTATGGAAGTTTTACGAAGGTGTCTCCGATAAGAGTTGCCGTATGTAACCTATGTTAAAAACATTTTCTTACAAATCGCCCATAACGATTTTAAAAACACATTTAAGATTTAAAGACATATCTGCATATACAACGCTTTTAACCCAACTACAAAAGAACGAACAAAGTGATAGGCATTCCGAGCAGGCTTCAATATCCACTAATATTCAAGACTCTGAGGCTGGAACCATTATAGATACAGTGTCATTATTTAGTAATCCCTCAGGAGAAGGAACAACTATTTTTAAGTAACAATTATTTAGTTTAATAGAAACTTGAAGAGGTGACGAAATAATTAAATAAATTTATAAACATTTTATATATTTTAAAGTGACTAATGTAAATTTATAATTGTAATATATTTCCAATCAACTCTACGCCAAACCATTCCAAAGGAATTCGAATAAGCAATCATTTGTTGTCCATTCACTCTTATGCCAGGTTGTTATTTGACAATATTTTAAAACCCGTCCAAATGTTTTTAGAACACTCGCAAAGACGCAAGTACAAATAATAAATAAAAACTTCGCTGTTATTTTTTATATTAATGCACGCAACCGCTACCATGCATTTATCCCGACAACACGTAAGCACCAGGACTTTCGAATTTGGAGGTCAACATCAGAACCTCATTTGATATTTTCAGTTGTTTAGATATTTTTAAAACATAGGTATATTCTTTCCACCCTTAACATAAAAACATGATAGTTGGGATAGCTTCGTGATTTTCGTCGTCACCCTTTTTACATTAATGATTTTAAAGAATTTAAAAAAATTGCCTTAGTTTTCATACGAGTTGTTTATGCAGTTTTAACTGTTAAATGCAATATTTGTCACATATTTTGACCTCACAAGTAACTGCCAAGTGTCATTCAATATCTGTATCTAACGCTAATATACGTAATAAAAATACAGTTCACAAATAGCATCTGTTACAAAAATAGTCTGTTAATTTAGCATTCAATGTTATAAACTGTGCTAACGCTAATACGCGTAATAAATACACTTCGCAAATAGCAGCTGTCAAAAAATAGTCTGTTAATTTAACATTCAATGTTATAAACTGTGCTAACGCTAATACGCGTAATAAAAACACTTCGCAAATAGCAGCTGTCAAAAAATAGTCTGTTAATTTAACATTCAATGTTATAAACTGTGCTAACGCTAATACGCGTAATAAATACACTTTGCAAATAGCAGCTGTCAAAAAATAGTCTGTTAATTTAGCAGTCAATTTTATAAACTGTGCTAACACTAATACGCGTAATAAAAACACTTCGCAAATAGCAGCTGTCAAAAAATATTCTGTTAATTTAGCATTCGATGTTGTAAACTGTGCTAACGCTACTACGCGTTATAAATACACTTCGCAAATAACTGCTGTCAAAAAATAGTCTGTTAATTTAGCATTCAATGTTATAAACTGTCCTAATGCTAAATACGCGCAATAAATACACTTCGCAAATAGCAGCTGTCAAAAAATTGTCTGTTAATTTAGCATTCAATGTTGTAAACTGTGCTAACGCTAATACGCGTAATAAATACACTTTGCAAATAGCAGCTGTCAAAAAATAGTCTGTTAATTTAGCAGTCAATTTTATAAACTGTGCTAACACTAATACGCGTAATAAAAACACTTCGCAAATAGCAGCTGTCAAAAAATATTCTGTTAATTTAGCATTCGATGTTGTAAACTGTGCTAACGCTAATACGCGTTATAAATACACTTCGCAAATAGCAGCTGTCAAAAAATAGTCTGTTAATTTAGCATTCAATGTTATAAACTGTCCTAATGCTAAATACGCGTAATAAAAACACTTCGCAAATAGAAGCTGTCAAAAAATAGTATGTTAATTTAGCATTTAGCAATAGCATGCTAAACGTAAATATGTTAGCAGGATTAAAATTAACGTAAAATAGCATTAGTGCCCATCGCTACTGTAAACCATGTAACCGCTTGCTTAGCGGTATACTTCCTGTTCAAAGGGTTCAAAACCACGTAACATATGTTATTGACAAGAGTTCATAAACTGGGTGTCAATTCGATTAACGTAAATACGTTACCAGGATTAAAATTAACGTAAAATAGCATTAGTGCCCATCGCTACTGTAAACCATGTAACCGCTTGCTTAGCTGTTTACTTCCTGTTCAAAGGGTTCAAAACCACGTAACACATATGTTATTGATAAGAGTTCATAAACTGGGTGTCGAATCGTGCGACTTCTTTTATTATTGTGTATTTAATTTTCTCATAACCCCTGAATTAAAACTAATCTCGTAATTCTTTAAAAAAAATATTACATGTTTATGAGTCATTAAAATGTGAATTTAGGGAAATAAAGGGATAAGGTCTAATCAATCTTAAATAACTTTTCCAATATTTTTTCAAAACCCGTAAAACGGACATTTATTTTTAAAAACACCTTAGTAAAAGGCGTCATATTTGTACACAAATATATCATAATGAAGTATCTTCATAAGTATTTTATTTCAATTTCTGATAATTTCTTCAAATTAAAACGACGATGGCAGTTATTTCCATAAACACTTTTAAATGATATATTGGAGCATCCCCATAAATCATATTTGTTGGTGATTTTAACTTATAATTAAATATTATATATTCAACCCGGAAAATGTCAGTTATTACGCCATTTTTGTTAATAATTCACCACAAATATAAACGGGTGCATTTAACCTGAGCAAATATATTTTTTTAATTGTTTTAATATTTGTAGCAGAGTATTTAACGTTTTACATGTTTGCAGTATTTATTTTATTAAAGTTAAAACAGGTATAAAGTTAAACGGGTATAAAGGCTAAAAAATCAGTTTTATTAATCTGAAAGTTTAAAGCTAAATGTTGTTTTAAGTTTATTTTTACTTCCTTTTAATAATTAAGCTAAATTACTCCATAAAATTAAAGTACGTTTAAATAATTTGGGTTTCTTTTAAACAGTTGTAACTTTAAAACACGGTCCGACTAAAATGAAGAAATATTGTAAAACTAAAATATAGTTCTTTCAGCGCACTTTTAAATTTCAGTTATAAAAATTATTTTACTTTAAATTTAAGATATAATAGCATAAAATAACTTTTTTCCTAAGTTTTTAAGGGTTTTATAGGCGAACCTTCTCTTTGTTTTTGTTTTTATTTTGTACTTTCTCCGAAATTACGAAGAGGATTTCGAGAAAGAATTAATTGGATAAATTGTAGCCTAGTTGGTAACTTCTATTATTAGTCCTACTTCTGGAGGTAAAAGCGAACAACTGAACTGTTTTTTCTATATACTTGGACGTTGCTGATATGCCATATGCGAACGGTAAAGAAATATGAATAGTTACGTTGTTTGTTTCCAATTGTAACAGAAGATATTTCTAAAATTATTATTTTCGTTTCCAATTCGAAGAAGACTGTTCACCATTCTTGATGCGAAATCATTCAACAGAGCATAGCAAAAAAAAAGTTAGCATACACATATAAATGAATATTACAGATTTTCACTCTAGATTCAATACTTATAATTTTCATATTTTACAGCTATTTCCAAATTCGCATGTATCATATTTATTAAAAAAATATAAATATATGATTTATGCAGTAATTTATATTAATTTCTTTTCCAAAAAAAATATGAATTTATTGCAGACATAATTAGCATTAACAAAGTGTAAGAAGGTGGCACAGTCGGTTTTATGCTTTTAAATTTTTTGTCAACCTCAATTCAACTATTTGTATTGTTCTTCTAAATATTTTTTAACATTTCATAGCAAAATTATCAAAACGGAACACTTAGAGAATCACTTTGGTGTCCGTCTATCCGTCGTCAAACAATTTTCTCGGATTTTGCGGACATAGAAATTCTAAATTTGGCACTGAGATCAAATATGGTGGCCCAACTATAGATACTTACTATAAAATGCTAAATTTTTGTTCTGGGACTTAATTTCCATTCAAATAGGGAAATGAAAAAACAAAGAGGAAAGATTTTTTTTTCAAACGTTCTATGCGGAAAAAATGCATAAAATTGCCGTCCCCCTTTATCATAAAAAGTATCGCTTGAACATTTTTGAAAATATCACGAATATTGTGAATTCGGTTGAAATTGAATCAAAATTATCAGGATTGATAATTTCTAGCGCGATTAAATGTCATGAACAATTTAATTGTGTTTTTTTAATTAATAGTATTTTCAACAGTCTGATTTTCACTTTTGCTTGCATTTGAAATCGAGAGCAACACTACACTCAGTTGAAGTGTATTGCTATGAAAGCGCTGACAACAACAAATTGAGCTTTTTTAAATTTTTTTTAAAAAAAATCTACTAAAATTATTGCCATGAAACAAATATATGGTATTCTTGACGATATTTTAAAAGTCTCGGTTGTTTCCAAAATACGACTGAAATGTCTTTTATTCCTTTAAAAAAATTCAAAAACATTTCATATCATAAATTTTAAACCATGGTAACTCCGTTATTTATGAAGAGAAATAAAAAGACTAACTGTTCACGTTCTATTTAAAATCTTGGTTGATTTATAGTTTCAATAAAGTAAATAGAATTCCAATAAAAAAATAAAACTCATTATTTCTCTCAAATACAAAGACGCGGTTTGGCGATGTCTATTGCTTCACTTTTACTCGCATGCAAACCGAGAGTGTGCGCTGAGGCGCAGTGCTAGTTGAAACCTATGTCGCTTCTTTCCCCGCCCATTCAAAAAGCAATATAAATAAAAAGCGATATAATTAAATTAATTGCAATCTTAGGTTGAATCTATGTTTTAATATCGTAAGAATAAGTTACTTTCTGCACAAAATCGACATTACTTTCTACACAGAAATAGTTGGTGGACCAGGAAATGACATAGGCCAGTTTCCAATCCGGGAAATTTCATTTTTACTGAAACAACGATAACAATTTATATTAAAAATTCGAAAGTCTGTTGGTTTATCCTTCGTTCAAGATGCAATGGAGAAAAAAGTTGACGTTACTTTCTGCACAGAAATATTTGGTGGATTAGGACCATTGACAACCTGAGAAATCTCTTTCTTATTAATATTATAATCCCCTAACCTATGCTAAACATTTCGAAAGTGTGTATGTTTGTCCTTCTTTCACGGCTTAATGGAGAAACAGATGGTTGTGACGTACTGCACAGAGATAGTTGGGGGAACAGGAAATTATATGGGTAGAATACCAATCCGAAAAAAGAGTATACTAATTAATATGACAACCCAAAATTATATTAAAAACTCAAAAATCTGTTTGTTCTTCTCTTACGTCGCAATGAACAGAAACAGATCGACATGACTTTCTGCACAGAGATATTTGACTTGCCAGGAAATAATATTAGCTCCTTTCCCACGTGAACAATCTTATCCTAACTAATACAGCAAACCTAAAATTTATAAATCACGAAATATATTTGTTTATCCTTTTTTCACGTCACAATGTAGCAACAGATCAATGTGATTTCCTGCACAAAAATAGTTAGCGGATCGGGAAATGACACAGGTTACTTACCAACGTGGGAAATCTTATTCTAATTAATATTGCAACCCCAACTAATATTAAAAATGCGAAAGTGTGTTTGTCCTTCCTTCACGAAGCATTGGAGCAACAGATCAATGTGACTTTCTGCACAGAATTATATGGCACATCAGAACAGCGCATGAACGTGATTCTTTTTCCCATAACTTAATGCCACACTAAACGTCAGGCATAAACTCGTACTAACATTTTCAAATCAAGATCTTACGCTCGCCGATTTTAAAATCATTTTTTATCCATGATTTTAACATTTTAATATGGTTTTTTAACATTAATTAATATTAACATCTGATTACTTGGTTTGAGTTTCGTTCGTTATTTATTAATGGAGCTAAGAAAGAAAATAGAAGTGAAATAAGTAAAAAAAAAAAATATATATATATGTATATATATATATATATGTAATACTTTAATATATTTTAATTATATTCGCATAAGTAATTTATTAGTTTCTTCAATTCAAGAGCTTTACAATTTAAAAATTAATAAATGTTTTTCTTCGGAGCAGAAGATTACGTATAATGAAGTATGGTAGCATCTTGTAACAATTGGTGGTGTATGATAGCGTTTTTTAACATACTGATATATGTTAGCATCATAGTGTAGGTGGTAATTTATGATGATATTTGGTATTGCCTTGTTGTGTGGTGATGCTTGGTAGTATAGGAGGTAGTGTATAAGTTACATATTAACTTATTAAAACTTAGCGTACCTGAATACATAGGTTGGTCCTGAGGATCTGGCTAACTAATATGAGTTAATGAAGAAGCGTTTTAATATTTTTTAAAAGTCTGATTTTTGGATTGGGGGATCTTTATCTTTTAGACACTTTATTCTCAATGTCCTCCTTAGATATATTTTTTTCGTGAACATCAGGTTCTCTTATTTCGAGATTTTTAGTAAATCTCGGGTCGATTACTTCTGGCAACAAATAATTTTTATACAAGGATTCTAATTTCCTTTTCATTTTGTTCTCCCAAAATGTGTTGTCTCTTTGTATTACTTCGGTTTTATTATTTTGTTTCTCACCTGACCATAGTGCAAAAAGGTATTGTTTCCCTTTGGTTATATGCAACAGCTCCTAAATTTGATAATACCAGTTATGATTGGTATTTATCTTCAAACACCTTTCTTTGTTTTTCTTACAAAATTTTGCTTTTTTGAATTATTGCTCCATCTAAACCTAATTTACATGCATATAACACTCAATTCTACAATGCATATAACATTCAATTCTAAAATGGAATCTTTACCAACGAGGCCACCAGGAGTTGCTCCGAGGAAGATCAAACCCCTTTCAATAAATAAACCGCAAGACTCGATTGCAATATTTTCTTGTGACGTTAACTGTATGACGGCAGTCTTTTTTGTACACCATGTTTAATAGAAGAGACTTACAAAATATCTTTTACTAAATTAGCGCATCAAATTTGTGGTCTCTTTTGTCTTCTTTCTTCCAACATTTTAATTTTACCTTGTGGGTTTGCCTTTAACATATTTTTGTATAACCGAGATGTACTTTTGTTTACATTAAATGACACAGCGGTAGCTTTACATCTGGTACTTAATTTTTTGAGTAGCACGGTGTGTTTGTCCTTCTTTCGTGTCGCAAGTGAGCAAGAGATTGATGTGATTTTCTGCAGAAAGATAGTTGATGGGCCAAGAAATAATATTGGCAATTTTTTAATACATCATACTTCACCACCACTGATATTGGAATTTCAACAAATATTAAAAATTCCAGAGTGGGATTGTTTGACCTTCCTTCATGTTGCAATGGAATAACAGATCAAAGTAATTTTCTGCACAATAATAATTGGCGGGTCATAAAATGACATAGGTTACTTTTCAATATAGGAAATTTTAACCTAGGTGATATAAAAATCTCTAGAATTAAAAATTTGAAAGTGTATTTGTTTGTGCTTCTTTTACGTGGCAACAAAGTAACAAATCGAAATGATTTTTTGCACAAAAATGATTGACGCATTGGTAAATGATGCAGGCTTCCTTTTAACCGAGTAAATATTGTTATAACTGATATAACCCTAATTAATATTATAAATATCAAAGTGAATTTGTTTGTTCTTCCTTCACGTCAGAACAAAATAGTAGATTGCCATGATATTTTGAGTATATTTAGCTGGTTGATCGAAAAATGGGATAGCCTATTTTGTATTTCAAAAAATCTTATTCTTTTAAAAACAATTTTGAAACCAAATTTTATTGAAACCAAAATGTACATAATGGGAATAGCGAAGCAGTATTACAACGGAATTACGGATAGACGTAAATTTTTGATACGCAATATAAGTTACCAACAGAATCACTCCATTTTATACCTAATTTAGAGAAAATATGTTTGTTTTCCTTGCCATTTGTCATGGTCACGAAAATAAAGGCACAGAATTTAATTTCATTTAATCATTCTTCATGGCGTTGCATGTTTTAATTTCTATGTATAAGTTGTTAACTATAATGACGTCAGTGAAGCCCAGAGTAAAAGCTAGTATTTATAGACAACCGGGTTCTTCTTTTAGAGGTTTTGTGTACCAAATTTGAATAAATTATAATACGTTATCCTAGTTTGATTTTTTTATAAAAAATACAGAACTCGTCTTGGAGTAATGAACGAAATAATTCCAATATTTCTAAAGAGTTTACTTACTACAATAATTTACTAGAATGAATAAGTCAGATGCATTAGAGTCGAATGAATAGAATTAAATCGTAACTAATAATAACAACACGACTGAAAGAGGATTAACTTGATTATCAATACAACGAACAACTTACATAAAATACATAAAAAGGTAAAAATGAAATATAACTTATAATTTTGCCCACCGTATTGAAATCATTTATGGAATATTCAAATTTACGGGCCATCCAAAATAAATAAGTATATATATATATATATATATATATATATATATATATATATATATACATATATACATATACACACACTTAATTTGTTAAATACGAAACTTGACATGAAATATTTGAATAATATAAAACATTTAAAAACAAAAATCAGTTTAAATTACAAATGCAGGTTTTTTCATATAAAATAATTATACTATCGATGAGGCGAGTAATTGACCAGGTTAATTTATTTATTTATCACCTTTTATGCATTGTATATATGGCGGACTTATTACTACATGAGCAATCTCTTCCAGTCAAGCATAACAATTGGTGTTTAAATTTAGTCGAAAGACTGTAAAAGATTTTACGACGAAAATTCTTTATAGTACATTAGACAAAAAAATGCGAAAGTATAAATAATACAAACTATTGACACGATTTGGGATGGAAAAGACAGGAAAGGACAAGGGCACAAAAGAAAAGGATTCTGGAGAGGCAGGATTTTTTCACTCGATTTTTGAAAATGTTTAAGGACTTGATTTTCCTGATGTCAGGATTCAGGTGATTCCAATTTTTTGCTGAGTGGACAGTGAAGGATTTTTCGTAAGTGGTAGAGATATGTTTAAGAATAAGTAGGGTGAGTGAACATTCCGATCGTAGTTCAAGGCCGTGAATAGATACATTTCTAAATTAATCTACTCACAAGATAATTTGGTCGCTGAGGATTTTTTAATATATTGAAAAAAAGTGTAAGTATGTGAAGTTAGCGTCGACCACGGATCTTTAGCTATTTAAGAAGTGACCTGTATTCAGAAATATGATCATATTTTCTGAGGCCGAAGATGTACCGGATGCATACATTTTGAAGACGTTTCAACTTGTACAAATATTCTTCATTAAGATTAGGTTAGCGCACATCTCCAAAATCAATTAGCAGTAACAGGAGTATTTGATAAAGATAGATTTTCGTTTTAGTCGGTAGAAAATTCTGAAGACGTTTTAAAGAGCGTGTCTTTGTGAAAACACGACGACTAACATCATTTACTTGAGGGCGCCAACTAAGATTTTGATCGATCAGTAGGCCCAGGTTTTTAACAGTTGACGTTTATGGTGTTATTGTACTATTCAGTACTAATTTCGACAAACTTGGTAGGTTTACTTTGGAAATTAGTCTTTGACTACCAATAATGATACTCGAGACCTTCTTGGAATAATCAATTGAAGCTAAATCTCGATTATTCTAATGGGCATAGATTTGTAGGTCATCAGCGTAGAGGTGATAATTGCTACAGATATGTTTAACAATATCATCAACAAATACTGGAAAAGGAGAGGACATAGAACTCCACCTTGAGGTATATGATCTGTAAGATCAGTGCACTCAGAATACGTATATGACGACTTAACACATTGCCTGCGTCCATGAAGATATGAACTAAACCACTCAAGTGAATGTTGGGATATATTAAGATATTTCAAGCGGGCAAGAAGAATATCGAAGTCAACATAGTTGAATGCACTGCTGAAATCAAGACGGATAAGGACAGTAATTTGTGTTTTATATATAGCCCAGCATATATCATCAGCAACTTTAACAAGGGCAGTTGAGGCACTGTGACCAGCTTTAAAGCCAGTTTGAAGTGGATTTAGAGACTTATGAGCATTGAAGAAAGTGACGAGTTGACCATGAACAATACATTAAAAAACTTTGGATAGAAGCGATAGAATATATATGGGTCGAAAATTCTTGGGTTGCGTAGGTGATACAATTTCAGATATGGGCACAATATAGGTTTTTTCATTCCAAAGAGGGGACAGCAGGTGCCAAAGAGGTATTAAAATATTAATGACGACCGGAGCGACAATATCTATTATTGGTTTAAGAGCATTAATATTTAAGCCATCAATTCCCATGGATTTGGATTTTTAATAATTTATTTCGCGATATAAGTAATTAGTTCGCGAATATGTGATGATGCGATAATCGTGGCGTTTTAGTTTAACGCTAGTTTATCGGAAATAATAACGGATGGAGCTTGAGGGCGAAGTTTTGAAATCAGATTCTTCCAATAATTAGATGTTGTCAACGCCTTAATAATTTAAATGGGAACCGATGGCACGGAATATTTATTATGCAGGATTACCCTGCACTAGAATTTTTTAATGAATATTCTAGTATTAGTTAAAGGCTTGATTTTTACTACTGGATAATATGAATTTCATTAATATTAATTGCATTTAATATGAAAATATCAACATAAACATTGCTACACAATTATATGTTATTGAAATTCTGAAATTAAATTTTACATGATTAGAAATATACTTGTACCATAAATTTCGTAAGAGAAACACATAACTAGAAAAAGATTTATATGCGATCAGATTGTCAAATATTTTCACAGTACGAAAGAAAAGTGTTGATAAAATTCATGCAAAAGATGTTTACTTTTTATTTCAGTATTACTGGGGATACATTTATTAAATAACTTTTATATGTTTAATATAGTATTTTAATATAGTACTTTTATGTGTTTAATATAGTAACAAGAACGGTGAATTAGGTCTTACAATACAGACATTTGCAGGCGGCAAGTCACAAGTAGCTCTGAAATAATTTTGTTTCACCACTCAGAAGTTGAGTATATAGTTAACACTAGCGATCCGCTCCGTAGCCGGAGCGGGTGCAATGTAGGTACTAATCTGGCGTAATTGTGGAGCGATTAATAATATTACTGTTATTCATGCGCCGTCGCCGCCGCCCGCCGCTACCGCTGCGCCGTCCGTGCATGGTATCGGCATCGCAAATACTGATTTTTGGTAATTTTAAATCTGTGATATCTCCTAAAATATTAATGATAATCATTTGCCGTAAGAGCAAATGTAATCTACATTAAATGCCCAACAAAACAAACTTATTTAATTATATAAAAATTAATATATTATTGATCAAAACAACTTCGAAAGTATAACCCACAAAAAATTATTAAAAATGGTCTCTGTGGGTTATTCGTAGGATATATAAAATATCTACAAAAAAGTCCGTGATGGTATATAGATATATACCGTTACGGAATTTTTCGTAGATATTTTTAAAATACACAATTCCATAGTACAATATTTTGATGTATCTCATGAAGTTTAGTCGGCGTTAGGAATGAAAGTGCCCAAAATTCTACGTTTTCCCCAAACATTGTATCATAAACTTATGTAAGTATGGGACCGATTTTGTTTCAATTAATCTTGTGAAGACCCCTCCTAATTTCGTTCTGTTCTGTTTTGTATTTAGACATGTAACCTTTTTAAAAATACAATGCAACTTGCAACTTATGGAATGCTTCATTCTTCTAGAAAGAACTTTCTTATTGCTCCTCTCACTCGTTTCCATGTTGTATTATAATCAATATATTATTTAAGTAAACTAAAAAAAATTATTTTTATCCTCTACCAAATTTCGTTTATTTTATCCATTTTACCAATTATTTAATTTTTTTATTATACGTAATTAGTTAACATTTTAAAGTTATTGATAAAGAAAACTTGGTGAAAGATAAAAAATTTGAGATCTTAAGTAAGTTAACTAGATTCGATAAAAAGGAAATAATGAAAAATTTCTTCAAAACATTACATTTTATTACACTCTTCTAAGATAGTGAGGCCAGTTTATTCTCTTTCGAACGAAGCCGATTTTTTTCCTAAAAAGAAAACGAATTTTTACTCAAGTCTATTTGAGAAAAACAAAATCTGTAAACAAATTTTATTTTTATCTCTTTCGCCTTTCGAAAGATAGTTGCAAATATATTAATTATATATCCTGTGCTTCGTTTAAATGTAGAATCGTGTGGACAAGTTCAAACAAAGAATCCATGATAAAAAAATCATAATAACTATTTTGTATTTTTTGCAAATTTTAATTTTATTTAGAATTCTTTCATAGATCATTTTGATGCACTCATGACACCTAAGAATTCCTTTTTTTTATATATTTTAGAATATAAAACTGGTCATAACAATTTACAATATTACCGTCTTTTGTCAAACTTCTTGTAGATCTAATGTGATCTACGACCTCTCAACATCGTTTCAATGTTATACTCGGAATTCACGTGGCAAACTCTGATTCCCTTCAATAAAATTATCAATGTTTTTTATCGGTTTGACCTATACATATATTAAATTCCGTCCAAAACTGAACACATATTCATTCCAAGTAACAGTTGTACGCTTCCAACTGGATATATACACTGTGGGGAGTGTGAGTAACAGTTGTATGCTTCCAACTGGATATATACACTGTGGGGAGTGTGAGTAACAGTTGTATGCTTCCAACTGGATATATACACTGTGAGGAGTGTGTAATCTTTGTTTCATGATGAAAACTCAAATAGTTTTAAAGTTACGATAATGTGCCGTAAACAAATTGACATAGTCTCCCCTGTACCATCGATGGTGGCCAGCGGCGCGGTGTAGGTCACTTGAACGGGCAGGAGAAAGAGAGAAAAAGCGGAAGTCAGTTTAATTATTCAAATTAGTTATTTCTGTATAATATAAAAATAAAATAAAAGCATTATAAAACATTACAGTTGCATTTCAAAGTTTCATACAAACGAAGTCGCGAAGTATCGCTGGTAATAGATATAAATTGGTTTATTTATTATTTTCACTCACCTTTTTATATTTTCATGCGATAACTGGATTCGGTATTTTAAAATTTGTTTTCCATTATATAAGAAATAAGTAAATATATATTAATTTATTGTTGAATAGGCTTATAGCAACCGTAACATTTCATTTTATTCACAGGATGGAATTGATTTTAGGATTGTTAATTAAGAGTGTATAATAAACATCATGTAACCGTAACATACATGTATACTTTAAACAGTATTCAATTTATTTTAAATAATTAGTTGCAATCAATAAGTGTATTTTCTTTATGAATGAGAGTAAAATATCAAACGATCATTTCTCAAAAGAAATATTCCGAAACGGAATTGACGTTGTACAAGTCGTTGATCGAACAAGTAAAGAATAATAAAATATACGCGATGCGCTTAAGGTGGGAATACTGTTTGTAGCCTTTTTATGTTATCCAGTTAGTTATGGAAAAAAACATAATAGGTTATTGTAATGTGAAAGTTTTTTTAAGATTTAACCTTTTTTTAGTTTTGAATTGGCATTATTTTTATATAATTGAAACAATTTAATGTAGGAACCTGGGTTAATCTAGGTGTGGATTAAAATCTAATCTATTTTGTGTGTGTATTTTGAGAAAAATAATTTTAATACTATAAATAATGAAACTTTTCATTATTTATAGTAAAAATTATTCCAAAAGTGAAAAGTCGTGAAGTCCGCATGCGTGTATTTTAATTAAATTACCTTAAATGTGTATACAAACTTATGTTTGTGGTTATGTGTGTGTTTTAAAAAACGTAGTAATAGTTCAGCAGATTTCTATACTATCTTGGATCTAAGGAAAATTTTATAATTCGAGCAGAAAAGAATTGCCTTTATTTCAGTTTGTGTCGACCTGTTTTAAATCAAATATAATTTTTAGAGCACTGAAAAATATGGTGGTTCCAATAGATAGCATGCTAATTCAGTTTTGTATTAATTTTCCCAAAAATAATTATATTCTAATTTTAGTAAAGTAATTGAATTAATTGTAACATTATTTGTGATTTGATTTATTCGTTCAATATCGGTCATTAAAAATGAGGTACCTTTACATTCGTCTAGTCATGAAACGCAATTTGATAATAGCTGTAATTTGTGACGAAATCACAATGGTCACGAAATTCTTGAAAATTATCTGTTATTTATATATTAATTTAAAATCTATTTAGTTTTATTTATTTACCGTAGTGCTCGATATTTTGAAAGGAAAATGTAATATTCGGAATACATATTTGGCACTGTAATATTCGGCCCGAAAGCTAGTTAAAACTTTAAAAACATGAATATGATATTGTGCAAATATCTATTAAAAATATGCGTATGTCAGTTGCACTACACTAGTTGATAAATGAACCAATAACTGACAGTCAAAATGAATAATATGTGCATATTGGTGGGTAGCTATGTTAAAGAACTCGGCGTCGCGATAAGGAATTCTACTAAACACGTCAGTGTAATTTTCTTGCTCCAGCGAACATACTAGTATTGTATTTGCAAGAAATAATCAACCTTATAGTCTCCGCTATAGAGCCTGTATTAGCTTATACATGTACTCACACGTAGACAACGATTGCGTTAGCTGGCGGCCCAATGACTAGACAAGACACCCCTGGTACTAACGAGAAACCTCTCGATGTTTCTATGAGTTGCCGATATAAATAGCTGCAGTGGTCGCCGCGGAGTCAGTTCAAATTTGGACACGAAAGCGAAAAGAAAAAAGGAATGAGATAAGCAGCGAATACCTACGGACGATCATAACGATAAATAACTGACTACTGAATATTTCTCTTGCGATTTGGCTTTGTTGTGTTGGGGTAAAATAAAGTTTGTCGTCTTTTGAAAATATCGGTATTTTCTTTAATATCGAATCCGGAGTACGTAACAAGTATGTAAAATTTACTTATGAAATTCTTACACACCAAGACGCGCCCCACCTCACCTACTGGTTTGATACCCACACAGTCAGATTGCATGACCGCAATCAGTTGACCAGCGAAGTTTGTCAACGACGCACACGAAAATTTTGGTTTTACTCGTGTTTGGTTGCGATCGTGTTACACTTGCCCATTTCCTAAATCTATATTGGGGAAGTTTATTGCAGTGAAAAGTGGTGAAATAAGATAGTAATATATATTTTGAAAATAGTCTTTTGTTGCTTATTGTTTGAGGTTAGAAATAACATGTTTGCCTGTACAGTTTGTAAATTTTGTCATATTTACCTAAGTACATAGTTTAATGTTGAAGTTCTAGATTTAATGGACTATACTCCATAATTATGATCCTATATGGTGGGGTATAGTATCGTATCTGGTTATCGTATGGATGTATTTCGAATTTGACGTGTTGCAAATTTTGAATTAAAATTTTCTTAACGTATGTATTAAAAGGTATGTATGTGTATAATTTCATATTATTTTATGGTTGTGCAGAACAGGACGTCAACCGAGAAAAAACGTAAAGTTAACGCAGAATATCGAATATTTAAAAACAGTTGGAGTGAAAACTTTTTTCTCACAGAACACAATGGAAACAGAATCAGTTTGCAAGGAGTACAATATTAAACGCCATTATTTTAAAAAACACGCATCTAAATACGATAAGCACAAAGATCAAATTCGAATCGATCGTATAGATTCGTTTGAAAAAAATACGGTCTGTCAACAGGCAATGTTTAAAATGCCAAAAGAAAATTCCGTGATTGTGACAAAAATTAGCTATGGCAGCAAAAGCCATTTTCAAGCGAAGCAAACCCCTATGCGACGGAGAATTTTTCAGGAAATGCTTGGAAATATCCACATCGATAGCGTGTCCAGAGCATAAAGCATTAGTTAAAAATACAAGCTTGTCACATCAAATTATAGCAAAGAGAATTGATGATATGTCCCAAGATATAAAATCGTCTTTAAAACACGATTATAGAAATGTGTTTTCTATAGTTTTGTTCTCGATGAAAATACTAATATTTCAGATAAGGCTATACAGTGACCGTGGAATTTATTAATTTGCGTTTAATGAAAGATACAACCACAGAACAAGATATCTACGAAGAAATAAAGAGTCACATGGAAAAATGTGAGCTTCAAGTCAAAAAACTTTGCGAATTAATTACGGATTTGGCAAATAGTTTTGTGGCTTTAATGCGCAATAGCATCACACACAATCATGCAGCATCATTGAATTATGCATCAAGAACAGCTATGTTCAAAAGTACTTGAGCTGAAACACGTGATGGATAAAGTAATGCAGACAGTTAATTTTATATGTGCGAGAGGACTGAATCACATACAGTTTCAGGCTTTTTTGTCTAATATAGTTACAGATCATGAAGACATCGTTTACTTCAGTCGCGTGCGCTGGCTTAGCAGAGCAGCGACACTGAAGCGATTCTATTCTTTGCTTAAAGAAGTAAAGATTTTTCTTAAAAACAAAGGCCAAGATTATTAGTTTTCTAATTTATGAGCAGAGATTGGCTGATTTGGCTTTCCTAATTGACATAATTATCTCTCTGGTATTAATCTAAAACTGCAAGAAAAACATTAACTTTGCAAGCAATTATATGAACATATTCAAGCTTTTTATAAAAAAAGTTCATATAATTGGGAAAATAACTGGAGCAAAAGTAGTCGGTACATTGGGAAATCTTATCTTCAAGAGTTCCTTATCTTGTTCTATTCCTACCCATTTGGCTAGGCTGCATATCAGAAAATCTCCAATTTACGCCCGTGGACTTAGAAAAGTCGATCTAAATCATCTCATTTTTGCATGTCCATTGAATAATAAATTTCCTGCGTTTATTTACAAATTATTTAAATTATAAAATTCTATTGCTCTTTAACACAAAATTACTTTTATCTATTGCCAATAAACCCATTCTAGTATTAATCATTCAGCACATAAGAAAGAAAGACATCAAACTATGGAATCTTTCATATTTCTACTCTTGTACATTTTTGTTTTTTAGTTTGTTTGCACATTTGTATATGCTTATTTTGTACTTCCCCGTATATTGTAGTCTTATTTTTTCATTTCCTTTAATTGTAGCCACATACACTTGCGAACAGCTTTTTTCCTGTATGAAACATAAGTTAAAAACGAGAACGTCTTTATCAGACACCCGTGTTACAGGTATTTTGCGCATAGCCACTTCTAAAATATCAGCTGACGTAGATGTACTGTGCAAATAAAAAAAGTCAGTCTTTTCACTAGCGTGATAATTTGTAAACCTGGAGTTTTTTTTTAATAAATTATTCAGGTTGAAAAATTAAAATTACTTTTTTCTTTACATTTAAAGTTCACTATGTTATTGGAACTTTAACGTTTCAAAAATAATAAACATGGCCCTCCACATAATTATGTTGAATACCCCCCCCTACCTTGAAGGATTATCAAAAACCTTTTAAGTTCAATTAATTAACGACTTATTGCCATTATAGCTGCAATAAAAGATATGAATAAGATTGGGTTAATAAAACTATTTCTACTGCAAATATTTTTAGATTTAGTTAGGTAATATAGATTATAAATAAGAAATTCTGATAAAAGGTTTGTTTTTTAGGGTTTCGTATCTCAAAAGTAAAAAAGGGTATACGATTACTCCTTTGTCTGTTTGTGAGCCAAGACCCTTTTTCACAGAAACGCGTGGAGATATCGAGTTGAAATTAATATCAAATTTTATATCATTACATTAATATCGTATGGCACAAAGCCAAGAGAATCTTGATCAAATTGCAAATTCCGTTCCACCGATGTGTCAAAAATATTTTTCCATTCGAGGCTTTTACTTAAAAAGTGAACTCTACGTTCATGAAGTAAAATAGATTGAAGTAAAATAGGTGAAATAGATAAAATCTTCATGAAAATATTTTTATTGTTCAATGGAATATTTTAAGGTAATATATTAATCACAATTAAATAAAATTACGTAATGTAGTATTATTCCTACTTTCTCTAATTTCTTTACCACGACCTAGGTTTTGTTGTATTACGACATCTTCAAGTAGGATATTAGTATAGATATCCCTTCAGGTGGGATATTAGCAAAGATCTTTGCTAATATCCCACCTGAAGATGTTGTAATACAACGAAACCTAGGTCGTGGTAAAGAAATTAAAGAAAGTAGAAATAATACTATATCACGTAGTTTCATTTAATTGTGAATAATGTATTTCTACAAAATTAACGCCAAATATATTCAGTAATATATTAATTTAATTTAAAATTGTTATATTAAATTAATATAGCTATTGTAACACAAAATATATGAAAGTGCAGCCGAGAGAGTTAAATTTTAATTAAGATATTTATAAAAATCTAATCCACCATACGTTATAACCTATAATATACTATCATACTTTTCAATAATATTGAGACGGTGAGTCGCGTTGAAAACAGCGTTGATATAGGGTAAAACTTATTAAAAAAATGTTAAATCTATCTTTTCAGAAATGGGTTCATCATCAACGCCTCACTAAGTTGATTACTACACAACTTTCAAGTTTAATAAAAAAAAAAATAAATTCATTACATGCATTGATGAATACATCAGTAGTTAGAAAATTTTTAAAATATCATCACAGGTAAGCTAAAAGAACCATTTTTCCAAAGCCGAGACCGTGGTCTCTCATCGATGAACCGTCCAGAAAGGGGCAGAGGAATAAAACTATCTTTAATTTTACATGATTGCGATATTGGTATAATATTAAATTTCTTAGAAGACTATAATATCACTTTTCAGTGATATGAAAGAGCATTCGTTTCAGAATTTGGCATATAACTTACACAACACAGAATTGTCTCCAGAAGGCAAATACAGAATATCGCCATAGATCATAATTTAATATGGAAACTAAATATTGAAAAGAAAGCAGAACGTGGATGGGGGCAGCCATGTATATATTTTTACGTATATTACTCGACAAAATGCTGGTTGCATCATTTAATTAAAAGTATCCACCTACGATCTTCATTCAGACTGGTTGTTTAATCTTTCCTACAACAAATTTATTTTACTTGTGATAAATTTGGCAATTTTGCTACAAAACTTCTACTTCAAATCTATATCTGCGTAGTAATACTATAGTGTAACTGTACGAGTATATGCGCGTATTAAAGTTATAGAATAAAAATATTATATAAATATAGCTGAGATTTACTGAACTTCACACCAGAAATTCGCTGTCAATATATACGCTATAAAGACGTTTAAATAAATTTTATTCTAGTTCTATTTTCGTATTATATTATATACACTTTGTAATTGTCAGTAAACGCATTACTGATCGAACATTTTTTCATTGATATATCAAGTTGTACTTTTTAGGGTTGCATATCTGAAAGGTCCGACCGACGGTATTTTTATTTTATATGTAGAAAATAATCCTGCCTTTTTAGATTTATCATTGAAAAATAAAATTTGAAATAACTTGAATCAAAGATGTCGTATTTACACCAAGTTTTAACCGGGTTTATCTTAAAAGCATTACGTAAGAGTTTGCTGCCTGCTCATATCCTATACATAAACAATAATACTAAAAATAACTTAATATAAAATAGTAAAAATGTTACGAATAATAAAACCATAGTATTTTTAAGAAATTAATGTTTTTATAGCTGCAGAAAACGTTCTAATAAATTTAATGAAAAATAAGACGAACATTTGCAAATAATACAATACAAACAATATGTATTCCTCAATATTAAAATTTTTATATTTCGAGTGTATATATAAATTTGAACATTCCTTAATATTTACAAAACTCTTATAAGGGTTTTACTCTTACTTAAAAGTTTTGCCTATAATCCGACCATATGTTTTTTTTTATTTCTTGCTTTTCACTTTAATCGTTATCCTTTAAACGCTTTATTTAGACTATTTGAAAAATATTATTTTTTTAAGAGTTAATAATATTTAAATGAAAAAGCGATAAACGTTTTTTAATAATACAACTATTGCAATTCAGATCGTAATTAGTGAGATTTTTTTAAATAAAAATCACAAGATTATTTTTGAAGTGTGCAGATCGTTAACACAAATTTGAACCAATACTATTGTGGTTTTTCATAATTTATAATGAAGCAGGTTTTGAATACAAGTATTTATTTTGATGAAAGTATTATATTTTCCTTTAAAATTGCGGGCAGACCTTAGAGAGGCGGACATTGGATGGATTATACATTTGTATTATTACACCTTAATCTGAAGTGCTTTCTGCACTTTGAATATGATTTAAGTTAATAATTAGGCTGATGTGTAATTACTCCTACATTTATATATATATATATATATATATATATATATATATATATATGTATATATGAATATATTAAGAGAAGGATGAAGACTAAGCAAGTACGCAAATATTCTAGTCATTAAGTGATCATATATGCTTTCGTCGCTCGTATCACCAAGCAAGTATGTCGGCAAAGTTAAATTAGTAAATCTAAGCAACATCTACAGTTACTATACGATTATGCTGTATAATGAATCTTGGTATACACGCGTATGTTCAACTTTGCGTCATGCGCTAATAAAAAAGCAATACTTCTTCTAAATCTACGACTGTAGCACGGATGATTCTTAGAATTAGTTATTTCTAATAATAATAGCAAAGTTATTAATTAATTTTTTTGGTAATCAACTTAGATAATCCATTTTGATAATAATGTTACTTAAATTACCATTTATTTTTACAATGTGATGATTTTGTGCAACACGTCAAGATGGATTATCACGAGAAAATTTTTGTTAAATGAACTTTCATGACTTTCGTGGTTTCAACTAGCAGACAAAGTCACATTCGACTTTGATTGGTATTTTATGGTTTTAAAAAGCATTTGATCGAGTCGGCAATGAATTCCACTAGTGAAATTGTTGAAAGGAGGAATGTATTCAACTCTTGAAATTTATTCGCCAATTACTTTCGGGTTCATAAATAATACGCTCAAGGTAGTAAATTAAATCCACCTCTATTTCTCATTATGATAAATTACCTACACTTATTTATCAATACTGCTCGTTGCTGATGATTTAAAACTCTTTTAAGTGTCAATAGTCAATATGACTGAGAGCTCTTTCAAAGAGATGTTGACTCAGAATTCTTACGGAGTGTGAGCAATAAGCTACATTTTTAAGCTTATATTGCAGCTTACGCGTTCCTCTTTTGCTCAGTTATAAGTTGAACGGAACTAAATTCGAATGGATTTCATCTCTATAAGGTCTTGATATATTTATAGATAATTATCTCACATTTCACATTTATATCGTCGAAACCTGTAAGAAAGCCTACAAAGGGTATATATGATATGATTTGTCAATTTTAATAATATCAAATGTATCGTTTCTTAATTTAATTCTTTAGTCTGTATTATTCTTAAGAAGAAAGTAGTCATCTAGTATCCTTATAAAGCTACTAATATCTGCTTGCTGGGAAAAATATTAATAAATGTTTAATAGGTTTTTGTAATAAAAAATATTTAGGATTTATCCATATTCATTCACTTTAGATTTCATAATGCGTATGGAATATAGCTTTTCACTATACATTTTTTAAAATTATTATGTCATACCTCCTCGGTCTTGAGTTTAGATGGAGATGAAGAGGACAAGATCATAGTTTATTTAAATCACTTAGTGCGCACACCAATATCCTGGACAGCTGTCGTACACTCACAATTTTCAACGCAGTATTGCGTGTTGCACACAATCATAATATTTTTTTTATCTATTAACCGGTTTAGAAATGGGGTTATGGAGTTACTTGGTAGATAAAGGTTGATCAGTATATGGTATTTATTCCAATAGCTGTATGTTTCTGTCTTAATCCTTATTGAAACAATTTTTTTATCTTGATGATTTTTTTATAACCAACTGTTCTTTTGTTCTTATGGAAAAATGAAAATAAAGAGTGAGTATCTCCCATATTCTGGGTATAGAGAGTTTGTGAATTTCCGACATAGTTTTTCCGTAAATTATTGGTCACTAAATTATTATTAAAGGGAACTTTTTGAATTTGTTCGCAAATTTCTTATAATATTTTCTGATATAGCGTGTTTTTGGCGAGACATGAATCACCAAAAAAATGTTTGTTAATATTTTTTGATACAGTATATTTTTCTGAGACACCATTCACCAAAAATACCATTAAAGTTGTTTTAAAAATCAATAAAAAATATGTTATAATAATTTCCGATACGGCATCTCTTTCAAATAAAATGGGTCATTAATGTATTGCTATAGAGTCCTTTAAAAATTTAATAAAAAATTTAGATTTTTTGATACGGAAATTTTTTTGCGAGATATGTTCACTATGTTCACTAAAATATCTCTAAACAGGTCTTTCGAAATTTAATCGAAAATTTGTAGTGATATTTTCAAAAAATGACTTAATATTAATAGAAAATTTGTAGTAATATTTTTGGATACATTTTTCGCGTATCTTTCGCAAGATATGGGGCACCTAAATGTAGTGTCCCAAATGTTTCAAACCGCGTATCTCAATTAATAAAAAAGAATCAGGATAACATAATTCTTTTATTATTTCAATGTATAATTATTTCAGTCAACTTATACTTTTAAATGAAATTAATTTAGGTATCCAATTTTATAGCTTAAAGGTAAGGTGAGACGCTACGATAATACGCAATCATACATTTTGGAGTCGCAGGAGCTATGGCTAAAAATTGTCACCCACTGTACATAAAGGACTAACTTGTAAAACAGTTCAAAAACAGCTTTTGGAGGATTTTCCAATTCTCGCAGGAAGATATATTTAAGAAGCGATTTTATCGTGGGCATATCTAATTTGGTTACAATCAAATAATTGCGGTGTAGAAAAATGTAATGTTTACTTGATAAATACTTTTAGAGCCCCGGTTTTAAAATTGATTTGATCAATGGATGGACCGGAGTAGGCACGTAGTAGAAAAATAACAGTGCTTTTAGTCTTTATTAAAGCAAGTCTAGAATTTAATTAATCTACATCAAGTTAAATTCTTAGTTTAATATGTTTTGAAAAGAAAATGCAATAATTAATAATTGTATTTTCTTCACAAATTTATTGTAATGACAAATCGTTGCTTTAGAGTCAAAATTTATTTATAATCGAATGTATGAACTTTTCATCTACATTAACGAATATTCTGAAAAAGTACACAGAGTGTCTTTGAGATGATTCTTTTTAGATTTTCGTATCAAAATCGCAAAGCTTATGTAAATCGATGTTTGTCGGTCACAGTTTTTTTTACATGTCTTGAGACGATGAGTAACACTTTGGTACAGTCACGGTTAGTATTGGATCAAATATAGACGTACTTAAAGTGTAATATGACATTTCAAGGTTCATTTTTGGGGTTCATTTTTGTTTCTAATAAAACAATTAATCAAAATCAAAATAAAAAATCGAATAACTAAAATTTCCAAAAGTGAGTAAAAATTATTGTCTTTTTACTATATTTTGTATACGAATAGTATGGAATAACATTAAAAAAACATGTACTTATGAATTTCCAATGATTCGCATTAATAAAAAATAAACCCGTACGGAACGATTAGAACTCGCACTACGAAGCTGTCACACTTAGCTTTAAGTAAATATTGAAAGAGCATATTTCTGGTATAACAAGTGCAGCGTATCTATTAAAATATTTACAAATATTTATATCCAAATTTATTCTGTAGAAGTGTTGCGTGGTATATTTTACACGTATAAATATTTTAAAAATTCAAAATTCTCGCTAGTTTACCTGTAACCTTTAAATAACCTTTCAATAATATGGTTTCCATTCATAATTTAATAGTAGTTCATAATTAGTAGCAATTTCGGAGATAAATAACAGAGGGAATTGCAGAGGGAAGATATATTTTTGGACATTTCCGACAATGCCTCTAAATTTATTATATAAATTTAGGGTTTTTTATAACTTGCTATTTCAACTAATTTCCAGGCTAGAGAAAAAATTTTACATTTTGATTATTTTATTTGCCCCTCTAAAATTTCCACATGAATATTTTGTATATTAATTGTTGAAAAACGTTAATAATTAGTTTATTTTATTACTCTGTCAAATTTATAGTTCAAACTGTTTCTGAGAATTAATGCTGTTAATGTTAGAATCTTTTGACGTTAATTGGAACAGTGAAAAAGCAAATTAACCCGCGTACAGACGGCCAATGACGTAACTTATCCTACAAAGTTTTCTAGTTGTCTTAGTTTTGATGTACGGAATCATAAAAGTAAGTCTCGACAAAATATAGTAAATCAAATATGAAATATTATGGTCTCTTATGTTTACATGCTAACTCGATTCATACGTCACTGGTTTGCCCAATAATTTACCTTGATATTTCCTCATTTGGTATTATCAAATTTATTTGCTCAAACCTCTAATAAATGCGTCAGTGGATATTAAATAGTAAATAGTAATGCATAATCCTTCCAAAAGTAAAGGTGAATACTAATTTAAAAAGAACGATGTTTACTTGAGGTGCTCTCTTTAAATGACCGTATCTGGTAGTGTAAGTAAAAGTCTGTGATCATTAAAATATAATTAAATAGTTTTTGAAAATGTTAATCTAAATGAAATACAAATGTTGACACAATTACTATACTATTGCACTGAGTTATAAATGTAATTCATTTTCAGCACGTTGCATTTAAAGAGGCTTTTTCTGGTTCATAAATTTAATTATTTACACTAGCCAATCCGTATAGTAGAAATTATAACAATCACTTCAATAATATTTCAATACTCTTTCTTCTAAATACATTCAATTGAATAAATTTATTATGCTTTCATTGTGCTTTTTTGGTTACTAATGCACAACAATAAAGCGATAAGTAAGATTACATATAGTGAAATATATGATACAATAAAAATTGCAAAATAACAAAAATGAAAAATAATTCGAAATTAATTTATTCTTATTGGCTATTAACGTATAACATTCCGGCTTTCTCATCTGTACATAAATCGTAAAATTCCTACTACGGCAAACTTTTCGACACTGCACTATTTAAAGTACTCGAAAAAAAATTGTTTATTAAAATAATATAAAAAATTCAGATGACTATAACATTGATTGTATTTATTGAAAAAAATCTTTACTTCAAGCTGATTTTAGGAGATTTTAAAAAATGAAAATGCGATCGAATCACAATTAAAATTTTATAAAATCAAAATTAGAACTATAACATATTTTTTAAATAGGTGCAGATGAAACACCAAAAAAATAAAAGATTTTTTGCTTACGTCACTTTAATGTATAAGTTTGTAGGTTTAGTCAAGAAAAACATTAAATTTGAGGCTTCATGTTTTGAATTGCTTATTTATCAAAACGCAATGAATGCAATAGAATTTCGAATGACAAAATTATTTTAAGTTTTTATTAGATTATAATAGATACATAAAATACAACAGAATTATGTAAATTCATAAAAATGAGCAATAAATAATTTATAGATAATTACATACGATTTTTCCTGCAAAAGTAGCGAAGCTGTGGTGTACGTTTGGAGTGGCATTTAGTTTAGTTATTTATTATTCAAAGTTACGGTAACTTGAAAATAAATGTGCCAATACAATTATCAACAAACCTAAAAGAAATATAAATTGTAATTTATCGACAAGATTTATTTTTCAAAAATTTCATTGCAAGCATGAGGAATCTGTCTTTACATACTTCTAATGGACTTAGGCTTTATATACTTCAAATGTTTCTAAATGTTATTACCAAGTAATACTCAAATTTGTGTTGAAAGATACCGATTTATAGACGGAACCAGAAGGGGCATTATCGTTCTTTATTTTTGTATATTTGGGCGTAAAACTGTTTGCGAACATTTTAAATAGACTTCTCCTAAATGTCACAATTTTATATTTTCATTAAAAAACTTCTATATACGTAACCAAAAAAATGCGAATTTATTGTTACAAGAGTGATATCGTACCAAACAATAAACTAATGATAAAATAACTGTTATCTTAAATTATAATATTTATTAGATATGTTTAAATTCTATAATTTCTAATAACTCCCGAAACTACAGGGCTGAGAGTTAGTGTAACATATATTAGCTAATTTTGGCGTAGCGCACTATACTCACATTTAATACTTTATGTTCAACTTAAATAACATCTTTGCTCGTTTTAGAGCTTCACACCAATGCACTGAGTCTTTTAGAGTAAAACCAAAAATTAAATATTTAACACACATCATAAAAAACAGAAGAAAAGATAAAAAAATACAAGAATTAAATGATAATTGGAAATATTGAGCGGTCCTTGAAGCAAATACTCAGCAATCTTAAGATTCTTTTTTGGTAAAGTATTCAGATTTATATAGTACAGAAATTTAATAAACATTTTGCTTATTCACTCCTACATAAAGATGTAAATTATTTTATATGGAAATCAATTAATGAATTTGTCCTTATTTCTGCAGTACACGACGATATGGTAGTGTATCATTTTCAGGATATCGCGAAAAGGTTTTAATAAATATACTGGAGATCAAAGGTAAAGCAATGGAGGTTAATGATCATGATTATTATAGAAATGTAGAACTTTAAAAAAAATATAATTTAAGATAAAGAAATGTCTCAATATCAACACTTCACTGTGGTGATTCAAGATGGTTTTTACTTATCTATATAATATTAGCAAATAGAAGACAATACGCTCTATTGATAACTTTGGGCAAGTCATTTTATAAATGAAAAAAATGATATATGTTACTATATGAACTAATGACATGACATTTCTGAACTGGAGCCTGCAAGTGGTATGTGAAAAAATTTACTAGGACGGAAGACATTCAATAATTTTACTAAGAGAATATAATTTTATCGGTTACCCTCGATGTAACACCACCTTATTAATAAAATTATTAAGGTTAGTGACCACTTTGTAGATAGATATGTCGATAGAGCATAGTTTCGAATAATTAAACAAATCCAGAGAAAATGCAACAGATATATAATTTTGTGTATGGGAGCTGGGACTTAGGAATAGAAATCATTTGAGAAATTTTTTAAATTACTAAACACATTTTATCATTGAAAGAAAGAATGATTTAAATCGGAACACGCATTACTAATGCTTGGGGTAGGTTATTTATTTATTTACTTATTTATTATTAGCACATAGACAATTATGTCACAATTTTAACAATTCGATTCGAGAAGATATACACACGCATATTATTTACGATATACACACATGACATACATGATTGTATAGATAACCACATGTATACTTTGTGTATATATTCTATATAAAGTATATATAATATGCTTTTCCGATTCCCCTGTTTGTGATATTTTGGAGGATAAAGAATTTATCCGATTTCAGTTAATGAGGTGTAATAAACTTGTTTCAATTGTCATCATTTATTTGGATATTTTCAATGTCATTTCAAGAAATACATAATGGATATTAGACAAAACTATGCTTTAAAACAAGAATGATAAGAAGACAAAAACGTGTGTGACCATATGGTATCGTTAAATTTTATTTATCCACATCAAACTAATTTGATAAAGAGGAAAGTTTGGTTCTTTTCCAACATTTTAACTAAAAATTGATATATCTGGCTGGTATGTTTTCTCAATTGTTTGGGTAGATAATGATTATATGGCCTAAATGTTCTCAATCTGCACGTAGTAGGTAAAATACGATATTATACTAGGAAATGATTATGTCATACCTATCAGTATGTGATATTCATTGTTAGCTAATTTATTTATGAACTTTATAGCCTGTATAGAATGCATTCTTCTTTGAAAATTTGGATTGTGTCAAAATGATAAGTTTACTTCCTAGCAAATATTAACCCAACTCTCGTAAAATGACGATTTTATATTTTGAATTATTTGATTATCCAAACAAGATCAAGTATTTCACATGATCATTGACTATATATTTTAGACTTTTTCTAACTGTAATATGGACTTTTCAAATTCCATAAAGGCAAAGGTTTGTGTTTATTTAAATATTTATTAATGAAGTATGTGAATGAAGTATTCGTCAAAATTGTAACATTTCAAATCCCCATCAAACTATATATATATATATATATATATAAATATATTTATATGTATATATGTATATATATATATATATATATGTATATATATATATATATATATATATAGGTGTCATATTTATTGAGCTTCTTGTGTTTTCGAAGGTAAAATTAAAATTAGAATTCGTTAATTTTTCAAAATAAATGATTAATTGTAATTAACGAATTTTTTTTATACACTTTGTTAAATATTATATATAATTTGTTAAAAATGGGAAAATTGCATTTAGTAGAACGTTCAAGAAAATATTTCATTATTTTTACGGGCTTTCTCTAATCGCTATATTAAATAAAATAAGGAATACTTAAATGATTCTTCGGTTTCTCTATTAGACAGCCTGAAGCTTAATTAAATGCGGAGAGTGTATTCATTAAGACATTGGACGTTATTGTATATTACATGCAACATAATTGTTTGCAGCTATCTTATAATCAGGATTAATAATTTCATTAAGCGTTATAATGTTCAATGAACGATTAAGCATGCTATATAAATAACATCCACTGCATGTCTATAGGAGCGTTATTTATATTGACTCTTAAGTGATAATTAAGTGTCAAGACAGTAGGGAATCATCGGGAGCATTAGCTCGGATTTGTCATAGAATTTTTTGCGCTGTGTTTGGGTATCGTTATTACTTCTTGTTCACGCAGGAAATAAAATTTTGGAATAAGAAATCACGTATAAAATACCTAAAATACAAAGAAACCATTATTATTATAAAATCGATTGTATCCGCTAATATCTTGATAGAAGTTACATTTATCCAAAATAATAAGTAATTAATATTTTTAGTCCCTCGAATCAAACAATGATTTTCTTGTTGTACTAACAGTAGAAAAATCAGATAACGCTGTAATTAGTGTAATTTGTATTTATTTTCATACGAATAGTTCAAGCTATAACAAAAAAATGAAAACAACAAAGTAAGAGCTGCCAGCACTGCTTGAAAAAATATCTACGAATGAGATACATGTCGACTTAGACTCTGAGGGACATTGTCATTGATTAAAGTTAGAATTTCTACATTAAATAAAAATTATTTAAAATAAAATTAAGTTGTCAGTAAAACGTTTTTGTTCATTTATTTATTGTAAAGTTTTGCTCTCAAATGTAAACGTCGAGGTGATAACTGCTTCATTTGCATTTCGCCATCACGCTCTTATTTATTGTAGGAAATATGTTTTATCTTCAAACTTAATAATGAAGGAAAAAACAATTTGGATAATTATGACATCAAAATATTCCAATACAGATTAACAAATAATTTCAGGGAAGAGGCTCGTTTAAATTTAATCGCACCATAAATTTTTAACATTTTTCTTTAAAATCTAACAAATTATGGTTGGTTAATTAACACAGCAAGAATTTTTGTGATCAAAAATATAAGATGAATATAAACTAGAACATATTTTAATTTATTTACTGCGAAATAATTTATTGTTAATATCAAAACAATTCTTATTTTTAATATTTTCTGAATCATGATTACATATAAACGTTTCGTTATCATAAACAGAAAATCCACGAAAAAGGAACGATAAGTACTGAATTGCCAGTATAATTAATTTTTCTTTCCCAATATTCAAAGTCTTTAAGGTGCTTAGTTTCTTTACTTAAATCTGTCGCGAAAATGTCGTAGTGACCGCAAGCAAAAATATAAATTGGTTACTAATGTATTAGGGTTTCTTTTTGGTTAAAATACGTTTGCTACGTATCACGAATGCTTCTTTTCCTATATTATAACCAGCGCCGTGAAACGCCAGCACCGTGAACGTCCAGTAGATGGCGTGTTGTCTGCGCTACAACTTATTCAACACACTGTGTCGACTCTGTAAGTTACACATGTTATTGCGCCAAACGCTTAAGAATTCAGTTGTTTACAGTTTTATGAAATAGTGTATACAATATTTCGTGAACCAGTAAACAACTACAAATATGATTTGTTGACAATTACATCCCTTTTTTTTGTCTTTACTTTTTTGTGCTTTCTTATGACAAGCAAATACGAAGGATCTTGATATGCAGCAAAATATGCCGCATTTTTTTTAAGAACATCGATATTTTTTGGAAGAGTATTTAAATTATGAAGCAAGTTGTAGCTAAATGATAGAGCCAATTTTGGAGACCTTTTGAATAAAGAATATAAATTTTATTTATTATAAACCTTTTTATAAACATAGGACTATTATTCAATAAACATTTTAAAATGAATACAAGAAGATTATTTAAACAGGAAAAATTATGTTTTGAGAATTTATATACGTTTTAAGGATATCAATCTTTGAAACGGAATCCATTAAATCCGTGTAGTTTATATGCATTATACTACCCACATATTAACGTTCCACGTAACACGATTTTCGGAACATTATATTTAGTTGCGAAAACAGAGAAACAAATTTAAATAAATAAATGAATAACATATAAAAACGTTATAAACAAATTATTCCCGTGAATTTGTTATTTATATACTAAGATATTGCGCGAACTGAATACTTTGTCCGATACACGAAATATTTTTTATTAATACATAGAAAGTTCAAATTTTTGTCTAAATATCTAAATATCAAATTGTTATACATAAAATTAGTGTTTCGGAACATGAAAACTTACGAAACACAAACAGAGAATTTAATCATGATAAACAAACAGATCTTACAATACAGATCTTAAACACTGAAACGACGAAGCGCTTTCTCTGAAATCACCTACGGCTATTTATGAATATGTGGAAGAACATTTACGAAGAGTACCGTTATACTAAATGACTTATTTTTCTTATAAAAAACGTATCCCTAAAAAGATGTCGATGTTGATTTAGACGAATTTACATAACTCTTTATTCTAAATTTTACCTCTTAATCTTGCCCATAGGTCTATATCCAAACTTGATGCATCCAGTTTTTAAAGCTTCCTAGAGGGTATTTTGAATTTTGAAAAATTCTTTATTGATCAGTGAATTTAGGTGCAAAAATGTATTAAAAACTTTTATCTTACACTTTTTGATCTTAATAACATAATTCTATTTTATTTATCGGTTTCGTTCAGTAGTTGCCAAATTAGTGCAAGACCATTTAGATAATTTAGTGCGAAATTAATGCAAGACCGTTTAGCTAAGCCATTCTAACAAATTCAAGAACAACAGTCATAAATAAAGCAAAATTACGTTTTGACTTCGAAATATTTCTCTTAATATATAATTATTATCTTAGCCTTTCTTAATGGCACAATATTATACTATAAATCTAAAAACATATACAGAATTTGTATATGTTTTTAGATTTATAGTATACCATACATGAATGTGTATGGAACTTTTTAAAATAACGGAAATAACTAATTCTAGTGAGAGAAATAAGTGAAGAGAACATTACAGTTTTGTAGTTGGAAAGAAACATATAATTTTCAAGTGAAATACGTCTTAAGTTTCGAAACCGAGGTGCAAGGCATAATTCTATTATACTATTATAAAAAAAAAGTTAATCACGACACATTTGATAATTTGAAACTATCAATGACAGATGAAGTATTAAACAGAGTATATTTTGGACACTTACTGACATTATGATGCCGCCATGGGCTATTGAATTAGTATCGCAAACTTTATGTATGAAAATGTGCATATTAAATTAGTATAGATCCAGTTTCCGTCGACGAGCACGATGTCCAAAATGTTATTTGTTTTACCTTTTTGCAAGGATTAGATAAAACCTCATTATTTGCTAATTATTTAGATATGACCCTTTGAACTCTGGAAATTTTGCAAAAATTAAAAAAGCTTCAAAGTATGCATACAAAACACAAGAAAAAATATATTCTTATTCACCATGCGACCATATTGCGTAGTTTATGTGCTAAAGTTAGCAGCCGTGTCCTGACGAAACCCCATTTAATATTTTTAGCGGCTTATTATATTTGTTAACCTCACTTGATCTATAATAATGAAATGACTAAACTATTAAATATATATCTAAATCTTCAGTTTAGTAGATTTAAATGATAATACTCACATCTAGATGCTGATTACATAAGTCAAATATTTCATATTTTTAAATAAGTTCAGTGATTGGTTGGATTCTACTTTTTTTAATTGAACAGTCAAATGTATTAAGGGGTTAAACGCTAATTGTGGCCTAAAAATAATACAAAAATTTAAGATTTTTTTGAATTAATGAAAAGATTAATTTAAAAGCAATTCACACAACTTTATTTTGTATATGTGGGTAAAAAAATATAAAAATATGTATTTCATTATAATAGCATGGCAATCTTGAATTTGAAACACTGATTAGTGTAAAACATTTTGAATACAAGACTACCACATAATTGGTAATAACTGAAGGTGTATTTGGAAAATTTTAAGATATAATATTTTCAATGGCAGCAATTTTGCGACAAAGATTAATTAATTACAATAATGTATCGTGTAAATGAAATTTGTTGCGGAAAATAGTATTTTCATATCTTATTTACTTCTCAATATGTTATATAATTCTCAACATATAAGAGTGTCCAGTGCAAATTTAACGTGAAAAGGATAAATAATTTTTGATGTGCACTGTTTCCGGAAATACTGTTTTGAAAAGAATGCGTACAATGTTTCTATCACAAATTATTTCTTTAAAGTAAGTAAAGGAATATTGTAAATAATGAAGTACATTTTTCGCAAAAACGGTGTCATTTTGTACCTTTTTTAGATTCGTAAATAGTCGTTTAGGAACGCAACAAACTTTCTTGCCCCTCTATCAATGAAACTAGGGTTGGTAGCTTTCATACATTATTCATTAATTTCTTTCTAGAAGCAGTGACAGATTAAGCACATGGAAAGTTTGATAATGTAAAATATAAATTATGCTCATCAATTTATCACTGAAATTACAGACATCAATATATATTTAAACATCATTAATTTTTTTGGCTTACAACAGTTTTTAATGTCAACACCCATAACGTCGCTTTGAACATTTCTTCGTTGTCTCTACATATGTTTATGTATCGAACATTAATCACATCATTTGACGGCTTTAAAAATAATAAACACTTGCTATTCGAATCTCAGAGTAACTTTTGTATCTAATTATTATTGAATTTCTCATTTTTAGGACGTGTGCTAATGTTTTAAGTTTTGTTCCGTCTGATGCCGGGTTAAGACTTCTGTTTTTGTTTTAAACCCTCAAACTCATCTCGGCCAACATCTATATTTAGGTTACTTTTTATAGTTTTAAACTGATTTTTCCTTCTCTGTCACTTGAAAATAATTTTAATTTAATACGAGAACTTAGAGAATAAGTTACATTAGTGATTAAGGTATTTTATATACTAGCCTCATATTAACAAAAAAGCTATTACAGTGACAACTGATGGACTCATTGAGGATCATTTTTATATGTCCATTCCTGCTAAGTACTGCACTGCGTCTCTATCCGTCTGGAGCTACTTGACAGGAGGCTGTGGCCTTCCACTATTGTAGCTGTAATTGCCCGATTGACACATAATTACGCTAAGAAACATTTTTTTCATATTTTCAGAACATATTACTCTTCCTGATGCTATAACTGAATCTAAAAATACAGTGGAAGCGCGCGATGAGGTAAGAATTAAAATATTTTCGTGAAAATAACACGGGAATCTAGTGGATAGACCGAAAGACGGTACGGTTCTGAAAAATAAATGTTTAAAATAACATATATATAAAAGTGAAGGTGATATGAGTTATAGAGCAAGGCTTGTCGCTAAGGGCTTCACCCAGAAAGAGGGACAGACTTTAATTAAACATTCTCACCAGTTTTAATATACTCAAATTTCATGCTTTTAGTTCTGAATGGTTTTCGTGATGAATACATATACACTACGTATATGGAAATACCAGAATGTTCAGAGTTGATAATTGCAATAACAAAGTTCTAAAGCTAAAGATTGTAATTTAGAAATCAACCAATTAGCTAGAGCTTAGTACATTAGAGTAGAAGAATGTTTCTTGAAGTTAAACTTTGAAAAGTCTAACTATGAACCGTGTCTTTTTGTAAATTGTGATAATAATGTTAACGTTTATATAGCTTTATTTATAGATGATTTCTTTTTTTTATAACTATCAGAGTACGTAGGAAGAACCGAAACATAATCCAGTGTTATTCTAAAATTTAGAGCTTTGTGATTTAGAGTAACGTATTTAGGTCAGATCAAACAATGTCTGGGTATGCATGTGAATATTTATAAAGATTTTACTACTGTTAACCAAAAGCAATTTGTACATATCGTTCCAAAGAAGTTTAATATCACTGCTGACATTCAAACACACCCATGGAAGTTAATTTGGAATTAGAAAAACGTGTATAAAATAAATTTAATAAGAAAGATTCTTGTCAGCAATTAATTGAGAATTTGTTGTATTTATCTGTACTTATCAAGCCCGATATTTCATATTTTCTAAGTTAATATAATAATTGTTTTAATAAAACTTTTAATAAAGCAACTAAACGTTATGGTTTTATTTATAGGAAGGCTGCATGTAATTTGAATGGTTTTGTTGATGCTGAATGGGCATTTTTTCTTTGGATAGAGGGTCATATACTGAGTTTTGTTTTATCATATCAGTATTAGTAATTTCTTATGTATCAAGAAAACGGAAAGAAATAGCTCTATCCAGCACGGAAGCGGAGTATATGACTTATCTGAATCCTACAAGGAAGCCATTTATTTGAAGAATTTATTAAGTGAATTAATTTTATCAAATAAAAGTACGTCAGTAAGTTTGTATAATGATACCTAAAGTTCTCTCAAATTTGTATGTAATCCACTGTTTCATAATAAGCGTATCAAATATATTGATATAAAGCATTATTTTGTTAGAGAGTGACATATTAACCAAAATATTAAATGTAAATAAACATTATAACTTTTTGAATTTAATGGGTATCACTGAAGTTTAATTTATATTTGAAGATTCGTATTTATGTTGTATGCATTATTTTGTTGGGCCAGGATGTTATATAGATGTAACAAAAAAATAGACTAATGTGAAAATTTGTGCCCTCTGTGGAATTTGAATTATTCTATCTGGAAACAAAAAAAAGTAAAAAGGTAATAAAGTTAGTTGATTGCAAAAACCACACTGAGTTTTATAAATTGTCCTTTTCTTTACTGTACTTCTCACAAATATATTAGCAACATTTTTTGTAATCAAGCTGTAGACCTGGCAGAAGAATAATTTTAAAATTCCCATGAATTTTCCAAGTGTGTTCAACTTATTTAATTTTTTTGAGAAGTAATTTCATATCATCTTTGTCCATGAATAACTGGTAGTGGCTTGAGTCGTATTCAAAATTTAATAGATTCATTATTGCAGGAATATCATTGCAATACACCAAATTATCTGCTTTAAAAAAGTAAGGTTTCAATTGATCGTCGAGATGTCGCAAAATAAGAAATTTTTGTATCGGGAAATAGTAAAATGCAGCCATTTAATCTAGTATTAAAAGCCCAGCCTGTTTTTTAGACAAATTTAAATCACGTTCTAAAACGTTTAGATCACTTTGTATCAATGTGTGTAGTTCTTTAAAAATAGTAATAGGATTCGTAAGTTGAGTCGCTTTTCGAACATACGTTATCGTCTTGCATACAAATAGACTACTGACTATTCGAGTGGATTTAAAAGCTTTGGCACAGGCAATTCCACACTATATATAGGATTAGTCTCGATGCCGATGCTAAGTTTGGGTACTTAGCAGTGTGTTATTGCCATGCCTTTTAAATAAGTCAAACAAAAATAACAATTACTTACATGATCCTTTGGTTCCGTTAAAATCATTGCTATAGCAAGTGGCAAGTCTAGATCTTTTAGCCCAACTTAATAAGAGTCTTACACATAATGCACAACCGATATGTAGAACCCAGGATTTGTCTTGATGATGTATAGGAAAACCAAGATAACGTGAAAATATTTTTTTTTATTAATGATGTGAATTTTCGACGCTGAAATACAAAAATTAATTCTCCATACGCGTAACAAAATCTGTCTGGGTCATTTAACCATTTTCGTAGCATTCTTACAGCCTTGATATCAATAAATGTTATCATAAGTTTCCTGGTCCCTGTTTGATTTCAGGAACGATTGAGGAGCATGCTTACTACAAGCACTACCTTCAAAAGCTTGTCTCAGTTTAATAAGTCCACACCAGTAATGGCACTGGTTTTGCACATTTGCTTTATTTATATGATATTCAAATGTCCCAAATGCATATATCATGTTTTAAGGTCCAGTTTTTATACTATATTCCGCATTGTATTTGGAATTGCTTTAAGTTTTCACTCGCATAAATTGTTGCTTTATAAACACGCGCATATCACAATTTTTTTTTTAAATGAAAACATCAATTTCTTTCTTTATATTACTATAGCCTTGTCTTATCACTACTTCTTAGGAGTATAGGTTTTTTTATTTTATTGGGATAAATATAATTTTTCGGGAGACGTATCATCCACTGTCAACTTATTAATCAAAACATTTCCTTAGCCAATCACTTCTTTGGCTTCTTGGTGTCCTAATTTCAGTAGAAATCCTGTACACTCATACCATTCTGCAAAATTTTTCCATTTGTAAGACGTGTAAGCTGAGAGACCGCTGTGTAATATCCATCTACTACTTTCATCATCGTCGTTTAGATCACTATTCGTTACATTGAAGACTTACATAGTTTTCTCTACTTGGTTTTGTTTTTATTTAGGAGCACGAAATATTTTGCATAATCACCGCTTTTCCCATTGTCGTAATATCGAAAACAATGTGATTTTTTATTTGAATACTTATTTCTTTTCGTAGATGAAACAGTTTTATTCTAGTGTTTTATTTTATTTTATTCTCTTCTTCTACGTTTAAGCTGGCTTCTTCAACTAATAAGTAATGGGTTAAGGTTGTAATGATTTATTCCCTGAAATAAGTTACATCGAAACTTAACAAAAATATCTGTACTTGGAAAGCAGTGTACTCAATATCTTAGTTATGATTGCAGTATCACTGATATTCCCTTTATTTTTTTCAATTGTTTAGCCAAACTTTCAACTTTAACTATACGCTGAGTAATGCTAACTGCCGGTGACATTTTATATCGATCAAAATATCCTTGTAATATAATTTTAGTTATCTCGGATTTTTGTTCATGGACTCAAGTTCAGTCATCACCTTAAACGCTTCTTGATGAGTGCTACTTGTTTCAAATCTAAAGTTAATGTTATTATAAACATTGCTATTCCATCATCTTTATTGTACTGAATCGCATTACTTGGAATTTCCATTAGTTTAAACTGAATAAAATGATTTTAACCATCCAAATAAACTTGCATCGCATAGTAAATTCACAACATAACTACTCGCATCTAAAAGGCTGCAATACCTGCCGTCAAAATTAGTAAGTAACTTATTTTAAACTCAGGCACAGACAAACACGTGTACAACAAAGTATGAATATAAAAAGTTAATAAATTGATAGACCGGTCTTGGAATTGGTAAAGTTTTGTTCTATATGCTGTGACGCGAGAGGAGGGAGTCATAGTTTATTCTATCTACCTAAAGTGCTCAAGAACATTCAGCGCTCACCAGCCTCATGTTATCAACATGGTACTGCCGAGGTTCGTAATATCGATACTTTTTGCTCTGTTTACCACTCTAGCTTTGCTATTATGGAGTTGCTTATTAGTTCTCCTTTTATAATTAGCTAGATTTATATTAAATTTGTATTAACAAGTACTTTTTACGTTTTAACAATCATTGTTTATGTTATTATGTAGATTGTAAACTATTTTATTTTTCGTGCTTCCACACATAGGGCAATTAAATAATTTTATTATTAGTTTGACAACTTATAAATCCGACACCTCTGTATACGAACTTTACTGATTTTATATGTAGTCGGCATGTAATGCAAACGTGTAGACAGAGCTTAAGTTCCGTCCTTGTGGAAACCTTTGGGCCTTTTACTGAAAAACCGGTGAAGTTCGAATTTGATACGATTTTCACCTACAAATTTTCTGTTATGTAAATTATTAGACAGAGTATAATAGATTACTATTAGATGTCAAACGGTCTGGAGAGTACGATGTGTGAAATAGCATACTCTATCCAAGTAAAAATAGTTTTTCACGCGTTACTTTTCTACGTGAGGTTGAGCTTTATCATGTAAAAAATAAATGTTACATTGATTTGAAGAAGATTTGACGCTGGATTTGGTCAATTATTCGAATAAATCTTAGCTATAATTGTATTGTTAGCTTAAAAGTAAATGTTACATTGATTTGAAGAAGATTTGACGCTGGATTTGGTCAATTATTCAAATAAATCTTAGCTATAATTGTATTGTTAGCTTAAAAGAGTCCCCAGTGGATAACTCAATGAATAACTCTATTTTTACCCCACCATGCACTCAAAAGTATCTTTTGTTCAATTTTACATTTTGGTTTAGTTTCCAGCCACTGGCGTTTACGCTAAAAATTAACATACGTCGCCTACCTTTCATCTCCCATAACCAGATACTTTAGCCTTTCGTTGGTATGATGGAAACTCAGTAGCTCCAAACATACATTAACGCTCTTCTGAAGTTGAAAGAGTGTTAGCTCAAGTGGTAACCAAACGGAATATTTTCACTTATAGAAACAAGTATTTATAGAATTCAATGTAAAATATTAAAGAGAATTTATAACGAAATGAAAGATTTAAAATCTTAAATCCGACTAAGAAAATCACAAAACAAAATCAAAAGAGTGCTATAAACTAATTAGATATCCTAAACCTATAAACAATGTATTTGAAAATATTTTTTATAATAATGTTTATTTCTTTGGAATTGTTATTACGACAATCAAGAATAATACTGAAAAATATTTTCCAGTTTTTTTTTTTAGTCTTAATATATCAAGATAGTTTTTTGCACGTTAAGCTTTTAAATATTGCTTATGGTTTTTTGTAGTCGGATTTTAGTTTTTTAATTTTTTTGGTAATGATTCATGATACCTACTACATATTTTCTTCACAAACCCGGGAGTCCCATTATAGCCGCCATATAGCGCTATATTTTTCAATAAAATATTGTTGATGAAATTGCAGAGAAATGTATTTCATATGTTTTCAATTTTATGTAAAAGTTGCCTGACTTTATTTTCATTAAACTTAAGAACTTCAATGTTGATCCCAGCTAATAAATAGTTCATCATTGTGTACGGAGAAATAAGAATAGATCAAAAACAAAGAAAACAAATTATAATTGGTTAAAACTTAAATAAATTCTTGGCACTGACCTCTACCGGCCTTATTTAGCACCGACTAATACAATATAATTAAACAAACCTTATGAACCTGGGAACAATATTCCTTTAGGTGCAGCATGGATGTAAGAGAAAACTGTGCAAGGTTGGGATCTGACGGCGTTCATAAAATGGAGCCTAAGTGGTTGACTAACCTTTTCAATAAATTTTCATGTAAATACTCTCGCATTAAAGGGGGTGCAAGATAACAATCGTTCTATAGCTACGTGGGCCACCTTAGCACTAGTGGCACGTCTTCAGTCACAATGTGAGCATTAGTTCGTAGGGAGTTTTAAACTGTTTTGTGCATTAAGAGTTGATGGAAACAAAGGGGCCAATTACGTTTCCATTTAGAATACCAGTTAATAACTTAATTTTACATTCGTGTTGATACTTGCATTCCCTCATTAAGCATTTTTAAATAATAAGCTGTGTGACCTGTTGTTTGGAGTATTATATATATGGAGGTTTATTCGACCATATTATTTTATGGAACGATTATAGTTCTATTATAGTTCTTTTATCTTCTATAGCATCCGCCGACACAAAGTCACATTTTCAGCATAATGAAAAACTAGTGTTTTTTTTCTCATTAAGTAATTGTTTTCAATATCTGGCCCCTCAGGTTTTGATACATTTTTTTTCAAAATTTTTTACAAACAAACAAAACTTAAATTTAAAGTTCAAAAAATTTTAACTGTCGCTCAAATATTGTTAAATACATTTAGAAAAAAAAAATGATTACATGTTAAAAAATAATGGTAAAAAAAATATTAGAGATTATTTTCAGTTGTCTTTAAGAAAACATTTTTTTTTAACTTTCGGAAAAGAATATATTAAGAATATTACAGAACTATGTATATTTAATTTATATAAGTAAGTAAAATGACGACTATATACTGTGTAAAATGTAATAAAACTGTATAAGATTCGTAAGATAAACATGAGTTCTAATTTTGTAGCATGAAACCAAATATTTCATTTCTAACCCGTTTTTATTAGGTAACCTCTAACAATCCAACTAACTATATAATAGAATCTAAGAAACTAAATTTCGTGCCATTCTAACTGTCGTTTCATCATAAAACTTGGCAGTTGTGTAATATAATAATTTCATCAAATTAAAAAAAAATGTTTTCGTCTTAAAACAAACAAAAAAACTAAAAACATATGGTATTTTTCAATTAAATTTTCGTCCACTTTTAGACCTACGAATTATTTAATATTTTGTACAAGTATCAATTAGCGATTAAAATACAATAATTTCATAAAATAAAAAATAATATATTTTGGTAATCTCATAAGTATCTCTATAAGTATCCCATAAGTATCTCATAGTAACTCGTAATTCATAAGAATATTCATAATTTATGGCACATTATCAACTAACATATTTGTGTTCATATTGTACTATGTCAAGTACTTACTTCATCATTATTTTTTTGTTGTTAAAATGAATTCAAGGATAAAAACGTATAAAAATTTGTAGTGAAAGTCGTAGGGCATAAAACTTCTATTAAAAAAAATATTAATTACGATTATCCGGGTTTCGTCATTATTTTTACCGTGTAAAACTCATATAATCGTAATTAGCATTTTTTATAAGGAATAAGTTTTAAACACGTCCATTACTTTTTTTTCACAAAAAACTTGTTATTACGTCCCGCTACCAACACTACGGTTTCACCATTTATACGTTTAAAATCTACAGGTTAACCTATAAAGAAACTCAATTTAATATAATCGATGAATTAAAATTTGTAGTACATTTCATTAATATATATAAGGGGGAAAATGAGAAAAAAACATCGTATATGAATTATATTTATCTGTCAAATGTCACGAAAATGCATTTTTATATGATTTTTATGGTATATTTTACTTATTTGCCAGCTTATGCCCGCAGCGTTATCCAGGCGGTATTTAAACACATATCTTCCACTTTCCTTTCACCATGTGCACATGCGCAAACATTTCTATCCGCCAAAATTTCCCGAAGTACGTAGGTACTGCGTATCTTTCGGAAAATATATTTTTTTAAATTTTATCTTGCGGAATCTTTCAGTGAAATTTTCCCCTACTTCTAAACATCTGAATTATTTAAAATTTTGCACACATATCAATTAGCGACGAAAATATAATAATGACATAAAATTAAAAAAAATATATTTTCTTTTTAAAACAAAATAGACTAAAAGAAATGACGGAATCTTTCAGTGAAATTTTCACCGACTTCTAAACATCTGAATAATTTAAAATTTTGCCCGCGTGTCAAAACCGATAAAAATACAATAATTTCTTAAAATCAAAAATATTTTTTTAGTGTTATAACTAGACAATGAAAAAGAAAAATACAATTTTAGACGTTTGTGGTAATATGAACTAAAAAATAAAAACTAAATGAATAATGTAATAGAAAACGTGTTTCTGTAAATATTGTACTCAAAAACAAAAATAATTATCGAACCTCTTTTCTCTGCCTATTGAATAAGGACTTTAATATAAGCCATGTTTTTTTATTGAGTATAATATTTGAGTTTAAAATCGTGGTGTATTTTTGTTCAAAAATAAATTAAGTTGCTTCTCAAAATTAACATTATGTGAATAAAAATGCTAAATATTTTAATTAGATTTCAGGAAAAGGCAAATTTTATTCAATAAAAAATTGAATAGAATTTGCCGTTTCCAAATAAAATTACTTCTTTTCTAAGTCGTATCTATTACGACTGAATAATAATTTACGTAATTATTTGTAGGGTAAAAAATATTCAATTGTTAATTGGTAACTGTAACACGTGGTAGAACTTACAATAATGGAATGAGTCGAATTTTATGTGTAGAACCAAATTTTAAAATAAATTATTTGCAATATTTAGTAATTGATAAAATGTGAGTCCCGTTTTGTAACTTATTCAGTTATAAGAAATTTTTATGACATATATAGTTTAGAAACAAAAAAACATGCATTCCGGAACATTAAATATTTGAAAGTTTTAGATAGGAATACTTCAAAATATACTTTTATAAACTTGTTATGACTTACGGACCATTGTTTCCAGTTAACATAATTTAATTTTCTTTGCACAATTAAATTTATAACGAAATTTAAAGTACGTAAAATTTAAGTAAAACGTAAGTAAAATTTATTTCGAAATTTCGATAATTTTAATAGTCTCCGACAAAATCGGAATATTTGAGAATGTTTACCATAAAGGTTCCATATCTACCGTTTTAAGACGAAACATCAAACATTCTAAGAGGGACTGTATTAATTTCATCGCAGCGTTTTTTTAATGGAAGATAAAGTGGGTAATTATTTCTTTTTAATACATCGATAAATTTAGTAACAGAGAAAGTGACGCTTACTGTGTGAGTTTATTTATATGTTTGTAACATGTGTTTATGTGAATCCGTGAGGATTATTGAGAAAAATCGTAATAAATTTGCATATAAATTATACATATTATGTGCTAAATACTTTTCCGCGGTTTTTGTGTAGCAAAATAAGTTCCGCAGGTTAACAGGAACCTATATATCCTAGTTGCCTTAATATTGTGGATCGTTCATCTCCCATTAAAATGAGGGGTATTAATGGGAGATGAGCGGTAGTTAGAACATGCAAATTGGGCGCATCCATCGAAGTCTTCATCACTTATAATTGTGGGCTAAAATTGACGTGCGTACATGTAACTAGATGTGCATTTTCTTTACGATTGGGCAATAATAAACATGATTAATATAAGAGAAGCACCGTAATAAAAAAGTAAACGATCCGAGATGAAAATAGTTTAATTAATCATAGAAATATTTTTATTTGCCTTATTTGTGAAATTGTAATGATTTTATAGAAGTCGGAAATATTATATTTGTAGTATTTTTAACTTTTATTTTATCGAAAGGTAAACTGGCCTATCTTTATCTTTTACAGAATATATTCGTATATTTTCAATGGTTCAAATTGCTTCTAGTAAGAAACGTTTAAATTTACAGATTTTTTTGGCAATCACAAACATACTTGTATAATAAGAAGGAATTATGAAGATAAGACGTTTACAGAAATTAAATTTTGTCCGAATAAGACGAATTCACATCGACAGGTAGATGGGAAAGAAATTGCTAGACCAGAAACGGTGCTCATTTTTAGAATTCTGTATCTCAAAAGGAAAAAGAAAACCGACACTCACGTGTCCGTCCGTTTTTCTTAGCCGGTTTTTTACAGAGTCTCTTTGATCTACAAACTTGAAATATGGTATAGTGATTTTTACATCTATTTTATCTTATGGGTTATCAATTGAACGAGTGACTTATACCGATTCCAAAGTTGCTGCTTTAAAATTTTATTTAAGATAATTCACAGATATTACTAAATTGACCATAATTTTTTTCTTATAAAGGCTTTACGTAGAAACTTTTAAATGGGTATAATGCTAAATTATTTAATAAGCTTTTTCAGTGTAGAATTTAGCAATATACATATATTTCAACAGTAATCTTCAGAAACAACAGAAGGAATTTTTTGAAGGTATAATGTAATTTTTTATTTCATATTTACAAGATACAAGGAATTAAAAACATTTTTTTTTCAGAATCCCATATAGTACCAGAGGTTTTATTGAAAATGTCCGCAAGAAACATTTTTCTCACCCTGTCTCTAAAAATGCTGAACTAAAAATTTAAAAAAATATCATAGTAATGTTTTAAAAGTTACATGAAGTTGATCGGAAATCTATATCAATATTTTAACATTTCTCAATTTTCAATGATATTTTTATAATTTTCACAAATAATATATTCATTCCCACAATAATATATTAGCCCCGCAATCTCTGAAACACAATTAGAAAATAACACCGTTACTGAGAATTGATTAATGGAATGGATTAATGGAAAATTATTATAATGATTCTAATCCTCATTTTTTTTAATTTCACTCTTTTACCCCTGTGAAATATATAATGAGCAATATATATATTTACATTAATATTAATTTTAAATTGAAGAGAAACATGCATTATAAATGTTTTTGCGAGTATGTGGGTAGAGGACCCTGGTAGTCAAGTTCTTAACAAGTTTAATTCGATAAAAAAATGAAATTTGTGGATGTTAACTTTGAAGTGATCTCGAAAATAAAAAAAACAATTTAAAAAATTCGTTTTCCAAGCGAACAGAAAACCTCGCTTTATCCTATTTTAGAAATTTGATTTTCTGAACAAGTTTTTAAAATGATGAAATTCCAAAAAAACGCTTATATTTTATAAGAATACTCTTGACGTATTACGCCAAAGTCTGCATGGTCATTTTTACAGGCATTATTCTAAATTTAGGATACTAACCCAAATGATCCCGAACGATGTATCATATGCTTTCGAGCGGTTGCGTTTTTCTATGGAAATGTTATTTACTCTCACAGTAAACAACTACAAGAGAAGAGCATGGTTAAAACGATTTAAGATCAGAATATATACGTCGGATAGTACAGAATGCGAACCACTGAAAACCAGTATATTTTAAACACCTACATCTTACCAATAAAAAGCTCTTAAAGAACAATAAAGATACGAAAAAAATGAATAAAGAAATAATAAAAGACAAATAAAATAAAGGGAAAAGGTGTAAATTAATAAACTATGTTCTTGCTATTTACGCGAACAAATTTGCCAGCAAAGGTTATTTAATTATAAGGAGCATATTTGGCAATAATAAAGATATTTTGTTTCCATAAAAATAAATCCTCGCATTCAACCCTCGCATTGTCATGATCAAGTTCAAAATATGAGCGAAAGCTTCTATCACAGAGTTTTTCAAGTTTATTTTCCACTTATATGGAGATTGTTGTAAATTGCCAGTATTATGACATGACCAAGGGTCGTTCTAACTTTATAGAGAGATATTAGTGAAATTGTTGGAAATTGTCTTAACATAAGCAAGAGTCGTTCCGATGTTAATATATATATATATATATACACACACACACATATATATATATATATATATATATATATATATATATATATATATATATATGTATATCCCTTATATCAGTGACCGGGTACCGTTTTGCTTCTTCGTACTTGTCATTATATATTTAACGAAAGTTAAACAAATCCATTCAGATTCTGGTCATCAGAGTCAATTGACGTCGATTCATATACGTTATGATATTTAAATATGCAAAAAAATAAACAAAATTAAGAGCTAAAGTCGTGAACCTGCTTGATCAGTAACCGAATTACTCAGATATTGATCAAGTGGTAATATAATACAATAAGCGTATTAAGCTCTTATATATGAAAGAGGTTAATAAGCCTACATTACTGGGTAGGAATAAGTAATTAAACTAATATCTAAACATAGAAAATAATATTCTAAATACAAATAAATGTAATCATTTAATTTTTAATGACTTTTATTATAAATTATTTATAAAATATCCTCACGTGGAATTTATTCTGAAAAACATGCGTCACATTTTATTATTGTTCTTGAATATTTATCAAATAACAGTTTAGTACAATCGTCACGCGATTTACGCGCCTTCCTTCATTTCTTAGAATTTCTGCTAACAGATATAGCGTGATCCTATAATAACCTTCGTTCGGTGGAATTTGTCTGTTGAGTACTCGTTTGATGTTGTCGTTCTTCTCGCGGGATCTATTGGTTTCTAAAGATGCTTTCGATCGCAATCTTAGTAGTGAAATGTCTCGTGATTAGAACGTTTTAAGGTCGGCCTTCAATTGTAGGCATATACAATTCTTCACTTAATTGTCGTAAAAAGAATCGGCGCTTGCTCTTCTCTTTTTTAATATTTTATTATTTTCATAAAAAATAATGTAACTGACGAAATCTACAATATAATAAAAAAAAAGTGGAAGGTCCTTGTTTTCAAAATTACTAGTTTTTTCCTTTAGCCTTCGTAAGTCTTGAATCTAACTACATTGTATATAATAGTATAACGGCTTTTTTTGGAACGTAAGAGCATCTCGACTGGAATATAATTTTTATTTTTGTTAAAAGTTCCTATAATTGTCGGGTTCCACAAAAATAAATACCTCGCTAAAGCTAGTTTATTAAAAAAAATATCCATTGCAATATTTCTTCCGGATCCTTTATATTGTGCGACTAAATCTTTTGTTACCTTGATTTATTTCGTGGCCGGTCGTTAATTTGCCAGCCTAAATTTGATCATACAATGGATGTGAATTTTCTCCACCGCATATCCACCATACTTTTATTCCATACTTTGCTGGCTTTCATGCTATACACTGAGTGAATATAATTAATCAGTAAAGTTACTCATCGACGGTCATACACTCTATTGATTTGTAAAGCGCTGTCAATTTGGCATTCGATGTTGTGCATATATCGCGGATAAGAGCTGCTTAATCTTCTTTGATACGAACTTTACGAGTATTTGTATAAATTCTGTTATATCCCAAAAGATGATTAATGCCCACCGCAGCTCTCTGTAACGGATGAGAATATGACTTCCACATATCCGATGAATGGTCAGTGTTAGAATTATATGCATCTGACATTATGATAATTCCCAAGAACGCGTAGAATCATTGAAGAGTTAAATTTTTTCACGTCAATTGCTGTTTCCTCTTTACTATTCTTTAGAATAATTGTGTAATACTGCGGTAGTGGACTTTCCTCTCGAAAAAAAACAATTCGGAGGGAAAAAATTCTCAGCTTTTCTTGAATGAATATACTATAAGGGTACCTGGATACCACGACTATTGAACAATGTTATAACGATTGGGTATTGACATTAGGGATATATATCTACGATGCAAAAGTGATACATGATTACAAATTGCCGAAAATGGTTTTAATATTAATAGCTTAACTATAGATGCCTAAAATGTTGCATTATTGCTGTTTCTGTTTTGTATCGTTCTTTATGTATATCATATGCACGAAGAAGTTAAAATAAACACGTTGGGCCGCTTTTTTTTAAAATAATCATATTGTATGTGAATTTCTTGTCGACAACTAAAATGAACTACATATATTACGTCTACGAACATTTTGCATATTTTTTTAATCTCAGCTTCATAAATTATAACAAAAAAAACTGATTCAAAGAATTAATATATTATGCCAACACCGGCCTAGTATTTACTTCTGTTGGACTTCCGTGACATAAAATAGCCAGCCATAAAATTTCAAATATTTTTTCTCCTTTCGTTTATGAGCTAAAATTTTGTTGTTTTGTTAAAGTCATTGGCAGTCGAGTCGACAATTTAAATATTTATATTTATATACAACGTTTAGATGTGCTGTTGCCAGTTTGTTTAATAACTTATCCACGTTAGAGAGGAGTATCGGGTTTTAGAATCCGTTTGTTCTAGCAGACTTTCATTAAATCGATTATCACATATATTATTTTCAAGATGCCATAATGTGTAGATGCCACAATGTGATGATGTTTTGAAGTAAGTAATTACTTTTTTTTTGAAACAAGTAAGATTCGTTGAATCGTGGACGTAACAGTTTATATCGCTCGTTATTAGTAAATATACCCTCAATTACAGTTTTCATCATTAAATCACTTAATTCATCTAAAAAATGTTATAGCTATGAAAATATAACATCAACGTGCATTATTTATATTGACATTAAAACTTACAAAGCAATACATAACTAAACACACACACACACAAATTATATATATATATATATATATATATATATATATATATATATATATATACACCAATCGGTCAATGCCACTTGCCGCAACTTTTTGTAAACCATCTTGTTATAGCTGCATCGGAAAAGTTTATCATTCATTACATTTTTTTATAACCAGAATACCTTCTAGGTAATAACTCAATAACTCAGTGAACATTATTTAAGGATAAAGACAAATAATGTATACTTAGAACATGTTTAGTCTTACTCGACTATTTTTTCTTTAGTAATTAACCATTTATTTAAGCCATGGTTATTGTCTTGGCAATCACAGTTGCTTTTTGCAATTTTTGGTCCATTCCTTGTAATTAAGAATTTAGAATGAATTATTAAATTTAGGAATATGAGGGAGGATTCCTAAACTCAGATTTTGTGCAGATATTTTCAAAGCCTTTGAAAAATTTATCAATCCTTTCTGGAGACTTTAGTTTTCGAATAAAAGGTGAATACAAAAATCAACGTGAAGCTTTTTTGTATTAAAATAAAGTGCCATGTTTTGAAATAAAAGGTCAACTTCCTCAAGTTTTTCGTTTATAACATTAAAGTTAATCGAATTATAAATTTCCAAAGGCCCCTCTCTATTCGAATTAAATATATACAATTTCTGTATTTTGACATACTGTTTAGATTCATAGTTATATATTTATTTCAATACGCCGCCACTATTTTTTCCATTTTGACAATATTTACATTGTTTTGTATTTTTAAATTTAAACTCAAAAGACAACGATTATGTTTTGTCAACTACTTTAGTAAAGTTAAATTAGTTTGAAATTTAAGTTACACTTCCAGTTTCTCGAATAATATCAAACCTACTTCTGGTGAACACCATACACACAAATTGTAATATTTTGAAATTCACCAAATTTGAGTACCTCAAAAATCAATAAGAGATGACCGAAATATAAAATTAACAAATCAATGAACGGAATATATTAATTTTGAGAAAATTGTGTAAATCATAATTTTGCATTAACAAATATTTCAGATAAGATGCGAACTTTATATGTGTATTTATTTTTGTAGTATCTAAAATATATTTAACTTTTTAAATAATTTATATTAATGAAATTTAGAATAAAGTTATTTGAGTTCATGGTATGTAGCTGGCCATTTATCTTGAATGGCTGGCTCTCAAGAGATTAAAAACGACTTTTTCCGCAAGTGGTGTGCACATAGAGATATTTTATTTTAGTATCCAAAAACGATTATTAACAGAAAATGTATGCAGGTTATTAAAATATCAAAATCAACTATTTGTATGTTCGCGGGTCTTAGCTGTATATATTACTAAAAACGTCCTATTTATAAATTTCCTTCTTCGTAAAAGAATTTTCCATCAAACATTTATTAATTTCCTGGGAGGCTAGTGCACGTAATTGTATTTATTTTTTCCTTAACTATTATAAATAATTGACTTTAATTTTTCTGTAATAGCGTCTTGTAATTAGAATAAGATTAGATTTTGTGTACATATATATATATATATATATATATATATATATATATATATATATATATGTATATATATATATGTGTGTGTGTAACACATATGCATATATAAAGAAAATTTGTAAAATTACATTTTAATTAAATGAACTTTATAATATTTTTAAAAGCTAGTAGACAAATAGGGAGGGATGAAAACATTCGATATAGGAATATAATCATATATTTAAATCCTGGAATTACACATATTTTGTGCAGTCTGTTATCTAATATTATCTACTTTCAATCGAATATTTTATAAATACTTGTCATACCTGTTACTAAGCTGCAACGCTAACATTTATAGATGGTGTGTATTTGTAGTTTAAATTTTTTTTCAGAGCAGTAGGTGACTTCAAAGACTTGACTTGGTAGTGCAAAATGTACGACGCTACAGAATACAACAGAAACCATGTTTTATTTGTCATGTCAATAACATTCAAAATTACCATTGTCGGAGCTCAAAACACTTTAATATTAATTATAGAAACCCACAATAGAATAGATTGACCATTTAACAATGTCATAGATATTTTCTGCGGTTGGAACTTAGAAACTAGTTCCTAAATATTTTAATATAAACTAATTTCAGCAATATATTATTATACGTACAATTCATAAAGTTTTGTTTGATTACTGAGTTTGTGATTTTCAACAAAATTAGCCAATAAAGACTGGAAAAGGAGGAAAGGTAATGATAGCGCCATTTTTAATCTTAATAAAGAATGAAGAATTTTTCAGAAAGACCATTTATTACTTATACTATAAATTGCTATGCGTTTGTTTTAAAGTATGTTCTCCTACTTTTTACTTCATAGGTTATATTAATAATTAACTTATATCTTAGTTATACTTGGAGTAAACACGTATTTTACTTACACGTCTATCTATTAAAATTCCTAAAGAAAACAAATAAAAATTTGAATAATGTCTTTTTTGGCTGTAGGATTTAAAAAAAATGGTAAAACTCGACAAAACTTAAAATCCAATGTACGCTTTAACTATTGTTAATTTGATAAGATTGGATTTTGTTGTAAGACAACGATTTCTTAAAAAAGGGTTTCTTAAAGAGATGGAATTTTTAATATTAGATAAACAATAGACGATGAGAATATATGAACTATACTTGCACACAAAAGTTAAAGAAAAAAAATAAGCCTCTAGTGGGAAATAGTATGGCTGTATAGACAAAAACATTATTACCAATATTGTTTCATACTTAGATAGTGTTTGAAAGTGAAAAAATATGCTTTCGTATAAGGAAAATTATGTTTTTATGTAATCGTCTATTTAATATTTTGTGAGATTCATCGACACTGGAGCTGCTACATTTTACATTGAAAAATATATATATGTAATCCTGTGTCATTGAATAAATATTCATTGTCATTGAATACGTATCGTACTATTGTGATTATATTAGCAATAATAAATTTACTATGATTTTACTTTCCAAAAATCTAGACACTTGTCATGTCAAAATAAATATTAAATTAAGATAAATTTGTAATTTAACATAATATTTATTGGGAAGATGACAAATTTTATATCCGTCTGAATGAGATAATTTTACTTCAACATTTCTCAAAGTATAGCCAAGATCAAAGCTTATTCGTACGAAACATTAAACCTTACATTTACAATAAACAGTTATTCGTTAATATATAGAGGCGTTATGTGTAGTGAAATGACGATTCTAAATGAAGCGAGAGTATTGTATGAGAGCTAGCTCAACACCGGCCGTGGCCATTACAGAAAGAGTAAATCGAGTTTACCGAAAGCTTCCATCTTTTTCGGGTTACATGTTTTCCCTAATGTCTTGTTGAGTGTAAAGATTGTATTACAAGAAAGGCTGACTGGCAACTCTCTTTTCCTCGTGGGAAAACGCGCTCCGATATCTATGGGCAGCGCCCAATACGCGCTCTAAATACGAATAGTTATGTGGTGACCCAGCACTCGAAGCGCATTTCCATACAATGCGCAATGCCACGATTGTTCTTATTACTCTTAGTTGAGAAAATATTATTCAAAGATGATCAGACTTTGCTGATCAGCAAAATTTAATGAAGGCTTTTTTTGTTGGAATACTTACATAATTAGCATATGTTATACATAGGTAACACATACATACGGAGCGTGCCTGCTTTGAGTGGGAAACCGTGCAAATTGTAGCACTCAATTAGTTAAATTTCTTGTAAAGGTTGGAGTTATTGTTACTTAGAATTATGAAGGGTTGGAGAACTCGGAGTATTCACCGGAAGGGAGATTTCGTGCAATTAAAAAATACTGGTCATTGTTGAGATATTAAATGAAAGCTTCTTTCTAATATATTCTTACGTGGAAAGACTGAATACGAACTAATAATTTGAAATAGCTTAATTTGACGATTCCATATTTTTAATTTTTTGCAATTATTTCGATATATTTATGATTCGGCAACTTAAAGAGTTCCACATTTATCATTTTTCTTAGAAATTGGTTGAAATAGAAAGTAGAAATGTGGCGTAACAATACGATGTACTAAATCCACATATATGTATATATATATATATATATATATGTATATATATATATGTATGTATATATATATATATATATATATATATGTATATATATATATGTATGTATATACATATATATATATATATATATATATATATATATATATATATATATATATATATATATATATATATATATATATCAACCGGTAAAACTCAAGAACATTAATTTGAAAATTTTAGATTAGGCAACTTATGTACACGAATAATTTTTATTAATTTATTTTGTGAGGTATAATTTGAAAGAGTCTGTTCTAAAAATCACAAAATTTTTTTTCCGCATTTTAAGTGTTATATCATAACACTTATATTAAAAAATACAAGAAAATATGCTCTCTTAAATGTTATATTTTTTTAAAATATACACCATTCTTTTATATCTATGAAATGTATAGAAGGTAATAAATTTACGTCTTTCGATTTTACCAGAAACGATGTCATAAACAAACTTAAAATTTGGCATAGTAAGACATCTTACTAAACAATATATTTTGCTCTAGCTCACTCTCTCAAAACATTCATAAAATAATTAAGGAAGGAGTAAAAAAATATCTTAAAACAATTTATTTTATTTGTGATGTGGAATATCATCTGAACGGACTTGTTATGAGAAGTAAAAAAAACTGGTCCAAATTTTGAACTGCATATTTACAAGATTTTCCAAAAAAAGCAAAAATAGGTCATTTCTTCCTCCTTGTTATCGAAATTATTCAATTTATAATTAGGCAAAAAATTGAGCTTTTAGAAAGCTATACAAAGGTTGCAAAAAAACTATAACTTAGATCTAATATTTTTTGAAATATTCAATATATTTTACGCCTTGGAAAATATAGTGAATGTATTTACTTAGTGAAAAACAAATATTTGTAAATAGTATAATAGAAATACTATGTACTCTTCAATGTTTTAAGTGTATAAATGTGTATGGTACCTTCACCAACTACATCCATTTACTTGAAAATTAACAAGATGGAATTGGTCAGTTCTTTTTAGGAAAAAGTAAGTCACAAAAGTATTTTTATTAAAGTAATGGAGCTATTAAACTCGAGGATTAATTATCCGTTATTAATAATATATTCATTACCATTATATCCATATAATATAGCGGTGAATCCAATAAGGGCGTAATGCCAATTTGGTCAAATTCTTGTTTCTGTCTCTATCGTATCGGCTGTTAAAATTAAATTATCTCACGATATAATAATGAATAAATAAAATTTAGCTTATATATTTACATTTATTGGAATTTTGCGATCACGCAAGTAGTATATATACATTATATTAACATTAGCTTGTATCTACATTTATTGGAAATTTGCGATCACGCAAGTAGTATATATACGGTAAAGCACAGTTCCTAAATAGTAATTAAGGCAAAGATGTTTATTAAGTTTTAGTCTTAGTATGACATTGAAAAGAAGCATGAATTAACGTGCTAGAAATCGTATTAATCCAGGAATGTTAAAATTTGGTTTGATTTGCATCTTTAAAATCAAATATTACCGAATATAACGGACTTACTAACTCATTGAAATGTTCATTATATTAACAAATTATCACTGTTATTCGACACGATAGTATATTATCGATAGTATATTATGCAAACGAAGTCGATAAGCTGAGTAAGCTTGAAATTAAAGATTTTTTTTAGTCTCTTTTCTCACTTAAGCTATCTCGATTCGATCGTAGTTCTGTCATTCATTTATAAATTTACACCGTATCCCATCTAAATTAAGTAAAACAACGACCTCTTTTCCTTTATTCTTTTTCATAGATGCTATTATAAAGGCTTTTGTATTTTGGGTTATCCGTGTTTTTCGTCATCTTTTTTGACATATTTTTCGGATATGTACACAATTTTATGCCAGGCTATTACTAAAAAGGGATCAAAAAAAAAATTTAAAATTAAAAAAAAATGCCCGTGTAGTGCATCATCGCCAGGATTAGACCTGTTCGAATTTATTTAACCCAGTCTGGGAAAAAACCCGCCCCTCGAAGTCGTCAGCCAGCCAAGGAACATGATGATTCTTTTCAGTATATAATCATTGGCTTATGTTAATACCGTTCTCACTTTCTTTTATAAATTTATGTTCTTCAATTTCTATAAGAACACTGTTTATTCTATCAGTAGCCTTTATTAGTCGTTTTACATCATTTCACAGGTTTATTTTTATTCGTGGGTCTAATAACAGCCCAAGTTTATGCAACCACTCTTTCTTATTCCACAAGAGATTCATTGCTTATAATATTACAGAACCGTCCAGATAAATATTCTTTACTATTTGTTTTATGCGGTTGTCGATTGAGTTTTGATATGTCTTGATTGATTTAAAAAGGGCCTCATTTAGATATCAAAACTTTTTGACATAGAAACTTTATCGTTCCAAGTTTTTAACAACTTTACAACTGAATTTTTCTTACGTACCTTCTACCTATCTTCTACGATAGACATTAATTTAGATTAAAAACTTCTCTTGTTTTATAAATACGCGCAGTGTGAATATAGTATATATACACTCGAAGAAATATACAACAAATATTGATATATCACAGAAACTTGATCTGAATTCTTTACTCTTTTTGAAAAAAAATGACTAACATGGCAATGTAGAAATATAAACCTTTTACAATTTGTTTTAAAACTTGTAGGCGCATTTCTTTCCTTCATTTTAACGAACTTTCCCGTAATATTTACAGACAAGGGAAACGTCATTATTGACTTCACTTATAACTCCATTGAAAGATGAAGTATTTTGTGAATACAATATTTTGCAAAATAGTTTTGGTTAAAATTCTCAATTTACTTTCGGTTTTCCTTCATTCGTTATTTTTCTAGGTTACTAAATACACCTTAGCTAATTTTTTAGAATACGAGTCAAATAGTCTCATAATATCATAACTTTTGATTTCAAATAAAAATCGTTTGCAATGTTCACGATATATTCAATGACCTCGTTTATATAAATGTAACTGAATCAAGGTTTTTGGAATTGAGCCTTCACTAAAAAATAGATGACATACTTTCTTCCAAACATCATTTAAGTTGTTTAATTACCCCACATGGCGGAAAATTATGATATCACGCTCAGATAGTAAGTTTTCATTAAGTTAATGTATAAATAAGAAGGCATAAAACAAATCGTTGACGTTAAATATCAGCAATGAAATCAAATACTCTGACGTAAAACCAAACGACGTAGTTTGCGTCGTCCCGTCGTCAATATTTCTATATTCACAGGTTTAATATAAATAAATTACCTCAATATTTCTTCCTTATTTTTCACAATTAAATTTTTATCTATTTTTAAAAATAATGGGTTTTTTTTAATAATTTTCACGTTATCATATTATCGCAAAATGTGTTAATAAAAATTATCATATTATTAAATATATACATTAATAATTTTTACATTTCACCGCACATATTTCATAACATATTATTTCAATTGAATGCATACTATTTTCTTATATGTTTCTTTCGTCTTATCCAAGAGTCTGTTCACTCGAAGAAAGATGTAGTAAATATTGGATTTCACAGGAACATTTTCTGGATTGTTTCTTCTTTCTTGGTAAGGTTAAAATTTTCGCATTATGCGCAGAAATATCTTAATAATTATTAATGAAATTAGTGTTATGCCTCTTACTGTTAATGTAAAACTATAAAACCATAATAAAATTTTGTTCATAGTAAAATAGGACAATACTAACACCAATTTTATCAAACTTATTGTAAATCTGGTGACTTTTCTTTTCTTCTGATGATGGTGGCAAATCTATATCTAGGGTAGTTTATACATAATTATATATTCACACCTAAATTTAATTCACCCCACGTGGTTTGAGTTATATTGCACGAATGCGACCTAGTCTCTTTATAAATCACATGGGCTGAAGCTCCATAAAAATGTCCTGAGATTGGCTAGTACTTTAACATAATAAAATAAAATTTTTGCTCGAAACACTTAGGGAACATTAACTTTTTTTTATTATAAAATTACTAAAGGCTCAGTTGCACTTATTATAATAGCATCCAGCGTAAAAAATCCACTCACAATACTTTAAAGCTTTCTTGCCTTATTAGCTAATAAATCGCCCTTATTAGCTAATAAAGCTCGCCTTATTAGCTGATAAAGTCATTAATGTATTTTTTAATTTCTTTATTTGAGTCTTAGAATATTATCGATACTATATTAATTACAATTAAATTTTTAATATGTCTTTATTTTAAACATATAAATTTATATTAAAGAATGAATAATTAAGTAAAAAAACACATGACAAAACTTTATTTTTCCACGTTCATAAATTCACATAAAATTCACTCTCATAAATTATGAATAGTAAATATTCAATATATGAATCTACGCCATATTTCCTCGTAATTGATCAGTAACAGTTTATACCAGACCGGTATACCAATCTAATTTGCTAGTGACGTAATCTGTAAAAAAACTTGTCAAGTTCTACGAGCGCTCCTGATTTTTTTAGGCATTTATAAATATTTAAAAGTATTTAATATTCCCATTAAATTATTTAAAACAATTTTAATTTTTTCGAACCAAAATATAGTGCCTACCACGTCGCTCACAGGCGTATATTATTAAACATATTTTTTTACGACGATCGTATATATTAATTAAACGTAACATATTATTTAAACGATCTAATTATTATCATATTAACCACTCTAAGATTTTCCCCTTTACTTATGCTATATTTAATGACTCTAAATCAACGGAAAATACCCTATAATTGTTGATTAACTTGCGAGTATCAAAATATGCATATTAAAATATGCATGGTAAAATGGCGGTATTTTTAGGATTCTTCTTGACATAAAAGCTTGATTTATTTACAACTTCAAGGGACCATAGACTTGAGCATTTTATATTATTTTTAACTTGATACCTTCATGCGTCTCTGAGAAAAAGAGACGACACAGACCGAAATACGGACGGAACCCTAATAGATTTCAATAATTTAGTTTTGTATTTCAAATTACACGATACGTTAAAAAAAGTCTCCCAACAACAAGCAAAGTTCACTTGCATTATTTAAACAGGTAATTTAATAAATATAATAAAATTCCTATATCGCTGAGTTGTTTAAGTCCAAAATCGGCGCTGGATAACTAAAAGAAGTTGCTACGCTATAGTCATAGGATCTTTACTGCCAAAAGCTTGTTAATCGTTTTACAAAATAATTTATAAAAGCAAGTCCCATTTGTTAACTATCAAAGTCGGCTGATTCTAAACTAATATTGTATATCTTAAACGACTTTTTCCTTGAACTCCGGGTTCCAACTACTCAGATATGACGTTGTGGTAGTGCCATCTGTTTAAATCATGAGAATTGACAGTGTCGTTAGTTCCAAATTGATAAAGTAGACCACGAGTGAGTCCTTAATAATTATGAAACTATAATTTTTTTGAAACACACATTAAAACGACGCGATTCAAATACCTATTATTTAACTATGTTGGGAGATTAAACTTCGGGTTTCGGTATCGGATAAGAGTAACAAAATCGGACTAAGCAAATGAAAATACGACTACACGTATCCTTTTTGCTTTGACAGAAATGTTTGTCAAAAATCTTTGAAAATATTGCAAGATATTAAAGTGGAATAATGTGATATAACACGAATTCATGAGAGTTGCACAGATTAAAAAAATTGGTTAAGTGAAAGTTACACTTGCACAATTAGTATTCTGTGCCAAGAGCCCCTTCACTTAAAATATTAATAATGGTGCCATCCGATTACGTGCAGGGCTGCGCTCGATTTTGAATGCTAGTCAAAGGAAAAATCAGTGTCAAAAGATTACGACTAACTAGTATATGTCCAAACTGCGTACTAATTCAAAAACCTTTTGAAAAACGTGTAACGATAAAAGTTATTGTTCACATATAAACTTAATTCTCAATGCTCATGATTTTTTAAAAATGTTTCTGAGCGAATTTTTTTTATGATGGTTTAACACAGCAATTTTTAAGCGTTTTCCTCAAAAGTGTTTAATTAAATTTATAAAAAAATTAATGAATGTAATTTTGAATTCATACTTGAATAAGTTTTCATTTGACATCCTGCATGACTCCCTTGAAGTATTTTATTTCTACGTTTATCACCTTAAATCAACCCCCAGAAGCAAAATTGCCCTTTTTGTACTGATCGAATTTTTAACAACCTGTCTCATAATATCCTGTGAAAAGTAAATTCTTTGAGGTCTTTTAAGTGTACGGCTATTTGCACAACAGTAAAGTATCTGTTATGAATTGGATATTTCAACACTCGCCACGCCACTTCCGTGGTGCTTATTATTATCATCTCGGCGTTGTTAAACAGAATACCCATCATCATCGGTCCATGCTTCCGTAATGAAACGTCGGATATATTTCTTAGAACACATCAAATTTTTTCGTATATGTTAGATTTTATTGTTTTCAACATGGGACATTACATTATTTCACAGAGTCGAACAATGTCGGGTTATTTTTTGCTGGTTAGCTCAGCGACTATTTTGTTGTCGGGTTATATTTTTTTCTAGCCTATTACAAAATCGTCTTATGTTATTACATAAGACGATTTTGTAAACCGCATTTATAATTTTAACACTTAGTACACAATATTTCTTTATTTGAAGGTTTTTGTTTGAAGTTTACTCCTTCGAGAATCGATTTTCAAATATAGCGTCCGGTATGAAGTTTTATGAGAAGTAAAATCAAAAGTTCAGAGCGTTACTAAAATTGTAAGCGTTAAGTTCTGATCGTACTAAGTTCAGAACGTTCTTAGTCTTGATACAATTTTTCCGTTAAACAATTTTAAAATTAATTTCCTGAAATTTATGAAAAATGATCTATTTTGGATAAATATTAATATCCATAAAATGAGAAAATTTTTATAAGAGGTCAAATAAAAATAACAAAATAAGTATCAAATAAAACAAGCAAGCGACATCTAGCACTTAAACATGATACTTTGTACATCATTGTGTTGTTGCCGGCGGTAAGCTGGTGATGTTGTCGAGAAACCACATTAGATGGCATAATGTTTAACTATGTTAATTTTCTAAATAATATAAAATGATTTTTATTTTTGTACAATATATTTTTAATATTAAAAAAATATTTTACGTAAGATTGTATTTTATTCATTAGTAATTTTTTTTGGTTTTCAATTATCGAATAAATACGCAAATTTGGTTATTTGGCAAATAACATAACTATTATTTACACGTATAATCTTCAAACTAGGTATATAACCTCGTACAGATTCTTCGAACATATATTTCATTTTATACTTTCATTTATCTTCTTTTTATTAATGTACACTTCGATATTTCTTCCATGTATCGTATAATCTTTACAATTGGATCCTGAACTCATTATGGCGAACGAGTCTTATTTCAGTAGCTCGAAGAGTGGTGGAAAATTCCGTTTAATAAATCTTTCTTTCGTTCTTGTGTATTAATATCCACAAATATTCATTCGTTAAGAGAATCCTTAGTAACTTTGTTTCGCGTATTGGTTTTAATTATACCATCAGATATTGAATTATACCATGTATCTTTTAGTATATGGTCACAAAACAATGAGAACTAACGCACTCCTTAAACAATATAAATGTTTTTTTACAGAATTTATTTTTGCTTGGAATATAATGACCCGATGTTGTTTTAAACGATCTTTATTATATAATTTATAACATTTTGAGATAATAACGGTTCTATTTCTATTTTAAAGTGCAACATATCTAATTTGCATGTAATTATATTAATGTACTGGCACTTGTTTTAAATAAAATGCTTTAAAAGTTATGACTATGAAAGACTTAACATAATAATGGAAAAATTACAAAAATTTTTTGAATTTTGTTCGGGATTGAATAATATAGATGTTTTTATATTCAAATATTATTTTCATTCATGATATCTACATATAGGCTTGTGCAGGAATATACGCATGTGCATAAACACACACATATACAGTTACACATACATATATACGCACACATATCTATATACAAATATACACATAAAAGCATACATATACAGACGCACGTGTGGACATACGCAGACGTACGCATGCAAGCACACACGGTTGGCCCGATAAACGGATCGACTTCAAGTATTAATAAAAAGTCACGGATATCCTGGCCCGTATTTCGTTCCTTTTTCGTTTACTGATACGTTTACACAAAAAAAATTTCGCAACAAACAAAAATTTCGAAAAGACAAAAACACTTTTCAGAAAGGACTTCAATGATTCAGATATAACAGATTCGGAACATAAGAGCGGAATGCATATCCTGGCACTTGGACTACAGCAATGTTTAATAAGATTCCGTCTTCCTCACATGCTATGATAATATTATGGTAGAGTTACAAAAGTTTGTACAAACATTTGTAGAAAATATTTGTACCACAGCAACACGCCAAGATTTGGGAATCCGGGATACATGGTGTGAACATAATGCCTTACGAATATAATGCGTTACACTGGCCTCAGAAATGTGTTACTTACTCACTTAGATAGTTATTAAAGGCATTTTTAAGAAAAGGATCGACTTTGCGAAATTCGTTTTTTTTTTCATATTTATCATAATTTTACCCAAAATATCGAAATATCGAATTTGATTTTTCCACTTCTTTGCATGTTTAAAACAGTTTTTGTTAGTCACTGGCACATACAAAAATCAAAACATGTGAAGAAGAAATGAAAAAAGAAAAATATGCAAAACTAAAGATTCAATAAATTAAAAAAAAACGCTTTCTAGAATAAAAAAACTGTCTGGTAGTAAATAAAAAATATAGGAGATAAATTATAAATTTAACAAAAAATTAATACCACTTTATCGAAATAGTTCCAATACGTATTACAGCATAAATTTGGAGACAGTGTGTGTGTGTGTGTGTGTGTGTGTGTGTATGTTCGTGTGTGCGCGCGTGTGTGCGTGTGTGTAAGATTGCATTTAATGAATATGCTTCAAATATATATATATATATATATATATATATATATATATATATGATATAAAATATGGAATTTAGAATTACCGCTATACCTTTTCAGTAAACTTTTATAGTACCGTTTTATTATTAACTCCAGAAGTATCTGCTGATTAACAAGATATAACTTTTTAATTAAAACCCATTAATTATTTTTTAACACCGGTAATGTATCGCAGGACCTTTCCCGTCAGCAGTACAATGTAGCTTCGTTTAACTAACGAGGGTAATCAAACACTTATCTTAAACAAAAGCGCGATAATGATATTTAAACAATTCAAGTAAATTATCTTTTATTTACTTTATATTTATTTTCTAATTGTTGAGATATTATTTGATAAGGAATCCCGACAAACAGCCACCGCAACTTTTCATGTCACCGAGAAGATAAAGCAAAAAGGAAGTGCAGCGACGAAGCTACGGTAATATACCCTCCTATAAACTACAAAGGTTATACAGAAAAGAAGGATATTACCATAAATAAAATAGTTTAACACTCTCTTTAATTAGATCCATCCTAACAAATGCAAGTTTCTCGTACCTATAATATTTACATTGTGGTCACTACTCTAAATTCACATTGATCTGTCTTTGATTTTACCTCAATCGTTATTTTACATGTTACGTGTTTCATATTTCATTTCACTTTACATGTCTCAAGACATCTATTACCATAATTGCACTACATTAACATGATCCACTGTTAAAACCGTTTAGACAAGCATAGGTTCGCAATTAAGATAAGCTTGCATATCAAGTACCCATTCAAAATTACAGTTATATATTCAATCCCTTTTCAAAATTTACAAAGGTATGTATCTAGTTTTACTTAAGTATATGTTTTAAATGTATATTTTATATGATGCTTTTTACATATCTAGTCCACAATATTCGATAAAGATCACTTTCCTTGCTCTGGGATGCCGTTTCCTCCCCTTCTCTTTTGATAGATTAATAATAGCTCTATACCGGAATATTCTCAGATAACTGATGACTTGTTTCTTGCCTGCCCCCGCTTCTTTTTTGGTTTTGTATATTCCGATGCTCGTGTTGGAACTCTTTTATTGCGATAGGCAACCGTATATACTGATTCAGCCCAATATGACTTTGGGAGATAGGCGTTGCATTTTGATTTTTCAGCCAGTGTTCTGTTCATTCCTTCCTCTAATCTAATCTATTCGTGTGTATATGAGGAAATCGTTTCACGTATGATTCCGGCATTTTTTATGAACTCAAAGAATTATCCTTCTGTTTACTCAAGATTGTTGTTTGAGCGGAGGTATTCAGTGCTCGGTTTAGTTGATTTTGTACTAGATTTTTTAATTCCTTGGATTTTTATAACGTTTCCCACTTATTTTGCAGATAGTAAGCAAAAACTTTTTTGAATAGTCGTCTTTGAATGTTACAAAATATCTCGCTCCACCCAGCGTTATAGTTTCCATCGGACTAAAACAATTCGAGTGCACTAAATCCTACACATGTGTGGTATTTCAACGTTTAACTTTAGAACAACTTAAGAAGCAATCCCGTTAGTTTGCTTTTTAGATATTTTACGTATGTAAGTTAAGCGACCCGACCATGATGACGAACCTTTCTTGGGTAATTGGACCCTTATAGTATTTTTTATAATTTTTTTCCAGGTGTTTGAATTATTGATGGCCCAAACGCTGGTGTCATGGAAAAATGTACGATTTGTTAACCGATTTGTGATTCGATATGTACAAAATATTACTACATGTATTTAAACTGTACATATGGTTTATGAAGCTAGCACTATGTACAATTTCCTTGTTTTTGTTTGTTATAATTTCTCTTTTAATAACTTGGCTAAGCATACAAAAGTTTATCGCAAAACCGGGCAGATATAATACCTTCTTAAGTATAGCATTATTGTGCCAGCCTTCATCATTATACACATAATTCACATGTTCAGAGCTCTTTATCGAAAATGATTTGGGATCTACCATTTTTATCGTATTGGTTGACGACGCCGTCCCTGCCGCTGGGTTGAGATGACTCGTGTTTATGGAAAATGATTCTGTTTTGTCATGTGCATGTAGGCACTGGAGTCTATTTATCACGTCTCGACCAGTGTTGCCAAATTTATAATATGTGAATATTTTTCGATTTACAGAAAGATTACTTTTTGATAATAAATTTAAAAAAAAATTAGTTATTAATTAACTAATAATTACAGAAATGGAACAATTGCGGAATCTTAGAGAGAATTTAAGGAGCAATTAATTGGCATATAAGTTTATTTAAAAAAATATTCGCCGCTCACTTGTTTCCGGTGGAAGCCCGTGATTTTATTATGTTTTGTGTACACTGAACAATCTGATGTGTTATCGTTGATAACTTATCGATCTATACGTGAAACTCTTTACATTTAACTTTATTTTATTTCGAAATTCACAAAACGCATGCGTAATATTAAATAATAATAAAATACGTCCAATAATAATACCTTGATTTCCGAAAGTTTATCTCGTATTCAATTTATTCTTACTAGTCGTAACACAAGACAAATGCAGTTGGGGAACCCCCTGATTTTTTTATGTTTTATATACACTGAACTATCTGATGTGGTATGGTCTATAACTTATCGATCTATGCATGAAACTCTTTACGTTTAACTTTTTTTTTTTTTCAAAATTGACAAAAGGCATGCGTAATATTAAGTAATAATAAAATATGTCCAATTATACCACCTTGTTTTCCAAAATTTTATCTCGTATTTAATTTATTATTACCAGTGGTAACATAAGAAAAATGCAGTTGGGGAATCCTCTGATTTCGTTACGATTTTTGTACGATGTACGATTGTTTTGTATTCTCTAGTTAGGTCGCTTTTTAATTCATTTTAAGCAATTATAAATTACCTAGATTTTTATTGCGGTGGCATAAATAATGGATTTACCTCTGAAAAAGAGACAGTACGTACAAACATATTGAGATTCGGGGGAAGAAAATCCTGAATTCAAAGGGTGGCTGAAACCAGTCTTTGGAGATTCATCTAAGGCAAGATGTCAAATATGTGTAACAGAGTTTTATGCTAAATTAACTGATATTAAAAAATTTTTAAAAACTGATAAGCATAAACAAAAAATGGATTTTTAAAAAGCACAGGCCATCTAACTTCTGAAAATTATCCCAAACACTACAGTCAGAATATCAAGTAGAGCGGAACTCGGACTTTCTTTATTTATTGCTGAACATTGCTTTATTTTAGATGTAGATCATTTAGGTGCACTGTGTAAAAAAATATTTTCCAGTGATGAGAGCACTAAAAACATGTAATTATATCGTACGAAGTGTACTAACATTATAACTGAAGTCTCCATATTTTACACAATCATTGGTCGAAGATACAAGTGATCAAAAATACAATGTACTAATAGTTGAATCTACAAATGCATCATTTTAAGAAACCCTAGAAATTATTATACGATACTATTGTGTAAAAAACCAAACCATTCGATCAGCATTTCTCAAGTTGGCCTCGGTAGAAAAGGCAGATGCAAAAAATCTAACTGCTGTTCTTGTAAATTTCTTGAAAGATCTCAAAATCCCAATCACTAATATGGTTGGAATTGGCACAGATAATGCTTTTGTAATGGTCGGAGTTACTACTGACATTTTTGAATTGCCCCAAAGAGAATATGATTTAAAAAGTTTGGTATTGATCCGTTGTGTAGGTTATTCTTTACAACTCACGGTTTCTCAAGCCTCAGTTAACACCATACCTAGAAACATAGAGTCTCTTGTACGCGAAACGTACAATTGGTTTTCGATTTTTCTCAAGAGACAAAAAGAATATGAAGAAATTTATGAGACAATAAATTGCGGGAAAGAACCACTAAATATTGTCAAAGCTTATGCAACCCAATGGCTTTCAATTTAACCGGCTATGTGCAGAATTCTGGAGCAATGGGAAGAACTAAAGCTACATTTTTCTCTTTCAAGGGTTCAAAATAATTGCTACACGGCTGATCTTTTGTATAATATGTATTGTGATGATTCAAATCAACTTTACATGTTTTACCTCAAACATACTTTAAAAGATGACAAATAGCAATAAAAGCATTTGAAGGTGAAGAAAATAACCCCACAAAATTATTAGATACTCTAGTGTTTCTCCTGCAACCACTCGAAAAACACATAGTTTTTCCAACTGTTGATTTGTTGACAACACTAGTTCCCAATGAATATTTATTCGGAAATACACACCTTGACTTTATGTTTGAACAGAAATTGTTCGAGTCAAGAAAATAAAGATTATTTGAAGAAGAGGTGCAGGGTGAATTTAGTCTGAAGCTTATAAAAGAGAGTCAGAGAAGACAACCAAATAACGTTACTATTTTGAAAAAATGTCAATATTAAATGTTGAAGAAATGTTTAAAATAAATAAAAACAATGGTATAGCCGTAATAGCCAGACAATTGGGTTATTGTAGCGATTTTGTAGACGGTATGCTGCAAGAATGGCATAATATCAACTCCATTAAGTGGAGTAACACTATTAACACTATTCGAATTTGGAGTGAAGTTTTGCAGTATAAAAATGCCGCAGGAGAGAATCCTTTTTCTTTAATAAGCTATTACTATTCTATCCTTGCCACATTCAAATGCCGATGTCGAAAAAGTATTTAGTTATAAAAACAAAAAAAACGCAATAGATTAACTAATACATGGATCCTGATAAGAGATCAATTGAGGAAACAAAATAAAGATTGTGCATCTTTTGAAATACCGTCCGAAGAAGTGCTGCAACTCATTGGGACAAGCAAAAGCTAGTCATTTGGAACAAAAACCGTTGAACTGCGAGATCAGTTTTTTAACGACGTTCAACCTTCTACTTTAACTGCGGCTGTGTCGGCTGAATATCAGACCGAAGAGTTATTTGATTTATTAAGTGACAACCAACAATAACTTACATGTATTTTTTAATCTAATTTAAATTCTTGTTATCTTTTGTAACAAATACACTTGCATATTAATCACAATTTATGTGATTATTTGATTATAATTTAATTACTTACTAACAAATTAATTTTAAATTTTAGCATGAACCTTATATACTAAAACAATAAAAATTGACTGAAACAGATCATTCTAATACAATTTTCTTACGTAGGTATTCATTATTGATCGTATTTACTTACTATAAGGCACACACACACATATATATATATATATATATATATATATATATATATATATATATATATATATATGTGTGTATATATATATATATGTATATATATATATATATATATATATATATATATATATATATATATATATTTGACCAACATATTGCAACGCTGAGTGCAACATCTTCGTGAGTTGCTATTACGTCAAAGTACGACGGAATTCAATGGGGACACAACTGCTAACGATTAAATTATTTTAAAATGATACTCGTTATATTTTAAACATTATTATTTTAATATCAAAAGTTCAGAATTCTCAGATATTTCAGGGAACTGCCCCTGTCAGTTTACAGCGTGATAGGATTATTACTCGTATCATTTACCAAAAGTTTTATCCTTTTAACCAAAGAGAATTCGCGATAATTAGTTATTCGTGGTGATTGATTTATAAAATTTGGTCATTGATATATAAAAACATTTTTAATGTAAAAAAAGTTTTTAACAATTTATCATTCCAAAATATGAAAATAGATAGTAATAAAAAAAATATATGTAGCATAAATATTTTATAGCCAACTCTGACGTAGAAAAATTTATTATTTAATTTTTTGAATGATCAATTATATACCAAAATTGATCAGTTATGTCTCTGATAAGAGAATCCTGGGTGAAACCATTTTTTTATGTTATATATAATAAAGTCGCTTATATATATAAAGGCAATTAAATATGTATATATATATATATATATATATATATATATATATATATATATAGACTTTTATGTCTGCGGTAAAGTTCTTAAATCGAATCCATCGTATAAAAATTAAAAAAAATATTTTTATGCTCAGTTTTTTATTTCGCATAAAAACTATTTTTAAACTGATGTATATATATATCCTATTCTTATTTCATTGCCGCTTAGATATCTACTATTTGGTACTTGGAAAATTTTTCGGTTAAAACCGTCGCAAAATAGTCCCTAGTCTATGGATTACAAGATAAATAAACAAACGAGTTAAAATTTATTTTTATAATTTTTTTATAAATGGAAAAATATAAAATAACTTCAAAATGTTTCAGATAACATTTTCAATATCAATATCTTAATGAAGTCTTTTGTTCAGTTATTTGTGTTTATGTTCGAGAGATAAGTCAAACACAAAACAAAATAATTGCCCAACCTGAAGTTATTTTTTGTTACGATTTTGTTTCAGTAGCAATAAATAATTCAGATAATTCTCAATAACGGACTTTTGTTTTCATTACTTTTACCTAAATACGAAAGTTGAAATGTCTCCTTTGTTTGTGTTTTTGGGTGAGAAATTGTCCTAAATTATGACTGCAGGTAGGAAATAATTTTAAAATCAGTTTATAGTATAGCTTCATTGGAATCTTTATCACTAAGTATCAGTAACTATTTTAGTATGTGACATTAGATTTTTAATATTTTGCTACCATTACTAATGAGGAAAGTAAATAAAAACACAAATTATCTAGAAAGTTTATACGTAAAATATTTTGTATTAAATTATCTATAATTATTTAATAAATGAAAAAAATTTAAAAACTTTTAAAATTAAGAATTATTCCTTTGAACCTATTGCGAATATGGAAAAGTATTTGTACTCGTTTATTGTTGTTTAGTATGTTATTAACTTGTAAAAAAATCGCTATTTTAATTTTATTGAAACCCGAAATGTTCAGTAATTATGTACTTATTTTAAAACATAATTCCAAAAAGGTTTTAAAAATTGTTATAAGAATATACCTTAACATCGGAATTGTCTTTCGTCACATAGTTGATGAAGTGAACGAAATCAATAAAACATTTCTCTTTTTAATATATGCAAAGTGTTTTGCATTCCCTTCATTCATCAATATTTACGTACGTTTCATTGAAAAGTCGAAAGTTTATACCTGTTTTAGAAAAATATTTAGTACTTTTTGACACATAATAATAATAGGGACCCGGTATCGCACTGCATTGCAGTTATTCACAACTACTACATTATGCCTATTTGCAATGTTTTTCATTCAGACAATGGGGCTATTGGTTAGTATCTCAAAGATGAAAGCTTTAGAAAACCGTTTAAAATTGACTAAATTTTGCGATCTGAATTATTTCTTGCCAATTAATAAGTTATGACTACTTCTTTTATACAATGATTTTCAATAGAAGATACCTCTATTATTTAGGTCTTATGACGAGTAATGGGGTAATCAATGATGATTTAGGTAATACGAATCTGAAGGCTATGACCTAATAATTGAATATACCTAATATTACTAATTTATTGTCCTTAATCAATTTCAGTTAATCAAGTACTTACTTGTTACCTTTCGCAATAGTTCGCAGTCCTCAACTATGTAGTTGTATATATTCGATGTATATTTCAAAGTGTAGTTTGTAGTAGCATTCAATTAACCCTTAAAAGCGAGACTCAATTTATTTGGTATAATTATAAGATAAAGTCGTATTTCAATTCTTTCTTCATTGTATATGCAATAGTTTGTATCTTAAAAACGTACATTTCTTATTATTTCGATTAAATGTTAATGCCTTAACTTAAAGTGTCGCCTGTAATATCGTTTAATAAAAATAGAATATATATGGTTTGGGGTATGTGTGATATGTAGAAATGTGTATTTTAGAGATGATTTTCGTTACAATTAACTGAGCAAAAAGAGAAAATTTGTTACTGTATGAATTGAAGCAAAATATGAATATATTATTAAATCACGAAATTTTGACCCAAATTATAATAGCTATTTTGACATCACCATAAATTAATTCCAACAAATATTAAATGTGTTATTTCAGCATGGAAAAAAACCATTACTTGATTATAGCTTGTTACATTACTCAAACTTAATGTGCTGGTGGATATAATTTTTCTCTAACTCAGCCATCTATAGTAAAGCTTTGTAAGAAAAGGAGCTGCTTCTAACCTGTCACTTTAGGCGGTTACCTTTTAAATATGAACTGTTCTATTTTGAAATTATGGTCCAACGATATAATTGTTTATCAACTTCCCTTAACACTTGCCATCTAAATTTTCAAGAACTATCAAATGAATCTATGTATCCTGAGCCTATACATCGTTACTTTGCACTGCTTCTTATAATCTAACAATGTAAATAAAGCAATTCATAATTCAACCTCTTTCACGTAAATAATAGGAACAAATAAGTCATGCGTTCAGCTCACAAGCCCAATATTGAACACTTGCTCAATAATCTTAAAGAAAAATTGCAACAAAAAACAAAAAAAACATAACTAGTGTTCAATAATATACTTATCAATTATATATATTATTGAATACTTGTTAGACTTGGGTTACAATTTTTATGTAGATTGTAATTGACGTGCATTGAGAACTGCAACTGCTGCTATATATATATATATATATATATATATATATATATATATATATATAATATCAATTGGATTACTTAATGGTTATTTAGTTAAAACAACTATTCTAGAAACAATTTTGTTTTCATGTAAATATAACAAATTTCATGATGTGACTTCATTTTCCTTCCATAATTTTTGTTCAACATATTCAAAAATTTTAACTTCTAAGAAAAAAATCAACGATTGCGCCGTACAAACGTGTGTCGTAAATAATATTTTAAATATGACATATCAGTCATCCTGAACCTGATGTTTCTAAAGTATATAAGGACAATATGTAACATTTACTCTGAATTTATATTTTCATCAACCAAAAATAATAGAATCTGAATATCAAGCTCAGCGAATGATGCCATTTTTATTTTTAAATATTTATTGAAACTGCATCTGTAAAAAAATATTTATTAAATGCCTATTGGAGACATAAACGTTTTTAAAGAATAGATTAGAATGTTTGAACTTTTTGAATATTTGGGCACCGTTTATAATAATGGACATAACTAAGTTCTGGGACTAAGTAACAGAATTTAAAAGTTGCTGTGTATTATAACACCTTTCATAATAATCATCATCAATTTAACTACATTCTAAAGCCAAGAATATCTTTTCAACCTTTCGGTACAGAGACGTATTCCATGGAGAATGATTTACAACAAACCCAACAAGATTATTTAATCAACTAAACATAAATATGTAGTTCTATAAAGTATAAAGTACACCTTCAGTATTTGTAATATTTCTTTACATAATCTAGACGTCACAATATTTTCATCATCTTTTTTCCATTCCTGTGACTGGTGTGTGGTTAGTTTCATTTTATTTGACTTTCGTTTGTTTATATATGTGCAACATCGTTATTTAGGGCCTATTGGTATTAATAAGCTTGCATTAACTATTTATAATTTACTGAAGTACTAAAATTACCACGTGCTATGGGACTATTACATTATTTTATATGGCTTGTGCAATCAGTGGACGCCATATGGGAAATACGTTTAAAATATTATTCCGCTTTTTTTGCAGGCAGTAACGGAGTAGGCTGCCGGAACATGAACGAGGCGTGAGTTGTACAAATTTATATACCATTAATTATATATCATTGGAGCAATAGGTCAAGACTATCTTCTTTATCTTTACATCTTTGTACTTATTCTTTGGAAATCTCCATTCACCCAAGATAATTGCAATGTTAGACATTTTGTATAGATATATTATTTCTATACGAGGAATGTTTCCAAAATTTTAATAATTTAGCTATTTTTAAATGTCTAAAACATATTGACCGTAATATATAATTGTGACCAATAAGATTCCACAATGCTATATTATGGCCAATAAGCCTATCTTTGATGGCCACAGTATAGCATTGTGACTCAGAAATAAGTCTCAACACGTTTACACAGCTTTCCTGTGTATATTATTTTAAAGCTTTTGGTTCTTGACTGATACAGACGTATTTCTTCAACGCTTTTCTTGTAAGCATTTGTAAGCATGCTAAATCTAAAGAGAAATCATTTTTTTGTTTAAAGAGTATGTAAAACCTTCAGAAATTGTTCAACGTCTTCAAGGGTGTTTGGGGAGACTGCAGATACTGAAACCATGGTCATTCATGAGTCAGTCGTTTCAAAATTGGCAGAATATCACTAGAAGAAAATCCGCACAATAGATGTTAGGGGTATTCGGACATCTAAATGAAAAAAAAACGTCATAACAGTGGAAAATCTACTCAAAGATTATCTGCGAATAACTATTTGTGAAATTAGTGTCAGTGTAAGTTTAAGAAACTTTACGTAAACGTTTGACTGTAAATAATGTTTCATATCGCTGGGTACTAAGACTCTTCAGACCAGAACAGAAACTCAACAGGTCCAACACATGCTGCCAATTTAAAAAAACTTTTAGCCCGTTGTGACGAACAATTTTGGCAATTGTTAATAAATACTATTGAAACATGTCTTACTTCAATTCTGAGACCAAAATTGAATCCAAATATGCATGTTTATTGAATTAAAATCACGTGCGATTCCGTCGATCAGAAAATATTTCGGGATTATGAGAGGATAATTTTTATGAACTATCGACTCAAAGATACTACAACTAACGCAAAATATTGAAATGTTTCGTCTGGCTTTGTACGGCAGATACTTTAAAAAAATAACAATAACGTTACATAAGTGCTCGTTATTGCAGTAGAAAAATGCAAGATTTCATTATACACGAAGAACTAAGGAAGTTTTAAACGATTTGTGCTGGGAATTGCTTCTACATCTACCTTGATCAAAAAATCTGGGATCTTACTCATCACATCTAACTTTTTTTTCTGGCTTCTATTTTTGAATGCAGTTATGGCATATAAATTCATCTTTGGGCCCTTATGAACAATAAACGACGGAGCGCTATCAATTATAATAGCTTTTGTTCTACGACTAGTATACATTAGTAATCGCAGAGAACAACATATGATACGCGGATCATATTCGTGGCACTTATGCCACTTCTACTTACCATCTTAATATTTTGTTATATACTCCGTAATATAACGCATGCCTACCAATATAATATATTCGTGTATTTTATATGGAAAACAATTTTGAATACATTTTGCCATATTAATTGCACTTTCTTCAAGTCTGTAACAGTAAAATAATATTATAAAATCAAAACGATACTAATTGAATCTAACTTATTTGAAGCCGATTTTCATATATATACGCCAGTATTATGTACATACGCCAAATTTCCAAGTCGATCGGTTTTGGAAAAGCAATTGTAAAATTTACTTACAGATGAAGTGTGAGGCTAGTGCCTCATACTTTGGTGTGAAAAAATAGTATCTCCAGGGAAAATGAAAAAAAACATATTAAATAAGGAAAGGAAATAAATAACATAAAACCTAAACTCTGAAAAAAGTGCTATATGCTCAATTCGTCGGCATTATAGCTTAATGTTATAATCATTTAAAATCAAATAGAATGCTGGTTTAAATAAATTTTATGAAAGAAAAAATATGTGTTATATTAATTTGTTTATTTTATAATATTACAAGAAATTTCATATGGGTCATAAATTCTATCTTAAGCCCGAGTCGGCGAAATTTTAAATTCCTGAAATTTAATAAATTTATCTACAACGGCTGCCGCAGGTTCATTTCCATCCACAAGCAGATACTGAACAAATTGTCATTTAAAATATCTACCTACAATAGTTCATAAGTCAAACATCGGTACTATGTGAGTTTGAGTACATGAATGTAAATCGTTAAAGAACAATAAATAAAAACTAATGAATAAGGCATGGGTAAGAACTTTTACTATGTGTAACGACGAATGTGTTGATTATGCTAGTAGCTTTTAATATTTTTTAAATAAATTAGGAGTGACCAAATAAATGGTGCTTCACTCATACTTATGAAGAAATAAGTGCAGAATTTCGACTTGTTTAGTTTTTCCTCGTATTAATGGTAGGTGGAATTTGTCAATCGCTTATGGCTGGATTAATAAAATCTTCAGTTTTAAAAGTAATACAAATGATATTGTAACCAAACCTGTCACTTTAATAAGTACTTAATGTATTAAATGTACTTAAACATTTTATTCACAAATTTTTAATGAAAATTTCAGTAGGTGAAATTGGTTTATGCAAAATTTAAGCGTTTTAGATATTTACACATTTTGTAGCTACGTTTATATTATTCTTAAAAATTAATTGCCAATTTTTAAAACATGGTGCGTACTTGAAAAGTTAGAAGTTTTAAAAAAAACATCGTCGTTTTTCAGGAATATTTTAGAATGATTTTGCCAGCTATGTACCTTTTTAATATCTTTATGAATATGTAATTAAAAATCATGAAAAAAATATTTTTGCATTCTTCATAACAAGTTTTTTCAAATACCACATTATAACTAGGACCTTAATTAGGACCTATGGGCAATTACGTTAGTTTGCCAGTTTATATGAATTTTCGTCCATAAGTAGAAGCAGTCTCTATAAATCTGGTCCCTTAGAAATGATTAACCTTGAACCCCAGCGGAGGTTCTTCGTGTTGAAGCTCCAATCAAATGATGAAACTACCATTTAATTTTTTGAAAAGCTTGATGTATTATTCATTTGCACAAATATTGTATCTAGGTGAGAAAAACATTACAATTATATAATTATACCGTTATACCAAATCTTACAATTATAGCGTGGATATCACAAGTCACACAATTTTCTTCTTCGAAGTGGTTGATATTGTTTTTGATAATAACATCACTACTTCCAGGAGCTGTCTTAGCAGGGCGAATTTAATGATAGGTTTAATAATTATTAATACAATGAAAAATATTAATACAATGAACAATTTATTGAAAACATATTTTTGATATAAGATGAATGTAAATATTTCCTGCGCACGGGATTGCTTGCAGTTCACGTTGATGCTGCAACAATCCATTCTCATTCCGTTCCATTAACTCGTAGAGAATTTATTTTCAATTTCCAGAGACTTTAAACTGCCCTCCATTTTATTCTTAGCTATAAAATGATGAACAACACATTTAACACATCTAGAAGCCTTGTGATAATAATATTTATTAGGACAGATTTTTTAAATATTATTAGAACTGAATATCATGCCGTCATTGAGTACTGGTTGAGGAAAGGGTTAACACCGAAACAGATTTATGAATATATGACGGTTACCCTAGAAATATCTGCTATATCGTATACAATTGTTAAAAAGTTGTCAGCTGAAGTTAAACGTGTTCGTCAGGGAATTTATTACGACGCTCGTACCGGACGGCCATCAGGTGTAATTACTGAAGAATGCGTTGAATAAATCTACGATTTGGTCATACTAGGCCACAAATAAAAAATTATGCAGTTATTTATGATTACAGGTATTTCTTGTGAATGAATTTATAACATTTTTTACTGGGATTTTCTAACGTGTCTGCGCGAGACGGCATAAAACCAGACCAAAGCAATTTACCGAGGTTTCTGTCAGTCGAATGAAAATGTAACAGACTTATGATTTTGGGCAACAGTTTGGAGTAGTTTGAAACTAACTAAAACATGGGTTTTTCACTCTAGACTCAAAATTCGGCAAAAAAGAGAGAAGACCGAGGTCACCAGAGCTAAAGGAGACCAAAGCAATTTAGTCACCAAAAAAAATTTGCCGAGAAAATCACTTTGGCTTTCTTATGGATGGCATCAGTTTTCTGGAAGTCGAAGAAAGTCATTATGGTTGATTACCTACCATAGGGTATCGACATAAACTTCATATGTCACTGTATACTCTTATGACTATTGTGTGATGGAATAAAGAAACAGCGGCCAGGAATATTACCAAAAACTTTCGTTTCATCACGATAAAGCCTGTATTTGTGTACCTCTATAGAAATTATGACTCTAATCCATAATTATGAGTTCAAAATAATGCGAAATTTTTCACTTGATCTAGTATCATTTAACTTTCATCTCTTCTCCGATTCAAAGAAAAAATATAAGAAAACACAAATTTACATGAAATGAAGAAGCTGATATGATTACCAACGCACATTTTGAGGTGACTGAGAAAACATTTTTTTAAGTGGCTTTAGAAATTAAATGAAATGCATTAAGCTGACTATGTTGAGAAATAAAAATAAGTTGGTAAACACACGTATTTAAGTTTAGTTTCACCCCCGTAATTGAAATTTACAGTAAGTCCACATCTTTTTATTCAGTAATAAAGGAAACACATCGTGTACCGCTAAGGCACTACAGCGACCAAATCATCTGTAACCAAATGTCGAGGTTGTGGGACTGCGTTAAATGTAAAATTTCAAATGTAGTTGGAGCCTCTAAATATTTAATTATTTCATTTATTATTGTTTTTAATCCGAATGCAAACAATAATGGACGGGGTCACGGTCACATCATTGTCATCCCGTAACTGATTCGTCTAATTACCGAGCGGGAGTTCACGTGGTTCAAAATTTGATTGGTTAATTGTTAGTAAGTGGGATCGTGTCGCAACGTTTCTTAGTTTGGTTAGGTGAATAAAATTTAAATACAGGTTGATTATTTTTTGCTTAGGATTTTAATATATTCATTTAAAATTTCATCATCGTCGATTGTGATTGATAATTATTTTAATGTTGCTAATGGTAAGTATTCGTGATAAACATGATGTGAAACAATGAAAAAAAATCATATCATACATTATCTTAGAAAAACATTTTAACAGTGCGAACGGATACTATTACGACCTATATTATATATATATATATATATATATATATATACATATATATATATATATATATACATATATATATATATATATATATACATATATACATATATATATACATATATATATATATATATATATATATATATATATATATATATATATATATATATATATATATATATATATATACTATTTACGACGATACTATAACCACGATAGATCTATTATCTGGATATCAATTTTAGTTCTAGGTGTAAAACAAGTAGAAAGTCACCGCGTATTGACAATATTAGTTTTAATATGATAGAAAGTACTGATTACTTGTTCTTTTGATTGCTTGCCTTATTTGTTTATAATCCATGAATTACATGCTTTTGGTCATATATCAATTAAGAATGAAAAAAAGCGAGTGAAAAAAAACAATTATTCATATCGCAAATGAGATGTAACTTAATATTCAAATGTAAATTAAAATGTCTGGTTATTGAATGAAGAATAAGTTATATTACGAGTGAATTTTAGAATACATTTTTCGAAAATTGAACACCATCGCTTTCATGAACTGTTTCAATGATTTTTTAGACCACACACACTGTCCTCGATTTTTAGAGATAATCTTGACTTATTAAAATATATACGCTATAGAGTTTTCACGTGAAAAAATTACAATAGCCATAAAGAAATCGTTATTAATTAATTTATCATTTTAGTTCGCTGATAGCACTTGTACAGTTCCCATTTAAATTTCTCGTTGAATTTTAAATAGGATTGAATTTCCATATTTTAAAGCACAATGCTTTAAAATATGGAAGCGAATAACATATTTCGTTATATTCTACTTAAAAACTTGAAAATGAAGACAATATTTAACAAATTGAATATATAAAATTTATACATACATAGACTATGTAACTTGACTTCATGCCACGGTGCGATTTAACCCTGAATATAGATATTTTATGTGTTTCACTTATTTGCTGATTTATTTTTTACTGTTATTTAAATATTTGAAAATAGTTACTAAACTTAAACAGTCATGGATGTCACCATTCTTTGTAAAACTCTCTATATATTCAGACGACTACATTTCTGTAAGGCAATCAACTGAATACAGTTGATATGATTCAGTTACACACAAACACACACACACACACACACACACACACACACACATATATATATATATATATATATATATATATATCAAAAATCATATAATACAAAGTTTCAAACGACGTTGAAATTTCCAGATAATTAAAGTGAAAACAGAATATCGATGAAAATATCCCTAAAAGTTATATTTAATATGAAAATATATTTAGGCAATCTTTTCATTAGTGAAAACCTGATTAGAATGTTAACGTTTTTCGCTATTTTGGGTATTAAAGCAATGTAATTTGTATAACATTCGATTAATTATTGGTTCAGTTATGTTATTTAATATTCTGTACTTCTTTGGTGATGAACAACTTTCCTATCTAATTCTTCTTATAAAAATTCTATAAAATTTAAATAAGATTTTTTTGCCGTTATGTAATATTAATAGAACACTTTTTGAGTTTTGTCCCTTTAAGATTCCTTTACATAAGTGTTTTATATTGATGTAGTGTTATCTGAATCCTGAGTGAATGAAACGTGTATTTTTTTGATTATTTCAACACTTTTAATTAAACAGCATTGCTGCAGAAACTATACTAATCTAAAGTGTAGCCTCGTGTTTTATAATTAGCTAAATTATTTTTAATGGCTATTTTGGACGTAAATACATCTTTATTTACATAAAAGTTGAAAAGTTTTTTTGTGTTGTGTGGTTAGTGGTTTCTAAAGTGCCTAGATGTTTGATTAAATCGTTAATCTTTACAAAATGTTTAATATAGCTTGATGAACCGTATATATATATATATATATATATATATATATATATATATATATATACACATATATTGCAGAATATTTCACAATTATTATCAGTCGTTTTGAGTAAAATGACCTGAATTGCTGCTCCGAGTGCCAATCTAGACGTTCCGTGAAGAATATGTATTTATTATGTATTACTTTATATGTATTACTGTATGTTTATATGTTATATGTATTACTTTAATATAGTTAGAAATTTTCAAATTTAAATTTATAAATGTCACTTAAATTTTTAATTTTTTTCTTTTCAAATTCTTTTTGGCAAGAATTGTATGTCTCGAATTATGTATTTAATTATATAAAGAAAACAAGGAAGAACATTTTATTCAGAAGAAACTAAAAATGAAATAATTTTTTACCAGCCTTTACAGCTTATCTTGTAAGATGATGAAAGAAATTGCGATATGCTCAGCATGCTCTGAGCGCCTCTTTACCATTTAAAGCTATTTTGTTACAACAAATAAATTGAGTAATTTGAAATTCCAACAGTATATTTGAACACCAAAATATTTTTTTGATAATAATTCTAGTGACTTGAAAGAGAAATAAATAAATAACGCATCAAAGATCTATATAATACCTGCACTCGAACGGTTCATCAAGCTATATTAAACATTTTGTAAAGATTAACGATTTAATCAAACATCTAGGCACTTTAGAAACCACTGACCACACAACACAAAAAACTTTTCAACTTTTATATAAATAAAGATATATTTACGTCCAAAATAGTCATTAAAAACAATTTAGCTAATTATAAAACACGAGGCTACACTTTAGATTAGTATAGTTTCTGCAGCAATGCTGTTTAATTAAAAGTGTTGAAATAATAAAAAAAATACACGGTTCAATCACTCAGGATTCAGATAACACTACATCAATATAAAACACTTATGTAAAGGAATCTTAAAGGGACAGAACTCAAAAAGTGTTCTATTAATATTACATAACGGCAAAAAAATCTTATTTAAATTTTATAGAATTTTTGTAAGAAGAATTAGATAGAAAAGTTGTTCATCACCAAAGAAGTACAGAATATTAAATAACATAACTGAACCAATAATTAATCGAATGTTATACAAATTACATTGCTTTAATACTCAAAATAGCGTAAAACGTTAACATTCTAATCAGGTTTTCACTAATGAAAAGATTGCCTAAATATATTTTCATATTAAATATAACTTTTAGGGATATTTTCATCGATATTCTGTTTTCACTTCAATTATCTGGAAATTTCAGCGTCGTTTGAAACTTTGTATTACACGATTTTAACTCGAATATTTGTATTTACATTTTTTTCTTAAAACAAAATACCCAATCGAAAAATAATTTACCTTATGTTCGTTGAACTTACATAATATTTAGTGCTACGTAAGTTGATCAAAAATCCATTTGCATACACTTATACCTTGCATTTATGGCTAGAAATATGAATTTATATAATTAAATATGTATAATATATAAATAGTGAGCAAAATTGGTCCAGATTTATTTAGATTCGACATGAAAATTATGATAAAGGAATAAAAAAGGAAATGCTAAACCTACCCTTATAATAATATATTTGATAGATTTAAATGGGGACAAAATCTTTCAAATGAGTGGAAAATTCTGTTATCACCGAAATTTTTCGAGTCCATTATTATATATTTAATGTTGCAGTTGAACTTCCTTACATGTAGATAGATCTACTTTTATACACCGGCTCGCTCTCTGTATTTGATGACTTAGGATTATACATTATATTATAAAAATATGTGGGTAGGATGCTTCTTGACAAAATCTGTAATGGTTTTACTTGCTTCTGCTGTAGGTGATATCAGTATATAACTTCAATATCCAAAATTATGCAAGATCTTACAAACGCCATAAAGCATTTTTGTTAATAATTTAGATATTATTTACGTATATTCTATAATAGTATAATATAGTATTCTTACTTTAAGGGGCGAAAAAAATTTTTTTTTGTTTGTCTATATAATATCTACAGTATATTTTATAAGCTTAATAATGCAAAAGCAATCTCATTCAATTAATAGATATGTCTCTAAATATTTTGCTTATTGCAGAAGTAGATATCCTATCCTTGAAAGTTCAGTCCTAGAAAGTTGAGTAGCATAAGGATTGTTAATTTAATATTATACCCAAGATTTTTTATGAATGGTTTTTTAAATAATTCAAAGATCAAAAATCATCTAACTGAGCATAAGCCATGTTCTCAAAATTGTTTAAAAATGTATAATATTATTCTGACTTGAAGAGTATTAAATTTTGAAGGGATTTTCGGAAATTATTAAGCGAATAAGGGTATTATGAGAAAAGCCGGTGATGAATGTGCTAAAAATTAAGAAAAAAGAGTTAATTACCAAAGGAATATATAATTAAAAGCGTTAACTATATCAGGCAATGACTTATTATTTCATGATTTTTGGAAAAGTTAATTATATGTAGGCATTCCATGCTTACATAATGATAAATAATTTTAAATCAGAATTTCTTGCTCACTATAGAAGAATATATCCATTCCAGGAAGATTTTTGAACTGTATGTATTTGAAGAAGCATATATGGCATAACTGTGGATTCATAGTAGAAATATAATAGTGTTCAGTAAATAATAGAGGAAGAGAAGTTATGAATCTTAATATGATTGAAATTTAAAAATGATTAATTATAAGAGAAAGTATACTACATTAATCTGCAAGTAAGAAAATTAATAAATGCGAAATCAAAACTTCCCTGTAATACTAATGAAAACGTCAAAACAACCTTTCACAATATCTAATAGTTTTTCCCGTCACGACACTCAATTTATATTTCCTAGTTATAATTAATTATTTGTGTAAAAATAATTGATCATAACTAGGAAATATAGTAATAAAGTAAAGTGAACAATTTAATAGTAGTAATTTATTATTTAATAAGTTCCCAATATCGTGTATCGAAATGAATAAATGTTTCTGTCATGGTATCTCCCTCTCTCGATTCGTGCCATTTTCGATGGAGATTTTATTAGTAATTTCTCGTACAAATAATTAAAACATTAATTAAGAAATATCTTGTTTTATTTTAATAAACCTACAGAAAATATTTTCATACAATTTCATATATAGATTCCAACTTCCTACTTAATGTTTTGTAGAGTGCCGCTATTAATTATTCTAGTAACACTTCCTCACAACTGGCTTACTTTTCCAATTTTATACAGTTAGCAAGATTTGGTGCATTTTGATGTGTATTGATTCATAAAACGGGTAGTTGATAGTATTTTGAGTTGTTTTTATAATGTAGCAAACGGAAAAACATATTTTGCATTTAAGTACTATAAATATACGTTTTGATTTCCTATACATTCTTACAGATTATATTAACTTTGATAGAGCTATCCATAACAATATGCGTTTACTCCATGGAACGAGATATAACTATGTAAGATATCTGGAATTTAACTGATTGTCTATAACATATGAAACGTCAGTTGTAATAGTAATCGAGTAATAAACCGACTTCAGTTATTGAAGTTTGTATGCGTTCTACAAGCATTTACTGCTACCTCTCAACTACGACTAGTTATCAGGTTCTTAAAGCTGATAATCGTTACATTCACTTATTTAAAAATATTCTTTCAATTTATGTTCAAATTATTATTTTTGATAGTTTTATTATTTATATCTTTTTATACGCTTAATTACATATTAAATGTTGTTTACATTTACACTATTTTATTTCATTTCATTACAACATAATATTCATTTTGTTTGATTAAAATATACGAAAGCTAAAAGTGAAAAGAAACAACGCATAGAAATAAAATACCTTCTTATAGTGTCAAGTTGCGTAAAAAAGACATTTTTATTATAATTTTTTTATTTGTTTTTCCAAATTGATAGTCGCAAAGGTTCTGTAACCAAAAAAGGATTAATGCTATTATAAAAAATATAAAATGGGAAATGACGGTTGTAGCATAATAAATTTCCATTACTTTTAAATGATTTAATTTAGAATGTCTATGCAACACGAGTGCATTACATACAATAACATAAATTTTTTTAATTATGTGGATAAAATTACCTTAAGATTGGATTATATTTCACACAATATAAGGTCCATTGTCATTTTTATCAATTTGAAATATTGTTACAATGTTCAATTTATTCGTTTCCGTAGCTTCGCTTAGAGCTGTCTTTCTATTTATTATCTTATTCTTAATTTAATTTGTTTTGCCTTTCTGTTCCTGTGAAAGTAAATTACACAGAAATCGAAAAAAGTATATGTCCCAATCGGAGATAAAGTTAATGCATTTGTACACAAGCCTCTCATGCTTTAGTCCGTATGATTTTATTATTCAACATATTATTTATTATGTCAGTAACAGGTATTCTTAATTTCACGTCATCTTCATTCTTTTTATACTTTTACGATAATATTATAAATGAACAATACAATATTCATTTTTATCTTACGCACTATTTTACTATTCTGACTCTATTTGCAGCATTCGTGTGTTAACGTTTCCCGTTCTACGCGTGCTTGTAACATTTGTGTAACAAGATATATTCTTATATTGTCCAGCGCTGATTTATTAGCATCATTAATTGGATAACGAAGACATAACGTACGTAATCTCATATATGAGACAAAGTTCTACTAATGCCAAAATACTAATATAAAAGGTGAAATAAAAGAAGAGATAAAAGTTTTAGCAGAATTTTTATAGAAAATTGTATACTGTGATTTAAACCTTTGTATTTTGATCGATTGAAAATTATATTTATCATAACACTGAGATTGACCGCTTTATAACCTGAGTTTTAGTAATTTCGTAGATCTCATCATATAGCAAAGGGATAGAGAGACAAAATTTATAAAATTCCACCTCCAGTATTTGCTAATATTAATCATGGGGGTTTAAAAATAGCTACTTCTGCTAATTTCTGTAATCGGGGATCAAGTATTACTGAAGATGTTTCCCACATTTTATTCCAAAATTTCATATTATAACAGTTTTTTTTCCAATCTTCTAAGAATACATGTATTAATACTCCATCTAATATAAATTGTAAATCATCAGAAAATTCAATTTACGATAGGTACATTAGTCGCTACCACAACGAATAATGCACCGTCGGAATTCATAACGACTAATATCAATGAGACAATTATATAGCGACTAATGTACCATATATGTACATTAGTGGCTACCATAAATATCCGATGTATTACTGTTTTTATGCTGATATTTTTGCATAAATAAAATACTGCGCATAAAACATTCAAACGCCACTTAAACACAACAAAACTGATTCTTTCTATTTTCTTTAATTCGCATTTGACATATTTTCGTATGTTTGCCTTTATTCCCCATTTAAGAGGACGTACACATTTTTAAATCAATTTAATTGAATTTGACTAAGTTTTATCATGATTATTTATAACAACAACAGATATTTTGTTAAATGTTTTCACAATTCCAAAACATTATAACCTTCTCATTAAAATATAAACTTAAAAGTAATAATACAAATTCGCGCAGTGAAATTATTTGTCGCTGATTAATCCGTGCACACAACGGAGCAACGCGTGCGCATCGCATCAATCAAACCGCGACGCCTAATTAGTCGAACGGGCGGCGATTAGAGCAACCTGTTGAAGGTTGCTCCTACTGACGAACTTCGCACAGCGATGGGGCACATTTGTCGGTAATCTGAAAGATACAATTAATTCGACGTCGTAACAGTAAAGTGAATGGTAATCGTCAGCAGCGCTCTTTAATAAATATATACGCAATATAGTGATGGTATTCTTTAGTGAGACAACTTAGAGACTTATTGGTCAGTCCAGCAGGCGCTCTAGATAAATTCATTAATTTAGGCTGATATTAGACCAAAAAATAGTCAAAAATTTATTGGGTTATGGGTACTAAACTTCTTTCTTTTTATTACATTTAATATCATCGTTTATCTTAATAAGTGGGAAAAAATTGGTAGAAGGTGTATTATTTTTAATACCTATGAAATTCGTAAATATTCTTTATCTTTATAGAAATTTTTAGGTTTTCACGCCCAACAAGAACACCGAAAAAAATGGTTTTTAGTCTTTGTTATAATTGGCAGCTAAAATTATTGTGTAATAAAATATTTCAACATCGAAGACCACGTTTTGATACTGAAATAGAGTAGTTTTAAAAAAAAAGTTTTTATTTAAAAAAAAAACGATTTTTTTCTAAATTTATTGTATATCAACTTATACGAAAAATATTTTTTTGCTATATTTTATGTTGCTCAGACTGTTCTAGCACCTCTGCCCTTGAATATAACAAGCCAAGTTGACTTTATTTCTTCTTACCATACTAAACAAAAGTCTATGTCTACTATTTGTATATAGTAATAAGTTTGAAATATGGATAGTTTAAAAAATGGCACATTATGAAATTCAAAAGAAGTTTGAGATAAAAAAATGAGAAATTTTCTGAAAATTTAGTCCTTTGCATCTTATAATCGGCTAGGATTGGTTTGTCACGTGCATTCATGTAATAACTACGGATAATTATTGATATTCGTGATAAAAATACTATTTCAAAATGTATACTAATATTTACATTGTAAATAAAAATAAACGTGTTTCATAATTATTTTGTAAATATTAATCATACATAAAAAACAAAATTTAATTAGTAATTAATAAATATCAGAAAAAAATAGTATAATCATTTTTTTTCTTTTTATAATTCTTTCTTCCCCAAAAAAAATTGGGAAGCTGTACCGCTCGCCGATGTTAAGTATAGGTTACATTAAGTATAGATTAGACATTGCCAAAAAAATGATTTTGTATGGAGCCCATGTAGAACAGTAAATATCCCCAATAGCCGACTCATCATAAGGCTTGCGCTATTACGGGTATTAGTCGTGCATTACAAGTGCTTAGACTGATGGCGTTGTCTAGGGAGAATTATCATCCATAGTAGAATCGTCATTATAGATGAGATAATATTGAATTCATATTTATTAAACATGGTGTTAAACATTTATTGAAAGACCTAATTTTGTTTTAATAAACTTTTGTTGTAACTTAAATAACCCTAGTATTTCATAAAGCGTAAGAACATCAGATATTTTACTAGTTTAATATTCTAAAATTTGATAATATTAAACAACTGGAAAATGGTGGGCGTCTCTTCCATAAAGAATGTAGTAAGAAAAAGAATGGGATAGATTAAGGATTTTGGAAAAATATCTGGTATGGAAACATTAGCACGTATACATATATAATTTACCGTTGTATATATTAATGAAAAATTATTGAATTAAATCTTCTGTTCCCTAATGAAAAGCGTCCATTAAATCAGTTTATGAGGGGTATGACTGTAATAAATTGATTGATTGGGTAATGGTAATGGTATCACAAATATTCTGGTTAGGATTATAACCACGCAAAAATATTTCTTACCGCGTTGTAATGCTAAATACTTAATATTTAAATTTACAACTTGGCCAAATCCTTACTAATATTTGATCAGTTAATTTGATTAAATCTACTACTACTTTTGTTAAAATTGTATGGAAACTACGTGACATTATTTTACGACCTTAATCCAGTTAGTAGAAGCTTAAGTAATTTTCACAGAATTAATGTAATTCATACCAACAATTAAAAATATTATATAATATCAAAAATTTACACACAATGTCTCATAAGCAGATGCAAATTCAAAAGATGTTATAGAAAATGAATATTGTTTTTGGTGAACAATTCTTGCGCTGGTAAAATCGCATGGGTGACTGTGGAAATATTTTTGATTAAGAATCCGGACTAATAGCTACCGTAACTCTTGATGTCAATAAACGAAGAAAAGAGGAAGTGCGATAACAGAGTTACAGTTACAAGGCGACAACACTATAATCATAAATATGATCAAAATTTCCCCTTAATGAGAACTTTCCTGACAGATAACATTTCCATTTAATTACATTGTAAACACATTTTGTAAGTTTTACATGTCACTGAAGACCTTTTAACATGATTGCATTAACACACAATGATAAGTAACCAGCTTTATATAAAGAGTTCACATTCACAACCACGCGCAAGAATATTTAACAAACATAAGTCTACCTTATATTGAGATATAAGTATATTGAGCATGTCATGTTTACAACTGCGCAAAACTGACTTTTTGCAAGTTTGGACTACACATATGTTTCACATTTCACATTTACAACTATCCACAAGGCTATCCTGCTAACTTTATATAAGTTTAAAGTTTTCACATACATTTTAAAGTTTGCATTTATAATTACACACAAGGATGTGCAACTAACTTTTCTTAAATTTAGACTTTACACGTATGTTTCACATTTTACATTAGAGTTATGCACAAGGATATGCAGCTAACTTTTCCTAAGTTTGAGCTATACACATGCATTTAACACTTTTACCTTACCTGAGTTTAAGGTTTACACTTAGTATTTTATAATTTACACTTCTCATTTTATATCTTAAATTCTACCTCTCACATTACCTAGTACTTTAAATTTACATGTAGGCTTATTATACTCATTTTACTTTCCATTAGCTTTTAGTTTTACACATAGGGTTTTTAAATTTACAATCATTATACGGTATACAAAAAATATATACCATTTTCCGGAAATTTTATCTACATAACCATACCCCACCGTAGAAAACCTTTTTGTTTTGTTTTAATGAAAATTCTTTCTTATGACCCTTCATTTCTTTCCTATGATTTATTTTGGTAACTTAATAATAATTTTGAAAAGACAGGTGTTTTACATCTAAATGTCAAGTCATGAAATAAGACATATACACATATATATAAATATATATATATATATATATATATATATATATATATATATATATATATATATATATATATATAAAAGGTATAAGGTATCGCATACCGCCGCTTTGTTGATTTTAAGACAAGAAAGAGTGGTGATAGAAAAAGTGCGAATGTGATTTTTATATGTGTATTATTATAATCGCTTTTCATGTTTAAATTGTTAATTGCGCTAAATTAGTCACTTTTAATTGCAAAAATATTATAAGATCAGCTGATTGTGTAAGGAACATATGCAAAACAGAGGATATCCTAGCACTTCAGGAAACATGGCTATTGCCACACGATATTCCGTTCCTAAGCAGCATCAGCGACGAGTTTGCGTACACGGGCAAGTCTGCCGTAGACACCCGTAGACACCTTGCGGGTGTGCTCCGTGGCCGACCGTACGGAGGTGTGGCAGTGTTGTGGAGGAAGTATGCGTTTCCATCAGTGTCACTGTTACCGTGTACTAGTGATCGCGTAGCGGCTGTTAAGATTGACATCGGTGATCGTTCTATGATAATTATATCAATGTACATGCCTACGGATTCGAGAGAAAATCTAATTGAGTTTACGGAATGTCTAGGCTAGGTAAATTCCATAATTGAGAATAGTGATGTAGAATCTGTGTATGTGATGGAGGATTTCAACGCACTTCCGGGTGAGTTATTTGCTAATCAACTCTTATACTTTTGTGTGGAACAATCCTTGACATGTGTTGATATCGATGTGTTAGCGAGCGACTCGCATACCTTTGTCAGTGAAGCACACGGGTTCCGCCGGTGGCTCGATCACTGTGTGGTCACAGGCGCGGCGCGTGAGACTATTGATCTCGTGACTATATTATATGACACTTATTGGTCTGATCATTATCCGATGCAGTTAACATGTAATATAAATTTAGTAAAGCCCAAGATTGTATCTAATTGTAATAATTTTTATAAAAATGAAATAATATGGGGGGAGAGGCAGACTGATCAAATTGAATTGTATTATAACTTTTGTCATGACAGGTTAAGGGATATAGACCTCCCAGCCGACCTTGCAACTTGTACTCGTACTAATAAAATGTGTAATTGTGAAATTCATAAGTTATTAATCGATGATTTTTATAACAACCTAGTGTATATTTTAAGTGAGGAAGCAAAGCAGTCTTATACTGTGAAGGCGATACCCGGTAGGGGTAAACGCATAATAGGGTAGAACAAGTATGTGAGGGAGGCTCACGGGAAGGCTCGGTAATGTTATCAAAATTGGTTATTGTATGGGAAACCAGGCAATGTTTGGGTATATAGTGAGATGGTTGAGTCTAGAAGATTAATTAAGGCAAAATTAAAATGGTGTCAACATAATCAACAACAAATTAAGTTGGATATAATAGCACTACATCACGACAAAAATAACTTCTCTAAATTTTGGAAAACAACAAACAAGTTGAACCTTAAAAGCCCAGCCGACCCTTGAATGTTGACGGTGTGCAGGACTCCTCTGCAATAGCGGAATTGTTTCGTCAGGGATTTTGTGTGAAAGCCTCTAGTGAGTCTGCGCAACTGGGGCCACCGAGCGTGTGTGATGGGGGGACTGTGCCTGAGGACATTAACGTAAGCTTCACAGAGAAAGATATAGCATCAATGATTAAATCAATGAAATAAGTCACCAGGTTATGACAGCCTTAGCATCGAGCACTTTCGGAATGCTGGAGAGCCCTTGCCTAGAATCCTAGCATTATTATATAATATCTGTGTTAGCCACGCCTACCTACCCGAAAAGCTAATGTATACAATTGTTGTACCCATCGTAAAAAACAGGACAGGGGACGTTTCGGACGGTTCAAACTACAGGCCTATCTCATTAGCTACGGTTATTCCGAAGGTGCTGGATGGTCTGCTTGATGGTCACTAAACTAGGAGTATACAACTGCACGACGGTCAGTTCGGCTTTCGGGCGGGCCTATCCACTGAAAGTGCCATTCTGTGTCTCAAGCAGACTGTGCAGTACTACACCAAGCGTAAAACACCAGTGTATGCCAGCTTCCTGGACCTGTCCCAGGCATTCGATATAGTTTCGTACGACTTGCTATGGGCCAAGTTGCGAAATGACACTAGTTTGCCTCCTGAAATTATATCTATGTTTAAGTACTAGTACAATAATCAAAAAAACACAGTGAGGTGGGCGGATAGTGAGTCGGACGAATATGGTCTTGAGTGCGGAGTGCCTCAGAGGGGGTTAACCTCACCCAAACTGTTTAATATATATGTAAACGGGTTGATTGGAGAGCTGAGCAGTACCGGAATCGGATGTCATATAGATGGAGTGTGCGTTAATAACATCAGCTACGCGGACGACATGGTGCTGTTCAGCCCTTCTATCGGCGCGTTACGCAAGCTGCTACGTATATGTGAACTGTACGCGGAGGATCACGGACTCCGTTACAATGTAAAAAAAAGTGTGTTTGTGATTTTTAGAGTACCCAAAAAACCATATCCAGGTCACTCGGTAGCCCTCTATGACACATCTTTAAATAGAGTAACTCATTTTAAATATCTGGGTCATTGGGTCAATGAAGACCTCAAGGACAACATGGATATGGACAGGGAACGCAGGGCGTTGACTGTGCGCTGCAATATGTTGGCTAGAAGATTTGCACGATGCACGGGACCAGTAAAGATTACACTGTTTAGGGCATCCTGCCAGACTTTCTACTCGTGCAGTTTGTGGGTTGATTATACGCGGCGGGCATTTGACGCCCTGCGGGTACAATATAATAACGCGTTCAGGGTCTTGATGGGGCTTCCGCGGCACTGCAGCGCTAGTGGTATGTTTGCGCAGGCGCGCGTGGACGACTTTCACGCTATAATGCGCCAGCGCAGTGCGTCCATGATGGCGAGGGTGCCGGGAAGCTCCTGCAATATGCTGGACACGTGCGCGGGCCGATTGGACCTACCTCTTTTGACACACTGGATAGGCCTACATGCGCCATTATGATTTAAATTAAATGAATTTCTGATTGACTTAATTAAATTAATTGATTTTATTACTATTTTACTTTGAATTTGATTTGAGTAGTTTTGGACTTGTTTTATTTAATTTGACCTGACTTAAGTAATTTAATTTGGTGTAGTTTGATACAGTTTAATATTATCTGATTTAATTGACTTAATTGATTATGATTTAATTTGTATTGATTTTAAATTTTTTTACTGCAATTGGGTTTGACTCCATTTAGTATTGATTTTATTTTATTTCATATTTTATGATTTATTAATGATGTAATTATTCACTATTTATACTAACATTAGATTAAGAATATTGTTACCTATTAACACAATTGTATGGACTATGTCTGAAATAAAATCTTATTATTATTATATATATATATATATATATATATATATATATATATATATATATATATATATATTTAATAACAATATTTGTGAAATACGTGAATACGTAAAAGAAAATAAATGTATCATGTAATATTTAGTTACGAACATTTATCGTAATCAGATGTGAAATGTGAATTATACAAACCGGTTATAACGAGTTCTTGATCCCTCGAAAGTATTTAAGTTCCGGAAGCCGCGCAATTCCAACCATCAGAGACCCTTAGTCGTTAAACAAGCGTCAAGTTATCTGAATTTCTACTCTCATCAGTCTAACTTTGAATTTCTTTTTAAAGTTCAGTAAAAAATTTAGGAAAATTTTACAAACTTTTATTTCCAAAGTTTTTATTTGGCGAGTTTTGAAATTAAGTACGTCCACGAAGATTACGTTCCAATGTTCATTGTAGGCTATCATTACATCGAATGTTATGATTTTCGCGCAGAAACAATTAAATACTTAATAAATTATTTTATTACCTGCCTAGAAAATTATCACTTTTATGAAATAGTTATTATGCAAAAAACATTTTTCATTTCTCACTTCCTGCCACTCACTTAACTTTTCCAAAAAATAAAGACATGTCTTCAAATTAATTATATTTGTGCAGGGAGTTTGAATAAATTATTGTAATACTTTATAATCATTTATAGTTTTCTTGATAGGTTTGATATTAATTGTCGAATTTTATTTTCGTCTAATGTTTAATTTTCGTAGTTTACTTTTCGCTTAGTGCTAATATAGATATTATAGTTTGAACCATTTATGAAGATACGACTTTTTTGTCTTTTAAATGATGTTAAAATTAAGGAACGTGTGGCAGGAAAAAAAATGGTTTCTTACGAAATATAATTTAATTAACTCATCTTATTTTGAAGAAAAGTGTTTCCAGCTTACAGATAAATGTGGCCCATATTTTTGTGGGCTGTATCGACTATACATATGCAAATAATATTTGCATCGATAAATTAGGTAGCAGTTTAATATTGATCAAGCGACTTATACAATGTTTTCCTTCTATCCTATGGGTACCCTTTGATACCTTTTTATCCCTATTGTTTGTAATAGGGTAATTACAAATTTAAACAAAATTATGTATAATTAAAAGTATTGAAAATTAAAGTTTTTTTCTTTATATATTGCTGCCTGGTACCTGTCTTTAGTCACAGTGTGTTATTTAAGGCTTCAGTTTTTTTTATTAATTATTTATTTTACCTATAATCGTCCACTACGACCCGTGAACCGTGATAACACTTTTTACACTCAACCGCTCATTATACAAATTCTTGAACTCTTTATTCTGGTTCTGCTTCTGCTAAATCTCAGTCACTTATAACACAATAAAACAAAAAAAAATGCAAAATTCATATTTAGATACAGTAAGTTTATGATTATCAACTAAGTATTATTTATTTTCACAAGCTATGTACTTTGTTTTGTTGACATCCAGTTTATTGTGGTACTCTTCAATGTAAAGAGAAAATGACTGAACGAAAAACTTTAATGCTCTTTTCCAAAACAATGTCATATTATTTAATTCCTTTTATTCGTTTCATCATTCCATTCATTTCCTTTCATTACTCATACGCCCCGAATGACAGAATTATAAATTCAATAAAGCCACAAAATCCCGGAGAAGCATCTCAGAATAGAAATGGGCGAGTAGATGTGTAAAAAACATAAGTATTATTGATAAAACCTTATAACACTGGATTCCTTGAATGTAGAAGGGCAAGCAAAATATAATTCGTAAATATAGCCAGTGATTTTTTCTTGGGAAGTAACTGTCTAAGCACTTTTATACCAATTATATCTCAGAAAAGGCGGTAATGAACATGGGGAAATATACTTCCCTAAGGCTTGGTGTAAATTTTTTACATGGTATTTGTAACAGCAAATTGAAATTAACAAAACTTTTATACAGCCCATACGATCGGATTTCATTGGGCCTTTTTAGTAGACTATTTTTTCATGTTTTTAAACGAACGTCGACGTCGAATTTTAAACTTTTTTTTTAATTTTGTAAGCCCAAAAATTATATTCCTTGCAGATATTTAGTTTCACTGAATCACATTTAAAATATTTCATATAACAATAAGATTTTTTGTGCAAAAGATTTTTTGTGCTTCGTTGTCGACAACAGTGCTACTATGTATGGAACACATGAAAACCCCCAATTGATTAATCTCTGAACTAAGGCAGTAAAAGGAAATATATTAGCTACAATTCTTGCACATTAAATGATAAACATTTATTTTACAAACGCGTAACTAACTATGAAGTTTAAGATAGAACTGGCTTTTATATATAATAGGTTTTAATTGTTCAAATTGTCTCTAATAAAATTTTTCATTGAAAAATATGATTATACCATGAATAAATAAATTTAAAAAATTAACAGACAAAATACGTGTGAAAGAAAAATATGTTGTATGTCCTAGCGAAAGATCCCACATGAAATATACGAAATAACATCAATATTATAGGGACATCAGTACTTTGAAAACTTATGATATTATATTGTTTTTAAAGATATTTCTAAAATCTTTTATTCTTTTTTTTCTTTTTCGTCTTGTCATTTTCAAGGCTCAAATCTGGTAGGTTAATTTAATTTATATTACGCTTGTTATTCATAGCCAATGCTTAGTTTTTATATATATTTTTTTATTATTTGTAATGATAACGTGTATTTTAAATGAATGGTTATCATAGTTTTTCGTTCGTTAACTGGAATAATTGTTGTTAATAATATTTTTTTTCCGATTTATTTAACACGCTTTGCTTGTTGGTATATTAGAACGTATTCTTCCTAAAAATCTCAGTGATATTATTTCAGTCATTTGTAACTGTTTCTATTAAAAATAAATAAATAAATTAATTAAATAAGGTTGATATGTTATTTAGGTAAAACTGACTGTGGGTTATTTTTTTCCTCTTAAATATTCTTTTCTATCAATTTTTCGATTGGCCCCTAGTTTATAAGAGTCTGGTAATAAGAGCATGCTTGGTGTGAGTTACTAGTTAATGTGGAAGTTTGATCTCTCCAATTGCTTTCGAAAGTAAATTTAAAGTAAAAGAAATTCCGCTTGAACCAAAAATGAGAAATGACACTATTTATTGTCCATTCTTGATTAATTATTAGTATTAATATGAGTTTGCATCTAAATACGACACCTAGTGCATTAAAGTAATTTATGATATATGTGAAATCATGAACTTTATATTTCCATGCCACTTTATTTTAGTGGCGCATTTAATTACGCAGTGTGGTTTTCTTTCGAATATTCAAACCGTGCTTACTTGGCTTTAAACTATGGAATTATTGGATACTCGTCAAAGTGTAGTAAAACTTGACCGTAGAGACCTGTAAAAGGTAAAAGTGATATTTATATAGAGTTTAAGAGAAATAAACGTGTCCATTAAAAGAAACAAAAACCATAATATTCTTACCTACACTTATAATTAAGAGGTGTATTTTATTTTCTCTAAACACACTGGTCAAAAACATCCATTAAAATTTCTCGTGTCACCTATTAGGAGACGATCTAGAAATTTACAGAAACACTCAGACACTGCATTGCATCTTGTGATATTTAGACTGCTGTTAACTCTTTGAATTTGAATTTTAGCTTAATCAGTTAACGGGTCTTAATAATGGACAGATTAACCGACTCAACTAAGTCATCGACTATTATTACAGATAATCCTAGACACATTTTAGTTCATTTAAGACAGTTGTCATTAAATGGAAGAGGGTTTCGCTCTTCGCATGTATAATTTAAAAAGATCTGTGCCTATTAGTTGATTAATATCTAAAATGGAATTCTAATTATCTCATTTAGATAATTTATATAAGCCGTATGCTTCAGCAAAACACGCGCTATAAATGTCTTCAAAATTGTCTGCCCTTTAAAACAAACAGAATCCCATTAAATATTATTACTATCATTACCAAACTATGGAAACGTGAACTAGATTGATCCTAACAGTTTTCTTTAAGAGTTGAAAGGCCTTCAATAATTTTAAATACTATATGTATATAGCCTCGGAAAGTATGACATTTCTATTCGTGATTAATCTAGCAGTACATCTTCATCTACTTTTTAACATTTCAAATAATCAACACAACCCTTCCTATTTCGCTTACAGACTTATATTGTTGTCTATTTATGATCGGTTTAGAAAACCCGCATACGTTCTTTATTTCCAAACACGGTACGTTGAGATATTTTTCTTATAGTCATAAATTCGGCTAACATAACTTGTGGTGTGTGCATTAATGTAAACCAATAAATGTTAAAAACAATGATATGTTTGTAAATATATATATATCCCTCGCTGTATGTAAATTAATATTAAATATTCATATCCATGCGTACAAAAACGATGATTTGAAGCTTTGATGAAGACTACATTCTGAAATACTAAAATACCGTTCGTATATAAACGCATGCCAGCCGCAAACTATATATAACGGACCTCGGTATGATGTCGCTATATAGTGATAACCCTACTTCAAGAGTAGATGGCATTGAAGAAAATGATTGTCTGTTATCGCTGATATAAATATAATCTACGTCATATGTCTGTCGTATTTAATTATGACGATAACTATTATCTATTTCTGAATAAACTTATATTTATGACACACCGATTTTCTGTGCTATTAGTATTGAACATATAAATTATAAAGTATATATAAAAACGCTCAAAAAACAATTTGACGTACCCCTTATTTACTGTTGGGTCAATAAAAATATCATAAGTATAACATTTCTTTGCTAGAGCAATAGCACAATACACCATATGGTACTTACTAAGCTATTTAACTTCAGCGCACTCCTTAGTCCCAAAACCTATGATAAAAACTCCTCTTTTTGCGATAAATCATCTCACCTGTTTGTCCTAATATGTTTATCATATTAAGCAAAATATCTGTGTAAGAATTAAATAGAAACATAATTTATATAGCTTGGATATTATTTCATTATGTCGTAAAATTAACGGAACGTATCAACGCAGTATTCGGATATGATTTTCATTCCTTATTGTTAAGGCGATATAAACGATATGTTCAAGACAAATCCCAGAAGTGGAGAACGGTAGTTTTATGAGTGTATTATGAGTATATATATATATATATATATATATATATATATATATATATATATATATATATATATATATATATATATATATATATGTATATATATATGTATATATATGTATATATATATATATATATATATATATATATATATATATATATATATATGTGTGTGTGTGATGTATATTGATAATTATAAAACATTGTTGGTTCTGGTCCTTTTACTGTTACAATATTTGATTATAGAAATAGTATTAGTTAAACAAATTAATTTCTTGCAGCTGTTTCAAAATAATGATTTAAATAATTGAAGGTAATGAAGTCTGAAAAAAATCCATATTGTGTATGGATTTGACGTTTTGCGATTTGACGTAATTGAATATATCAAGTTAAACCTATCAAGTACAGGTAAATCTCGCACTGCACGGGTTTCGTATACGCTTACGTGAATATAAAAATTTAAACAAAGTGTTTCAGTAAGAAACCTAGGGTATATTTATTTTATGTTTCCCGTTAAATAACTTTAGTTAGTCAGTCACTATCAGGTAGCGTTTTTATTACGTTTTTATATCCTCATTCTTGCTGTGCATATTGTGACAAATATAAATCCGCTTATATCCTTGTTTTAATTATAAATCATTTTAAAATAATAAAAAAACAATAATGAAGTATTTTGGAAGTTTAAAAATTTTACGGTCGCCTTAATTTAAAATGAATAACAAAAGAATGAGTTTGGAAAAATAAAATTGCAATAATTTTTGCTTATAAAAATTGCAAGTCAACTGTGCTCTATAAGCTAAAAGTATTGATATTTCTCTACCGGAACTGGAAAAAAATACAATACAGTGTCTCAAGAACGATGGCATGTCTTTGTTTATTATTATTTTGTCAACGGAATTCAAACGTATTACTTTATTCGAAAACTGTGAGACAGAATTTTTAATGAATATTTGAAACCAAAAGTCAACTAAATAAATTGAAAAATCCTGAAAGGTTTCATTAACATAAGATGGTGCTTATAGACAAGCTTAATAAATCAAGAAATTGGAAAGTTTAGTAAAACAATTACGAGAGAGCGACAAAATTATTATTAAAACTGCTGTCATTACAGAAATAATAGGTACATTTCCATTGAAGGTCAGATCGACGCAACAAGCGTGGCTTACTTTCGATTTGAAATAAAAAACAATAACCAACTTTACTGTACGAAGAAAAATATTTAGAAAGTAACTTCGCTAGAAAAATGATAATCGCTTCTGAAAGTAACGAAAAACCTTTAATTAGATAGCTCGATGTTAACATTTAATGTAGAAGACAAAGGAAGGTCAGAGTGCAATTCGCAAGATGTTTGAACATTAAACAGAGGTCGTTTGCTCTTATGCCGTGAACGTCAATATTTTGAAACAACTGAAATAATTTAGTGGAAATAATCTTATTTTTGGCAATAAACAAAACTGGAAATATATGGCAAAGGAAGTAATCTAATTGAAAAGTGTATTAACGGAAGTTTGTATTAAAGCTCTTTTTTATAGAAAACTGACTAGTGAAATGGGTTAAATTAAAAATTTATAATACTATGTACGGCCCTCATATAAAACTAGTACTGAATGAGAAACTAGTACATGCTAATTAGTACAATATGAAGTAAAGTCTTAGCATGAAAGGTTAGGCCACATTATTTTAAGGAAAGGGCCTACATACGACGAGTCAGAATTTATATCTGTATTTGAAGCAGACATATAAATACTTCAGTTTAATTCATTTTTGGTACATTATTGTTTTTCAAATATATCTTGTTGCAAACGGGTTTAACAAGATGATATTTATTGATCCATTAAAGAGCTAATTTAAGCATCAACAAAAACAACTTTTACTTACTTAAAAATATGTCTTCAACGATACTCCACATGTGTACGTTGAAGATTGTTTTAGCGCATTTATATTTTTAGAAACCCCGCAGTATAATTTTAAGTAATTTTATGGTCCACAAATAACTTGAGTTTAGTTTCAAGCCAAGAAATTACATATCACGCATGAATTTCCAATCAAAATACTTTTTCTTTTATAATATATAGATAGACGAACAGACGGACAAACAACGGTGTCACAGTATATAGTTCCAATAAGAGAAATGTATATCTGTAATTTTATATTATATGTTTGGTGACGTTTGTGCTATGTTTGGTGACGTCATATTACGGAAGTCAAAAATAATCACTGATAATAATAAAGACATAGTTTTTCTCTATAATAATAGTAGTAACAATAAGTGGTGAATTCATTGAATCATCGGTTGAGGGTATTGCAAACGGTTATAAATAAATTTATTATTATTATTTTTGGTTAATTAAGTATAAGTAATAGTATTCATTTACGTATTGGAAAAATACTAAGTTTGATGCGATAGTATTAAAATGCGATAGTTTTGTGTTTTTTTGTCGTGCCTATGTTCTTGGCATTAAATATAGTATTTAAATTCAATTTAGATACATTCTCCAAAATTTGCTTATCAAAATCGTAAACCAATACTAAAGTAGCAAGCTGAATAAAAAATCATATATTATAATTCTCGCGAAGCAATCCAAAACGTATACCAACATATACTACATTATAAGGACAGTTTTATATATAAAACAAGTTCATCGTCGAATAAAGTTGAGGTTGTTTATACAATTTACAAGATTATATGCAAAAATAATTGTTTAATCTGTGAAAATTTATTAGATGTAAAGTACACAATTATGTTTGTAGTTATCTATAAAATTAAAATATAACTTTATCATGAAGATAAAAATCTTCACCTCCATGAATTTTACAACCTTTTTATTGAATATATTTGGCGTTAATTTTGTAGAAATTCATTATTCACAATTAAATGAAACTACGTGATGTAGTACTATTTCTACTTTCTTTAAGTTCTTTACCACGACCTAGGTTTCGTTGTATTACAACATCTTCAGGTAGGATATTAGCTAAGAATAACTCTTAGGAACATCCAACAGCATTTATATGTTTCAAACACATTTCTGTTATAGCGGAAGCCGGGTCTGTGTGGGTTTTCCCACTGCTTGTGTTAGTGAGTTTATTGTTTGGGAGCAGTGTAGGTTTTATTATATTTCCGAGGGTTATACGAAATACAAGTCTTTTAGTGAGTATAATAAGTTCAATTGTTGTTTTTCTATGAGGTTGTACAATGCAAATGTTCTGATGTATGTAACAAAATTAACTTGAAGTTATTCTCGGTAATATATTTAAACAAAAGTAAGGGTATCTGAAAGTTAGAACAAGATTATACCACTAATTCTACATATCTCCGGTTTTGTTTATTCATATATTTATATATATATATATATATATATATATATATATATATATATATATATATATATATACATATATAAATATTTATTTATTTTAATTTTTGTATACTTATATTTATATATGTATATGGGATGAGACAATTTGAAAAGTACTGTAGTATCATTGTTGTCTAATTGTATATTGTTTAGAAGATACTACGTATGTGTGATGATATATATTTAGTTGTTCATTTAGTATATTGACGTTGGTGTCTCTTTTATGTCTGTTTATTTCTAATGTTTCTAGGATATTAAGTTTATTACCTTTTGTATTTATTTGTAATATATAGGGGGCATTACCAGTATGAGGGTGATGGTTATTTTCAATGAGATGTTTAGCAAAGTGAGATCCATCCCTCTAGAAAAACCTATTTTACATAAAGAAATAAAAACTATAAAACAAATCGCAGTAAATAATAATTATAACCCATCAATTGTCACAAATTGCCCATCAATTGTCACTGTACCGTAATAAATTAAGAAAAATACTAATACAAGAAATATATTCGGTCGTGCCAAATAATAATAATATTTACTATAAATCTATCCCATACATAGGTAATGTATCACTCAAATTAGGGAAACTCTTAACTAATAATAAAAATATAAATAATACAACATGTGCTTATAGTACTTTAAATAACTTGGGTAAAACCCTTATTAATAATAAAGAAAAAATAGATAAACATAAAAAGAGTGGTATCTATAAACTTAAATGTAACGACTGTAATAGTGTATACATGGGTCAAACAGGAAGAGATTTTACCACAAGATATAAAGAACACATTGCCAGTTGGCAAAATAACAAACCAGACACATCTCAGTTTGCTAAACATGTCATTGAAAATAACCATCACCCTTATACTGATAATGCCCCCTATATATTACAAATAAATGTAAAAGGTAATAAACTTAATATCCTAGAAACATTAGTAATAAACAGACATAAAAAAGACACCAACGTTCGTATATTAAGTGAACAACTAAATATAATACCATCACCCATACTTAATATCTTCTAAACATAATACAATTAGACAACAATGATACTACAGTACTCTTCAAATTGTTTCAGCCCACATACACATATAAATATAAGTATACAAAAATTAAAATAAATAAATAAATAAATATATATATATATATATATATATATATATATATATATATATATATATATATATATAAATGAATAAAGAAAAGAAAGTATGAATAAACAAAACCGGAGATATGTAGAATTAGTGGTATAACCTTGTTCTAACATTCAGATACCCATGCTTTCTATTATCATTATTATTATCATTACAACCTCATAGAATAACAACAATTGGACTGATTATCCTCACTAAAAGCCTTGTATATCGTATAACTCTCTGAAATATAATAAAACCTACACAAGCAGTGGGAAAACCCACACAGACCCGGTTTCCGCTATTGTGTTTGAAATATATAAATGCTGTTGGATGTTCCTAAGAGTTATTCTTTGCTAAAATTCCACCTGAAGATGTAATACAATGAAACCTAGGTCGTGGTAAAGAACTTAAATAAAGTAGAAATAGTACTACATCAAGTAGTTTCATTTAATTGTGAACCTTTTTATTATAAAGTGTAAAGATTATGATATATTTTAAAGGGTATGTTAATTTACCTATTTACCTAATGTAGGAGTTTTAATTTCTGCTTTCAATCTGTATCGGTTTAAAAAATTATCAATTAATTTCTATTATTTTCGTAACACTTGAACGATGTTCCGATAACATAGTAAATTCCTAAGAACATTCTTTTTCGAGAAACTATCTCCAATATAATCCCATCCCATTATTTTCATTTGATGATCAAATTAATAATTTTACGCACAACGTACATACCTAAAATGATCAATATTTGCCCTCTAATATTTTGAATTTTAAAAATTTTTTCTACTTTAATATAATAATATTATAACAAAACTAAAACATTTTACTTCGTTTTACATTATTTTCTTTTGTATATATAGATTAAATTAATATGATTATAGATTTATTGGTTTTAAAACATTTAAGGGAGAAGAAAAGAATGTCCCAACAAAATATCTCAATAAACTTAATTATCATATCATGCCACAATACCAAAAATAAGCGGTCTAAGAATATTTTTTGTATTAATTATCCCTCATTACTCCATACTGAAATATGGTGAATATAGAGCAAACGAACACTCATTATCTTGCTTTAAAAATAATGATATCATAGCTCAATCAAAAGGCAGCCGTCTTTTATCCAATTTTGATGCTACTTGTATAAACAACATCTATTTGTATTTTAAACATACCTTTTAATATTGCCTACATACAAATAATACAACGTCAATGTAAAAGTAAGATTAACTTTGCAGAATTCGTAAAGTTAATCTCATTTTATTAGCCATCTAAACAAGTGGAATCCAGAATTATCACAACCACAAAATAAAGACACATAGACAATTTTAACAACAACATTTGGTTTCAGTAAATCTAGAAATCCTCAACTAAAAAGAGAGTCGACAAAATCCTTAATTAATCGACAACATTGTAACTTTTTTCCAAAAGTTATTATGTTAGGATAACAAGAATTACTATCTTGCTTTTTAAAATGCCATTTACAAACTTTGGTTGCGATTTATCATTTTCATATCTTGACCCCGCCAGCTGACGTAATCAGTAATTTGCAGACGTATCAGGGTATGGCAAGGTACTAATTAGTAATACGCTGTAAAATTTGAACGTTAGGTTCTTTATTGTCTATACACATAATAATGTTGCAGAATTGACGTATCTGTGCATTGAAGGTATTTGCAAAAGAATGGATTAGGGGACAATAACAAAAGTAATAATACCTAATAATATAGTTTTTGAACTGTTTGTCCGTTCACCTGTGAGCTTGAAAATAAAATACCTTATTACCTGTTGTAAAGAGTTTACAGTTAACATCAAGTTATAAACAAGATTGCCGACAAAATATAATTTAATTGCATATTGAAATTATCTTTGAGATTATCTCAGTCAAAAGATTATTTTACATTCTGACTAGATATAATTCACATTATTATGCACATACATTTTGAACAGATCAATGTGTAGTCCCTACATAGAGATCTGAAACGACTACTCACATGTAACTCAACTATTTGTGCTAGTCGAAGCATGTTAGATTTAATTGCCTTATATAAGAACCTGTAATTAAAAATCATACAATAAATTATGAATTCCAAATGCTTAATAGAGTAGTTATTATGAATTTTGAAGGAGTGATCAAGGACTGCGTTATTGTAATTAAATTATTGCTGATTGAACCAGTTATCCTAAAATGAAGGTAATAATTATTTTCTATTACAAAATAATTAAAAGTAATACAATTTGTTCTATTCTTATTGACATAAATGCTATCGTGGCCTAAAATAAACATTTTAATTTTGTAGAAATTGAAGATTCAAGAAATTGAAGAGATATTTATTTTTTCATTTACTTTTATCGGGTACCTAACCATAAAATTAGCTTATTGATGTACGAAAGATTTTCATAAAAAAAATTTGTCAGTTTTTTTATATTTTTGTCAGTTTGTTTTAACAGGCATCATATAAAAAACGCTGATTCAATTATGAAAAAAATTTTCACGGATATAGGGTTTGACTGGAAGCAACATTAAGTTATATAGTATTTATATAGCATTTTATCAGAATCGATGCTAAATGCATCGATTGAACGTATGCAAATTGAATAATTTCAAAAATTCATTTGCATTGCATTTCCATTTGTACAATAACAAAGAAGAGACTAGCGGCTCGACGCGTAGTAATAACATAATATAGGTAAGTATATCGATAAACTTCACTACGTGTGATTTAAATGATGCACTGTAATTTTCCACCGATACACGCTTTGGTGAAATGGACGTGGCCCGAGGATAAGTACGAAGTAGTGCGGAGGGGGTAGATGTTTAAGATAGCAATTTGATTGAGAACATTCCTCGTTGTTGGTCACCTTACGCACATGAAATTTTTTGATAATGTATATATTCGACATAAACTTACTTTTTTCTTCAAATTTCTTAAATTTTGAATTTGTTATCAACAGTTGTAAATTTATTTGTTTTGATAGTTTTTTTTTTATTTTTCATTTATTGTCTAGGCATATAATAAACATGTAGAATTGGCCTATGTGTATAATAAAGATATTTAATAAAAAATTATGGAAAACATAACAAAAATAAAAGAGAACAAAAATATTGTAATGGTATTTTTGTTTGTGTATTTGTTTGCAAAAGAGTCTGTATGGATTGTTTAAAATATTACAAAGTAATTAAAGGGATAAGGTTTACGACGATTTATGAATAGCCAGTTATTTCATCTACACATTGTACTGTTTATAAGTATATTAAGTATAAGGATCAAATTATCTTTGCTTATCCTTAGTTTATAGGTTGTATCCTTAGTTTATAGAATCAGTTGTTAAAACTGCTTTTATTTTTTAGTTACTTTAATCTGTAATAAAATTTAAAGTTACGTGATATAACAATGAAAAGGCCCAAAGGAAAGTGTTTATGTCAAGGAAAGGTTGTTACCGAACAGGAACCGAAAGGTTGTTTCCTTTGCCACAAATGACAAAACTATGTGATTATTGTGAAATTTGATTATTAATTCGTCTATGCGCCACAAACTAAAGAAGATTGGATTTTGACTAAGTAGATTTAGAGTTTTCGCTAAATATATATTCCAACACAAAAAAAAGACAGTCAGTAATATTTTGAAAATTTAAAAATAACAATCAGCAAATAACGGTTTTATTTTTTATGTACGAACGAAAAACTGTCTAGTTAAGGATTATTTGTTGATTACTTTTTTTATTTAATGATTATTAAAGGATAAGAATAAGGACTATTTATTATTTTTTGTTACTTTCCTCGTAATTACAGTACTTATTTAAGTTTTAAAGCAATTAATTATAGAGTTACACATAAAACTAATTAACTTAAAAACAAAGTGAATTATTTATGGAAATATTCACTTAATGAAACTCAAAGGTATAATTTTGCCACTACACGTAGAAAAAATTGATGTAAAGAGCGAATATACTAAAATATGTTTTATTAAAATAACAAATAAAATGTATATTATGAATATATTTGCTCTATATTGAAATATTTATATAGATATACTTTCTTGAAAATGTAGTTATTTAAATATTTCAATATAGAACAAATATATAATACAAAAATATATACATTATCAAAAAATTGCATGTGCATAAGGTGACGAACAACGAGGAATGTTCTCAATCAAATTGCTATCTTAATAAAAAATATTGCAGAAAGTGATAGTGCATTTTAGTGCGCGGAACTTAATTTTTGTGTCTAATATACAAGATTAAAGCTTAGGCTTCTCCTTAGATTTTATAGGTTTTCGTACTGACAATCAATTTTTAATATAACTTAATACAGAAAACAAACCTGCAAAGTTCCAATTCGATAGTATTTTAATTTTCGAAATTACTAGTTACATGAAAAATTGCTTATGAATCTAGCATTGCTCTGGATTAATTTTTTTTTTCTCAAAAATTTAAGATTCCTCAAAGAAAACTTGTCGCGATCTTTTTAATATATGCGATTCAAACAATTTTTTCTATACATATTTCCAAACGAATTATATTTTAATACCTTAACCCTATGTAGCACTTCTCTTTGATAAACCTGGCTTAGTTTTAGTTTTCGTCAGGAAATTTTTTCCCATTTAAATTTATTTACCGAGATAATTCTCGGTAAAGACAGTTAATATAATTTTTTTAATAAGTATTAACTTGTAGTAAAAACCATTACCAACATTTTCCTGTCCCTATTCTTTTCAAATGTTTTGGAAATCTGACTTATAAAGCGGCCTAAATCTATTATATTCTATTACAATACTGTCTATAGATTTCATTTGGATATGTCAGTAGTTTATTTTTAAGTTCATTCAATTTGTTCACTATTTAATGGTAACGCGAGTTTAGTTTTTTAAACACAGATGGTATAAACAAAAAATATAGGTAGTGCTCCTGGTTAACTTATACTCAAATAGTTATGGTAGTGCTCCTGGTTAACTTATACTCAAATTTGTATTTTATATTTTACCTACCACCCTTTCAAAGTTATATTCTACATAATAATGAAATCCTATTTTAAGTTTCTTTCCTTTATTTCTATTGTGAATGTGTTAGCACATTGAATATTTTCAGCCCATTGAAAAGACCGATACCAACTTTGATATTTTTCCCAAGCTTCATTCAAAATACTCATATATACGAAGAGATTAATATCGTTATATTAAATTTAAATACTCATAAATACATGACTTCTTCAGCCGTTCTACGCCTATCTGAAGGTCCATAACTAGAATGTTTCTCTACAGCAGCATGCATTTTCACCTGGAAAAGCATGTATTTTTCCATTCATCCTCATTGCAAGACAAGGCACTATAATCGTCGTAATTTTATACATCGTATTTGAAACTATTTGCCCTTAATTGCAAATTGTCTATACTATCGTGCAATGCATAAACTATACCATAAAACATAGAGCAGACATCAGATGGCCAAATGATAATCATATGTGATGTGGCTTTTCCATCCACTGAAAGGTATACATTTTCAATTGTAATGGAAAATAAAACTAAATTTAAATGAAAATGAAGTCAGGAATTCAAAACTTCAATGTAGCTAAATGCGTAATAGTAAATAACATTTATCCAGTTCCGATACCCATAGCCAAAATTCCCTTACCCGCAAAATGGAAAATAACAAGGATTTATATTTAAATCTAAATTGTTTAGCCGAAGTTAGGTATTTTATTATGTCGCAATAGAAAATATTCCAATTTGAATACCGAAAAGCCGTAAGTGCCACGTTTGCAAATAGCCTAATTGATAATGTATTAATTTAATTTATTATAAATGTAACTAAATTTGAAATTGTTTTATTTTTTGTATTTATTTTATGTTTCAAAATGTAAATATAAAATAAAGATAAAGAAATGTAAAACAAAATTATTCATACAGTGGAAAGTAGTAAACTATTCGAAATAAATTGAGTCTATAAATTTGTCGAAGGATAGCGAACAATTTGATTAACTTGACTAATTTATATTTAACTAAATCAAATTCCATGGAGTTAGAATTATAACAAATGACCTGTCAGTGAGTGAGTCAAACAGTGGGTGATAAATTGATATATTTCTGAAGTCCATATCACAGGATCTATCTAAATTATGATAATGAATTTGATATTCTGCATGAAGCTTAATAGAACGGTATGTATATTTACAATATGTAAATTTTGGGCTAAGCCCGAAAGGGTCACGAAATGCTTTGCGTAAATAGTGGCCAGTGTGACTGTGCGACCCTTGTTCTGAAACTTGTCCTGTGCTACAATGGGCTCTTACATTGCACCAAACTGTTACGTCAGTGGTTAAAATTGTATGATGTTTACTCGAAAATATACTTTCGCTGTATTGTACCTAACGATTTTGATTATAAAAATTCCGCTTAACATGGCATTAAATTCAGACAAAACAAATAAACTTAACAAATTTCGTCTTGTTCCATTAATTTTCTACTGGTTAAATATTCAGAAAAAAATTATTTAAACAGTTTAAGTAATATCTTTCATTGACTAATATCTATAAATAGGTGAATCAGGACAATTTATTACCTTATTAATTACAAATTGACCCTATTTTCCTAAAGTAAATGAAAAGATGCATTGAACAAATATATGTTCTAATGTCTTTTTAATAATCATAAATTATTTTTAAGTAGCTTTCCGTTTTGTGCTATAAAATAATGCTCGAATAAATAGTGATAGTCGTATTATATGCCTTTTATAAACAAAACATATCAAATTATGAGTTACCAGAAAATTTTGTGTCATCTTTTTAATTTTAATACAACTTTTGCGCTCATCTTCGCAAGCGCATTTTTTATTTCCTTCGATTCAACCCTAGCCAATAACTTAAACCTTAAGCACAACCTTATGTCTTATTAATAGTCATTGAATATCAGCAAAACCTTAGGTATATCTAAATAAAATAGAACGGGGGCAAATCTAAAAAAAATTAATTCCAAAGAGATCCTCATTTATATATTGTCTCGAAAAGCCAAATTAAAACACATTTTAATGCTCATGTAGCAATCTAGAAATTTTCTTTGTACCGATATGTTTATTATAAACTGATTAAACCTACTTTTATAGAAAATAAAACGTCTTTATTTTGTTTTTAATGATGTTTTTAAAATTAGGCAAATAATACTGGGATTATGAAAAAGTATGGAAAATATATAAAAAATTAACGGGGATTTTTTGATCCATGCATATTAGAGGAAAATTTTAAGAGTATTTAGTGTCAAACTTCTCAAAGTTCAAGTTTTTGGGACAGAAAACTAGATTGAGACAAGGGAATTATTTGAATATTTTACTGTGTCATTAGGGAAGATTCTAATTTTTCCATATCCCTGAACATTGGACAACATTTTTTCAGTAGATATTTAGGTGATTTAAAAAAATTTCTAGGTAAAATTTAAAATGTTTAACCCCAATATTTAAATTATGTATTTATTAATTTTTTAGAGAAAAATAGCTACAAATTTTGAAATATGAAATTATTACAATTTCCTTCAAGCAGAAATGTACTTCCTAAACTTCACGTTTGTAGAAATAAAACTTGAAGCTATACGCTGATAGTCAGGAAGAATTTTACATATTATATATATATATATATATATATATATACACATATATATATATATATATATATATGTATATATATATATATATATATATATATATATATATATAGACAGATAGATTAACTCTTCATATTATTCTATCGCGAATAATATATATAATTCAACCCTAAATACCGATAAATTCTGCACGAATAACAAAACTGGTGAAATAAACGTATTATATTATTAAATATGGGTATAAAAATTGTTATCACAATGTTTTTAATTGTGGATTTAGCTCATTTTCCATATAAATTTTTTTTAAAGACTCTTGGAACCACAGTCCTCGTTAACGTGAAAAGTGATGAAAGCTGATATGTTGAAGTTTGGGAATTCTCCAAAATCTTTTCGCATCAAGTCGACAATGGTAATGGTAATAATTCATAAGTGATATGAATTTTAGTTATAGATTTTTTCTTTTTCTTTAAAACACGTGCCCAACGCAAAAGAAAATTGAACATAGTGAAACAACTTAGGAAAAACAATTAATGGTTTGAAATTTAAATATCAATTTATTTTTATTTTAATTTTTAATTTGACACATTTTTACTGTAAATGAAATTTCCTAAGCGGGACACTAGTCTCACACGATTTTTACATGCGTTTATTTATATAATAACTTAATAAGCAGGACGTTACTTCACACTGGTAATCAAAGAATAATAGTAAATATTTGACTTTGCTACTGCAAGCAAGGGAGTTTTACTTTAAAATTGAAATATAAAAAAAACAGGAAAAATAATATCTGGAAAATATTCTTATTTTCAAATAGACCCATGGCGTAAGATATTTATAGCTTTATTTTATTGCACTGTATTAAGCCATTTATTGTGTTTGAATGAGAATATATCTTCGAAAAAATATTATTATCAAAACAATAACAAAAAGTATTATAAGTAAAGGGGAAATACATGTTTATCATCACTACTTAAACCGCATAAATTTCAGTGAAATGGAATAAATATAAAAAATATTTAATAAAACTGAATATGTTTGCTTTATTTTTGTGAATACGCAATTGGTACATTTCAGTGTTTATTAGTCATCTGGTTGTCATTCCGTTCACTCGTTCTTATTTAAGTTACACTTATGTAATATAATAATTTAACCTAAATATGTTCCGTAAATTTGGGATTGGGGCGTATTCGTGGAATTTCTTTAAGATTTGCTGGACGTTTACAACCTATTACATTTCTTTTTCTATATGCGTGTTCTCTAATATCTTTCCCTTTAACTAAAGCATATTGCTTTTGGAGTTCTAGGAATTATAGGCTCTTAATTATGTTTAGTAGAACTTTGTTTCAGTGCGAGATCAAGGAAATGGTTCTGCAACTATTCAGTAATGTTCTAATCCCTTTTTATGGAGGAAAAGGTCATGAAGAACAATTGCATCTGAAGATCATTTATAATTTTGCATAATGCTACCATTCCCAACTCTTCTAGAGCCTGCAATGTTTCTGTTATGATGCGGTCTGACCCGAGAGCTTCATTAACTTTCCTGAACGAAAAGTACCTAAAATCAACTTTACCATATCATAATTAGCGTTTCGAAAATAAGAGAGCTAGTCAAAACACAATTCGGCACTGTGTTGTTTTCATCGACTTTCTTAATCTCGTATATCAGTGCCATATTTATCATCAACTCGATCCAATTATCAATTGGATACAGGAGAACAGTAAGTGTATTTGGAGTTGCTTAGTATTTTTTTAATTCTGTGTGGTTTATTCTTCCGAATGTGCTTCATTTTTGTCACATATCTCTTCCAGATAGCGGTTTTTTATATTTTCTGCCATATTTATGGCATGAGATAACATTTTATTATCGGTGTTAGGATAACATTTTATTTATTTTTTCCTGCGATTGCCCTTAAAATTTTAAGTAATATCCAAACCTTTCTGGAATTACTATAATATAACATGAAATTTATAACATTATTGACGCACGTTTTATAATTGTGTCCTAGTTCTTCATGTTTCTTTGCAGTTTAATTAGACTTTGTTCTAATTTTGTTTTCAAAACAATTCAGTTTCAGATCTACGTACACATATTGTGTAGGTTTGAGTGTAAACTTTAAGCGTACGAACAAATCTGCACTGAGCAGCTGATGGTCACTGCGCTTTTATCCTTATAAACGACGACGTCCAGATATGAAGAATGGTTTTAATATCTGCTAGCAATTACCGCAATTGAATACAAATGACACATTCCTGAAGAGTCTTTTTGGCATATTTTACGCTCAAGAATTCAAATGTATTTGGATGTCGGATATAGTCGGGTCATCTTATGCAGTTATTTTTGGTCCAATTTATTTAGATGGGGATTTCTTGAAATAATAAAGGTATTGATTACTATTACTTTCTATTTTGGGTTGTTTTGGGACTATTTAATTCCTCATAGAAGAATTAAATAGTCTCGTATCACAGAGACAGGTTAATTAAACGCCGACATGAAATTAATTTTGTAATTTAACTATTAAAAATTACTATTTCGACGGACTGTGGAGTTCTGTTATCCTTGAGTGTTAACGTTTTGTGTGGTCTGTTATTATTTGTAGTCCTGTCAGTTATTATATTGCAATTTTAATATAATTAATATTTCTGAGATGTTTATAATTTTAAACAAAGGTTTACCTGTGTATACAAGTTAACAGCACATTTCTTTAGTAACGCCATTGTTTCGACGCCATATTAATCACTTGCTATAGATTGGTCGTAATAATAATTTCCATATCTCGAAAAGCATAACGATATCGAATTTTAGGTTTGCGTCTTTGTTTAGTAGTAAGAACATTTCTGGTATCAGTATTTTAATTATCACTTGGTGTATGGGACAATTCTTTAGTTTATCTAAGATCTGCGTACCACTATTGTTTAACTTATCGTATTGCATATTTTTAAAAACCTTATCCTCATCTCATTCTTCTATCTTGCGTTCCTGTCATTTGTCCGTTATTTCGGGTTATGCCTGTAATTTTTCTGTTTTCTATTTGTATTAAATAATTGTCGACATGGAAATATTTTCATCTTTTTTACAAATCAGACACCGCCAACATTTTGACAGTTTAACGGTAAGTCGAGTTTTATGGTGGCGATATTTTCAAGGAAGATTCAGCTATTATTTATGTCAGTGTATATATTTTTGGGATTTGTCGTATTTAATTTTCATCTAATGCCATTTTCCCAACTTTCTATTAAATCTTCAGTGTCTCACTTTGGTATATGTTCATGTATCATTTTTATTTCACATTCAATCGTTGCATCGTAAAGAAGTTATGAGTTTTTCGTTATCGTTAATGATGTCATAGTATAGTTACGTATTAGATTCCTGTATTATACTTTTACGAGGATCGTTAGATCGATACCAGCTAACGGCGACTATTGTTCTGCGTACTCTCATATTAATGTCAGTTCCAAACGCGCTCTAACGATTACTCGAGACAACAGCTCAAAACCTTTTTATTTTAAAAACACCATGTCGAATTTTAATTGATTTTTCACTTTATAAATGTTTATTTATACAAGTTTGTGTCTTCCAGATGGTCATTCTGAATGCTAGGAATTGATCCTACTTTTAGTGATTGAGGATTGTTGTTTATGTCATTGTTGTTTATCGCTTTTTCTTTTATTTTCAAATACAATCACTTAAAAAATAACTCAAGAAATATATCAAACTGAACATAACTGCAGCATCACATTTGTCGGCATAGTCTTTAGTGTTTTGTGTACCCGCCATTTTATGCATGCCATCATACTACTTAACGATATTAAATAAATAAATTACATTCTTGTGTTTCCAAACTTTTGGTGGTTTATATTTTAAGGAATACAGCATGAAATATAACTAACGTCTCCTCTAGTTTTGACTTAAATACCTCATTTTCAATATAATGATAAAAATTTTCTGACATGAACATGATTAAAATTCCTCTCCTCGTAAGATAAAATGGCGTGAAAAAAGGATAGGGGAGAAATGAGTAAAATGATGAAAAGAAAAGGAACAAGGAGACATAGTCTGATGAAGAAGAGTAAGTAATATTCATTACTGTAAAATCTGTTAACAATTTAATGAAGCAATACCGTTTGTTTCGTTTATTGATCCATTGCACATATGATTTTACCCACGTGATAACAAGGCAGAGAGGTTTATATAGAAAATATTTACTCCTGAATAGTTTTTTTTAATGCCATTATTTTATATGTTTCATTTTGCCTTAGAATGTGGTTTATTCAAATTCACTAGGAACGCATAACCGATAAAAATGATAATATTTACAATAGTCCTAGATATTTTGTCTCATATTTATTTAAAATCAGATTAATAAATGTTTCTAATATATAAATATATTTGGTCTACATAATATATTTTTGATAAATAAGTACATATTATTTAAAAATATGTACATATTTATTTTCGTTATGGTTTATGTTTATTCACGCCATTTAATCTTACGCGTAGAGGAATTTTAATCATGTTCATGTCAGAAAATTTTTATCATTATATTTATATTTCATGCTGTATTCCTTAAAATATAAACCACCATAATGTATATAGTTTGTAATATCGCAACTAATGTTAATATATATATATATATATATATATATATATATATATATATATATATATATTTATATATATATATATATATATATATTTACACATATATGTATATATATATATACACATATATACATATGCACATGTATTTTATTGAATTGTATTATAATATTGTCATGTTTAATATATGAGAAACGTGAAGCCTTATATTATTATATATTAATCATGCATGTTTGTAAACGTAAAAATATTATTAGGGAGTAAATTGCTTATTATAATTGTAAGAACTACTAGGTAACGCTATATCAAAGACTGCAACTCAGCCACGAATTTTAGGATGAAAGACAGTCATATTAATGTTACCATACACCCAAAAGAACTGCAAAGGAACCAAAATGGTAAGAACTAATTTTAATCCCTTTCTTTTCAGGGTAAAAAAAAAATAAAACGAAAAAAGGATAGGGGAGAAATGAGTAAAATGATGAAAAGAAAAGGAACAAGGAGACATAGTCTGATGAAGAAGAGTAAGTAATATTCATTACTGTAAAATCTGTTAACAATTTAATGAAGCAATACCGTTTGTTTCGTTTATTGATCCATTGCACATATGATTTTACCCACGTAATAACAAGGCAGTGAGGTTTATATAGAAAATATTTACTCCTGAATAGTTTTTTTTTAATGCCATTATTTTATAAGTTTCATTTTGCCTTAGAATGTGGTTTATTCAAATTCACTAGGAACGCATAACCGATAAAAATGATAATATTTACAATAGTCCTAGATATGTTGTCTCATATTTATTTAAAACCAGATCAATAAATGTTTCGAATATATAAATATATTTGGTCTGCATAATGTATTTTTTATAAATAAGTACATATTATTTATAAATATGTACATATTTATTTTTGTTATAGTTTATGTTTATTCACGCCATTTTATCTTACGCGGAGAGGAATTTTAATCATGTTCATGTCAGACAATTTTCATCATTATTTTGAAAATGAGGTATTTAAGTCAAAACTAAAGGAGACGTTAGTTATATTTCATGCTGTATTCTTTAAAATATAAACCACCATAATGTATATAGTTTGTAATATCGCAACTAATGTATAAAAATTTGTCAAAATATAGAAAGACGTACAATCCTTTTCACGAATAGGCAGACTGGTGTAAATAACTAATATTTAAAAATTTAACACATTTAATGAAAACTATTAATTTGTTGATAACCAATTTCATTTTAGTAAGCATCTGTTTCAGTAAAGTTAGTTGAGCACGAAAAATATGCAAAAGCGAGATAATGAAGAATTATTATCATAATCACATTAATATAATGAAAATTTAAGTTTTATTTGCTATAAATATTTAATACTCAAATTAACCTTGTTATCGGTATGAACGACAAGTTTGGAAACACAAGAATGTAATTTATTTATTTAATATCGTTAAGTAGTATGATGGCATGCATAAAATGGCGGGTACACAAAACACTAAAGACTATGCCGACAAATGTGATGCTGCAGTTATGTTCAGTTTGATATATTTCTTGAGTTATTTTTTAAGTGATTGTATTTGAAAATAAAAGAAAAAGAGATAAACAACAATGACATAAACAACAATCCTCAATCACTAAAAGTAGGATCAATTCCTAGCATTCAGAATGACCATCTGGAAGACACAAACTTGTATAAATAAACATTTATAAAGTGAAAAATCAATTAAAATTCGACATGGTGTTTTTAAAATAAAAAGGTTTTGAGCTGTTGTCTCGAGTAATCGTTAGAGCGCGTTTGGAACTGAATTAATATGAGAGTACGCAGAACAATAGTCGCCGTTAGCTGGTATCGGTCTAACGATCCTCGTAAAAGTATAATACAGGAATCTAATACGTAACTATACTATGACATCATTAACGATAACGAAAAACTCATAACTTCTTTACGAAGCAACGATTGAATGTGAAATAAAAATGATACATGAACATATACCAAAGTGAGACACTGAAGATTTAATAGAAAGTTGGAAAAATGGCATTAGATGAAAATGAAATAAGACAAATCCCAAAAATATATACACTGACATAAATAATAGCAGAATCTTCTTTGAAAATATCGCCACCATAAAACTCGACTTACCGTTAAACTGCCAAAATGTTGGCGGTGTCTGATTTGTAAAAAAGATGAAAATATTTCTATGGCGACAATTATTAAATACAAATAGAAAACAAAAAAATTACAGGCATAACCCGAAATGACGAACAAATGACAGGAACGCAAGATAGAAGAATGAGATGAGGATGAGGTTTTTAAAAATATACAATACGATAAGTTAAACAATAGTGGTACGCAGATCTTAGATAAACTAAAGAATTGTCCCATACACCAAGTGATAATTAAAATACTGGTACCAGAAATGTTTTTACTACTAAACAAAGACGCAAACCTAAAATTCGATATGGTTATGCTTTTCTAGATATGGAAATTATTAATACGACCAATCTATAGCAAGTGATTAATATGGCGTCGAAACAATGGCGTTACTAAACAATTTTTTTTTAAATTTTTTTTTTTTGTGTTTATTTGCAATCAGTTCCAAACTATAAGCAGATTTGTTCTATGTCGTTTTATCATTTCCAAGGAGCTCCTCAGCAGGAGACACCTCATCCTTCACCATCTGTCACCAATTATATCATGGCGTTTCAGTCGTTTATTGTAGGAGATGGTTGCTAACAGTAGCTGAATCATTTGGGTGGTTTTCCAGCCGTGTTTTATATTTATGCCCTATTAATTTTAACTCCTCCTTAATTGTTGTTATTTTCAGAGCTTCGTGGATCTCTGTATTGGTGATGAACCATGGTGCATTGGAAATGGTTCTTAGCATACCATTTTGCAGCCTTTGCATTATGTTTAAATTGGAGTCGCAAGCACTTACCCACAGTTGTGCACCATATGACCATATTGGTTTCAGGATCATTTTGTATATCGGCAATTTATTGTCGATTGACAATTTAGAGTTGCGTGCCATCAACCAGTAAATGTTTCTGAACCGCATGTTCAGCTCGTCTCGTTTTGATTTGATGTGCTTGTTCCAGGTCAACCTTCTATTCAGATGCATACCGAGATATCGAACAGAGTCAGTCTGTGGCAGAACATTTTTTCCCAGTTTTACTGGAGCACAGCTTCCTTTCCTCAGCGTAAAAGTAACTTGTACGGATTTGGTTGTGCTGGCTTTGATTCTCCATGTCTGGATCCACTCGTTGACCCTATTGAGGTTTTTCTGCAAGACGGTAGATGGTATAATCAGATCTTTGTTGCTCGCGAGAATTCCAGTGAAGTCAGCAAAAGAAGCAGTAGTTACCTCGTTTGTTTCTGGGAGGTCTGAGGTGTAGATGGTATACAAGGCAGGACCAAGGACTTCCCTGTGGAACTCCCGCCATTACATCTTGGATAATTGACAGTTCTCCGTCCTCTTTCACCTGGAAGATTCTGTTCGTGAGGTATGACTCCATCAACGAGTAGTAACTATGCGGTAAAGACGTTTTTATTTTATAGAGTAAGCCCTTATGCCATACCTTATCGAAAGCTGCCTGGACATCTAAAAATACAGCGGAGCAGTATTCCTTCTTTTCGATAGACTGTCTAATCTTATCACAGACTCGATGCACTTGTTCCACCGTAGAATTATGTTGACTGAATCCAAACTGATATTTAGGTATCACTAGGTCTTTGTAGGTCTGTATGATGATGCGTCTTCCGGGGGCTTTCCTGGCTTGTGTATAATTGTTACTATAGATACCTTCCATAGATTGGGAAAGCACTGTACTCGAAGCACTCCATTGAAGAGAATAACTAAAAACACCAGTGCTTTCCTGGGAAGTTGCATGATAACTTCTTTTGTGATGAGATCGAATCCAGGGGCTTTTTTTTTAAACTAAACATTATGACAATATTATAATACAATTTAATAAAATACATGTTCATATGTATATATGTATATATATATATATATATATATATATATATATATATATATATATATATATATAATATGGTATATATAAAACCCAACTAATTGTATGTGTATAATGTCATTATTTGCAATTAAATTACGTTTAATAAATTTCAAAAGTAAGTATAAATATCATTATTCCTTTAATTTGAGACGAATTTAACTATTTTACTTTATGCTAATTATAATAGGATTAATAAAATTCCAATTTTTCATTACAGGCCTCCTCCATCGCCCTCCAACGATCTATTGGTCTATCTCTCGAGTAAATCTATCGAGCTACATGTCCAGCCCATCTCCATTTTAGTTTGCAAGAGTTGCAAACCAGCAACTCTTTGCAAAAGAGTTGCAAGGGAGCACATCTCCATTTTAGTTTGCGTCGATCCCTTGTGTTTTGTTTCTGATATCGAAATTAATATGACGATCACTTATTTTTACACCTAGTATGCTCCTCACGGTTTCTCTTTGAAATATCTCTATTTTTTATTACACCCTCAGCAAAATGACCACGTTTGGAATCCACATCAATTCATATCAATATATTTTTGAGATCTAATAGAATTTTCAATTTGAAAATATACTTCATAGCCCAGTGTTTGCTTCACGAAATCTTGATTCATCTCTCGAACTCTTTGTAGTAGGGTCTGTGAAAGTTATATTTTGGCTTTGATAGGTACACTCATTTTCCTAGTTATTTTTTTGAAATTTTATTCTGGTATTTATCCTTTCGCTACAAGTCATTATACATGCTTTACTTGCGCTCATTTCTAAAGTTGTTAGAAATAACAAGAAATAACAATGCAATAGTTTCCGCCGTGTGGCATATCTTTTCATAACTTTCGCTTATCAACACTATGCCATCAGTAAATCTGAAGTAATTTATGATTTCCTATGGATATTTATATATTTTGCGTCCGAGTTAAGTTAATAAAAGATGAATCCCAAAATGGCTGTAAGCAGGTTCGGGAACATTGAATCGCCCTGACGAGGTGTACTCTTGAAGAAAGAAGAGGTGTACTCTTCTTATTTCAAAGGAATTTCGCACTTGTTTTAGTGTAACCATAACTTAACTTTTTCTCAAATCTTGAATTATTTGCAGGCGAAGTATGTCTATGTTACTATTTTAGAGCTTTTCACAGCATCTTGCGTATAATAAAATCCAATATTTTAGAGTGATCTATAAACACTGTGTATAGCGGCAGTTTGTAATCATTATATCCCTTTATTATTTGAGTTAGAGTAAATATGTGATCAGATGTAGTGTATTTCGGTCTAAATCTAACTTATTCTCTTTATTGGTAGCAGCGTGTGGTTGATTTAAGTCTCCTTCGGAATACGTTTGCGAACAGTGTGTGCGTATTTTGTAATATGCTTATTGATTTGTAGTTACTGATGTTCAAGGGATTTCATTTTTGCAGTTTGGAGTGATCACAAGTCTCCTCAGTCTTTTGATACACAGCACGTAATAAGTATTTTATTTAAAAGTATCAATAATGTTGGAGATAGATATTCAATAACAGTTTTTAAGATATCGTTTGAGATTGCATATTGGCAACTTCTAGCCAATTTTTTTCTTGATTTCAGAGACTTGACGCTTTTTCTTACTTCGCTGTCTAAAAAATAGTTCATAAAATGAATTATTACTCTTCTTGAATATATCTCTGTTAATTAGTAACCGTCACTTCAACCAGAGCAGCATGTATGACTAATTTTTACCAAATTAAAAATCTGTTGGCATGACGAACAGATTTTTAATTCAGGGAAGTTAGCTAGTCCAATTGCGTTTTTTCATAAGTCTTTACAATTCGCATTATGACCTTTTACCAATCTCATTACTACTGAATATTGTATGGCGTTCATTCTATTTTAGTCTGAGTAACTTACTATATGCTTATCATTGGCCATGTGCCTTTTTGATTTTCTACCTAGGTTAAAAGTTTATCCATTTTTTTAAATAAAAAAATGAATTAAAAAAATCGATAAAGCTAATCCAATGGACCTCGTTTCTATATATACCACCAAAATATCAGACTCTATCGTCAGATTTCGCCCTTCATTATATATGTATATATATATATATATATATATATATATATATATATATATATAAATATATATATAGAAATTTATAAATTTATTGCAATAAAACCATTAATGATGCAAATATAAAATAAAGAATAACTTAATAGTAACTTAATTCAATATAATTTAATTATCAACATGCATAGAAAATGAGATAGGATGATAGGAGGAGAAGTCATAGTCTAATAAGGAGAATCTAAACTGTAACGTATTTTTAAGACAAACTTTGAAAATATAAGGCGACGATGCGTTTCGAATTTCAAGTTTATTTCCAAGTTGGGCATCAAGTACAGTGAAGGAGCACTCGTAGAAGGCATTGTTAAGTTTATGGATAAAGAAGGTGAAGAAAGAGTCAGAACTTTATCCAATGCCATGAGACTTTAAGGCTTTGAATTCAGAAGTGATATGAGACGGACTACAAAGCTTCTTTAATGTCTTGAAAAGAAGATATAGAATGCGTAATCTATACCGATCACGTATTTCTATGCAGCTTTGAAACGATCTAATTGTAGTGAAAACAAAAATCTTGAACTCATAGTTTATTTAATTATTTCTTTGATGAATAATCACCTAGTAAACTTATTGCTATAGGAGTAGTCTCTTCCAGTTAACTAAAAGTGCATGATAGATAGGTACGTGGCAAAAAGTGACAATAACACAATTTAATAATTTTTTTGGAAATAAAACAAAAAAGACAAAACTAATGTAATTTTAGGGAAATAGGATTTTTAGATGAATTTCGAATATATGAATGGTGATTATAATCTGATATCAGAATTCGCAAAGTTACTCACCCACTCAATTTAATTTTACGTTTGCATGCCATTAGTATAACCAAATTTTGATTTCAGATCGATACAACTATTGTTATTGTTTTTGTGTACACCGTAGGACTATGTAATTTGAGTGAGATAAGAATGAGATTACAGTTGGATAAGCTAGGAGCCGGTATTTGCCTGTAAAAGGAAATATGTTTGCTAGATAAGAAGATCAAGTAGGAAACAGTAATATTTAATGTGGAAGGTATCAAAGGAAGATAATAAGGTACGATTGCTAATGTAAATAATATTCCACAATGACCACAAACGTGATTACCATTATACGAAAATATGATTGAAAGCCAACGTCCTCATAAGACGTAAATATAGTGGCAAATAATAATCAATAAGGGTTTCAAGTTGACTAGAATAGGAGATTCCAGAAGGTGAGTAAATCAATCTTAAAGTATTTTGCTAAAAATTATTACTTTTAAAAGAAGTTCTATAATGGAAGAGTGACTAGCTGGACGCTGTGATAAAATTTTGAAAGGAAAATCATCACCATAATAGATAGCAATCTTCGTTACTACATGTTAAAGTTTTGCATTTGCATAAAATCCAAACAAGTTTACAGCAGAATGTATTCTCTACTACGCATTTAATTGTTCATTCTCTTTGAAACAAAAATTCACCTGTGAACACAAACACTGCCTTTTCTAGACTATGAAAATGTGTGCCAACCTAATTTTCGGAACGATTGCTCAATAAATTTCAAAGCCTTCAACGTTCATGACTTGTTTCATTATCAACCTTAGAAAATGTTTATTACATTTCTTAGTTTTGCGGCTCAGGTGGATGGTGATTTATGACTGGTGTTACAATGGACTGTTTTTGCTCTATAATATTTTGAAAAATCCTAATATTTTCTCTTAACTTATTGCAACGTTTACAGCCTTTCCTGTTTATCACCTGGAACAAAGTTTTGAGAAACTTCTCATGCTTCTTATCTTCAATTAAGTACCTTTTTCTAATATCATTTGTTTACTTGATAAGTTTTTTAGGGTTACATAAAATAAATAATTAAATAAACTATGCCTTCAAGATTTTTGCATTCACTACAATTAGGTAATTTCAAAGCTGGATAGAAATACTGGATAGAAATTGGTGTAGATTACACATTCTATATTTTATTTTCAACACATTAAAGAACCTTTGCAGTCCGTCTCATATCGCTTCTGAATTAATAGCTTAAAGTCTCATGGAATTGGGTAAAGTTCTGACTCCTTCTTTAACTTTTTTATTCATAAACTTAACAATACCTTCTACGAGTGCTCCTTCACTGTACTTGATGCCAAACTTTGAATTAAACTTAAAATACGAAACGCATAGTCGACTTATATTCTCAAAGTTCGCCTTAACAATACCTTCTACGAGTGCTCCTTCACTGTACTTGATGCCAAACTTCGAATTAAACTTAAAATTCAAAACGCATCGTCGACTTATATTTTTAAAGTTCGCCTCAAAAATACGTTACAATTTAGATTCTCCTTATTAGACCATGACTTCTCCTCTTATCCTATCTCTTTTTCTATGCATGTTGATAATTAAATTATATTGAATTAAGTTACTATTAAGTTAATCTTTATTTTATATTTGCATCATTAATTATTTTATTGCAATAAATTTATAAATTTCTGTATATATATATTTATAATACATATAGATATTATAAATAATATATATTTTATATGTATACATATATATATATATATATATATATATATATATATACGTGTGTGTGTGTATATATGTATGTATAGTTGGAATATTAAATAAAAGCCAACTATGTCGCGGTTTTACCCGCGCATATCAACTTAAGTATGTTGTACTTCCCCTTGCGGTCATGACTGCTCTCTGTTCGCCAAACGATGTCGATCGCCAGGGTCACGGATATATCAGCGGTAATACTGGCTTGAAAAACCTATAAACAAACGGGTCTCTTTCTACTTTTTATCGTTTAAACAATTTTCCCAACTTCTGTTACGTGTTTCATTACTTCTTTAACCCTACAAATTCTAAATATATAACCGTGATAATATATAGCATACCTATAATGTTCCTCATTGTTTAAGCTTTCCAAAGTAGAATAATATTTGAAATCAAAAATGCTGTTCCAGGTATTAGTGCTAACGACCCTTTCTGTTTCATTTATTATTATAGATTAAAAGATGAAAATGAAACAATTTTATTTGCATTCAATTAGTTTTAAATCATTTAAATATCATATATTTTACAATCAAAATATTTAGAATAAATCAAACGTTTCACAGAAAAAAATCTGTCATTTAGACACAATAGTATGTTGTACCTCTTCTGTACTCTCATTCAAACATGTTGCTGTCATTTTCTTTACCTTTCCTGTACAATCCTACTTTAACAAAACGCGAGATTATATGGAAAATTTAAAAAAAATTACGTTTTTCTCTGTGTTTCATTATATATGCATATTCACACACACATTTACATATATATATATATATATATATATATATACATATATATAAATATATATATATATATATATATATATATATATATATATATATATACACACATATATATAAATATATATATATATATATATATATATATATATATATATATATACATACACATATAGATCTTAGCATGGAGCTGGGATAGATCGCTATATAAACGGATAAACGAACTTGTAATACAAAGCGGTCCGCCTCTAAGTCAACACGACGCAACCGCTCCATCCGGACGCTACTCGACCCACACTCATCTTGGTAAACACTTAAGGCTCGAGTGTCGACCTTTAGACCAATTCGCACAAAGTTGCCTTCCCTCATAATGGGAAGAACACTTACTTCATTCCGATCTTTTTCTAACCTTTTTTCGAACATTTATTTTATTCAGGATCCTTGGCTGTTAATAGATCTTAAAATGAACTCTTCATAAAATAAACAACACGTGGCCAATACTTACAAAATAGTTAACAAGCTCACCAGGGATTTATAATGTTTAAATAAAATATAACGTATATTACTTATCGCGAATATAAAGCAAGCATTTTTTATTTGAGCGTGGAAACAAATCCCAACTTTAATGAAACATACTTTCTTAATTTTTATCTAAATTAACTCCAAATCCCAACTTTAATGAAACATACTTTCCAATATTTCGTATGATTTAATATATTCAAAATTTCAGTTACCTAATAAAAATATATGGTTCTAGACCTTATTTAATCCATGGCAATTACACAAATTCTTTTAGACATAAAATTATTCGATTGATTTTTTAAATAGTAAATGCAGTAATGTTCACCTCCATAATCTTTTTAAAACGTAATCCAATAATATTTGTAACAGAATACAATAAGGATGAAAGAGAAATTGTTTTATTCAAAAGTTAGAATTCGTACAGAAAAAACGGGTCTTTTACTCTTGGTAAACCAACCTTGAGATAATGACTCATAAATATTTTGTGATACAATAGTTCGATATTATGTACTAGAGGAATAATTGATATCGCTCAGCTAATATGCTGTATACTATCGATACCAGAAATATCACTTAACCTAAGGGATAAAACACTGTTTTTAAGAACAGCCAAAAAACAATTTTTTTTTTCTAAATCTGTATCATTCGATTATATGATTTTTAAGGCAATGTCTCTTTTTCCCTTCTTTTATATTATTAATGCAAAATTTAAGAAAACTTAGTAGTTTTAAATATAGTTTGTCTTTTATATTAAAAAATGGTTTGGTAGTATCTTACGCTATTCAAATTTTACGTATAAACAGTCGGAATTGATATAAGAAGCAAAAAAAAAAATAAATTTTTTGTCACTTTTTTTATAAAGGACACTCTCAGTGTTGAAATTTGCTGTAAGTATACCTATCTACATAAATTAACGGTATTTCAATACCTGATTACTGTAGAGTTAAAAAATTACCTCTTGTTTAATACTATTATTAATCCAAAATAATTCTATTAATTCAAAACAAACCTTACTTTTTAAGGTTTTACGTCTAAGCCGCTGAACTGATTTCGATGAAATTTTATATATACATGAACAAGACCCTAAGGCTACTTTTCATAATATAAATATATAACTATTTATATCAATTCATATTTTAGTACAGACTAATGAAATCAGCGTTATAACTGTAATAATCAACACAGAAACTGTAAAACCTCAAGATTTGTATAAAAAGTAAAATAGAGTAATAAAATCTTAAAAAATTACAGTCTGTTAACTTTGTTATAAAGTATATTACTCTCTCTTTACGTACTAAATAGGAAGTGAATTGTTAAAAAACATTGAAAATTTAATAAGCAGTCTTGCAGGTTTGTAATAATGATGATGATGGTAATATTTAAACTAAAATATAAGAATGAATTATCTACATATACTTTCAGTCATTGAACTAAAAAATAACTAAAATATTCTGATACTGAATAAACGGTCTTTAAACTTGTAAAAAGCAAATATTTTCTTTATTTCAAAGGAAAAAAAATATTTAGAAGAAATCTGCAAAATAATGTCTATACAAAGATATATTTTTAAAAGTAATTGAAAAATGTTAAAAGTATTAATAAATTTAATTATAGTTATAATTATTACTTTGGTCCATTTGGTATTTGTTAAGTATTTCACATACTATTTAATCATTTTCGTCAGTTTAATCCTCGCTGTCATCGTTATCAGTTTCATTGAGCATACTTTCGATCAGAATTGTATTCGAGAAATTAAAATATTTATTATAAAATTTCTTTCTTTTTTTATGAAGAAATGGTAAATTATCTGTATTGCTCTGTATTACTTCACAGTTGGTACTCTCTGCTCCATATTGATTGGTTTTGTTTAATATCTTTTTCTGTTTACATCTAAAAGAAGTCCTTTACCCTTAATTCTATGCCGTGAGTAGTAATATTCTCCCATTTTTTTGAATGTGCACAGTCTTATGTTTTTCATACGCAGATTTCTATTTTTGATAGTTTTTGAAGTGAATATCTTATCCACTAGATTGTTGAAATTAATGGATCTGTATGTTCTAAGACAGTTATATGATATGGTTAAAGTCGTTTTCCCAGACTCTTCGACAGACTCCATGAAACTTGGCCATTAGGAAATTGCCATAACTTTTATAGAGCAAGAGCCCGTGATCACCAGCTTACATTATTTTATAAAAGCTGAAAATTTGGGTCATCGTGGCTTTGGCAGGGAAAATGTAGCAAAGGTGTATAAAATACCAACTTAAATTTATCAAATAATAATGCGTAATTTTCTTATATTTTTTTCGGAGTAATATTTGAAATAAAGTCATCGACTGCCAGATACTTATCATCGTAAAAACCCCTTGCCAGACACCCTTAAACCTTTAATAAATTGTAATTTTACTTATGTTATAGTACAAAAGTTAAATTTTATATATGTCACTTGGGTAACTATTCGAAGATGTTTTCTCAGTAGCCGGACAGTTTCGACAGTTCTAACCCCTGGCCAGACAAATATATAAGATAGCTGTAGATGCGAAGGCGAGGCGATATACATATGAGCAAGTGCGAATGAGATAGTGAATTAGGTATTTTGCGATTCTTCACTGCGCATCATCTGTTTAAAATGCGCATCTTTCGTTTATAACTCAGTACATATTTATATATGTTTTATTTACATTTGTTTGTGCAGTTTATGAAATAAATGAGATTGAGTTTTTATAATACGTCTCCTACGTATTAATTTGTGTTTTTTGTAAAAAAAGTACGGGAAAAATAGTATTTCTTTCGGAAAATACATTGAAAAATTGTCAATAAATTTTGATACTGCGAAAAATACATAACCTCAAATACAAAGATATTATTTTACCTAGTGAATATACGGACAGTAGTTATCACAGAGAATGTTAGAAAGCATTTACAGGACTCATGAAAAAATATTTTACCTCAGAATCTAAAAACTAAAGAAACCGTTGAAACAGAGAAAGAAAAAGAAACACTAATAGAAGCAAATATACCTACAGACAATTCGTCTCCAGCTACATCGTTTTTACTTGAATTAACCATAGAACCATCTCATTTACAGAATCTATAGCAGCACCACAACCACTTTTAGCTCCTTAATCAATAAAACCAAAAAATCAAACCCAACTTCACAGGAGGATGTGGATAATTCTGAACTTGAAGAATTGAGTGAAAATAATGATTTAATTTCAGAAGTAAATAAATCGATCCGAAGTGACACTAGTGCTGATACGGCTAAAAATGTTTGTTTATTTCACAATAGAAAGAAGGAACAGTCAAGATCAATAATGCTTCCACTTCATGAAGCTGACAAAGACCAATTTAAGTCGCGTATAACAGCTGACATAGAAGATAAATAAGGATATGATGAGTTGTTAAATAGCTGGTCTATTTAAAATTTCGTCAGCTCTAAAATATATTATCATACCCAGTTCAATAATAAAATATCTTCTTCTGCGAACATATCTGTTAAAAGTAATTGGCATCATTATTAAGAGATCGTTAAAAGGCTTTTAATTAATTTAGTAGCATCATAGAGGAAGATGTAATCAAGGAAGGACGCTAACGCGGACGCATTTATTTATATATTTACATTAATTAATAATGGATTCTTTAGAGAAAATCTTTGAAGAAAATTTCATTAAAATTAATGCTACTTTTACCGCACACCATCTGGAAGAAAAAGTCATTAAAATATTCTCCAAAGACATTAAATTTTTTACAATCCATAATAAAAATATAATAGCACCCAATTATTTGAAGGCAATAGACAAAACAATATTTAAACATGTACAATCTCAAAATATACTACTAAAGCGGCATTAATTTTACAAAAAAAAATACTAAAAATAGGCAAAAAAATTACCGGATAAAAATCACAGCATTTAATAGCAGGTGAAGTTTCATTACCACAACCACTATTAGACATTTACTTCACTCATATTAGTGCTTGTGATTAAAGACGATAAATTAGCCTAAAATGTGTTCGTAAAGTTCGCTACTATTGTCAAGATATTATTTATGGAGTCCATAATGGTCAAGTGAAAGACGTCAAAGCACATTATGTTGGGTATGACTCTGAAGAGCTTAACGTGAAGCAGAAGAAAATATTTATATTATCAATAGATATGGTCATCATATTAGTTGTCAAGGCATGGAAGAAATTAAAACAGAAAACACATATACTTCCAATGAAAAGTCTAGTTTATGCCCCAAAAAAATTAAAAGGCACCTGATAATTTTGGCGAGTTTATTGAAACTACGACCGGAAAGGACACTTTACATGACTATAGGTACATGACTATAGCTTTACATGACATGACTTTACATGAGATAGGAATTATTTATCAAACATAGAGTTAAATACATCCGAAGTATCAGAAATATTCGAAGCACCGGTTCCTATTAATGAAGGTAATTCATCACATAAAAATAAAAGAAAAAAAAGAAGTTTCGACACCTTATCTTCGACACTTTATCTTCCATATAAAAAAAAACAAAAATGACCAGTGATCTGCATTCAACAGCTGATGAAATTGTAAATGTACTTCCTTAGAATTTGTACACAGAAATTGATAATAGCTGGATGATTAGTCATGCGATAGAGTTACCTGATGTTTCTATGTGGGTTGGTTTTAATAGTCAGATTTATGATAGTGATACTTCGCAACAACATATTTCTTATTTAACTCCCATAAATGCCTCACCAACTAGTCATTCTTTAGTTTTGGAAACCATGCATTATATTTAAAAAATTGCTGAGGAATTAAATCGATTATCCATACAAGTTACATATGATTTCGCAATAGCGAAAGTAGCTCTACAAATACAAGCAATGGAAAAACCTACATTTGATAATTTATTTATACATTCAGAACCGTTTCACATTATCATGGCTTACTTTAAGGCAGTTGGCAAGGTTTTAAGTAAGTGTGGCGTAACAAATGTAATGGTGGAAAGTAGTTTTCTGTGCATGAATTTTTCGATGGAAAACATTTCAACCGCTGCAAAAGGTTGCATCTTTTATTAGCATTAGGATTAGAAATATTACATTTCAAACATTTTTTGCAAATTAATAACACGTCATTAACAGATGATATGATTCAAGAATTTCACAGACTACAAAATTGTAAAATATCATCATTCCACATAGAAAATGAAGAGCTGAAGGGATTGATGAATGATTACTGTATTTACAAACAACGAAGTCCCAATAGAGAGTTTGGCAAAACTCAACAATTTTCTTTCATTTACATTAATGTTACTAATCACTACTTATATCTGTCACGTAGCATTCGTACTGGAGATTTAGAACTTTTCAAGTCAGTTTTGCCTAAAATTACAAATTTATTATCTGTAATCAACAGAACTGTTCCCAATGGACTGTTAAATATTCTGATGACTTGATGAAAGAAGCAGAAACCCATCCTAATTCATATGAAACATTTTAATTACTATTATATATATATATATATATATATATATATATATATATATATATATATATATTACCTATTCATAATTGCATTAACTTTTTACATTTTTACAAAACTAACGAAAAAAACGATACTAAAAATATCAAGAAACCGAATAGAGTAGCAGTGACGAAGATAACGATGATATTGACTATAATGATAAAAATGAATAAAATCATTAAACATGTCTTAAAATCTCATAATAAACTTATAAATCCACATTTTCTTTTATGAATTAACAATGAAATATTAATGAAATGTCGAAATTTGTATCAAACTGAATTTTGAAAATGAAGTTAATGAAATTACAAAACATTATTTACTGATTTATTTGGTTTATTTTGTAATTATTTATGAATTTCAAAATTATAAATATCAATTCTTTAAATATTGATTTATAAAATCAATATTTCAAGAGTTGATATGATAACATAAATAACTACATGACAAAATAATTCGATCTATCTAAATAACTATCTCACACCCACATACTCGTAAATATATTGCCTCGCACTCGCATCTATAGCTATCCTATATGTTTGTCTGGCCAGGGGTTAGAACTGTCGAAACTGTCCGGCTACTGAGGAAATATCTTCTAATAGTTACCCAAGTAACATATATAAAATTCAGGTTTTATACTATTACGTAAATACAATTACAATTTATTAAAATTAAGGGTTTATGCCACGATATTACGGCAATGGATGACATGATTTCTTATATTATTCCGAAGAAAATATAAGAAAATTACGCTTTATTATTTGATAAATTTAACTTGGTATTTTATAAACCTTTGCTACCTTTTACTTGCCAAAGCCCCGTTGACCCAAACTTCATAGTGGTTCATCGTTCTCATCTGTGTTGGGAGCATGCTCTGAGAAACTTTCAGTTTATGTAAAATAAGGAAGTCCTGTCGATCACGGGTTCTTACACTATTCGATTTTCACATTACTTACCCTCCTTATAAGGGTTTTTCTGTAACTTTCGGGCTTCTTTTATTTTATGATATAATCTCTCATTGAGAAACCGTTTTTTCTTAAAAATGTTCGTGTTTTACGTTCATTTCAAAACTTTCTTTTCTTTATAGGCACTATCTCTTTTCAGCTCTTTTCCCATATAAATTTCTTGGTCTTGTTTTCTTCTGTTTGTTATTTTCCTTGTTTTCTTCTTACTCGATTGGAAATTTGTTTTTTTGTCGGAAAGTTTATTTTTACTGGTCAAAGATCAGATTATTTCGACATATATAAAACATCCTTGTATGATTTCGTAAGCATTGATATCACGCGACGTTTCTTCTTTGAATTGCGTCAAATATTTTTTTTATGAAATAGGTGTTGCTATTATTTTTGTTAGATATTAAAACTTTGGGAGAAATACCAGAACCTGGACTTAAAATGTTATCACGATATTGGCCTTCCAACATTATGTTTTTGTTTTGTAGTTTAATTTTCGTTACATTTGCGAGTATTATTGAAGATATTTTAAGGTTTTCATTTCTCTCTTGCGATATTATAAGTTTTACAGGGATATATTTTTTGCAGGAATCTAGGTTTTGGCAAAATATGGTGGTAATAGCGATATCCTATCTTATCTCTATTGGATTATGCAACACATTTGGTTTGTGATTGTGATTCCCAAATGACAAAAGTGCATGCATTGTCTGTATATTCTCATCTTCGCCTGTTTGACTTATTTCACGTGTTATATTAGGCATTACAAAGAAACCGGGGTTGGTTGCAGTATTTTCCGTAACTACATTTAAAGGTTCTTCGTTCTAAGTAAAGTTGACCACATATGATATGAACGAGAAAGACTTTTCCGTAAAGTGATTAGTCTGACACGATTGATAAATACGATCCTGAGTAGTATTAACCAAAGTTTTATGATGTTCATTAAAAAATGGGTGCGATCAAGACAACGAAATGATCGATGTGTTTAATATTCAATAGCATATATAACGCATTACTATTATTAATAATAATGATAGATCTATTCAAATTCCTTGTTAAAAATGTTATTACAAGAAATAGCGATTTTTCTATATCTCTATTTCCTATAACAGTTTCTGAATAGTTCAATTTGTTTTCAGCAGACGTACGAATAATAAATATAAATATTATTAAGTTAAAACTATCTACTTACTGTATGTGGCAAATATAGTAAAACATCAATCAACACTTAACGTCAGGAAAATGAATATTGTGGACTCACGTCTTTTTAACGTAAGAACCAAACACATTTATTTTAATTGTTTAAAGAGCTTTAATTGTGTTCTATTTGTATATTTTAAATAGCTTATGTTAACCATAATAAACTTATAAACTAAATAAATTTATTTATATGAAGACTTTGGGAGAAATATAAATCTATGAGATAATCTAAATAAAAAATGTCTTTTATATTACAGGTAGAGCGCTAAATTATGGTTTAATGTCCATAAATATATATATATATATATATATATATATATATATATATACATATATACTATTAAAATATTACTATACTGACTAAAAATATTGAAATAGTACTTTTACAAGCTTGTCTTTGGTTCTTTTACAAACTGGTACTTTTCAAGATGAACTCAGCATGGAATTCTTTATTTGGTTTTTGTAGGTCAAGTTAAGATTGATTTCGTGTAGGATGATCGATTCAATGCATTCGAATATTTAATGAGTACTAATAATAATAGTTTAAAAATTGTTTCGGTGTGAGTAAGTATACATCCATAATTTAAGAAAAAATAAAAATATAACCCTCGAAAGCTGCTCATACTAATGTAAACAAGGTTGTTAATTTGTTGGGCATAAAGACGTTAAATTGTGGGTAGTACACTTACCTCTCAATTATTGTCTTCGTGCTCATGAATTTTTCATTTGGGACAAATAGAGAACATAACTTATCGCTAATATTATTTAAGTTACTTTGTATAATCTTCTGTAAAATTGAAACACATTAGAATTAGAAACCAATCACAATAATAATAAGAACAAACCTTGATTTTCTCGCTCGCTCATCGCCGGTAACGCCCCCTACAGTCATCACGCGTTGTGTTGTGAGAAATAAATTAATTGAGTGCTTGTTTTTGCGTGCAAAGAACTTAGTAAACAAATAAGTAGAGGTCATCTATTTTAATTTATATTTATTAATATGAAACTCGATAAACATAAGAAACACATTAATTAGGTTATTTAAGATGAATATTAGGGTAAGGAGCACGTATTTTACATTGTTTCACGATGTGTTAATGTAAGAGATTAATTATGGAAAAGCTCTATTTGTGAAATAAAGTGAGTTACATGTTATTTAAATTTTATGAACAAATATTTAACTTGATGTTTAAGGGTGACAATAGTTTACTAAAGCGACTCACTTTATTTTTATTAGAAGAGAAAATGTTAAGACCTGCATTTAATTTTTTGACAAAGATCGTTCTAGACTATCCTAAAATGTAATTTATATTCCGAAAAGGAAATGAGACCCCTGAGAAGTATTACGTCTGATTATAACCTGATATAAATCCTGACTTAAAATCAACGTGTAGAAACCACAGATAATACAAGCTGATAAAAGAAACACGACGCTGTTGCTCATTAAAGTGTGTATGATAAATTCAATATATATATATATATATATATATATATATATATATATATATATATATATATAAATTGATACTATTCTGCAGAGAAATTTTAATTGAAAGTTTTTAGTAAGATCACGAATTCCGGTATTTCTAGACAAAGAACACTTATGTCAAAAGACATGTTTCATCTGAATCATTGATTAAGTATTGTACTTCAAAAATAAATGCTTATTGATTGAAATCAACTTATTTCTTCATTATCAAAATAAAAAGTATCTATCGTTATTTGTGGTAGAAAAATTAATAGTTTTAATTTAAAAATTAGGCGGAATTACTTTGAACCCGTATCAGATCAGTACTTAAAACAGCTTTACATTGAAGAATTGACCTTAAAATGCAAAGAAAAAAAGAAGGAAATATTTTAATATTATAGGTAGCAGACCAATCACAATGGTTACAGAAAATATGTTTTCACTTGTGCTATATACGTGCCTATAAGAATTTATACAAAAATTAACAGGCAAAGGAAATAAATCAGAGAGAAATAATAAAACCACTTTCTAAATAAAACACAACACTGATATCTCTATTGATATATAAAACAGAAAATTTTATTGTTTATTCACGCTAATCTCAGAACGCACTCATCGATTAAAAAAACACCTTTTAGTGTTAAAAACCCCATAGCTTGACAAATATTTTAAGCTATATATCACTATTATAGAGAGAGATTATTACAGAGATTACAAATTATAGAGAGAGAGAGAGAGAATAATGATAAAGGGAAATGTATTTTTTGCTTTATTTGTTTGTTCGCGCTCAACTGTGGACTACAAATTCGATTTTAATTTGTTTATTTAAAAAATCCCATGCATTGAAAAAGATAATATGATATTTATTATCATGCCATGATATATAGAGGCAGAGAAATTACAACAAAAATATAACAGATATTGGGGAACACTTTTTAAACTTGGCAAGTTAGAGAGTAACCATCTTAGTAACTGAATGATCATTCAATGTAAGAGTATTCCCGCCAATGTAATTTATGCAATGGATGTCACGGAGTTTAATATGAAAATGCTTAAGTAGATATTACCATATTTGATCGATCGAGACATTTAATTTGCATTGACTCACAGCTGCTGACGGGTACAATTAAATAAATGGGCTCTGCGTCTGAATAAAACATCGCTCTTCACTTTCGTTAATGGAGTTTACCTTCAAACAGAGTTTAGGACTCTGATTACAATTCAATAGGTCCCGCTTTTATGCTGCATAATCCTTTAAGTGGTACAGTCTTCAAAACAACAGATAAATGCCAAATGTCTTCATGTTAACATAGCCACATGATTCACAATACTGGTCCCGAACTTTTTCATATTTTGGAAGGCAGAATGCTACGACAAATAGACACATTGATTCATCTGCGACTGTAACCGTGTCCTCGATGGTTTATCTACAGGTCTTCAAATTAGAAACTCACAAAGTTCTTCACTTACACTCGAAACCATTTAAATACTGGGATAATAACAGTTGAAATGGGTCCCCTAATTCTATTATTCCAGCAATACATTAGCAAATAGATATGAGAAAATTCATGGTAATCTAAATAAAGTTATTAAATAATAAACTGAGTCCCAAAAAATAAACTGAACAAAACTTCAAGTCGATTATACTTAATTATTATTTATTAATGTTAATACGTAGTAACGAAATGTATTGGATTTATACTTATTATTACTATCTAAACTGTACAAAAATTTGAATCACATCATCGAAAATAAAGTATGTATTTAATGAACTCGTTTTAAATTAATTTTAATTTTTTGTCATCGTTTCATCTTACCGAAGGTAATACATTTTTCTAATGAGTAACTGTAGATTTTTCTGACTTTCCAAAATCTCAATCATTTTTCATTCCAAGATTATATTATAGATATAATTTTTTTCTATCAGTAACATTTTACAATAATTCATGGTAATAGGTTCAGTATAAAATATCTCCAGAATTGAGCAATTAACCCGCCATTTAGAAAAAACCCGTCATCTGGAATATAAAGGAAGAGCAAGGCCTTTTGTCTTATATTCCAATTTGCTTTTTTACATTTCCTTAAAAACTAAAATTAAATCTTGCTTAAATATTTTAAACAAGATTAGATTTTGGTCTTACCATTCATATTCTAATTTACTATCTCCATAAACATAATTAGTATTCTGTATGTACTGTACTTAATATTACTTTGCTCTAAGTCTAACTTCCCCCAGGGTAATTAACGTTATATAATAATTATCGTTTTATAGTTTTATTTGTGCCAACGTATCCCGGCAGTTCATCACTTTAAAGGTTATAAGAGCAGCCATTGAAATTTAATCATTATAAAATATAACATAAAATAAAATTAGGAGTTATTAATTTAATAAGGAATTATTAAATTACTGTATGCACAGTACGTTAACGACAATTTAAATTGTTACGTAAAACTGTACCTAGATTTAAACCAATTTGATAAGAATAATTTAAAAAATAACACTGCTGCGTAACAAATAATGGCAACAACGAACTAATTGGAAGAGCTGCAAATCAACGAGCGTGTTGTGATTAATATATGAAATTAAAATATTGCGATAAGCTGGAATGCGAGCGGTGACAATTTTGTTCACCATTTCCTGTATTTAACAAATACTAAGTTTTAGTTTTAAACATTATTAGTTGATTATAATTGGTAAATATTTTTCCCTACATTGAAACTAAGAGTAAGAATAAGCTTCGGTAATTAACGTACATCTGGTCGAGTTACTTTCCAATCTGCCAATTCTATTCGGGTAAAATTTTGCAACGAACACTCGCGTCATACTGTGTGTACATGTGGGTCCATTAGGTCAAAAAATCAAATGCTTTATATGTACTTCTGGACCATGTAATAAAATGGTATTGAAATTCACGTATTTCAACAACTAAGAAACCCAACTTTATGCATGTTAATACACTTATTTGGGTAGTCATTAATACACTTTATATCGATTTCTACTATTTGTGGTGCTAATTCTTTCACATCTACTATTATAAGTTGGGGCTCTGACTATGATATGCAATTATGGATTAGAATATAAAATAACCATAGTAACTGTTACTGTAAAATTACATTAACTTTTATTCATGTAAATATATATATATATATATATATATATATATATATATATATATATATAAACTCTTTTGCAAAAAAACGGGCACTTATAGGAATAAACCATATCAGAGTTATTTTATTATTATTTTTTGATGCATTTTATATGGCGAAATGATGAGAATATTGTTATTTATTATTGAAATATCGTTTTTACCTACTTCAGCCATTAAAAATGCGAATAAATAAAAAAAAATAATGTAAAGTCCATAGACGAGCGTTTTCATACTGTTACAATAAAAATGGCTAAAGTTTATTTTTTAATATTTTTTATTAATTTAACATAAAATTTTAAAATTTAGTAACGAGTATGGCCTCCTCTAGATAAAACCAATGCGATTAATCTGCTAGGCATGCTTTCGACGACGTTTTTTATCATTCCTTTACAAAAAAGACAGTTTGACGTAAACAGAAAAAAAACGAAACGCGCCAAAAAAAACCAAATAGAGAAACAAAATTTAAACCAATTGAGAATATGGAGGCAAACTCAGCATCATGCGTTAATTGTATGCGTGAAAAAAGAACTTTATTAAAGAAGTTACTATTTTGGTAATCTTCTGATTTACAATTTGTGCCACCTTGTGTGCGGTCAGAAAGATAAAATTAATATTTTGAAATAAATAAACTTCGTAAGAAAGAAGCACCGAAAGGATGATATCGAATAATAATAATACATTATAAATTATAATTTTATTAGTATACCGCTTAACTGTGTCGATTTATAAGTAACCGCGTGAATCAAGAAGGTGGTGTTGTGTGCAAAAGGGGTTGGTCCAATGCTTGGATCGACCTTCTTCTGTCATTTTCCAACACCATGCAGCTATAAAAAGATTAAATGGTTACTATTAACTATTGAATAATTTCAAGATGGAACCTACTGATGGATGGAATGGAATTAAAACCTTGCAAAATAATAATCTAAAGATAACGTTGTATAATAACAACCATAACAAAGAAACTGATAAATAAATCATAACCAGTGATTTGGCGTAAAATTATAATATTTTACATTTAGTTATTTATTGTAAAGAGGCTGTTCCTTACTACTAAAATCTCATCGATAATTGAATTTGACAATGAGAGTCTTACATTATCCATAACAAACGTTAATTATGAGAATAATCTCTCTACACTTACCTGTGCGTGTGGTGCAGACAGTGCAATGTTAGATACAAAATACAATTGTGGATCTGAAATTTTCTTTTTATTTCAAAACCTTAAAATGTTTACACTGGTAGGATTGATTAGCTCATCAAAAAATAAACGAGTACAGCGTTCAGTGTCGCATCTAATTGATTTTAATGGGAATTGGATCTTTGTTGGATGTTTTGAAGAAACTGATTAATGTAATTGTATGAACTTTCTGAAATACTGGGCCTGGGCTCTGACTCTTCCAAAAGAATATTAGAAATTGTGGACTTAGAATTAATTGAAAAAAAAACGGTTTGATTCTTTTAAAAGTATTTAATAAATGTTGTCGCACTTCAATATGCTGCTCTTCTGTTAAAACAAAGTTTACTCTAAGATCCAAGTATATGGCAGCAAGGATACTTTAGTTACAAAAAAACATTTTTTGTCTTTGTTTCATATTAGTGATTAATATGAAACAAAGACAAAAAAATGCTTTTTTTAAACGGGATGCAAAGAATAATGTCAAATTTTCATTTTCCGTTGTACAACGCATCCAGGCAATATACAAATTACTGACAGTAGTTGCTGTTTTTGCAATATCTTACTATGGGCTCCACAAGGCTATTCTTCAGCATCTATTCAATAGTTGCCTTTGCTATATTTTCTGGATGCTTGGATCCAATTGGCAAAACTATTTTAATAACATATGTAAATTTTTTAGCTTTATAACTATAGAGTTCCATCTCGTGGGACAGTCTACCAAGGCATTAAGAAACTGATTTTCTCTCAGTTTAAGATCATGGTTTGTCGTTCGTAAGAGTTTTGATTCTAATTAGTCTGTCACGAAAGCTAGTTGCAATATTATTGATCAATATATATATTGATAAATATATTGAATTATACACTTCAATAGGATATCTGCTGTCATATTCAATATGTCTCTCTGACTGATCTCCATCTTCATGCTCTTCATTCAGTTCTTCTGGTTCTTCATATAAATTATTATCTTCTGTTTCTTGTAACGGTATCTTTTCCCCTATTTTCTTTACTATTTTAATCATGTTCGATCTGTTATCTGCTGTAATTGTAATGGCGGTACTGTAACTATATCTACCTGATGTCAGTACTGTATTGACTCAAAACAAACATCATGGTTTCTTTAAAAAAATCAGCCCTATTTGGTTGATGCAGGATCAAGATTCTTAAAGTTCTAAAAATAACTTGCTTTCTATTCCATACTAAATATTCAGTCCAAGAAATTTCCTATATTTAACTGAGGCGACGTCAATTTTAAATGCAAGAAGTTGGTTTTTTTACTTCTTGAGATATCATTGTATGTACGCCATCTGCTTTGTCTTCAAAACTGCTTCTAATTTATTTGCTATTTATGTCACATTCTGAGATCGATTTCAAAATATTTTGAAAGGCTTTATTGTCAATTAAAGTAAACGGCCGTCCATGTAGAGTAATCAAATTGACGCATTCTTTTGTTGCTACGTTTCCGCCTTTGTTTATATTAAATTTAACGCCAAATCGTTGTTTTTATGATTCTTTTTAATTAATTGAACGTATTTAGATCGATGAAATGTGAAAAAGTCGCAAAACAGGATTGCACCATGTATCTTCTAAATATAAAACAAGAAAATTACACTAATACGTAAAACTACAATCATATTCACGACACAAAGATATGTAGTTATGCATAGAGGGAAGTGACACTCTCATGATTTTATCATTTGATTCCATCAATCTTGGTCCAACTTGGATTGACGGTACTAGCGTCAATTTTACCAGATCAGTGAAGAAACTGATGAAATACAAATAGTGTAACACATGCCTTCATGGTCACGTGAACAACTATATTGACATTTTTACATACTTTACAGTTGGCACAACGCAGAATACTAATTTTGCCAGTGTTTTAGTAAATGCTGATCATTGTCGGTGATAGTTGATGGTCAGTTTATCACAAAAGAACAGAGACATAAACCATAACATAAAATAATAACAAACATTATCTGTCATAAATACAAAATCACGATAAAATTAATACATATAAAACGTATATCACAGATTTTTGTGGTAAAAAATTTGTAATATCTTATCTGATAATTATATCGGTATCCCATTTACTCCTATTCACTCCTCTCCTCTTCTTACCTAATTCTATAGATAATTAAATTGTGCTAATTAAACTGTGCTACAGAAGATATTGCAGATAAAATCGGCCGGCTTAGGTTGTATCTGCAAGATTTCCTATAGCATCCTAATCGGTCGGCTTAATAGAAAAAAACAAGGAAATTAAATGCATTCAAACATAACTAGTACTTACCTTTAACACTGATTTGCAACCGTCCATTAAATATTTTGATTTATGTTCTACGTCATCATAATCAAAGTGCCGATAAATAATAGATTTACGTTTCACTCTCATATCGATGCCAAACGCACAACATAATATTTAATGCATGGTTTACCAAAAAACTTAACAACTATTAAAAATCGAGCGTCACTCTCACGAGACAAGCGTCACTCTCACGAGACATAGGCAGGAAACAAGACGCGGATCTAATGATGCGCATACTTCATTTGAATAAAATTAATATGAAAATTTTTAATAAAATATTTTAATTTAATTCTACCGTAGGTGGAAATTGAATGATATTTCTCTAACCAAGTAAAATAATTCATCCCAATTTTAAAAGTATATATACCCATTTTAATTAAGCAAGACTTATCCATGACATGACACTATTCACTTCAGAAGTTATTTAAAATCCTCACAGGTTGCCGAACTATATCAGATTACTTTCTGTCGTCTAAGGATTCGAATATATATGACAAAAATACCTGACGCAATAACGTTTTTCTTTCAAAATGACGCTTAATCAGTGCTTTGTGCGTCAATATATGTTTACTCAGTATTTGGGTTTAGGTGACTGCAATAATATATTACTAATAGGTTTTTTTAATTTATTTTGCGGCAAGCTATGTATAAATGAAGATGAAATTGTATATGACTCAGTAAGCCAATATCACATTATTGGGCAAAAGTAGCGATAGAAATTATTTATGTGCTTAATCTCAATAATAATTTTTCCAAGCGATCACGCGCTTGGATTATTGATTATTTTTTTATTGATTATTTATTTGAATTATTTTTTTCTTTATGACAATAAAGCTATTCCTTGCGGTTTCTAATTTTTATGCTAAAACAATCATATCCATAGGAGTACTAATCATCATCCTATAATAAATTACTTACGAAGGTCCCTTGCAAATTATTCAGCCCCAGACTCGATTCCGTCAAAATTAATACGTAACTTGTATGCTCATAGTTGATAAGCAAAAGGAATATAAAAATAGATTATTTCAGACATGCATAGCCAGTAATAAACATAATTATTGGTCGTAGTCAGATTTTATTTAAAGAAAAGAGAGAAGCATCAAAGACACGGATAAAAAACTATCATTTAATCAATAACTTGTTTATATTAGTCACCTTTTATACTTGCTCAAATATAAATTCGTATAAATGTAGATTTTATTAATATAGATAAAGTAGTTTATGGTTTGCTTATTTTAGAAACAAGTTTTATTATTTATATACCAACTTATAAATTTTATTGTATTTTCAGTGCTGAATAAATATCAAGTTTCAACATATAGGGTAAATTATATGATCGCCGATTACCTGTCTTAACTCTTGTTCCTATTGCTTCTAAACCGTTAGAGTTTTAATAGACGAAAAAAACAAACATATATTTAAAGGGAGGGGAAAATAAATAAATATAATAAATAAATATGTTGGAGGTCAAAAATAAAAATAATGAAAGAAATATAGAATCAACCGCTATAATCGGAGAGAAAAAATGACACGGGGATTTTGAGAACAAAGCCGATTACATTTGTTTTCTTTAAATAAAAGTGAAATATTGTAAAAAATATATTTTCCGTATGCTTGTATTTAAAATACCTTCTCTCTATCTCCCTGCACTAAAAATATGGTTTCAAGACTGTAAAACTCTAATTCGCTCGTTTTGCTCGCGGTGGTGTATTAAATTTACATGACAGATTGAGGTTATTGAGTAAAAGTAAAGAAAAGGCCGTATCCAAGTAAAGGTCAGGTATACAGTATAAAATTACCAGAACTGCTTTTGTACAGACGATGATCCTAAATTAAGCATCACAGTAAAAGTGTCTGATTTTACTAAAATATTATGATTTTTTTTCGTGAAGAATACGCGTAATTCGATTTTTACATTTTTAACATTATATTTACAGCGCCCCTTTAGCGTCATGTCTTATGCATAACTTACGACTTTCTACATAAATAATTTTTTTCAAAAACGTAAAATGTGAACAGGCCCTTGATCTGAATTTGAAATAAATAAAGCGTTATACACAAAATCCAAATGAGATGGTTTATGATATGTTCTTATGAAAACGGCGAATATTAAATAAAAAAAACCAAGGTGGGCTCCGCGAAAAAACTGTACTTTCAATAGTTAGTTATGAAAACAATTAATATTATAACTTGGTTTATTTTATTTCATATTATTTTTTTTAAATGGCTCAGTGCTATATGATTTACCTCGACGAATGACTAAATGTCCCAATGGTTTGTAATGCCGACAAAGCAATTAAATTATTTTATTATTTTTTAATATACGTTAGGACTAATTCAAAGCAACATGAAATACCTTTAAAGAAAGGTCGAATAACGTCAGGGACCTGTGCGTATAATTGTCCACAGTTAACGAATAACTCAAATATCGTTAACTGTGGACAATTATATAGTCAATACGGATTACGAATCCTAAGAAATATTATAAATGAGAAAGTGTGTTTGTGTGTCCTCATACCATGTTGCAACAGAGCAACAGCTTGACGTGATTCTCTCACTGAGATGCTTGACGAGCCGGAAAATGATATATGTTGTTTCTGCCCTAGACTAGACTGCTATATATATATATATATATATAAGAATATATATATATATAACTGAAAAATAATGGATTTTTAAATCAACGTTACAACGCAGCAAAAGATTGATGGATTTTTTGAACGGTACATTCAGTTTATAGAAGATGAGTACTTTAATCCCAAATTTATGAGGAAATATTTTTTTATAGCACTGCACGTCTTAGTTCCTCCCCGTAAATATCTAGCTATAAACAAACAATCAGAGCCGCGAGTAATTCATAAAATTAAACCATTTTCAAAATTTTTCGTCGCAGCATGAAATGCATATATCATATGTCTTAGTTTTTGTTTCAAAACCAGCGCAGACTAACAAATAGCCTTTTGTTGTTTAATCTGTTTCGTGACATACTTATACAATACTGACGCACATTCTATTAAACATTAACAGGTATTTGAAACTTCTTCTTACTAACTTTCAGTTAATTTTAAATCGTAAAATTATTCAGAATCATCAAGAATGACTTTGCAGAAAATATACAATTAAAGCAAGTACGGTTGTCGACTTACACTTATTTAATTTTAGGTAAAATTTTCTTGAAAGAAACATGAAATGTTAAGGTATTGAAAGAGCTAGCAAAGTGTTGTTAATTATCTCTTTATTAAATTAATTCAAACAAACGTGAGAGTGCTGACGAAAGGATGAATTAAAAAGTTAGGAGAAATTAAATAAAATATAAGACAAAGAGAAGAAAATGGCGTTTTAATGAGGCAACAGCTGTTTGAGATAAATCTTTGTTAGGGTAAGCAAATTGGGAATAATTTACGAAAAAAAAATTATTTTCGTTCCATTTCGAGCCTCCATTACTGCTTTCCTTCTGTGATTTATGTTTTATGGTGTATATGGGTGTCTTTATCGGTCCACAATGCATTCCTCAGCTTGAAACTTAACAGTTTTAGTAGAAAGATATAAAGTAAAGCTGATATTGAAGTACTTTTCCATATCATTATATTATTTGAAAAGACCTACTCCCGTAAATATGATTTCACTCAATATCGACATACTTGAATATATTATTTTTATGTTCAATACCCTAAAAACCTATGGTTCAATAATACACATATAATATCATAAGAATCGATTTGTTTAAAATCGTAGAATGAATTAGAAAAAATGATCCATTTACATAAAAATTAAAATAGTGACAGTTTTTAAATTTCCAATGAAGCCGTAAAAATCAATTTACTTCTAAAATGAACTCGCTATTTCGAGAAACGCTATTTATAATAAAAGAAATTCTCAAATATTCTGTTTACTTTTTGGCAAAGTAGTATCATATTTACTTTACGTTTCACGACGTATTGTAAGAGAAGAAATTCACGGAAATTAAAATCAAACATACCTACCTTTATCCCTCTAATCTCTAGCCTTAAGATTGTATAACGTAAAGGTAATAGAATTGCCTAGACGTAGATAATATAAAACGTAAAGATAAGAAAATTACCTAAACGTAGAAACTATAAAACGTAAAGGTAAGAAAATTACCTAGGCGTAGAAATATGAACGATAATATGAATTGTTCAGGAAAGTTGTCTTGATCGATGAAAACATATGCTATACTTTCTGACCAAAAAGATACGTTGACGAAAAGCTTTTCTGTGACCTTTTTATATTTTCCTTTCTCAGCTACCTAGTGTTGTAGTGAATAAGTACAGATTCTATAAATTACTACTTTTATGCCAATTTGTTATTTAAGTATTTTTTCAAGCTCCAATTTTATTTTTCAAATATTAATTTTAGTACAATGAATAAATGTTATTTATCCATAATCGTTTATATTTGTTATAAAAAAATATTTGGTTCCTTTTATTTCTTCTTTCATTACAAATTCATTGAAAATAGTTCGGAAAACGCGCTCCAAAAAGTAATTTTATAATTTTAAAGATAATTTATTTCTAATATTTCCAGTATTTTTTATTACAACATTTCTTTTGTGATATTTGTAATATTTCTGATTGTATATTTTGTAATATTTTCAAATGATAAATACCTCGATAAAGAAACAGATTTTAAAAGTATCTCAATTGTCTGACATGATATATTATGCCAGTATACTAGGTTATCTCTTTAAATACTAACCTCTTTATGCAGACACAATAATGTAGAAATGCAACTTTCATAACAACATAATTTTTACTTTCTTCCAATTGACCAACTGTGAGCCGTGACACGCGTATGCAGACATAGGATCACCTTTAAATAGAATCACTATGGAACACTCAGCCTAGGAATTCAATCTTGTTTGTTGTACAATGAGAGAATTTAAAAATATGTTAATTTATTAATTTATAATCGGAAACATAGGCTGGGGAGTGAATGTGTATCAAAATCTGGCAGAGAAAGGATTTACAAAAAATTTTGCGCTAAACGCAAAAAGCTATGCATAACCAGTCATATGATGCATAACCAGTCAAACGTCAAGAAAATGGCAAGAAAAATACTTAGAATTATTTTTAAAACTAAAAGAACAACGTTAAAACCTATTAGAAACCTCACAATTTAAAAATTAAATCATTGCATGGGTAAAAGGCACTAAATAAATTTTGCGGTACTTGAATGTTATTGGAATGTAAGATAGAAATATTATGAATTTTTTACACGTCGTTAAACAATCATTTTAAATTAATTTTTAAAATATGATTTTTAAAGAAAATGACTGACATATTTGCTGAACTCATCAACTAACAAAATTATATTTTACTTACAGAAATACGTCAAAACATGTTCAGTTTTGGGCACAGGATTACTTGTACGAATAACTGACACGTCTTCAATTCGGCCGTGTAAGATACACACACCAGTTTTAAAGCTAATTGTGTATATTTGTATGCACACTCAAATTCAGTTTATTAACGCCATGATAACTTTTGCTTTTTTTACATTCACCTACAAATAAACGAGGATATTGTTAACCTTTAGACTTCTAACGAACATTTAAGATTTCTAAGGTTCGTATACTAAAAAGAGCTGCGCCGTGAAGAAACCGATATACTGCTCTTTGTTCAAATGAAATATGCTTCATTGTTAAAAATTTATTTAGGCAATTCAAATCAAGTTTCAAAGGTAATTTAGGACTTAAAATTTTAATATAAAAGTAAAAATAGATTCCAATTTATGAAATATTTCAAAAAGTTTTCAAACATCTGTGGTACGGAAATACAGAGAGCGCTGTTCAACCTTCTGTTCAAATATCAATTAAGATTCAGCAAATAAATAGTAAAATTAAATATGGGAATTTCGCGGAGGAACCTGAAGTGCTCTTATTGCAAAAGAAAATGTATTTTGAAACTGCGGTCTGACACTGTAGATGTATTTATGAGCGATATTATAAAACGAAGAGATGCAATACTAAATGGTAGGTAGGCCTCAAAAAAGTTCTACAACCAGTCTAACATGTCAGCTTCTGTAAAGTGTGTCCGTGGATTTATTACCAAAGTGCTCAATAATTTTTGATAAAATTCAAGCAGAAGACAATTCGAGGACAAGACTCACATAAAATATATACTTCATTACTATCCCTGACGGTTCATCTCAATCCCCAAAATTAATATCATTAAAAAAAACATTGCACAAAAATTTATTTACATGCAAATGAGCCAAATTATATATTTCATTTCGATAGATGTAAGAAAAGGGGTAATCTTCCATAAATAACGATGCGAAAGTCTACTTGGCTTTACTGACAATACCTTTCCTTTGCTTAATCATGGAAAAGAAAAGGACGGACACTACACGATATTATTCTTTAATAAAGAAGTAAAATATATGGAAATGGCACAAACCGTAGGCGTCCACGGTGACAGTTCTCTAGCACACCGAGCGTTCTGTGAAACGGTCGCGGCAAATTTTATTTAAAAACACAAAGTTTGTCCGTTTTCAAAGTAAGCAAAATCGATATGAAACCAATTGAATTATATAAACGTGTATAAAACGTATAAAAAAGTTTAAATAAAACACGGCAAAAATGATTGGTTTTACACCTCCATAATATATCTAATAAACATATTTTTTTAAAAGTTTAAATAATATACGGTAAATGTGATTGGTTTTACACCTCCATAACATATCTAATAAACATATTTTTTTTAAAGTTTAAATAACATACGGTAAATATGATTGGTTTTACACCTCCATAATATATCTAATAAACATATTTTATTATGTAAAATTCGTAAATGTAACGTCTCTGAAACAACTGCAATCAGACAAAAAAATATTTCACAAAATTAAAGAAACACGCATCTGAAAAAAGGACTAAACACAGTAAATGTACTAAAACAGCTGATAAAGTTATCACTCATAATACATATGAATGGAATTAATAATTGAAAGCAATTAATAATTCAACTGAATTAATAACTCGCATTGAGAATATTATGCACATTTGAACGTTTTGTCCTTCATTAATATTTAATTATCTTTTATTATATCAATGTGCTTTGCTTCTTTTTTATACATTTCGTCTTATAAATTTAAAAATCGTTTGTAAAATTACATATTTTGCAAAATATTTTTATTTTTTTAAAATCCATTTTCATTCAAAAATTCTTTTGCCATCTTGGCTCCCTTTTTTCGTCGATCTGAATTTCTGAATTGTGATAAAAAATTCGTCTTAGCAAACGACAAAAGTCTCTATCAACTTTAATATTGTTTTTAATTTTTTATAAGTAACATATGCACAGGCCTAATTTCAAGGCAATATGAGAAAAAGAGCAAAAATAGTCATATCGGGGTTTAATTACATAGACAGTTGAAGAGTGATACAGAAGCGTTGTGAAAAAATAATTTCTCTTAAAGAAATGAAAAAGAAATATTCAACAGGAGTTACAATAGCTACTGTCAGTATGGAATACGAAATGTCGATAAAAATTCCCAACTGTTTTTTAACTTAAAAAAACCAAGATATTTATGATAGTTAATCTATCATCATGACGTTTGACAAGGTATTAAACATTTCCAGACTAATAATCGGTATACTTTACACAGAATGCATAATTATAATTTCATTCAAAATTGAATGTTTAATTATTTTTCAAATTAAGTGACTTATATAAAAAAAAATGTTTACAAGATTTTACACAATTAAATGCAAAAGTAACTGAAATATGAATAATTATATACTAAACTAGATAAGTAAAAATACTCTGAAAATCATAAGAGTAACCTATGTTCTAGTTTTGAAACGAGAGAAAATACACATATATGTATATTAGAAAATATACCACAAAAAGATCAGTGCAACACAAGGAAGGCTATGTAAAAAAATTAATCCCACAAGTAGACCGAAGAAAAGCTTACCATGCGAAAAAAAATCAACTGATGAGTTCTTTAAAGTGTTAGTGTAAATATGGACGTGGAAAATGTTTTACTGTCATTCAAACTGCAAGTATTCGTTCAATACTACAAACGGAAACTTCAAATTCGTAAATTTTCATATTAACAATGATAAGAAAGTAAATTTGCAGGTATGGTACAACGGTGACTGCGAAGTAGTTGCCAATGAGTTTACTACTTAATATATTACACAATTTATAGGAATTATCAATTTTTATGATAGCCTTCAAGTTTAAAATTTCATGCCATGTGCTTTATTAAAATAAATTTAAGTTAATAGGTAAATTTTTGTATTATCGTGATTGTTGAATGATTGCCGAATTGATTTCAATAAAACCAACTATTCATTATTTCAACGTTCAACTATTCATTATTTCAACGTTCATATTTTTAAGTTAACTATAATTTAACATAGTTTCAATTAAGTATATTAGTAGTTTAGAATATTTATATTATTTCTATTGAATAAACATTTCATTACAAAGAGTTGTTTATTTATTACCTAATAATAATATTCAATTATATATACCGACATACATATAAATAAAATACATTATCATTAAACATTTTTAGGTTCAGTCATAATTTTCTATATAATTTTTATACACATAACTAAAATTACTACTGAATTTTCTACTCCCAAAAACTTACTTGTGCATCGTTTATATACACTAATATTTCCACTTTTGTAAGAAAATAAAATTATAATATTTGTACAATCGTTTGTTTCTACCATTCGAAATATTTCGACTGTCGTTTAAAGAAGAAAATAGTTTTGATCTTTCTCCTGAAAAGCTGCTCAAATGCAAACATGTGTTTGGCTGCTCAAATGCAAAAATATTTTATGATAGTATTTGTAACTAACTGTGCCTGAAACTTTTTTCCGTAAGTTAATTGTAAGACTAAGAAACGTAACGCCATTTAAAATATTAATTATAAAAGTAATACTTCTATTAATTGAATATTTGTTTCAATATCGAGTTACTATGTTATTTTAGTCGGTTAATTGCGAAGAATCATTTAAAGTTCCTACTTCTAGTCCAGTAAAATCTACCAATGGAAGCTTCATCAAAATTTTCTTTAGCTCTTCTTGTCTAATGCAGACAGTTTTATGCACAAAAGTTCCAAAAATAATATTTTTTACTTTCTATTACTTTTGTTACGTTCGCACAAATAGTTTCTTCGTAAATACTTTAATGTACAGATAGGTCAGTTCCACAGTTGATTATAAATGTAAAAAAATAATTGTATATGTAATTCCAAATTTATATAAAAACAATTGAATTGCAAATATTGACAATATATTTAAACCGGATACATGCAATAATGAAAAATGTTATATTCGAAAGACGACCAATAACGACGTTTAGCCCTCATACCTCTCCCACATTTGAATTGATTACTTATGTACCTATCCCTCCCGCACCACTCCAGATTTCTCCACGGGTCACGCCCATTTTGCCAATGCTCCATAAATACTATCACGTAGCGTAATCTATTGATACACAGCGGTTCTGTTTGCAATTGTTTAGTTACTATGTCGCACTTTTTTATTGGTGTTATACTAATATAACGTAATTGAATTTTTGAAAATATTAAATTGCTTATCTTCTGGCGGGATGAGCCGATTGCGTTGGAATAAAAAACGAATCTTATTTCAAGTTGGCCACTACGAGTTTCAAAAATTTCTTCGAATTGGATCAGTATTTCTTACGTGATCCACGTTCAAACAAATATATAAGCAGACAAACTTATAGGCAAATCATTAAAAAAAAACATTATTTTTGTACTTTATTTAAATATTATCAATGATGTGAAATTAAGAGGATAAACATATGTGACTCGATCATGAGATTGAACAATTTTAATTACATGTTTGTTATGTAGAGAACATTTCGCATGATTTCCTACTAATTCTGTTGTTTACACTATCTTACCTAAGAAAAAATTGCTTAAACAAGCTAAGTAATTTTTTTTTGAAAATTGTCGTTAAATTAATGAAACCTCTCAATCGATTTTTTAAACTGTTAAAAAATATCCAAATGTTTATCTACAATTAAGACTCTCAAATTATGATCAGGGTAATATTATATTCTCTATGGAGTAACAAGCAAATAACTCATCATCAACTATTATATTGGATATTGCAACATAATATATAAGAGCATTATTTCTTTTAATTATTGCAATTAGCTTATAGAAATTATTTACAAATGAATTTACCGCTCATTTGAAGCATGATTCCAAAATAGTTTATTTGGCTAAGCTTTAATTTTTATAATATTTATTGAGTTTAATATAATTTTCTATATCTAAAAAAATGTTTAAACACTTGGCAAAACTAATTTTAAATCTAAAAAAAATTACTTGCAAATATAGTTTTTTCTTGTAATAAAAAACTATTAAAAATAGGACAAGACAATAATATTTTAACCTCAAACCCGACGAATAGCTCGTAATCCATTGTTATTAAATTGTTAGCATAAAAATTTCAAACATCAAACTCAAGTGTTTTACGTTTAAATATTTAGTTATCTCTGCAAGTTTTCTATTGATTCATTAATAATTTAAATTTTACGACCAAGAACAAATCGAATTATATAGAGACACTTCTTACAGATATTTTCTTAAACGACTAAACAATTTTTTAATCTTATATTAAAAATTCACTATCATTAAATTATTATCACGAAACATGCACACGCTATTGAAGGTCCCTTACGTAATTGTTTTTTACTTTTTCAATTTTACTGCCTTTTGAGGTTTCGTACTTTAAAAGGGAAAACGGTATCCTTATAAGAAAACTCATGTGTTTGTCGGTCATTATTCTCAGGAATATACGGAAGGAGGTAGAACTTGAAATTTAGAATCTCGATAGTCCCGCACATATATTAAGAACTAAAATTTAAAAATATTGATTTGTCCAAATTAAAAACTCAAAATAGTTTGTATGGGTTCTAAAATATTTTGTTTTACAGGTTTAGGTATTTTATCTGCAGATATATACTGAAAAATTATATAAAATAAATATATTACCCCCACCCCCTTGTTTCCGAATACCGTTTCCGTTTCGCAAACTAAAATTATGAAAATATGAAGGTTTTTCAAAATTCATAAAAAAGTTGTCGGAAAATTAGAGTGATGAATCTAAATGTCATAATATTTTAAATATGCCCAATGTTCTTATGCCTATGGAATAAAACTTAGGTAATATAAGCTTTATTATATTGGCAGCCAGTTTTTTTTAGAAATTATTCGACGTACAAACTTGATATTTTGCATAGTAATATATTTTATTTACTCACATATTTTGCTCAAGATAACATTTGTCAAATATTGATATAAAAATAAAGGGGGAGGAAGGGGTACACAATTATTTATTTTTTTATTTTATTTGTAATATTGGGAATTATTTAAAAGAGTTCGTTATAAGGAATAAAAGATATTTTTTCATAACTTAAAACAACAAATTTTAAAAAACGTGAGAAACTACTGAGCCGAGATCATAAAAAATCATATCTCACATATCTTTATATACACACCTTGTTTTTAATAAAAAAAAATATGAGGCAATATATATGGGTTGTGAAAAACGAATATTTGTAAATAGTTTAATAGATATACCATTCACCTTTTTTGAAAAATTTTTCTTCAAAAACAAAATAATTATTTAAAGATGTTGTTTCATAATTCACGATCGTTCACTTATTATTAATAAAGATAAATCGATAAATAAGGAAAGTAGCGCTATTTTAGTCATGTAAAACACTTTGCAGCTAAAAAGATGATACAATAACTCTAACCACGTTTTATTCTCCACTCGTCAAATGTTTCCACATGCGATTATTTTTTTGAGGAGTTGGTTTATAAGATCAAAAAAAAACATTACGTATGTTTTTTTTCATAGACAAATATACGTAACCCATTATGTTCCGCAGCTTCGCTGGTGTGAGCTCTGTTTTTTTCTATGATAAAACTATAACCATGTTCATTTTTAACAAAGGCTTAGATATGGTAAATTTTAAGAATAGTTGAATATTTGAGTTGAAAAATACAACAAACAAATAAAAAAAGAAAAAAAATATCTTTTGCATTAATTACACTTGTTTGAATAACAACGCCCGACAGAGGTGTTATCAATTAATTACTCCTGATGTGAGTGTAAATAAAATGAAAAAAATGCAATCACAACATTCAAATTTGTGTAACTAAAGTATTCCATGTGAATAAAGAATACACACTGAATACTCATAATCCGAAATGGAATCGATACTGTATCATAAAATATTTGTAATAAGTAACCGACTCATTAACAATATCATGAAATTGTACATGTATCGAAATAGGAATAATTGTAAGTATAACAGCATACATGTAACTTTTTTATTCTGTATATGTATAAGTTCAGCTACATTAAATATGACAAGACAATATAACATGGAGAAGCATCGTTAAAAGGGGTGAATTACCATCCATTGAAAAACTCTGTCTCGGTGGAGCCTTTTTTAATGAACTTTTCACATTTTTTTTAAGAGCATATAAAGGGTTATGAATAAATTTAAGGTATAGCAAATAATTATATATATTTCCATAGTCACAAAAATATTCAAAATAAATTATTTATGTATAATGCATAGTATCTTCTGCGTTCCAGAAGATGGGAAAATTTTAATAGGTTACAATAGAGACACATAACGTTAAAGAAAATATTTCATAACTCAAGGGTGTAATAGTATTAAATAAGAGTACCCATAACCTTTTGGAAAATATTTTGTAGGATACGTTTTACTATAAGTAAATGGATAAATTAGAATTAACTTATTTTTAATCTCGATTTAGGACTTGTGAAAAATTAAAAATTTAAATACACAGCAATTACATATTCCGGGGCAATATGTTTTGCAAATTATAACTAACTAATCAATAAGTAATGACAGATTTATTAACGTTAATGTAATAAATTCATTAATTACAAATAGACTCATACGGATTCCCACCGGCAAACACTTTTACCTGGCGCGCGACGTGCGTGTCTAGCTACTGCTGAATATGAAACCGACAGGTAATGACCGGAATCCCATATCCCGCACGCATAAATTCGATCCAAAGACGAATAATGGGGTAATTCGTAGATCGCACAAACTCGTACAAGTCACGTGTCGCTCGTAAGTTGTCAACTTTTGCCGAATAAACATGTGAAAAAGTTTTACATTATAGTGATATTGTTCGCACCGCCACCGATATCGATACTGATACATAATGTCCTTAAGTAGAGGACCATAGATGACGAAAGATCATAACGCGAAACGGGTGCGAGTGCGACTTCAAGGTCTGACTACATCGAAGTGCGATTGACATGATAGTGTCGTTTTAATTTAAATAAACCGAAGTAGCGAGGGAGCGTGCTGGTACAACGCAATTTAAATTCGATTTCATACTGGTCCGCTCCGGGTTCGGCGTAGTAAAAATGGATATGAAAAACCGCTTTATGAATTATGAGTGAAATTTTATTACGCCCATCATGATTACATGTCGTCATGATTAAATATTTAACTTAAAATTAATGTCTTCAAACTCTTTTTACACTTTTCATAATGCAATTTTTTCATGAATATAATGATTTTCCATTTATGTATTTAAATTATTGCACTTTTCATAATGTTACAAACCTAAGAAGAGATGCATTAAACGTAATACATGAAAAAAGAGATAGCACAAAATAATTTGGAAAACTCTGTTAGAAAATTAACTTATATGAATTAATAAACAGGAACAAAATAATACATAAATCAGTATGGCCCCGAAACCTACAAACCGAGTAGTAAAGTGAATATTATATAAGTAGCGAAGACACTAGGTTAAATTTGCAACAGATGTGACATTACAATGAAGGCGTACATTCCCTAAATGCAATATCGAAGAGGCGACAGTATTCTGGTCAACTTGTTGCCCCAATATTTTCCAGCCTTAGCGATACTTTCACATCTTCATAAGTATAAGAGAGATCTTATTTATTCGCTCGTGAAAGAGTCTAATTTCGGCGTCTATGAGGTAAGAAGAGTATCAAAACATATGAAGGCGGCATCGAAATATTTTAACCATATTTACGTGATAGAAGTTTATATTCCTCTTGGTGAGTATATGTATACTCATAAGGTCATGATAAACAAAAAATAAATTTTAAGCTACTACATATTATTAAAATTAATCTACATGTTTTTTTTTAAATTCACAAATTTATTATAATCTTCCTGCTATATTAATTTGATTTATGCGATACTCGTACAAATACGATGAGCTATGTGATGAATATATCCTTATGACTACATGTCTACAATAGTAATATATCACAATGATCATTTTAATAAAATAAAATTAAAATAATTCTTCAATTACTTAATTCATTTCCCGGATATTGATTTTCTGAAATGTGAACTATGTCCAATGCTCTAAATTAATGTTGAATACTGTAAAAATAAAGTTTACACGCCTATTATAAATTGTACTTGTTTAACTCATTGGGTTCTTATTCAATTTTTGTAATTTTATTTTTGGAAATTTTAGAGAACAATACAGGTGTTCTTATATAGTTACAAAAACACAGATATAATTTCCAGGACACGAAAATATCAAAATCCTCCAACAAAAATAGTGAAATACTGTAAAGTCATTGAACATCCACGATTCTTTCTATTCTTTGCAATTGATTCTTTTTTATTTTACGAACGTTTATTTGTCGAATCTTATGTTTGTTATACAGAAAGTTGTAAAGTTGATTAACTTAAGAGCAAGTTACCAACTTGCACATTGCAGGCATCTAATGAACAATTAACCAAAATATCCAAGTATACTATAGATATGCTCGATGGTGTGAATTGGTACTCGATGGTAGTCGTGTAAAGAAAGACGATCAGAAGTGGGACTTGCGATACTTAATGGAACAAAATAAGGTAGATTATGTATGTAATTATATATAGGTAAAATAATATTTTCCAAAAATAATTAAAGTATTGTTTTTAAGTTGGCTTCATTTAATATTAAATAAGATTATTTTTTTTTACCTGAGTACAATTTTCTTATCGAAAATGTCGTAGCGATTATCTTTATACAAATACATGGTTATGAAACTTTATATGTAGCGGCCGTGAATTACAACCATAAGTAATATTGTAAATTTAAAAATAAGTTTGCTGGTTTAATTTTTTGCATCGCTTTTACATCTCGCCGACTCAAATAACCTCGCTGAAATACATATAGCCTGTATCATGAAAAAATACCTAGGACAGTTTTCTTTTTCAATACTGAGATTCAGTATTTTATATTATATTATAAAGAGTTGTCATAGATAACGTTATAGATTGTTATTTTCTTTTCGAATTTAAGATTTTCCTATTCTAGTTTTCTTCATAAGACTATTATTTCAAAAACAGACTTAGAAGAAAAAATTGTTGTCGGAGCATTTATAAATGTAAAAAAATAATCTAAAACTTCAGAAATGATTAACGGAAATACACCGAAAAATTTTATTTCAAAACTCTAACTGCTAGTATTTAAATAGTTTTCAGAATTATCACATTTCTGTTTTAAAAATTAGAACCGGAGAGACACGTTATTCGTCACTTTTATGTTTATTATTTTAAACACGTGCCTTAAAATGAAATCTTAATTTCATTTTAAAGTAACTATGCATTGATACACCGCTTAGTGGATTGCACAAAAAAAAAATTACGTGAATGGTCACAAATATTTCAATTTTTAATTTTTCTTTTTTCCATGTAATAATTCCTGTCTATTTAGATATAACAGAATAATCGTTACATTAGGCGTTCATTAGTAAAATTTGGAAATTGCGAGACTGTGACAGACCGATGGATGGGCGCACAGAAGAATGGATTTTATGTATGAGGATTGCTCATTTCACAATATAACCTAAAAAATAACATTCACATTTTAGTTTCAAGTTATGTACATTTGCCGGATTAAATAGCTTTTTTCACCTGAAATTTATGTAGATACTTAAGTTTATGAAATTTATCAGCGGAACCTTTTTATATCTAACCCAAAACTTGAATTGGAACAAAGTTAATAGCAACAATTTGTATAATGATCCTTCTGTTCTTCTTGTGATTCTTAGAGCCCAACATAATTGTATATCACCTGTATGTAAACCAGACATATTACTTTTACAAACATTAGCTAAATCTGTCACTGGTGGAGATTTTTTTTCCAACTGCTGTATAAGACTAGTTAGAAAGTGTCAAGAATTAGATAAAAAAGGATTTTTCACTGCAGAAATATGTACACACAGTAACGGGTGAGTCACATTTATTTATGTAATTTTAACCAAACTATGAGCTATGAGACTTGAGGTTAAGAAAAAGTTATAAAATTAAAACGTCCAAACATGTAAGAGTTTAGCTAAACTCTGTTTGCTTTGCTAAGGAGATTGGAAAAAATATATTAGTTTGGTAAGCTCGGAACTGACTTGATAAAACAAAGTCAAAAATGGAATTTTCCAGTTTCTTTCCCTCCCTTATTTATTAAATATATTAAATATTACTTAACCGGTTTATAAATATCCAAAGTTTACATTGAGCCTATTAACAAATAAACACATACTTAATTTAATTATAATAAAGTAGACTGAATTATGTCTTACTTAAAGCGGAAACGAGAAGAAAGTGAGCTATATTTTATTATAGTGCTACTAGAAAATATGCGCGTCCCTTACTGTAGTTACAAACAAATACAATGTACAGCATACACGAATGGGTTATGTATTTATAAAACATAGTAATTTAGTAAAATTATATCATGGATAATGAAAATAATAAATATTTTCAAATTAAACTATACTTTAATACATGGTTCCACGTAAATTGGCGTTAGTATATGTGCACAAACAAAACACCTTAATTGTTATTACTATCCTTATAAATAATTTAGTTACAAGTTTTAGTGACTTTTTTGGAATACTTAAACAATTCCGTTTTAGCAACGTTGCTAGGCTTATAGTAATTTCTATGATATGGGCCTCAGTTACTTCTTACTAACATTGAATAAATTTGTTAGCCAAAATGAAATGAAAGGTAATTACTTAAATATTCCATATCGTCATATTTAAAATTTAAATTTTGACAAAAATTTGTGACACCACTTACTTTTATATTCAGTATTGTTACAAAAAAAATTCGAAATGACGATTTCGGACTTCCATACTTTTTTGGGCAACTTGACAGTTGAGTCATCCATTAATTTAAAGAATACCTGTTAAACAACGATGGTGTAAATATAAAAGATTTTTCAGCAAATATGGTTAAATAAACATTTAGATATTTAAATCATTACAAATAAATATTTAGATAATTTACCTAAACGTAGGTAAATGACTTCAATATTTGATGCTAAGATATCCTTACTTTAAATATAAAATTTGAGACTAAAAAATAGTGTATGCCTTCCCTCCTCTAGCATACTACCTCATAATGTCTTCTTTAGCTTACATCAATAGACATCTCCAATACCGTATGACCAAAGTGAAAATTTGATCAAATCTTCAGTACAGGGTAAGCAAGGCTTGTAATTGCAAATTTCACACTAAGCTACCTGTATAACGTTATCAAGAAATATAGATTATCAAAATATATACTATGAAGATGTAAAACGATTAGCGTCTCTCGCGAAATATGATGAAAGAGATGAAAAGTCAACAAAATCGCGTGTTTAAAGAAGATAGTTGCATCGAAATTGACACAAATTACAAAATTTTTGAGGACCACTTTTAAAACACCTGTATGGCATAATGCATAAAAATAAGGTCGATTTTTTTACGATAAAGCTAGGATCCCGAAAATACTTCCAGGATATCTTCACGTGTCATGCACTTTCATATATGCAAACATATACTTTTATGGATAAATAAATAAAAATTATTTCACGGAGTAAAAAACTGCAGTTCAAGGCAAAGTGCATTATCCGATGCAGTACCCTCCGTAGCTTCATCCAAACCGATACAATAGTTATGCTGATGTGCACTAGAAAACTGTGTAAAAGATGATGACTAGACAACAATAGGTTTACTTACATTTGGCTTTTTACTTGACGATGTGGAATATTTAAGAAGTCCTCCTTAACTTTCCGTACTTAATTCCTATTTTTTAGTATTTGTATAAGTTTTTAAAAGATAAATATTTCATTCCGTAGGGCGATGGACAAGAATTCCTTGTCTCTGTTCAAAATTTTAACCATGGTGACAGGAACATAGCTATGCTATTAAAGTAGCCATAATGAAAATAATGGCAATGCCATTAAAAGAGCGAAAGTGCTTTGATTTGGTATAACTTTGTTATTGTTTAGTTTAAAGTCTACATAAATCGATTGTTAACATTTCAATTAACTAAACTTGCATGTACTTTCATTCTACTATATGTTTCTGTTCCAATGCTTCCTGTACTTTTTCAACTTACTTTCCTTTAAACTGCAAAATTTTTCTGCTATGTGACTGTAGATAACTTTATGAATTATTTACATATCACAAGTTACCAATTATATTCTATGTCTATATACTAGACGTAACATAAGTAAACGCATATTCTCTTATTATTATTCTTATTAAAATTATTGTTTTTATAACACCAAGACTGGGTACATTTCACTTGCGCTCAATTCCCTAGCACGACACTTCATGGCTCTTGTAATGGGTCTCATCAAGCGGCTGAGACATCTCCTGAGACACCTTGTCACTGAGAATACACCATTCTTCCTAATTTGTTCCCGGTCTAGCATTTGTTTACCTTATATATGGGTAAATATTTTAACTCATTGCGAATGTTGGCCCCTTCACACTGAATCAATACTCTTCATTTCTTTACCCTGTGGGCGGTGGACTTGCTGAATTGCTAATTAATAATATTATTATTTAGGTTTACCTCTTAGTGAATCTGTATTTATATAGGCTGTTCAATTTATTTATCGTGTTATTATTCAGAATATGTCAAAATTAATTTTCAAACTTGCAAGTTAGGTATGTCACTAATTTGTTGTCTGGCGATTTTATTTAAATTCTCTTATGACGTATTCACATCGTAAACGTTATCGAATTTAATTAACGTTCAGTTGTATTAATTAACATATATATATATATATATATATATATATATATATATATATGTATATATATATATACATATATATATATATATATATATATATATATATATAACCGAAAAAAGGATTGACAAGAAAATTGATTGATTACACGTTAATTCAATGTCTGTCTATTCTTATTTGAGATATTATTAAGGTAATGAAATTTATGCCTGTATCCCTTTTCTGCATATTTAAAAGTTAAAGTTTACCTTACGGGCGCAGTTTTTGTTATTTGAAATTTATAAATCGCCTAAAGCCATATCAAATACAATGTTTTATTATTCTCCAGGTTTCCGATAAAGTTGGTCGTAAAACAATATTATATCAGTTTTTTTTTACAAAAAATGACTTTTCTTGCGCCTTGGATATAAATAAATGGTTAACACTGACACTTCATCAATATCCAATTGAATTTTATATCCGTTTTCAAAAATTATATATGTAAACCTCCTGTGTTACAGGAGTTGTTAATAATTTCTCCCAGCAATAAATTTAAAAATTACAATACCATATTTATATTTGAAATATTAATTTTTTTTAAATTGTATCAATATTATACTTGTCTGTTAGTACACAGTTATAAAGTTGTTCAGTCCTCATCACGTTCATATATTGCACATAATTTTGTGTTATTGTATCATTTTTTTTTTATTTATCTAGCTTGTGTTTATTAATGCATGTCGGCAGTGAAGTGAGATTATAACTAGACCTTACTTTTATTAAAGATTCCATAAGTGTAATTCATTTTCGTGGTCTAAACCTACTTGTGCAAATATAAAACGATGGTGAGGAAATGTTGTTTATTCTTTATACTTTCGTATCCTGTGCAGTTAAATTGTAACTTTGGTATTCAGTTAAATTGTAACTTTGTTTTTCAGATCAGCAAAGTTCAAAAAACTAAGCGGGACCGTTATGAAGTAGCTCATTTGTCCATCCGTTGGATGAATTTGTCTTGCCTGTCATTGTCTGTCACTTTTCCTTGTCTGTCACTTTGGCTGTCGTCGTAAAATAATTAATCGATATGAAGTTTAAGTTTTGTAAGTTTAATTTTGTTGCTGGACGTACGGCGTTGGTGCGCATGACTTGAACACTACTACAGTGGGTCATATGAAGTTACATCAATATTTGTATACATTTTTGGAGTTAAACCGTATTTGTTTTCATTTTTAGAGTGTGTGTTTGTTTTCGTGTTTGTTTTCATTTCAGTATTGTCATTAACGTTATTTTTTTTATTAGGTTTTCGATTACGTTTTGGAAATGTGACATTATAGCTCTGGAATGATTAAATTACGGAATATAACATTGTCTAATTTAAAGTGTATTACCTGTTTATCTACGCAAATAGCATTATATAAAATATATATCGAAAAGTAGATCAAATTACAAAGTTAATTTTACGGTGCTACTACGCTTGTTTCTTTTATTATACGATTACATTTAGTTAAAATGTTGGTAAGTGGCTACCCTTCAGACTACCTTAAGTAATTTATTTGAATTATAATTTGAAATGAAAGCGAACACAGGGTTGACTGAAATTAGTTTTCTACTCTCCAAGTCTTCAAACCACTGGTTATTTATAAGAAAAGGATTTGATAAACAGATAAAGTTTCACCAAACGGGACCACGATGTTGGAATCTTAAAATGAATCTGTAAGCAATCGAATACAATGCCCGTATAAAGTGGATCTGAAGTCGTCCATGTTGAAGATGTTTGAAGTATTATATTGAGTGACCGAACATATTTTCTTTTCTTTTTTTGTTTGAAAAGTAAATATTGAGAACAAAAAACATTTAAGGAAATCATAATAAGTGTTTTGTCTTCGAATCAAATCATCATTATATAAACGAATCAGCAAGTAAGGAAGCTTACCTTTAAGAATTAGGTTTCCGCGCATAAGTAAGTCAATAAAATAGTATCAGAAAGACAAATTTTTGAATTTGTGGGAAGAAATATTCTGAATTAATAAAACCGTGTAATCAACTGAATTATATAAAATATCGAAACGTTCTTAAGTTTACTTAGATTGTATTAAAACTGTCGTAGTTTTCCTTTGTGGCTTTAATATTACCCACAAATTAGAAGTTCAAAAGGAGCTCACGCGGGGTGTTACGAAAAACAGGCACGTTGCTCGGAAGAGTAGTATGTTACAGAACATCAACTACTCATCTCATTTTATATTTGCACAAATTCGAGCGTATATTTCATGAAAGTGCACACCTTTTGCTGTCGGGAGCAGCACGTGATCGGAAATTGTATTGCGTTAATAATATAGTTCAGCCTACCAACACGCAAGTAATATCTCAATCGAAGTCGAGCAACTTTTTGTTTAGCCTTCATGATTATTCCATGTCCGATTTGTAAGATGCATTTCATCGCTCACTGTAAATCAGCAATATCAGCCCGCGAGGGCTGCATTACTAAACTCGAAAAAGGAGCCGCTAAAATCTTTGCTAATAGTCTATCTACCTGAAAGATGATCTTGGCTAATACAAAATTTAAAAAGTCCGCAAATTATATCCATCTTTAGACTTACGTAGATAAAGTTAGCATGGGCGATTTTATATAAAGAATTATTTTTATATTCAAGATCATATTGCTTTCTTACGATATGGTTTGTCAATTTATAAACAATTAAGTGTCCAATTATTGTGATAATTAAAGGGTGAGTAGTGTAAATGTAGTGATTATGTTTTGTCAACAAACTACATTACAATAACAGATAAAAGCTTGGTTATGTCCTGTTATAAAATATGTTTTTTGAAAATTAATTGCGGATGATCAATAGCATTTAAAAATAATTTAGTAGATAGTCTCAGTATAATTTTAAGAGATTTATTTAGCGATAACCCATTGGATGAAATAGGAAATTATAGGTGTACACTTCATTTCTCATTATCTGTGTGACAGATTCTTTTTATTCATAATAATTATATATTATCATAACTCATAACAAATATTCACTTAGCATTTTAGAAAAAAAGAGGACATTGATATATACACTTCCAAAAATATAGAAAAAAAATATCACCCTTTTTTAACGAAGCGTGTAACAATATGAGAAAATAAATTTTCCTTAACTGTTGCATGGATCGGAAATGTAATTTTTACAATTTGTATATGATGACTAAATTTCGGTTATAGTTTTATTAAATTAATATTATTTGTGGTTTCTATTTTTTTATCTTAATTTACTTACCGTCAGAAGGTTTTATACTGTGCACGGAAAAAGCTAAGTATCTTCAGTTTCTAGTAGTGGTAGCTTTAAGAAAGTAGGCGTTTTGCTACGCAACGGGATATAGGTATTGTTTTCTCAGTGGTCTTAATGAAATATGGTGTAAAGATATGGGCAAACAAATTTAACATTCTTCTGTGGTAATTAATTAGAAACTTTAACAGCGTTATCTATTTATCGAGCGACCGTTGGATATTTCAAGGAATATTTTTTTTAATAAACTGACAGTGGAGGATAAATCTATTTAAATTATTTTTAATATACATAAATAACTCACTGAAGTATATGCAGCTATGGAGTAAATTGTCATACATGCGATAATGCAAAACTAATTTTTTGGTTCAAGTTTCCTTCATAAATTGAATTAAACCACGCCGGCGGTATGATTAATGTATCGCACGATTAATCAGGCCCACCTTATAGAGTAGGACTGGTTTACTTATGAGGGAGGAGCGAACACAATATACCAATAAATTATTACATATTCGTTTATTTATTTTAAATACCAATGCGTGCCAAGTAGCTAACTCTGGTAATGACACTTACTTGCTAATAGAGATTGTTAATTCCAGCTTTTTTCTAATAGGGCATAGAAATAAACTTTACCACCCAGCTTTTATTTTCTAGCTTTCTTCAACTATTTTAGCTTTTATTTGACAAATTCACTTTATTGCTTTCAAATATTAGCAATAAGAATCGTATTTGTCAACATGTTTAATTCTTTTTATAAAACATTATTTTATAGACAAAACTTAAACGTGTTGATTTGGAGAATTACCCCTGGAGTGTTATAAATATTACATCGTCCCCTTGTTCCATAGTTTCTATATTATTCAATACTATTAGTCTATTTTTTTATTTAGCTTTACTTACCCTTTTAAGATCAGCTCTTTTTTGCTAGCAATCTTATTTTTTTTGTTTAGAAAAAAAACAACAGAACATGATAAAAAAATAGTTTTCTTTGATATTTTTTGATCCTTCTGGCCAGTTGCTTTTTAAATTAAGAAACGAGAATTTCGGAAATTTTTCCATCCATCTTATTTTATTTATATAATCACAACTTGCATAGGATACTATCTCAAGATCATAGACGTAATTTTATGATAACTAGATCAACAAGAAAATTATGGTGAATCTTATTATAAGTTATTTTGGGCAGGTGCTAGTTTACAATACTTATGACAGGCCATAGGATTTTGTTATTTAAGCTTCATTTTTGTTTATTATAATCACGAGAAGCGATTTCTTTTTTAATAAATTGGAGTCAGCGTTTTCGGCATATCGACCAGAGCATCATCGATAATCATATAAGGGAGTCGTTCTATCTCATGTATGATAGTGGTTTTGATGGAAAGAAAATTATTTCCATGTTATTTAATTTAGTAAACAAAATAATTTCCTTAAAAATATTTAAATCAGAATCTATTCCACTCGCACCCACATATCTATTCCCCTCGCACTTACTCGCATCTACATATATGAGATGATAGTCAGGAGCCCACATGGCCAATAGAATAACAGAATAAGATTTTTTATAATTTAAAAACCAACTTCGGCTATGTTCTGGACAGATTGTCCTTACGTGCTTCCCATCTGTACTACCGATGCCGTTAGGGAAATTTGCTATCTTTTCGAAAGCGGCAGCGACTTTTAAGCCATCCTTCCTTTTATGATCCCACCTATAGCTGTCGTGCATAGAAGGTAACTAAAAAAAAAAACATATATATATATATATATATATATATATATATATATATATATATATATATATATATATATATATATAAATTATATGTAACTTATAGATAAAAGCAAATTGTTAATACTGAAGATTCAATTTTATTAATTCAGTACAAAATTAAATAGCGTACCAATAACTATCGATACAGTAGAAGGTTGTCTGTCAAACTCTTCAACAAACCAAAATACCACTAATGATTACGTTTTACCTTTAGCTTCATTCTCAGTGCCCAAAATCCCTACACTTTCAAAATAAACCAAACTGCTGCTATTGACTTCCAAAGTGGATGAAAAAATGTGCAAGGAAGCGAAAGGGTAATCGTAATGTGGATCAAAATTCTAAGAAAGAAATATTGAATATATTTAAAGAAAAAAACAATCTTATGTAAACACTGACGCAGTATGTAAAGTGCGCGTCTGTATAGTGTGTGTCTTTCTGAGATCAACGATTCCAATTTACCATGAACTTTTTATACATATTTGTTGACACCATGACAGCAAATGGAGGGCATTTAATCTGTCAAATTGTTGTTCCAAGAGCACATAAGCACCACTTACACAGCCTACGGTAGTTACAGTGGTACCACAAAAAAATATTTAAATTAGATTCCAATTAGTGACCGTACCACACGCAGTTGGTGTCTGATCCTTGCTAGTAGACTTATTTCATTTTAGCTTAAGGCAAGTTGCTCTTTATTTCCATATAAAGTAACTATAAGAAGTTATTTTTCGATGTAGTTGATAATTTTTCTATGATTATACGTTGGATAGATGATTTCTTTTGTCAAAAAGTCCGGAATACTATGGCGAAGTGCTTCCATCGTAGCGTGCAAAACGAAAACAGAAAAGGAACAGCTTACCAAGCTCTCCTGGACGTTGCAAAACCATATTATTTTCTTCTATTTTTATCGATTGTACTGAAACTGCTTATGCTTTGTAGAATAGTTTATCTAAATTTCGTATACATTCTTCTCTGTATAGCGCTATAATTCTTTTCGTGTGCTGATCTACTTGATTGCCTCTTTTTGCAGGTGCTGTCAAACTCAATATACATTTATTAGCTTTTTCCCAATTAGGTAAAGATATGGGTATTAATTTTTTTCAAAATGTCTTAAACTTACAAATAGCAAAGTCTGGCTACTATTCACAGTTTATTTAAATTTGCGAATATTATAAGCAACACTGTGGGCATTTGGCGAATTGATAGGAGTTTAGAGCCCACTGCTTGGTGTCTTTTTTCCCCCATTTAATCCTGTCCTTGCTTAGGATTTGCAAAGACAATATACCAGTTTTATTTATAGATTTACAACAAAGAGAAATGTACTTGTAAGTACACGCTTTCCTAAGAACGCAAATTTTGAAATGTTTATATCTAAGTTGCCAAGGATTAACGTATTAAAAAAATTTCAAAATTTTATTTAGGAGTATTTTGGTATTGCAGCAAATAAATAAGAGAGTATTAAGAAAAAAAAACTAATTCAGAAAATAAGGGACATTCTGCCCTTTAAATACTTTCATTTTTGGAAGGAAATGGAAAGGATTTAACTAGTGTCTTCTCAATTAAATGAAACTACGTGATGTGGTATTATTTCTACTTTCTTTAATTTCTTTAACCACGACCTAGGTTTCGTTGTATTACAACATCTTCAGGTGGGATATTAGCAAAAATTAACTCTTAGGAACAACCAACAGCATTTATATGTTACAAACACAATAGCGGAAGCCTGCTTTGTGCGGATTTTTCCATTGTTTATTAGTGAGTTTATTGCAGGGGCGCAGAGTAGGTTTTATTGTATTAGAGAGTTATATAATATACCAGTATTTTAGTGAGGGTAGTAAATTCAATTGTTGTTATTATGTGAAGTTATACAATGCAAACTTTACGGTGTATGTAATAAAATTAAATGGAAGTTATTATCGGTAATATATTTATATAAAAGCAAGGGTATTTGAAAGTAAGGACAAGGTAATACACTAATTCTACATATCTCCGGTTTTGTGTATTCATATATTTATTTCTTTCTTTTAATTTTTTTTGTTGTTTTTATTATATATACTTATATTTATATGTGTATTAGTGCTGAAACAATTTCCAGGGTATTGTAGTATCAATGTTGCATATTTATATTACATCTAGAAGATATTAAGAATGGGTGATGATATTATATTTAGTTGTTTATTTAATATATTGACCTTGATATCTTTTTTATGTCTGTTTATTTCTAATGATTCTAGGATATTAGGTTTATTACCTTTTGTATTTATTTGTAATATGTAGGGGGAATTATCAGTATGGGGGTGATGGTTATTTTCAATGAGATGTTTAGCAAAGTGAGATGTGTCTGGTTTATTATTTCGCCAGCTGGCAATGTGTTCCTTATATCTTGTATTAAAATCTCTTCCTGTTTGATCTATGTATACACTATTACAATCGTTACATTTAAGTTTATAGATACCACTCTTTTTATGTTTATCTATTTTTTCTTTATTATTAATAAGGGTTTTACCCAAGTTATTTAAGGTACTATACGTACATGTTATATTATTCAAATTTTTATTATTAGTTAAGAGTTTTCCTAATTTGAGTGAAACATTACCTATGTATGGGATAGATTTATAGTAAATATTATTATTATTTGGTACGACGTAGTAAATATTATTATTATTTGGTACGACGGTTGGATTATTTGGTATTTCTTGTATTAGTATTTTCCTTAATTTATTATGGTACAGTTTTATGACAATTGATGGGTCATAATTATTATTTGTTGCGATTTGTTTTATAGTTTTTATTTCTTTACGTAGATTAGGTTTTTCTAGAGGGATGGTTAAAGCTCTGTGAATCATGGAATGGAAGTCTGCTAACTTATGGGACCAAGGGTGTTGAGATTGACCATTAATTGTGGAGTTTGTAAATGTGTCTTTTCTAAATATACTGAATTTATGTTTATTATTTTTGCGTTCTATTATTATATCTAAAAAATTAAGTTTATTATCGGACTCTACTTCTAAAGTGAATTTGATATTATTGTGTAGGGAGTTAGCAAAGTTAACAAACTGGTCTAACTTTCGCTGTGTACCTTTCCAGCAGATAAGGATGTCGTCAACGTATCTATAATAGTATAATATATTGGTCGCTATTTTACTGTTTAAGAGGCAGGTTTCTAGATGGTTCATAAATAACTCGGCTAAAAGGGGACTGAGGGGGGGGGGAGCCCATTGCAAGGCCATTAACTTGTTGAAAAAAATATTATCGAATAGGAAATAATTTTGGTCTATGCATACTTTAAACAGGTCTCTAATTTCCGATGCTTCAATGGGATTTAACTTTTTCTTTTCTAGGATATCTGAAATGATATTTAGGCAATCTTTTGGTGGTATATTAGAAAATAAGTTTACTACGTCGAGTGATACTAATTTACAATTGGGTGTTAGATGTATATTTTTAATTTTATTACAGAGGTCAACAGAGTTTTTAATGGTATGTTTAGGCGCAAATCCGGTTTTATTTCGGAAGATCTTATTCAGGTGATAAGCTAATTTTTTTGTGGGTGCGTTTGTGTATGAGACAACAGGTCGTATGGGTATATTTGGTTTATGAATTTTAGGTTGTCCATATAGTATTGGGACTACTACAAAGGGACCCCACCACGACATTTGCAGATAACGTAAAACAATTAATTAAAACCTGTAACATCATATTTCTTAACGAATTCGCGAAACATAAAGTTATAGAAATGAACCCTAGACCCCCAATACTATATGGACAACCTAAAATTCATAAACCAAATATACCCATACGACCTGTTGTCTCATACACAAACGCACCCACAAAAAAATTAGCTTATCGCCTGAATAAGATCTTCCGAAATAAAACCGGATTTGCGCCTAAACATACCATTAAAAACTCTGTTGACCTCTGTAATAAAATTAAAAATATACATCTAACACCCAATTGTAAATTAGTATCACTCGACGTAGTAAACTTATTTTCTAATATACCACCAAAAGATTGCCTAAATATCATTTCAGATATCCTAGAAAAGAAAAAGTTAAATCCCATTGAAACATCGGAAATTAGAGACCTTTTTAAAGTATGAATAGACCAAAATTATTTCCTATTCGATAATATTTTTTTCAACAAGTTAATGGCCTTGCAATGGGCTCCCCCCTCAGTCCCCTTTTAGTCGAGTTATTTATGAACCATCTAGAAACCAGCCTCTTAAACAGTAAAATAGCGACCAATATATTATACTATTATAGATACGTTGACGACATCCTTAACTGCTGGAAAGGTACACAGCGACAGATAGACCAATTTGTTAACTTTGCTAACTCCCTACACAATAATATCAAATTCACTTTAGAAGTAGAGTCCGATAATAAACTTAGTTTTTTAGATATAACAATAGAACGCAAAAATAATAAACATAAATTTAGTATATTTAGAAAAGACACATTTACAAACTTCATAATTAATGGTCAATCTCAACACCCTTGGTCCCATAAGTTAGCAGACTTCCATTCCATGATTCACAGAGCTTTAACCATCCCTCTAGAAAAACCAAATTTACGTAAAGAAATAAAAACTATAAAACAAATCGCAACAAATAATAATTATGACCCATCAATTGTCACAAAACTGTACCATAATAAATTAAGAAAAATACTAATACAAGAAATATACCCGGTCGTACCAAATAATAATAATATTTACTATAAATCTATCCCATACATAGGTAATGTTTCACTCAAATTAGGAAAACTCTTAACTAATAATAAAAATTTGAATAATATAACATGTACGTATAGTACCTTAAATAACTTGGGTAAAACCCTTATTAATAATAAAGAAAAAATAGATAAACATAAAAAGAGTGGTATCTATAAACTTAAATGTAACGATTGTAATAGTGTATACATAGGTCAAACAGGAAGAGATTTTAATACAAGATATAAAGAACACATTGCCAGCTGGCGAAATAATAAACCAGACACATCTCGCTTTGCTAAACATCTCATTGAAAATAACCATCACCCCCATACTGATAATTCCCCCTACATATTACAAATAAATACAAAAGGTAATAAACCTAATATCCTAGAAACATTAGAAATAAACAGATATAAAAAAGATATCAAGGTCAATATATTAAATGAACAACTATATATAATATCATCACCCATTCTTAATATCTTCTAGATGTAATATAAATATATAACATTGATACTGCAGTACCCTGGAAATTGTTTCAGCTCTAATACACATATAAATATAAGTATATATAATAAAAATATGAATACACAAAACCGGAGATATGTAGAATTAGTGTATTACCTTGTCCTTACTTTTAAATGCCCTTGCTTTTGTATAAATATATTACCGATAATAACTTCCATTTAATTTTATTACATACACTGTAAAGTTTGCATTGTATAACCTCACATAATAACAACAATTGAATTTATTACCCTCACTAAAATACTGGTATATTGTATAACTCTCTAATACAGTAAAACCTACTCTGCGCCCCTGCAATAAACTCACTAATAAACAATGGAAAAATCCGCACAAAGCAGGCTTCCGCTATTGTGTTTGTAACATATAAATGCTGTTGGTTGTTCCTAAGAGTTAATTTTTGCTAATATCCCACCTGAAGATGTTGTAATACAACGAAACCTAGGTCGTGGTTAAAGAAATTAAAGAAAGTAGAAATAATACTACATCACGTAGTTTCATTTAATTGTGAATAATGAATTTCTACAAACTTAACCCCAAATATATTCAATAGTGTCTTCATTTAAATTAAATAATCATAGATACATTCTACAACATATTTAGAAAAGTAACAGATAAAAAATCTGTATCTTTTACTTTTAGAAATACTTCTAACATAACATGGAAAGGTGGAATACCTAAAAGATGAGAAAACTAAGTGAAAGCTTAGCTAGATAAATAATATTTAATATGTATTTTATCTTCTACGATGATTTTAGTAGTAATAATAAAAAATGACTTTTATAAGGCTCATTAAAAATTTAATTAGATGCAAAAAATTAAAAGAAATAATTCAATTAATTAGCAAATAAATAAGCCTACCTGAACGTGGTTAAATCTATAAGAATCTATATTGATTGGTCGATCAAATAACGAATTTCGTTCAAATGTGAGGATATGTTTACAATTGGTTTTCACATTCATTCCTATTTTATAATATCACAATGTTTTATAACATAATGTATAATAGAACAAGAATATTGAATATGAAATAAAATAATTCTTGTTTTTCACTGTGCAATTTCTAGCAAGTAATAATTGTTACATTTTTAATAATATTTGAATTTTAATACAATATTAATTAGAAGATAACAAAACAAAATTGTCATGAAATATAAGCTTAGTATTTAATTACACTTAATTCTTCTATGTATCGCTATGCACGTTTTCATTTCTCCCAATAAATTTGAAACTGTAAGTTAATAATCATATTATCCTAATGTACACAGCGCGGTTTGTCTAGTATAGTCACTTCGGTTGTAAATTCCACTACCATCATGCTGTTATGGAACAATCATGTTCCTAATTTTGATCAGCGCTCATCTAGCTATACTAAAGGATATTTTAAATAAGTTGCATTTGAACAGTATCGAATAAAGTAAGTAGTTATTTAAAATTATATAAATTGGAAAAGATTACATTTCTTACGCTGTAGGTACAAACACTTAAGGAGACTAGGATATGCATGACTATTTAAGTTATAAATCGAGTTGATCACAGTATGGGAAGGCTTCGCTTCACTTATACGCTAGCGGCAAATAATTTTCTAATATACAATTAACATGATTTATTTTTATTTTTTATAATTCACTAGCTCACTAATGTATATACTTAATAAGTAAATTTAGATCTATTATCCTATTAAATAATTTAAATTATAATGAAATATCTGTTTATTTCCAGATAGTTATTAATTCGCCAACAATTATTTTTCATGTTACAGTTTTAATAATATTTTCTATTCATGGATTCGGTTGCAACAGCACAGAAAAAAAAATATCTAAATATGACGTCGTTGCTTTGAGCGTTAAGCTATTATATTTCTGCCTGGATATATTCGTAGCGATATTCATTATTTTTTAATAAACGATACTTTTCTATTCAATATTTATCGGATATCGCTTAATAAGACAGTAGAAAAAAAATAGCCTCTACAGACTAGCTTTGAAGGGCGCATCTCCAGACTCGATCGATGGATATGAGAAAAGTATTTAAATTACTTAGTTTTACTGGTTTTTGTTCACAGGTTTTCTTCAGTTGGTATAAAAATCGAAATTAATTAAGATTAGCAAACAAATAATCATTTTATTCTGTGTCCTCGGAATTAAATTTTAAAAAATGAAGTCTAGCCAAGGATCTTGTTAACATTAGAAATTTCGCTGTCGCGTGCTAGAGGTCAAAGAGAAAAGTCTCCGAGATGGCAACACAGTGATAAGGAAACATATATATAAAATATGCTAATTGGTACAACAGGGGGGTTTCTATGAGTTCCTGAAAACGAAATAAGACGATTCAAATAAATAATTTTTTCTTGTACCTCAAACACATATTCGGGATACACTTTTTTTGCAAGATTTTCGAGATTCAATTTTAATACAAGGGTTAAAAGCTTTGGAATGCACGCATACTTGGATGAGTGCAGCTCAGAATCAAAGAGATAAAGGCGGGTCTGACCCCTTATTGCTCTTTGAGTATTGAGTGACAATAGAATTATATTGCCGAAAGACTACTACTACTACTACTAGCCAACGCCCACCCTTGGGATGTCTGCCATTAGGTACCAGTAGAGAAAAGCTGTTTTGTAGGCAGGGTGATCATCAGGGGGCGCCCTCCTCTCCCAATCATCAAGGTAGGGCTTCATCTTCGGGCAAACGTGGAGATGGTCAAAAGACATTCCTGAACGTCCACAGAGCAGGCAGGCATCGCTCCCCAGGACACCAATACGTTTCAGGTGGCACGCCAGGTAGTCGTGGCCCGTGGCACACCGGAAAGCTGCGACACTGACAGCTATGGGTAGGTCGCGTCGAATAGGCGAATCAATTAGACAAGCCCAGTTCTTTCCGACGGCGGACTGTGTGCGCCGAGACTTGATCCAGGCATGTATCGCTCTGCAGACGGCCGACTTAGAGGATGAAAATGACGGAGAGCAGATGGGCTGCTGTAGAGTCGTTCCGTGTTTTGCCAGTACGTCGGCTTTTTCGTTCCCCTCTATCCCGACGTGGCTCGGAATCCACTGCAGAGTAAGTCGAAAGCCAGCATTCACCAGGTTAGACAGTCTGGCACGACAGAGTTGGGTTTTGGGGACAATCTGTGTAGCGGTTGATGGAGTGTGCCAGAATAGCTGCCTGGCAGTCGATGAGAAAAACCACGCTTTGTGATGTTGTAAGACGCTCCAGTTCCCCGGCGGCCTCGTATATCGCTGCAATCTCTCCATCGAATCGCTGAATATTGCCGAAAGAAAAAGTACCAGCAATGTCTGACGGTATCCATACTTCATTTGAATTAAAATAAATATGAAAAAAATTTCAATAAAGTATTTAGAATTAATCCTACCGTGAGTGGAAATTCAATTCTGCGTGACATGTCATAGGCGCATTGCGTACAGTCGCGTACAGCAGTTATTTTCGGTTAAAAAATATTTACCTGACCAAATAAAATATTTCAACACGATTTTAATAGTCAAACCCACTTCATTAAAGACAAATCTTATTTCAAGACTTATCTATGGCGTGACACAATTTACGTTAAAGCTTATTTAAATTCCTCACTAGGCACCGAACTATATCAGCTTACTTTCTGACGTCCAAGGATTCGAATATAAATGACAAAAGAAAAAAATAACATATTTTCTTTCAAAATCACTGCTAGTCAAAATAACGCCTAATTGTGATTACGCGGTATTTCTGTTTAAGTGACTTTGAAATAATAAATTCTTTGTATCTTTTTTTAAGTTATTTCGCTAAAAGCTACATATAAATTATAAGGAAATTTTACATGCCCGAGTAAACCAATATGATATTATTACGCTAAAGTAGCGATAGAAAAATAACTTATGGGTTTAAACTAGATAATTAGTTTGCCAAGCGGTATGCTAATTAATTTAACCTTTACGGCAACGAAGTCATCGTCAATGTTTTTTTACCAGCATGACAAGCTCGACACGTACACTATTTTTTTGGTTTTTAATTTTTTAGTTAATACAAGCATACTAATCATAATCTTATAATTAATGGATAAACAAGATCGCCTGTCAATTATTCAGTTCCGAGATTCGTTTCAGTTATTGGAATCAATACATTACTTGTTTGTTCATAGTTGACAAGAAAAAGGAAAAAAAAATAGATTATTACTTCAGAGATATGTATAGAGAGTAATAAACATAATTATTGGTCGTAATTAGATTTCGTTCAAATAAAGGTAAAGTAAATATTTTGTTCAAATAAAGGATAAGGAATGTAAGAAACATCAGAGACAGATGTTAAGAAGTGTCATATTTTTTATGTTAATCATCTTTTATACTTCCCGGAAATAATTAACATACATGGGAAGATTTTCTTAAATTACATAAAGTAGTTGATAGTTTGCTTATTTTAGAAACAAATTTTATTCTTTAAATACTGATTTTTTAAAATATACTGTATTTTCTATGCTAACCAAATATAAAATTTCAACATATAGTATAAATGATAGGGTTGCTGATTATCTGTCATGTCTTGTTTCTATTATTTTTATCCGTTAAAGTTTAAGTAGAGGAAATAAATAAATATGAATTTAAAGGGAGGGGAAAATAAATTAATATTTTTATGTCATGTTGGAGGCAAAAATGAGAATAAGGAATAAAATATAGAATCAACCGCTATAATCGATCTGAAAAAATGGCGTGGGTATTTTGAGGACGAAGCCGATTACATTTGTTTTTTTAAATGAAAGTGAAATATTGTAAAAAATATATTTTCCGTATGCTTGTATTTAAAATACCTTCTCTCTATCTCCCTGCACTAAAAATATGGTTTCAAGACTGTAAAACTCTAATTCGCTCGTTTTGCTCGCGGTGGTGTATTAAATTTACATGACAGATTGAGGTTATTGAGTGAAAGTAAAGAAAACGCCGTATCCAAGTAAAGGTCAGGTAAACGGTATAAAATTACCAGAACTGCTTTTGTAAAGACGATGATCCTAAATTAAGCATCACAGTAGAAGTGTCTGATTTTACTAAAATTAATTTTTAGTTATGATTTTTTTCCGTGGAGAATATGCATAGTTCTATTTTTACATTTTTAACATTATATTTACAGCGCCTTTTTAGCGTCATGTCTTATGCATAACATACGACCTTTTACATAAATAATTTTCAAAAACATAAAATGTGACCTGCCTTGATCTGACTTTGAAATGATTAATGCATTATTTAAATGAACAAAACAAATTTAAATGAACGAGTTTAATTTGTATTCTCATAAAACGGCGGACATTAAATAAAAAAAACCAAGGGCTAGCATCCACAAACGAACTGTACTTGCAGTAGTTCCTTAAGATAGCAATTAATATGACAGCGTGGTTTATTGTATTTCCTGCCTTATATTATTTTAAGCTGCCAATATCATTTTATGTACCTCGGCGGCTGGCTAAATGTCCCAAATAAATATTTATGATGCCAACAAAGCAATTAAACAATTTTATTATTATTTAATCTACCGTAGGACTAACTCGAAGCAACACAAAATACCTTAAAAGCATCTCTTCGAGTAATTTCATGGACCTAAGCGTATAATTACCCAAAGTTAATGAGTAACTCGTCAATACCGATTACAAAAAGTAATAACAACTGTCGGATAGTAATTTTATGCAATGCGTAGAACCTACCGTTTCTACGTGCAGAAGATAAATTAATATTTGATGAAATTTATTTAATTTTTTCCATTTCTTTTAAAGATAACACAGTTATATTACCAATTATTTTTTACAAATAAATAATTATTTGCTTAAAAATTGTTCATGTAGTATATACAAAGACAACAAAACTATTTTACCAATAGATCTTTAATTTATTAAATACAGATTTGTTTTTAGATTAGTGTTTTATTACTAAATTATATTTATGCTTAACTTGTTAAAATGAACATTTCGTAAATTGATAACGTAAAGAACGTGTCCTTTTGAACACAAATTTGAAAATAATAATGTCAAAAGAAAACGTTTGTTATATTTGCTTATTACAAACAATTATACATTTGATAAAGCTATAATTCATGTTAAATATAAGCTTTGATTACGCATTCTGTTTTATTTAATAAATTAGAAGTAACTGAAATTAAAAATTACTAGTTATCGTGACAAGAATTAAAAAACTTGAATCGGCTATTCAAATTAATTATAGGTTAGTTAAAATTAGTCTCCACCTGTCTTTATATTTGCGTCAGACAAAAAATTTAATTTCTTTAAAAAAAACTTTATTAACTGCCAAGATAAAAATGATTTTCACTGAACAGAACATAATCGCACTATCCCAGACATAATCGCATTTTAAATAAATCGTGTCCGGAATATATATACAATGTCGATAAGTCACAGAAAATTTGAAGCCGTGATTTTAATATTTAATATAACAGTGATATAAAATACTTATGGTTTTTTAGCTCAAAAAAATTAGGAAGTTTTCGTTTTTATTTTACCATGACATCGTAGTAGATTATATATGTAGAAGTCATATACTACATAATATTTTTGACATAATATTCTACATAACATTTTTGATCATATATTATATATTCGCCTAACTTCGATCAACTTCGCGAGTAGTGTAGTGCAGGTTTGAGAGAAGGAATCCGCAAATAGTCCGTTTATGACATCAATGAGGATTTCTTGATAAAACTACTATCATATTCACTTACGACGTATTGTTAATGCTTTAGAGAAAAAATTCCAGGAAATCAAAAAAGAACCATACCGTTATCCTTCAGAACCATACCGTACCGTTATCCTTCCAGCCTCTAACCTCAAGGCAATAAAACGTTAACGTAATTACCTAGACATATAAATGTGAATGACAACATAAATTGTTGAGGAAAGTGATTTTGATTGATGGAAATGTATGCTACACTCTCTGATAAGAAGTCGCGACGATGTAACGGTTTTTTTGTGTTCTTTTTATATTTTCTTTTCTAAGCTACACACAGCCGGTGTCACACTTTCAAAATTTAAAGATAGTTTCTTTTTTATATTTAAGTAATTTCTTATTATAATATTTCTCTTCTGATATTTATAGTATTTCTGATTCTATGTTTTCTGATAATTTCAAAAACTTCGATAAAATGCAAATTTTCAGAGTATATCAATTGCCTGAAATGAAATGTCATATCAATATTATTGGTTATTTCGTTAAATACTAATCACTTGATTGAAACATAATGATGAAGAAAATGCAACTTTTGCAATGACACTATATTTCCTTTTTTCCGCTTGACCAGCTGTCACTCAGCTGACATGCGTCTGCAGATATAGGATTACATTTAAATAGAATTAATATGAATACTCAGCCTTAGAATCCGACCTTTTTTGTGTAAGAGAATTTAAAAACATGTCAACGTATTAATTTATAATCGGAAACACAGGCTTAGGAGTGAATGAAAATATGACAGAGAAATGATTTCCAGAAAATTTACGCTAAACGGGGAAAATTATAAATTATTATCACCATTAAACACAAGGTCAATAAATATTCCTAAAAAAATATATACATACATACATATATATATATATATATATATATATATATATATATATATATATATATTTAATGCAAAAAATAACAGCAAAACTTACGATTTAAAAATTAAATCATTGCATGGGTAAAGGGTTCTAAATGAATATATAAGTGCTGTACTTGAATGTTATTTAAATGTAAGATTGAAATATTATGATTTTTTTTCACATATCGTTAAACAATAATTTGCAATTCAAAACACTTTTCCGAATTTTTAATATCGCTACAAAAATCCTGATCCTTAAAAAAAAACTTACAGTCTCCAATAGTCGCAACTCGTACATTAATCGATAACATGTATATTAAATGACGATGGAGTACACAAGTGAAATAAAATTTAAAGAGTAGAATTCTAGGTTATGAAAATTTATATAAAAACGTTTCCACTATCTATACTGTTGATTCTGAGCATCTAACCTCGTGGAAAACGTTAAGAAACTGTATGAATTTTTGGAACAGTTTAAAAAAAAGACGGTGAAATTTGTTACATCAATGAAAACATATATTTTTCTTACGGAAACACGTTGAAATATATATATATATATATATATATATATATATATATATATATGTATATATATATATATATATATATAAATACACACACACACACACACACATATATATATATATATATATATATATATATATATATATATATATATATATATACATACCCATGTTTAATTTATTATTAACCCATGATAAATTTTGCTTATTTCCACATTCAACTACAAATAAATTATTAAACACAATATATTGTTAACTTTTAGACTTCTGACGAACGTTTAATACTTCTAACTTTCTAAAATAAAACAAGAGTTACGGCGTGAATAATCCGATATGCCGCTATTTGTTTAATTGCAATATGCTTCATTGTTTAAAAAAATTATTTAGACGACTCAAATAAAGTTTCGAAGGTAAGTGGATTATTAATTTTAGGACTTGAATTTTTAATATAAAAATAAAAATATATGATTAAAATTGCTGATTTGGATTTCTGGGATGTTTTAGAAACTTCTCAAACATCCGTGGTACGTAATTAAAAGGGTCATGTTCAATTTTCTGTTCTATAATCAATTAAGTTTCGGCGAATACGACTATAAATTTAACAAGTAATCGTATACACGTATTTTTATTAAATTGAATGTTGAGTATTAATTAAAATTTTCAAACTTAATAAATTTTATTTTGAATTTCGTTTTAAAATAAGATCAAATATTTTACTAATTGGTACGAAAAAAAAATGAAGTGCGATAATTTAGAAACGATCTGGCAGGTGACTAGCTTACAATGGAAAGTCAGCAGAAAAATAAAATAGTGGACAACTCATCTGTAAAATAAATTTTATACTTCGATTTGTAAAATTTAATCATTTGATTGAATTTTTATTTTACCAACCGAAATTATACCCGAGCTCCAGTACTTTCATCATTTTATTTCCATTAATTATTTGCGTACTAAATAAAGCTATTATTGTATAATACCAAAGAACTATGAACTTCTAAGGCGCATACATAAATACACACACAATGTTTCTTACCAAAGATGCACAGTCATTATCATGTACCACAATCATTAACCCTTCCACTTCAGTCCTATAAAATGACAATATTAAAAAAAGTGAAATATTGCTAATTCATTAACATGGAAATTCACCAAATTATACCTTTTATTTTGATAAAAATATGAAAGTTTGAAACCTGTCATAAATAGCGACATAAATGTAAACTTGGCTTCACCTTTTTTTTGCAAAATTATGCAAAAGAAAAGGATGGACACGCACAAAATTATGATTTAATAGAAAAGCAAAATGTATGGGATTAGGACAAGCCGTAGATGTTCACGGTGCCAGTATGCTATATACATCACCAAAGAAACGTGCCGGTACCCTGTCACACACAGCGCCCTGAGAAACGGCCGCGCCAATTTTGAGATTGTCTCACATTAATCTTGGATCTTCTCGTTATCGATATTTTATTCGAATTACTAATTAAACTCAAAAATTGAATTTCATAATACTTTAATTAAATTTATGTAACGGAAAGTACTTCCATAAACGAAATATCTATTAACACAAAGTTCATACTTTTTCACGGTAAACAAAATCAGTACCGATAAAAATTATGTCCTATAAGCATTTACAATACGTACAAAAAGGTTTGAGTCATACAGCAAGCATGACTAGTTTTCTACATTCTGTAATATCATCTAATAAACAGATTTGAAAATAACATTCATAAGTTTAACGTATCTGAAATAACTGCATTCAGCCAAAATATAATTCACAAATATGTTTTGTCTGAATGCAAATATTTCCAAAAAATAAATGAGAAACGCACATCTGAAAAAAGTACTAAACAGAGTAAATGTCCTAAAACAGCGGATGAAGTTATCATTCATAATACGTATAAATGGAATTATTAATTGAATATGATGAATAATTGAAATTAATTAATAACTCACATTAAGAATATTAGAAATATTTTAGTCAATCAGAGCATCGTCAGAGCATCGTCTTTTTTTATTCATTTATAGAGCATCATCTTGTAAATTTAAACATCGTTTGTAACATGTTTGAAAAATGTTTTCTCCTTTTCAAATAACGTATTTTCGAAGTTCGCTATTGTAGTATTTTATTTTTTATCAAAAATAATTTCACAATCTTGGCTTACTTTTCTCGCCAATTTGAATTTCTGAATTGCAATAAAACATTCGTAGGAGTGAATAACAAAACTCTCCATCATCTTCAATTATTGTTGTTAAATTGGTATAAATAACATATACACAGGCCAAATTTCAAGAAGTTCAATTGTGAGAAAGCGATGAAAAATAGTCATATCGGGGTATAATTACATGCAGACAACGACAATTCGTCAACAAATTGTCAACGACAATTCGTCAGTGTTGTAATATAATATATACAGTGTATGACACCGAAAATAAACCGAGTACTGATTTACATAAATCACATTAGCTGGTTCAATCTTTCTACTTTTTATTTCTACTGATGTTAGGTGTAATTGGTCAATCACTTGTATCTTTATTAATCAAGTCCTTATTTTCAAAAGTAATCTAAATGTGCGATAAATTATTTTAACCAACTTGTTCTCGAATTAACCTATACAGAAAATATGATTTTCTACCTACGACTATAACGATGGCACAGATAAAAAGAAAATAATAACAATTTTAGTGTGGAGTTCAACAACAAAGTGAAAAATAATTACGTACTTTTTGATGCTCCATAAAATACAAACAACTCTCAGTATGGAATGCGAAATATCGATAAAAAATTGGCAACTGATACTTCACTTAAAAAAATCAAGACAGTTATGATGAATATACAATTCCACGAAAAATTTAAAGTTTAATTATTTTTCACATTAAATAACTCGTATATACTAAAAATAGTTTACTGGATTACACGTGATTGATTCCACAAATTATTGAAGTGGTGCGCATATGAATAATTGTAAACTAAACTACTTAAAGTACAATACTATGAAAACCTTAAAAGTAACCCATCTTCTATTTTTGAAACGCGAGGAAATTTGCATACATATATAAGAAAAAAATAAGCCACAAAAAGATCAGTGCAACACAATGAAGGCTATTTAACATGAAAAGAATATGAATACCTCAGGAAGATAAAAGAAAAGTTTACCGTGCTAAGGAAAAAACGCAATTGATGAGTTCTTTTAAAGTTTTAGTAGTAAATATGAAGGTATAAAATATTCTACCAAAAATATTTTATCTAAATTGCAAGTATTCGTTCAATACTACAAACGGAAACTTCAAGTTCATAACTAGACAATTCATATGAAAACAATGATAAGGAAGTACATTTGTATGTATGGTACAACGGTGACGGTGGAGTAATTGACAATGAGTATTGGATTTCTTCAATTAAACATTTATTGAATGATTTTATTAGAATTATTAATTTTTATGATAGCCTTCAAGATTACAATTTCATGTCAAATATTTTATTAAAATAAATTGAAGTTAATAGATAAATTTTTATATTATCACAATTGTTGGATAATTGTCGAATTGATTTCAATATAAGCAACTATTAATTATTTCAACGTTCCTGAAATATTTAATTTATTTACTTCATATTTAACTACTAATTGAAAAAGTTAACTACTAATTGAACTTAGTTTCAACTAAAAATAATTAGTAGTTTAGAATATTTATATTTTTTCGATTGAATAAATAATTGACTAGAAAGAGTTGCTTTATTTATTACCTAATAATAATTTTCAATTATATACACCGACATACACATAAATACAATGTACTCTCATTGAACACTTTTAGGTTTAGTCGGGTTTAGTTTAGTTTTCAATATCATTTTTAAACACATAGCTCAAATAACCACTGAATTTTCTACTCCCAAAATCTTACTTGTGCATCGTTTACATACACTATTACTTGTGCAAAGAAAGCAAAATTTAATACGTGTATGAAAACCAGAAAAAACCTTTTCCACTTTTTTAAGCAGATAATTTTTTATTATTTCTACGTCAGTATGAAATTATCGTTCGTTTCTACCATTTGGCATACTTCGAGAATAGTCGAAATATGCCAAGTGGTAGAAGAAGAAGGAAAAAAATAGTTTTCCCTTTCGCCTAAAAAGTTGCTCAAATACAAACCATATTATTGGCAATAGTACAAACATATTTTCTCTCTCTCTTCTTTTATGGAGCAGACAACTTTATGTATAAAGATACATACATTCCAAAAACCTTTGCATTGTATTTCTTTTGTTACGTTTGCATAAATAGTTTTCTTTTTCATAAATACTTCAATAAATGTTTCAAGGCCAGTTCCATAGTTTTATTATTTGTATGAACAATAATTTTATATATAATAATTAAATTTATACAACCCTAACTAAATATATCACAATAATGAAATTGCGACTATTGACAATAGAATTAAATTTTAAACAAGGTATAGAAGCAAAGTAAGTTTAACCAAAAACATACAATATCAAAAAATGTTATGTACGAAAGACAACCAATAACAACGTCTACCCTCATGTCTCTCCTACATTCTATTAAACACCTATCCCTCCCGCACCGCTCCAGACTTCTATATTGGCCAAGTACATATATATATATATATATATATATACATATATATATGTATATATATATATATATATACATACATATATATATATATATATGTATATATATATATATATATATATATATATATATATATATACATATATATATATATATGGTTGTCTACAATTAAGACTCTAAACCTTTCTAAACAGTTCTTTCCATTCGGTCAGTAGTTCTTTCTTATGCAATGCGCCTTCAAACAAATATATAAAGAGATAAACTGATAGGCAAATAGGCAAAAATCTCAAAAACAATATTTTTATATTTTATTACTTTGAATGTTCTCAATGATATAAACTTAAAAAAGATAAATATATATAAATCGAAAGTGTAAAAAAAGTTTGAAAGTGTGAAAAATCGAAAGTGTGAAATACAAGTGAAAAATTGTATTTAAATGATTTGTTGCCCACTCTACTTCGCATGATTTTCAGCTAATTGACTTTTTTCACTATCGTACGTGAAAAAAAAAACTTAAATTAATTGAACTTTTATTTTGAAAATTGTTTTTGAATTAATGAAACCTCTCAATCTATTTTTCAAACTTTTAAAATACAGCTAAATGGTTATCTACGATTAAGATTCTAAAATTATGAACATGATTTGTAGAACATGTGCAAAGAAACATGCAAATAAATTATCATTTTTATAACATATAGGATGCCACAAAATTATATTTAACCGTATTGAAAATTTTAACTTCTTAGCTTTATTTCTTTTAATTATTGCAATTAGCTTATCGAATTTATCCATATCTAAATTATTAAAAAATTATTGTGCATTTTAAAATAGATTTGTTTGAATTCCAACTTTATATAATATTTATTGCGTTTAAAATAATTTTCCGTATCCAAAAAAATTTTAAAATTGGCAAAATCATTTTTACATTTAAAAAAAATAACTTCAAAGAATGGTTTTTCTTGTAATCAAAAAACTTTCAAATATAGGACGGACAATAATATTTTAATCTCATTTTTTCATGGTTATTCAATGGGATAAAAACTGTAAACGTTGCTCAAGTTTTTCTCGTTAAAATATTTCTTTACTTTTTCAAATTATCTAATCATTTTTTAATAATTTAAATTTTACGACCAAGATGAAATCGAATTATATGGTAACGCATCTTATAAATATATTCTTAAACTACAAAACATTTTTTTAAATTTTGTATTAAAAATTCACCATCATTCAATTATTATAACAAACATGCACACGCTGCTGCTGTTTCCTTACATAATTGTTTTTTTTAATATTTTCAAGTTTTTTGCCTTTTAAAGTTCCGTACTTCAAAAGGGAAAACGGAATCCTTATAAGATAACTTACCTGCTTCTCCGTCCGTCCGTCGCAGCTATTATTCTCAGGAACGTACGGAAGGATGTAGAACGTGAAATATAGAATCTTAATAACATAATAACCCGCACATATATAAACAGATAAAATTTAAAATATTCCCTTATATATATATATATATATATATATGCATATATATATTTATATATATATATATATATATATATATATATATATATATATATATATATATATATGTATAATCAATTATTCCCTTATATACACAGATAACCTTAGATATACTGAAATAAATACAAAAGAATTATTTCCGAAACACTCATACTAAAATTATGAAAATAGATAAGTTTTTAGAAGGTTGCAGGAAAATTATAGCGATTACTCCAATTGTCATTGTAGGTAATAAATTTCCGTTTTTATACTTCCGCAGTAAGTTTTTTAGAAACGGTGGAACGTGGAAACTTGAAATTTTCCGTATTAATGTATGATATTTGCTCTACATATTTTGTTCTTAGAAGTTATCTAACTTCTTTCAAATATTTATATAAAAATAAAGGGGAGAGTAAGAAGATGACAAATCATAAATTTTTTTCCCATTTTATTTATAGTGTGGGGGCATTTAAAAAGGTTGTGACTAGGAGTAAACAAAAATTTACGATAATTTTTTTTTACTTTAAACTACATATTTAAAAAAATTTGGGAAATCACTGGGTCAAAAATAATAAAAAATGGATCTTACAAATTTTTATGCATGACCCATGTTTTAAGGCTTTTGAAAGAAATAGTATGCAATACATTATTACTATTGATCAATATTCATACAGTTTGTGAAAAATTAATATTCGTGAATAGGTCAGTAGATACAGGAGAAGGTATATAGTACATGTACCTTTTAATGTAAATAAGTCCCTAAATATATAGGCATCCCTCGTTGCGTGAATTTTAATCATGACCGATGTATTTTTTTCTTAATAATCGTAATATATGTTATATTTTTTTTCTTAACATATTTAAGGCTGGGATAAAATCGAATTGAATCTCATAAATAAGTTTTGGAAAATTTTCTTCGGCGACAAAATCGTTATTAAAAGGATATATTTCCACAATTAAATTGGTAATAAATAACCGACTTATTAAAGATATCATGAAACGGCACTTGTTTCGAAACAGGAATCATTGTATGTATAACAGCATATATGTAACTTTTTTATTCTGTATAAGTTCATAGCTATATAGCTGTCTGGTATAAGTTCATAGCTACATTAAATATGGCAAGATAATATAATATGGAGAAGCATCATTAAAAGGGGCAAATTACCATCCATTGAAAAATTCTGTCTACGCGTAGTCTTTTTTTTAACGAAATTGTTATATTTTTTTTCGAGCATGTAAAAGTTTAGGAATAAATTTAAATCATAGCAAATATGTATATGTGTTTTCCGTAGTAACATGAATGTTTGAAATTGAATAATTATGTGAAATGCGTAAGTATACTCTGCGTTTCAGAAGGTGGGGAAAAATTTAACATGTGACAATAGAAACACGTAAACTAAAGAAAATATTTTGTAACACAAGGGTTTATAGTAATAAATAAGAGTACCCATAATCTTTTGGAATATATTTTGTAGGATGCGTTTTACTATAAGTAAGTTGATAAATTAGAATTAACTTATTTTTAATCATGATTTAGGACTTGTGAAAATTTCAAAACATAAATACACAGCAATTACATATTTCGGGAAAACATTCTTTGCAAGCTGTCACTAACACATCAATAACAAAAAAATAATTTTTACCCAAAGTAATGACAGATTTATTAACGAAATTATTTATTGATGTGTTAGTGACAACTTGCAAATTGATAATAACAAATAGACTGATACGGATTTTCACCCGGCGCGCTGTGAGCGTGCCAAGCTAATGTTTAATATAAAACTGATAGGTAATAACTGGAATCCGATATCTCGCACCCTTAAATTCGATCTAGAGGCGACTAATGGGGTAACTCGTAGAGCGTAAAATCTCATGCAATTCACTCGTCGCTCGTAAATTGTCAACTTTTGCCGAATAAACAAATGAAAAAGTTTTACATTATCGCGATATTATTCGCGCCGCCACCGATAACGATACCAGACATGAAGATCATAACATGGACCATAACTCGCACCTGTTGGTGCAAGTGTAACGTTAATGCCTGATTACATTGCCAGTATAGTGTTGTTAAAATTGATATAAATGGGGGAGGGAGCGTGCTGGTATAATGCAAATTAGATTAGATTTCATATTTATCCGCCCCAAGTAGTAAAAGTATTTCTATAAAACGGCATTATAAATTATGATTATGATATATGAATTATAATAAATTATAAATTTACATTATAAATTTTATTACACACAGCAAGATTCCTTGTTGTCGTAATTAAATATTTGACTTAAAATTAATTTCTTTCAACTTCTTTTTTTACACTTTTCATTCATTGATTGAATATATTTACCGTTAATTTTGTAGAAATTCATTATTCACAATTAAATGAAACTACATGATGTGGTATTATTTCTACTTTCTTTAATTTCTTTAACCACGACCTAGGTTTCGTTGTATTACAACATCTTCAGCAAAGATTAACTCTTAGGAACAACCAACAGTATTTATGTTTCAAACAGAATAGCGGAAGCCTGGTTTGTGCGGATTTTTCCATTGTTTATGTTAGTGAGTTTATTGCAGGGGCGCAGTGTAGGTTTGATTATATTACCGAGAGTTATACAATATACCAGTATTTTAGTGAGGGTAATAAATTCAATTATTGTTATTATTTGAGGTTATACAATGCAAACTTTACGGTGTATGTAATAAAATTAAATGGAAGTTATTATCGGTAATACATTTATACAAAAGCAAGGGTATTTGAAAGTAAGGACAAGGTAATACACTAATTCTACATATCTCCGGTTTTTTGTATTCATATATTTATTTATTTATTTCTTTTAATTTTTTTTAATATTATATATACTTATATTTATATGTGTATTAGTGCTGAGACAATTTCCAGGGTACTGTAGTATCAATGTTGTATATTTATATTATATCTAGAAGATATTAAGAATGGGTGATGATATTATATTTAGTTGTTCATTTAATATATTGACCTTGATATCTTTTTTATGTCTGTTTATTTCTAATGTTTCTAGGATATGTTTATTACCTTTTGTATTTATTTAAGAATAAAGAAAAAATAGATAAACATAAAAAAGTGGTATCTATAAACTTAAATGTAACGACTGTAATAGTGTATACATAGGTCAAACCGGAGGAGATTTTAATACAAGATATAATGAACACATTGCCAGCTGGCGAAATAATAAACCAGACACATCTCACTTTGCTAAACATCTCATTGAAAATAACCATCACCCCCATACTGATAATGCCCCCTATATATTACAAATGAATACAAAAGGTAATAAACTTAATATCCTAGAAACATTAGAAATAAACAGACATAAAAAAGATATCAAGGTCAGTATATTAAATGAACAACTAAATATAATATCTTCACCCATTCTTAATATCTTCTAGATATAATATAAATATACAACATTGATACTACAGTACCCTGGAAATTGTCTCAGCACTAATACACGTATAAATATAAGTATATATAATAAGAACAAAAAAAATTAAAAGAAATAAATAAATAAATATATGAATACAAAAAACCGGAGATATGTAGAATTAGTATATTACCTTGTCCTTACTTTCAAATACCCTTGCTTTTGTATAAATATATTACCGATAATTACTTCCATTTAATTTTATTACATACATCGTAAAGTTTGCATTGTATAACCTCACATAATAACAACAATTTAATTTATTACCCTCACTAAAATACTGGTATATTGTATAACTCTCGGTAATATAATAAAACCTACACTGCGCCCCTGCAAACCACGTTTCCGCTATTGTGTTTGAAACATATAGATACTGTTGGTTGTTCCTAAGAGTTAATCTTTGCTAATATCCCACATGAAGATGTTGTAATACAACGAAACCTAGGGTAAAGAAATTAAAGAAAGTAGAAATAATACTACGTCACTTTTCATTCAATAAATATAACGATTTTACATTTTTATATTTACGTCATTATGCTTTTCACAATGTTACAAACGCAAGAAAATTGCATTAAACGTACGTACGTTCATACGTGAAAAAAGAGATAACACAAATTAATTTGGTAAACTCTGTTAGACAATTAGCTTACACAGGAATAAAACCAATATCGCCACGAAACCAAGACTCGAGTAGTAGAAAAGCGAATATTATACAAGTAGATAACACCAGATTCAATTTGCGACAAATGCGACTAGATACACCGGTATACGTTCCTCAAGCAAAATATCGAGTACGCGTCAGTATGGTCGCCAACTTGTTGCCCTGGTATTTACCAGTCTTAGCGATAAATTCCTATCTTCGAAAGTACGAGAAAACATCTTATTTATTCTTTCTTAAAATAATATAATTTCGGCGTCTACGAGGTATACAATTTAGGCATCAACGACAGATAGAGGTTGCTTGGAAATATTGTAACCATATCTACGTAATAAAAGTTTATATTCCTCGTTGTCAGTATATATACTCATATAGTCATGATATACAAAAAATAAATTTTAAACTCCTCTGGTTTATTTATTTGTATCACTTTCATTTCTCGTCTCCTCAAACGACTTCGCTGAAATACACATAGCCTGTGTTATAAAAAATAAACTAGAACACTTTTGTTCCCGGATAGAATTGTTCTTGTTTGATTAAAAAACGATTACCCCCAATGTATAAGCTTGTAAACATGAGTATGTAATATGTCAAGACAATATGCCAACCAACGGCTATATGCTGTAAGGCACAAGTTTTCCTCATTTTTTGCTATTTTTCTTTTCTAAGCATCTCAAATTTCTTTGCCTTTTTAACGCTGAGGTTCAATATTTTCACAAGTATATTATTTTCGTATTACGCTCTCACTTCTTCTATTTTCTATGTGAACATAACCTCGAATCAAAAGTAATCTAAAGCAAAAATGATAAAGGCAATGAAAAAACTAAATATCGTCCGTAATAAGGTCCTGGATAAAAAATAAACAAAGACATTAAATTAATAGAAATACTATTACCAACTCCTACAGCATACATATTCCACCTTGTATAAACACTGTTACTACATCTAAACTGTGGTCAAAACTGAATATCATTCTAATATATTAAAATATTATCCAAATAATGCGGGTAACTGCACACTTATAAGCTTATCGTTCTGCTTATTCACATAATTATTTTTAATTATTGGAAGGGACATAAACATAAAATTGGAAAAAAACTCAGCCGGTAGAGCAAACAAAATTTAGTAGCCGCTTTACAATGGACCACATTCACACTGTACCGCTTCTCATTAAAAAATATCAAGAAAAGTAAATGCTATTTTATATTGCTTATATTATTTACCAAAAAGCTTTTGGCGCAGCATTTCATCTTGGTATGTGCCCAATTTCAAAAGCGTAGAGAATGCTTTGTATAAACTTTACAAAAAACAGATACAAGAATGGTACGAGTAGAGTAAAATTAGAGACCATTGGACTACCAATACCGATCTAAACAGAAGTAAGACAAGGAGATTCTCTATCGCCTACGTTTTTAATGCCTCTCCTGGTAGCGGTCATTAGCAATTCAATATGGAGTTCTGATGAAAGGTAGTCCAAATGAACTTACTTCTGTCATAGATAAATACGGTGGGAATTATTTGTAAAACTAATCAATATATACAATTTTTCATAGATAATTTTTTCAGTCTTATTGTTTTCTCATCCCGTAGTAAATCGGTTTAGCAATAAAGCTCAAATAAAGTTCTTCTTAAATATTTATATCTATTTTATACTGTAAGGTTTATAGAAAGAACATCGTGTGAGTAAGTTTTGAAAGGTATAAAATTATTAGTGACAAATAAATTAAATGTGTAAATACAACCATGTCTTTCTTAATATATCGCTCTATTGTGAAAGGGTTGTTAATAATATAAGAGTGAAGTTAAAAGACTGAAAGTTGCAACAAAAAACACAGGTTATGTTATTTTCTTTTCGAGTTTAAGGTTTTTCTATTTTAGTTTTTTTAATATGCCTCTTATTTCAAAGACAAATATAGAAGAAAAAAACGGCCGGTATCGGAGCATGCACAAACATACCATAGTAACCTGTAATTACTGAATTGTTTGGCGTAAGTACACAAACAAAATTTACTTGAAAATTCTGATCAACTGCAAGTATTTAAATATTTTTTCAGAATTAACAAATTGCTAGTTTCAAAAACTAGAGCCAGACAGATACGTTGTAGGTCACTTTGAAGCTAAGTATTTGAAAAACGTGTATTAAAATGAAACCTTAATAATTTCGTTTTAAAATAATTATACTCGACCGATTGCATGAAAAAAATCCGCCATCAATTGACGTGAATCCACATTCACATGTACATTTTAACATTTTTCTTCACAGAGATTTCTTATATAACAGCATAATTGCCATATTAAACATTTACTTGTAAAATTCCCAACAAATACATCCAAACTATGGAAATTGCGAGACTGTGACAAAGAGATGGACGGGCGCACAGAAAAATGGAGTTGACGGATAAGGATTACTCGTTTCGGAATGTAACTTTAAAAATAACGTATTCACATTGTAGTCATAAGTTAATTTACATATGCCGGATGAAATCGTTTTTTTTTACTTAAAACTTATATACTTAACTTTCATAGGTGGGTCTTTTTTATTTTTATCCCAAAATTTTAATTGGAACAAAATTAATGGAAATAGTTAATGCAATAATACTTCTGTGCTTCTTGCAATTTTTAGAGCCTAGCACGATTATATATAACCTGTATGAAAACCAGACCTATTACTTATATAAACATTATCTAAATCTGTATGTAATGGAGTTTGTTATCGAACTATTGCATAAAACCAGTTAGAAAATGTTAAGAATTGAGATTTAAAAAAGTATTTTCGAAGCAGAAAAATCTGCGCACAACATAGTTGTGTAATCCTATTTAATTTTGACAAAGCCATGGAATTTAATATTAAGTACAAGTTATAGAGTTAAACCAACCAAATATTTAAAAAACTTTAACTAAACTATTTTTGTTTGCTGTGATGAGGTGGTAGCTAAAAATAGATTGGTTAGCTCGGAACTGACTAGATAAAACAAAGTCAACAATTGAGTTTTTTGTTTCTTTCTCTTGCTTATTAATTTATAATCATAACTTAACCGATTTACAAATAATCAAAGTTTATCTTGAGCGAATTAACAGATAAATATATAATTAATTTGATACGAATAAAGCAGGGAGGATTATGTGTTACTTGAAACGGAAATGAGAGGACTATGAGCTACATTTTTTATAGTGGTACTAGAAAATATGCATTCCTTGCTGTAGTCATACTCAAAAACAATGGCTAGTATACACGCCTAGGCTATATATTTACAAAATGGAAATAATAAATATTTTGAAACAATTTGAACCATATTTATGCTTAACACATGGTGACACGTAAATTGACTTTGGTACCTATATGTGGAGTAAGCAATACTCCTCATCTTTAAATGTTCCCAAAATAGGTATGATTTTAAAATAATTTAAAAGATCGCTTATAGTAATTTCTATGACATTGTTCTTAGTTACTTCTATTAATATTGAATAAGTTTGATAGTCAAAATTAAATGATACTTTCATATCATTTGGTAATTATTTAAATATTTCCCATCTAAAAACTATGATAAAAATGACAATCGCGGACTTCCATAGGTTTTTTGGGCAATTTAACGGTTGAGTATCTCATTAAATTAATTAATTCCTATTAACAAATGACGGTGTAAATATAAAAGATTTTAACTAAAATATATTCAGGTAAAAATGAAAAAATATATATATGTTGAACATTAGAACCAAATATTCAGATAATTTACCTTACGTAGGTTTGACGGATGGCCTTATACAAGGTGAAAAGATAGCCTTGACCAAGGGGAAGAGGTGACCAAATAACCAATACTGTTGACTATGACTCATAATTGCAAATTTCATCTTAAGCTACTGATATAAGTTTATTAAAAAAAATAATTGTCAAAATGAGATAAAGACACGATAAAGACATAAAAGAATTAGCATCACTAGTGAACTGTGTTGGAAGAGAAAGAAAGTTAACAAAATCACGTGTATAAAAACGACAGTTGCATGGAAATTGACACAATTACTAAATTTTTGAGGACTACTTTTAAGGCCCATATTTGTAGCACTGACATAGTGCATAAAATAATCGAATTTTCATAATAAAGCTAGGAACCGGAAATTACTTCCAGGATATCTTCACATGTTATACGCTTTCATATATACAAACATATACTTTTATGGATAAATAAATCAAAATTATTTCAGGGACTAGTCTGCAGTTCATCGCTGAGCGCATTATCCGATGTTTTATGAAGTAAATGTCACAAGCGCTGCTACTCGAATGAAGTACACGTGCTGAACGGACCTAAGATATGGTAAATTAATCAGTTGCCATATGGATATTTTAGGTGATAATGGTATATAACCCAGTTTGTTTCATAGATATTTCTCACGATTTCCAAAAAAATTATAATAATATTTTGAAATAGTGTACTCTAGGATATACGTTTATCAAAGTTATACGTTATTAAGGTGGCAAAAAATTTTTATACTGATCACAAATATCGATATATAAGTTCAAACTACAAGACGTATGTAACCTCATATTATCGTATCAAGTAATTTTGTAGGTACAAACTTACAAGCTGCCCTCGCATGTACTTGTGAAATGATTCGCACCGCTACCCTGCATATTCTTGCAAGACAACGCGACGTGCTCATTCATTTCTGTACTTCGACACATAAGACAGATTCGCGCAAGTTAACCACCCTATTTGCAAAACAAAGGAACGGAAAGGAGAGTGGCATTGTGAATTAGGTTTTTCTTTGGAAAGAAGAAGGTTTATTATCTCATAGAGCATTAAATAAATTAATATAAGCATGGTGTATGTGATGTAAATTCAAGTTGGACAATATTATTGAAATAAAATATTAAAATGGAGAAGTTTGCATCAAAACGTAATACGCCGTCTACATCTAACGATTAATTATAAAAAAATACTAGGTTAAAACTAGGTTATACAACGATAAATATTAAAAGCGTTGTTTTCTATCAAGTTCTGTCCGCGGAAAGCATGCAGCCTTGAAATTTAATCCAGTATCTGGAAACAAGGCACCCGTCTTTACAAAGCAAACTATTATAATTATTCACCTCTCTTGAAAAATTAAATTTCTTTTAATAAAAGTAATGAGACCGTTGCACTTTGAGCATCATGTTTAGAAGTACAAAGAGTAGCCAGAGGGTATAAGCCGTACCCGATTACGGAAAATCTCAACTTACCAGCTTCCACAGATATAATCAGTGTGATGATAAGCAAGGAAGAAGAAAGCAAATTGAAAACTATACTATTCCTGTAACAAGATATGTTAATGAGATGGCCATCGACGTCCACAGGTAAATAATGGAGGAAGTGAAATTGAGTGAATTTTTCGCCATTAAGTTTGATAAGTCAATAATTTTTTTTTGATGTCTAACTTTGCTCCATTTTTATATTCCTTCCATTATGTGTGTATGTGTGGGATCTATTAAAGAAAATATGCTGTTTTCTAAATCGATTTCTGATCATGTAACTGGCTAAGATATTTTTCAAGTTTCCATTGATTTAAAGTTTCCATTGTGTGTTGCACACAATAAAAATTTTAACTGGAAGAAATATAAAATTAAAAGAGGTTATACTACAGTTGGAATGGACACACTTCCTTCTTCACATGCATGTGCTTGCCACAAAAAATGCAAATAATTTACTAGTTCTGTCAGAAGTTATCAAATATATTGTATTAAAAGCTGACCTTTGCAGACTAGATAGCTTTTCACACTGTGCCAGAAATGGGTTTCAAAAATAAATAATTGCTTTTTCATACTGATGTCAGATAGTTGTGACGAAAATTATTTTCAGAGTTTTTGAAAGATAAAGAACTATATTACTGTCAACTTATTTGGGTGATATATTTTTCCATTTAAATTACGTCAATATAAATTTACAAATTCGTAAAAATAACATTTTATTAATGACAGACAAAGCAAACGTATCATACACCTTGAGAACCGCAATTCCGAAGCATTCACTGCAACTTTTAACTATATGGAAAAAAACATGAATTTCAAAACTTCTGTTATTGATTACGTGTTGGTGAGCATAAAAAAGCATTTGAAAATTCTATTTTCAATTGACAACGATGTTCTTTAAAAAAAAGAGTTATCAGTTCGTTTGAAATTGCAGCTGCCAAATTACGTGTTGAAACTCACAATCATCTAATTGAAATATCGGCCGATGAAACTTTGCAACTCGAATTTTTATCTCATAGTGTAAATACGTACGCTTAGTAACGGAAGCTTTGTAAATATTAATCACCTTCGTCACTTCATATTTATGCAAAAAGACTACTCGTCTATGGTGTCTTTCAAAACTAAACTTTCACGTGAAAAACGAAGCCAGACGTCACATTAAGAATTATTTCAGACAACAATGGCTATTAGTTTACTTTATGGTGTTCGTATTTTTTGGTAATATTTCACTTTATGAAACTTAATTATAATTTAAAATACTTTATTTAATAAAAGGATTCTTTGTAAACGGATCTTATTTTTTGGACAGATTAGCCAAATCCCTTATACCTAAACACGACCTTCTTAGAGGTCGCGACCCCCCCAGTTGAGAAACGATGCTTTAAGAAAATAGCACGCCTACTGTAAAGTTTAGCGACTAACGAATTCTTCACAAAAATAATATGATGGTGCTTGCCAAAAGAGATTTATACGTTATTTCAACGTTGCGTTTCAACTCGAAGTGAACATAATTAAATACTATATTCGAAAATGTTGTGAGGTCTGTGTATCAAATACTATTTTGTCATTATTATCCCTTAAGAACATACTTGCAAATGGCCATTATTACTTCTTTTTATATACCTTTTATTATCACTGTCTTTATATTTAAACTTGATTTTTTATATTAAATTATCTATGCACTAAGCGGGGCTACGAATTAATACATCTCTAACCCGGTTTTTACTGGTTTCTTTCGTGAAAATTGGTTGACCGAAATAATATTTGTATTATAGTTAAATGATTTAACTGTGTATTTTGGATAGTCAGCCTTTTTTCTCAAATCTTGGTATCGCAAGTCTGATAATGATTTTCATAAACTTTTATATAAAATCAAATTATCCATTAGTATTTAAACATTTTTTTTCAAGTAGTAATGATATTTAAAATTTTAGGTTACATTTTGCGAGAAGATAAAAAATTCGATAAAAAACCCTTAGGGTTTACGGTCAATTTTACGAGAGTTTTAAGCGCATTTTTCCATAAAATTAAAAATAAATAGTACGTATTTATTTTTAATTTTATGGGAAAATGCGCTAGCATCTCATAAACACAAAAAAAATTACAAGTTTTATCCAACTTTATTTGTATTTGTATAGCGCTTCAAATAATTGTTAATAAATATTGAACAAATAGTTATTAGTGTGTTTAGTAATTTATTTTTTATCTCCCTATATATATATATATATATATATATATATATATATATATAGAATATATTGGCGCCAGTAAATTAAATAGAACAAACGAAATACATATACGTCTAAACCATTATCTGGTATAAGTGACAGATTTACAATTACACGGGCAGAATAACTGAATGCAGAAGACTTTCTCTTTAATAGCTCATGGATTAATCAAATTAATAAACGACAGTTATTTCTTAATAGTTTATTAATTTTATGGATTAATAAAATTAATAAACGACAATTAACTTCGTAATAATTATAATTAAGTTATTAATTAAAAATAAAGCATCCAATATAATTCCCAAATAAGTTAATATAACATATAATTTAATAAATCATACTCATCGGTCGGTGTTGCTGCATATTGGACTATAGAAAATAATGATTAAGCGAAATGTCATTGGTTTTGCTAATGGGTACATCTATTTTCTTTTCATCAATTTCATCAATACATAAGATAAATGTAAGTTACCTAATACTGATAAGTCTATATTTTGGATAGGGTTTGTTTGATGGTTCCTACTGACACAAATGCTACATGATTTATACAATTATGATATTATGTATCTGTTCTCATCAAAATCTGTGTCATACATCCTGTTATGATTTTTTTGTCACGGAGATAACTTTTATTGAACATTACGTAATAATGAATCAAGAAATTTTCAGTATTTCCTAGAACAGATACAATATTCAAATATAAAAAATATAATTGTTTGTGACTCGTTAACATTTGGCCTCTGTAAACAGAGAGCGTCTATAGATGGAATTCTTAATGATTTTCAGAAATATAACCAAGCAAAATCGAAGATGATGGTAACAAGACAATGATAAAATGTTTGTCAGATTTCATTAAAAGTTCAAACGACATGAAATTTGCCGATAACGTAAATAATTTCATCACTCTTCAGATTTATCAAAGTATATTAACACATAAGCTTTTTATTAAAGTACCAAAAAACAGCATGAACATGTAACAAAGTATTTTCATGGCAAAGTTAATATATTCTTTTCAAGCGTATTGAGTATATGCATATAGTTCCTTAATAGTTTTCAATCAGCTTGACGACAGAATCACCTATAAAAATAAGGTATATATTCTTTTTATATCCTGTGTATATATAATACGTCGGCAAACAATAAACCTGTTTGACGAATGAATGAATTACCCTTCCTTTAACTTCACAACAGGCCAGATTCCATTTCTAGCTCGGTGAGTATTCGGTGAACATTCACCGAGCTACTGAGCAAAACTGGTATGAAAAAAAAAATTTGTTTGGGTTCACAGTGCCACCTTCTCAACCACCTGTCTAGAAAATGTTTATATAAGTACTTCATAATAAAGTTTTATAGTGTACGTTGCATCCGTTGCCCTATTGCTTCATGGACTACGTTATCAACAGTGGCATGTCATCAAGAAGGATATGAGAGGCATTTTGTCGGAATTCTAAATAATTAAGTACACTGTGTGCACGTGAAAATCCGAACAAACCAATCACTCGTCTTCAAGGCATTCTTTAACAAAAACGTAAGGGCGTGGAATACAGAAAAAGTGCTAAGGTTAGCTTGACATATGAGCATATGCATTCGAGCATATTCGAATGACATGCACGGTAGTCAATATATTGAGAAAAACAAAAAAATAAAGATACAAAGTTACCAAGAAGTTACCAGGAATTAATAAATTACACTCTTCGTTAATATCACCGGCACAAACAAAGAGGGAATGACAGACTAAATAAAATTCCGGGTCGAAAATGTAAAAGAAAAAATTGGAAAACAGTATTATAAGAGATAAAGATGATTTCAAAATGAAAAAAGATTTGATACCAGCGTAACAAGTACAGAATGCAAATTACATTCCATTTCTTTTTTTCCATAACTCCCCTTTTCTTTTACCCATTACTTATTGTACCAATTACCCATTACTGTCAATTTAAGTTTGTTGTGCTAATGAGTCAGGTAGCGATTTATAGACCGGCAATGTTAAACCATGATAATGAGAAAACGTATTCACTGAGAACAATGAACAAGAACATTTTTTATTAAAAATATTTAAAAATTTGATTACGTTTCTTTCAGTAAATTGCAATTTTAATTTATATGTTGTTTTGGTAGTCCCATACCTACAAAATGTTAGTTATAATTTGTAAGTTGCAAGAAAATTCCAAGTATACTTGTTCAATAAAATTAAAACCTAGAGAATTAAGCAGCTGGTTCACTTCCAAAGTATTTTTTTTTCCAAATTAAAGAAGGTATATACAACTATTTTTCAAGACACTTAATGCTTATTTTGGTTAACTGGTACAGCTCTAACTTAGCGAAAAAAATTAATAAGAAGCAAATTTAAAATTTAACATTAAAAAACTTTAATTATTACATAACAATTTCAATAATAATAATGTAAAAAGACAATCAGAAAATTTACCTATTTGTGGTTATTGTATTAAAAAATGTAGTCAAAATTGTGTATTTAAAAAAAAATTGAAAAGAACTATCATTTTACATTGAAGTTACTCCACACTAGTTCTTTTTAATAACTAGTCATATATTGATTGATATATTTGCTTAAAATACATGTATATAAATTTCATATACGCAGGACTATAATTATAAAAAAATTAATGAATGATGAAATTTTGAAGACTTTTTTTATGACTATGGAATCCTCAAATGTAGTATCTTGTATCATTTATACATGTAACATTGAATGTCATTAAATAAAAAAACTGCTTGTTATTTCCTTACTATATTTTTAAATATTAGCCATTAAATAGCCTTCCAAATAAAGGAAAACATCTCAAGATAATAAAACATGATAAAAGAAAGGAAAAATTATCTATTTCAATAACCAAGGAAAAATAAAAAGTCAAATAGATACTTAAAATCCATAACCGGATATCGTTAACCATTACGTTTATGAATCATGTAAAAGTCATTGCACGGAACATAACATCGCCTCGCACTCGACAAGCTTTTGACGAAATGTTTTTATAACCTACTTATCCGCTACATTCTTTATAATTAAATCAAGTTGATTTCATTTAAGGCTACACACAATGTTATTTTTAAATAAATATGTTGATATCGTCTTTAGTTAATATCAGGTGTAATCAACGTCAGTCGGGACGGCTTGTGAGGGTATTCTTAATGCACGCATCCCGACTCAAGTCCGTATCAGCCTTCGCATTATTTTATTTCATTGGTGTATCACGTTTATACGACGGAAAGCAGTTATAATTTATCTTAAATTTTACAATCACCGCGATAATTTCGTGACTTGCTGAAAAAATGCAAGATTCAACGAATTTAAATTGTCAGATTATATATGAATATTATGGACTCTGCCGCCACAGTCATGGAAGAAAATTTTAAATTTTTGTATATTTTCTGTTTCAAATATATATATATATATATATATATATATATATATATATATATATATATATATATATATATATATACATTAATTTTTAAAGATCGTATTTTTAATGTTCTGTAAAAAAGCTGAAAAAATACTCTTATGGAAGCAATTTGGTGCTATTTCTTCCATACTAATATATTCTTTTTTGAGACATAAAGAAAAAAAAATTATACATATTAATAATTTATAAGTGAAATGATGTGGAGTATTTAAGGATTACAAACGTTACAAGAATACACAATTGGATATAATTGCTTCAATATTAATTATTTAAAAAATCATATTATTTTTAGATGCCGTAATTTAAATGTTAATTCTCAATTTATATATACAACCTAATTCTTACACACAGTAAGGTCGTGGTCATGTAACTCTAAAACCTACGCACGTAATTTAAATACACCATACGAGCAAAGAAGTTTGACATTTTCAAACAATCAAAGAATGTCTTTTGGTCAGAGTGAATTCGGATACTAAAACGGGTATAGAATACTCACTCATTCTAATGATAATCTCCAAAGGAACAGATCTCCGTGAAAAAATATCGACGAAACCGTAGTATAGTTTTTGTTTACACTTGATACTTCATAAAATTTGCCATCTATTCTTCTAACAATGCATTTTCATGAATTTGAAGTTTGCATAAGACTATTCTGGAAGTAAATATCAATATATTTACATTCTAACATCTTTTCGAGCGGGAAAAGTGCTATTTTTGAAAAGTGGTGTTGTTCGATATTGTAATAGATGACGATAATGATCTAGATGATATTACATAAATAACATTTTTTTATTAAATTAAAACACTTTAAAATTGTAATCTATAATTAAATGAAAACAAAATATAAATAAATATATCTAATACAGAATAATAGAACTACATTTTATTTCAACTAATATATATCCCAGTTTTCTCCATATGACGCTGTATAATCATCGTCTAATGGAGAAAACTGGGATATGACGATTGCTCACGAAAGGAGAAGAGGTTAATGTTAAATAATTTGGTTATAATATTTGTTCAACCCCATGAACAATAGCTTTATAATGTAACAATACAACAAAATTACACTTTGTTTCTATTACACGAGGAGTATCAGTAGTAATTTGTCACTAATTTCAAAAAAGAATGCGAAAACTTGTAATATGTTGGAAGGTAATTCTGAAATTTAGATTCTAAGAAATTAGAATTCGTTATCGTTAGGGAGTCTTAGCCGTTATTTAGCTATGTAAAAAATTACATAGTTTTTATATTATTGTAGAATAATAAACAAAACAATTAGTAAATTATAGAATGAAAACCAATAGTAATCAAATTGAATACCGGTAAAACCCATAGACAAGAGTTTAAGTTGATACAATAAAGTAATTCAAGAAATTGATCATTTATTTCAAATTCAGCATATACTAAGTACCTTTTGACAACAGCAACAGTGGCAAGATTTAAAATACTTCTAGTGTCATCTAAAATTTTACTTATGAACTGTTATAAATTCAATTTTTTTGAGTTTAAACAGATTTTAAGAATATTATAATGTATAATTCCTTTTATACTTACAACTTCTCTTAATATTTTTATTTTGTTTCGAAACATTTGTAAAATATTGTAGAAAAGAAAAAGGCACTGAGTATTGTTACAAAGTATTATTACATCGATCGCATTTTACTGTCCATATGACTTGACACAGATAGGCATATGACCCGCTCACCAAACACTATCATGTACCCGTATCAGCACTGGCAAAAATCTTTTGTTGCGTCTATATAGGAAAGGGATCTCAGTTCCATCATCACTGGAAAATCCTGGCAATCTCCATCATCACTGGAATGAAACTTTGGGTTTTAGAACATTGATAAAATGTGTCACATTTTAGGTTCATATCAATGTACAACCACTAATAAAAAAAAATGGGGTGTGGCTGTGTTATGGACACGGCCGTGTATTGTACGTGAATACGTCTATGTCTGCATGAATGGCAGTCGCGGTGATACTAGACGTGCATTGATCGGATCTAATGTGGGAAACCCGTGTTGCTTAGGTGGATACACAAAACCGTTCGAACGTGACAATGTGGGCACTTTGTCAGAGTCCAGTGATTTTTTAGACGTAACGCACAGTTTAAAGTCCGCTACTGGCTCTTCAGGGAAATTATTTTTAAGCTGCGGTAAGTGTTTCTCTGTTGTTAGCTTCAATGAGGAATGGATTGTTGACAAACGTCGTAGTAAAACGTGCACTAGCTGCGGCCTAATACGTCTTCATAATCGACGATTGAACACAATCTATGCCTATATAGTCCGTTGTCGATGTAGAAGCGATTTCACCATCTACTTGCATAATTTCAACCGCCTCAGCTGCAGATGTACTGGCACCGTCGTTGATCCGCTCGGCCGCATTCATTCTTTTACGTTCCCGGCTCAGCTTGACTTGGTTATATGGTGTTTTATTATTACCATTCGATTGTTCTTAAGAAGCACTTTCCAGCCGTATACGATCTCTGTATTTGGATTTAGCTTTTCGACGCGGATAGGCCGACATTATATATTTTTGATAATATTTTTTTATTCTAACACCTTATTATATTTACTGTCACTACTTTAAACTAATGTTTTATATAAAATCGATATATTTTGACGACATCTGATGATTAAAACTTAAACAAATATTGTAGCTTTTCCGAATCAAAAGTTATACTAATTGCAAATCTCGATACGCAGCAAAATAACCTTAAAATGGCGACGCTTCCCCATTCCCCCTCCACCGCGCGCGATGCGTCACTGTTCTCGCTTATCGTAATACATTTTTTGATCCTTTAGCTATCCAGTGATATAATTTTATTTTTTAAGATTCGAAACTGCAGCGCCAAACTGTATTCCCCGATTTTGTTATCATTAGGTTTTTTGAATTGCCCCCGTATGGTAGTAACTTTAAAGACGTATTCACGTCAAAACTTGTCTGCACCGTTGCAAATTGTATCGCCTGTCTCTCGGTACTCAATTTGCATTTTGCATTGCATTTTGTTCTGGAAGCTATTGTGTGGCAACCACACGGTCAATACTAAAGTCCACGTAGAATAAGCTTGAAAAGTAACAGAGATTATAAAAAAAAATTGCTAAAATCTTGTACGATTCCACTTTAAGACACTCAATGAAACAATGGTACCCAACTCATTTTATATCTGTAAATATTGCTGTTTGATTATTACCTTCTCCGAATTTTAAAGACACATCCTGACTACCCGAAAAGAAGTTTAAGAATTATGGCAATCTTAAAAATAACATCATTGGATTTTTTGATCTCCAACCATTTTCTTTCTCAAGTAAAAGCGTTGAAATCTTAACAAGCAAGGTGTAATATTCTTAATAATATTAAGTTAGTGGTTTTAGGAAGAAAATTAATACATTTCCATTTAGTTACTGATGGGAAAGAAATTGTGCAATTAATATTGAATCTGTGCGTTACAAAATCAAACTTCATTTAATTGTTAATTTTAATCGTCACTTCCCGCAAGAAAGTAACGGATTTCACCGAGATTTTAATATAAATTTAGTAAGAAACTGACATGCTTCCTAAGCAATATTTACTATTTCAATGAATACAACAATATAAATAACAAGTCTAAATTGTAAAATACCTTATTAAACAGATTTCATAAAGGCTTCACCGAGTTCCACTTTTATCTTTTCTTTCAATATTTGTTCAATACATATCTGAAATCGCTGTAACCTGTAGGACTGTATTCCATGAAAAATGTGTTTTATCATGAAACAACATTATTTATCAACGTTATGATAAATATCGGCATACCAGTTCAAATATATTACTTCATTAGATTGAAATTTCCTCATTCTATTGAGGCCTTATAGACAGTGTAAATATTTAAATTGATGTTTTAAATATATGTGATACGGAGGATGCACGATACAAATATGAGAGTCTTAGAAATGGTTTTTTCCACTTAGCAAGATGAAGATGATGGTGATAAATTTATTACCATTATCCTCCTTGAGCAAATAACAAAAAAAAATTAGACTTTGTTGGAACATGATGAATGCTTCTTTGGGTAGAAAAGCAATCAAGCTACCGAGATTCGATCCGGAAAAGGACAATGTGGACGCAACATCGTAAATATCCACTGCTCACATCTGTATGGTGGATGAAACTGTTCAAGGGTCATAGCTTATATTCGCACTAAGCCGGGCATTAAAAGGTCAAGCATATGCGTGGCTGTCGCAGATTGAATTTCCCAGCAAAACATTATGTGAATTTAAGGAGCTTTTATTGCTCGTTTGACTGTCCGGAAACGCCTGATGCTATTCTCATTATATTAAACGAAAGTTCACCACAGGAAGGTGAGTATCTGGCTGTATAATAAGTACTGATAATAACGTCGCCAATGTTACCTTGGATAAATTTGACAATTAAATAAGTAGCAGTCGGATATTGAAAATATAAATAAACTTAAATAGTAGTTAAGGGTTATACCATTTTTAAATATAAAATCGTAAAATAATCGCAAAATAGCTTCATCATTAAATTTAATGTAAACTGATTGTAATTAAAACTTTTGATATAGATTTCAAATATAGCACGTCCCATTAAAAATCTAAGTTTGATTACAGTTGGGAATTATCTCAGCTGAGTAGGTTCACATTTAGAGAGATCCTTATTTGTAGTTTAAAAAAACGAAAGATACAATAAAACAAAGCACGATCCAAAATATAGAGGTTCTTTCAAAATTTTAAAAATTCTTGATGGTGACAAGTACTCAATGCAAGCACTAACTAGAAATAGGACTTATTAATGTGCACATGACGGTTTGAGACGAAACAATGAAAATTCAATATCATTTGATGTTGATACTGAGTCTGTAAAGCAAGACTCTACAGAAGATAAATGTGAGTGAATGATTCAGTATTAGATTGACCATACTGCTACCGCTGGTTAAGTGGCAGTTGCAGAGCACTGCTTTTTTTGCTTTCGTTAATTAAGCGTTAGTGCTATTATTTTGGTGTCGCTGGTTAAGGAGCAGTCGCAGTGTTGGTTAAAAATTAGGTGTTTTTATATCACTGGTTAAGGGTTAAATGTATGTTTGATGTGTAATGTTTGATGTTTTGTAGTAGAGGTATTGTATTTGGCTAAAGAAATTAATACTTTGAGACAGACAAAAATTTAATTTTCACTTGATTGGTTAATTTTTTTCTTTATTGTATTGTAAAACAAATTACATTCTATTTAATACTCCATAAACCAAGTATCAACTAGAGTCACTTTTCCACAATCAAAAAGGAAAACTTTCAAATTATATTTATAGATTTTATTGAAAATCATCTTATTAACATTTAATAATATATTTTCATCTTATTAACATTTAATAATATATTTTTGATGTTTCATAATAACCAAACACTGAATTAATATTTTTTTTATAGTTATCTTAAGGAACTCAATAAATAGTAATTTTTATATTTAGTCGTTTTAAGATTCTGTAAAGAACTAAGGACCCCTATAATTTCACTGTAAGAGCTTCACTGTTTCCATAATATTAGAATTATGTGTATGCAATTTTGCAATAAATGGTATCATTTAGGAAATAAAAGATATTATATTTTGGTACTTATTAATTATAACTAGCAAAATAAATATATCTTTTAATTTTTACTAAGAAAGTAGGAAAGAGCATTTTCTCATGCCTTCCGTTTAGTAATTTATTAGAAATTCGTTGAAAACAAAATGGAGTTATTATTTACAATTTTCCTTTTTTTAATTTCGTTTGCAAAATATTTTGTTTTTAAATGGCGTGTTATATGTTCTCTTTCGTCTATTTTATCAACCGATATTAGCATTTCGTTTTTATTTAAAATTATTTCAGTTAAGTTGCATAAAAAGTTTGAAGAGTTATTGACAAATATGGAACTCTGCCTATTCCGACACGCAGTGGGCCGGTTTTTGTATCTTTAAAACAATATTCTGAGATAGTTGCAATATATTACCTACTCTAGCTGAAATACGGAATAAAACTGTTTCTATTTCAATTGCTTTATGGTTTTCTTAGTAATGTACTAGGAAAATCTTATGAACCGACGTCTTGCTGAAAGTGTACTTGCGAGCTAATTTGGACAAATTTATTATGCTTTGTTCATAAATGATAGGAAGTATTATTCGTAATTTTTTTCAACTTACATACCTGCAAAAACAAACAATTTTACTAGATTAACAGCAAATATTTAAGTAGTGTATCGTAAAATAGCCATATAAGTAAAAGATTAAAAAACTTGAAGCACCTCGTTGGGTACAGAAATATTTCTGTAAGTTTTTATATTTAATAGTAAAAATAAACACTAAAATTTTACCTTAATTAGTGAAATTACAAATTTCTATACACTCCTATTTTTTTTCTAACAACGTTCTTTTTTTAAAAATCTGATTGTAAATAAACAAATAAAAAATCATTTTCGCCGCATCCTTGATGAGATGCCACGTTTTTCATGCTCAGTTTTATTAAAATAACTTTTGTAAGTCACTTTAGGAATTTATTCTAGATAAGAATTTAGTTTTGCACCAATCATTGCAAGTGAAGTGACCTACAAAAAAATTGTGTTTACGTATGTTATAATTATGTTGATCAATCTAGCATAATATCTCCAAGTTAACACAAGGCCATTTTAATAGCAAAACAGCAATCATAGCTTTGAAAATTAATCCAAATTTAACGCCTTTTATATATATTTTTAGGTGTACACATACGAGTACATTCGAGTTATGTTCCCGAGAGCAGAAATTTAGCAACTGAACTATGTTAAATAAGTACATTACATGTTTAATAAATTATCATCTCAAAACCGTATAGCAAACGTTTGTGAGCTACAATATTTACATCTTGCCAAGAAAGCCAATATTATTTACCATTACATACAACGTCAAAATTACAATGTTATATATAATATTATTATAATGTATAAATGTACAAAAAGAATTAAATGTCAATATCGGATTATAAAAAGACTAATAACAGTCTTAAATAACTGAAGTTAATATTTAATCATTAAAATGACAAGAATCTTACATAACCCATTTCTTTGAATTTATTACGGTATACCCACAAATAAAACATTTTATTGAGTGCATTGTATATTTCATTTACTATAGTTAATATGTAAGGTAATATCGACATTCACATATGTTTTTAATAGATAAAACGAGTATAAAGTTAATAAGAATTTTTTTTCAGAAAGGCATTAAAGTTTGTTTATTTCCAAGTATAGAAAGTTGTGACGAGACTAACTGGTTTTTCCGGGAGCCAAAATAATGGAAAACATTAATGTCAAACAATTTTTTTCCAAAAACGAATAGCTTAAAAAACTAAAAAGTGGACCTTTTTAGTTTTTTAAGCTATTCGTTTTTGGAAAAAAATTGTTTGACATTAATTATTTCCATTATTTTGGCTAGCTTTCGTAAAAACTGCACTAAAAAGCAAAAGATAATTATAGAACTTGTATTATCTGTTTACTCTGTAAGGACAGTAGCCATGTTTATTATTGATTATAATATTTGAATATAAAGGCGTGGGGTGATTTTTCTCGAAATCTAACAGAATATTAAGAGTTTTCATTCACATAATATTAATTTGAAAAGAAAAAGTATTTATTTTAGATATTTAATTATATTTGATACGGACGCGCAGGATTACATGTAATTGGAAATGACTCACCTCAGACCACTATTCCTACTCCACTAAACTGTATATAATTTCAATCCTCCTTAAAGAGTAAATTTTTAATTAATGAAAGTTAAACGTTAGAGCTCATCTTCCATACCTCAAAAGGGAAAAAATGGCCACACATATAACAAACACATACATATAAGATCATTTGAATGTTCGTCTGTTTATCCATCTGCCACGGCTGTTTTCCTCGGTAATCAGTTCAATTTTTTTGTATTCAAATATTTTGAAATGACAATTTCTTTGGTTCACTTTTCCAAAATTGTTTGATGGGAAAGGATTTGAGACTTTGGGTGTACTCGGCAGTAGACCGAGTATAGTCGAACAGTTCGACTTCGGGTATACTTTGGCAATAGGCCAAGTGCAATCGAAAGAACGAAGAAAAGACCATGTTATTAAGTATATTTTTTATCGTCACTTTGTCCAATGAGTCATCCGAACAGCGGTACAGAACTGCTTTACGTACAAAATGCTACTGAAATCTGAGTTCGAATTACGACGCTCATGTTTTTTGTCATATTTTTTAAATATAATTTATTAATAGAATTGAAATAAAACTGTCTCTCTCCAACGCTAGGTGTAAACTCAATATATAAAGTCAATGTTTGTAAGGAAGACGTATCTTTTCTTCCATGACAAACATATTTATATATTTGTGGTGTTATTTTTAAATAATTATAAAAGTTTTATAAATTCATTGAATGTACTTGTATGAATTAGTATATTATATTTATTATGATTAATATTATTTTGATCAATTTTGCTTCGTTTTTAATTTTCACATTCAAAATTCCGCACGTACACTGTACGAATATATTGCTTTCTAAAATTTTTACTTCTACTCTTTGGTGTTAAACACATTAATTTTTTTTAAAAGGATTTGATATCCTATGCTAACCAAAATATCATAGATTTACGAAGAATTCAATAATAATTCATTCATGGAAATCGAAAGCGGTGTTTAATTAATATACATTTATTCATATGTCCATTTACATGCATGTACACACTTCTATCTTCATCGTCGCAAGTGCTTCATGACGCTATACCCATACATATTTTCTTACCTGCCTACTAATGTTCTAGTTGTATCGTCTCTTTTTATACATCTGTATATGCCCACCTACTAATGATTTAAATAATTCAAGCATTTATTTAAACCTGTACATACTTACCTACACACCAACATTTTATTTTCTTTATGCCTTTGTATTTACCTTTGTATACTTACCTACTTTGTTACTTTCTTGCTTATGTCAGGGCAATTTAAACGATTTCAATTTCGGTATATTTACTCCTTACACTAAAGAGTTCCTGCCGCCTTTAGCTTCATTATTAGTGTATAATCTTGCCAAAAAGCAAAATTATGTCACTCTTAGTTGTATCAGCACTCAGAGATTTTTTTATTTCATTATATTAAATTTATATTACCCAAACTCGATCACGGCACCTGTATTGTTCATTGTTAAAGAATTTTATGCTATTCGATTCCCATGGTCATGATAGAATTAAATTTGCAAATTTCTAGATTGATTTAATGACTGCAAACTGGCAGAATATCTTGGTGATATAATATTAAAAAGCGTATTGGAATATTTAACGTTGCACGATGACGTCTGGGAAATCGTAGAGTCGAAAGAACTGAAGGATTTGCTGTTCATGATGATGTCGTTGTATATATTTACATGTTGGTTTGAATGCTTCTTCTTATAACACATTTTTCTATGAAGTTCATTAAAACCTTTATCTGTCGAGAATTGCAGGTTTTTCCGAAAAGTTCGAAATTTTTAGGAGAAAGACGTGTTGTTTGCGGATAAGATCCACACTAAGGCAGGGTTTTGGGCGGTAGAACCGTTTACGGTTCCTTTGACGAGACCATCTTTGATAATAATATACCCATATACCCTAGACGATGTTAATAAGGATCCGCCAGCTTTAGATGAACCGGTGATATCCGAGCCTGTTTGAACTCATCCGAACTGCGTATGACAAGTAACCAGTTACATGTGGAAAAATTACAGATCGTATATACTTAGAGGTGATTAGTATGCGTGTCATGCGCGCCACTATTTTGTCCTATATGGTATATATATTCCGCTGCGCGGTGACGTATACCTTAATTATACATCGAATGTGATAAGTAGCAGAGCTCCGTCATTCATTGCTCAATTAGCGTGCACAAATATCATTTTGAGCCAAGATTACGTGCAAAAATAAAAGTGAGAAAAAAATGTAAGTAATTCCGAAATATCTTATCATCGATAAGCTATTTTAAATATATTTTCTGTGATTTTAATTAAAACATTATTGCTTTGTACCGGTATGTTTTTTCTTCTGTGCCGTATCACAGAGTATATTATTGTTTTGTGGCCGGTATGCATCACTAGTGCTGCACACTTAATATTATTATCGCATAATATCGATAAAATCAATATGTTTGAAGACTGTGATCTCAATAACATAAAACTTTCACATTTTAAAGCAGTTAATTTTAAAATAAACTGACTGCTTTATTATTTATACATTCAATAAGCTAGATTAAAAAGCAATTTAACTTAGTAATAAAAAGTTTCGAAATATATGTTGTTTGAATAATATATATCGCAAATGAAAAAAGTTATGTTTCAACAAAAATAAGTGACTCATGACAATTCGGGAAAGGACAGAAATGTTAAAATTTCAACTTTTTTTTATTTTGGCCTCAAAAAATGGATTGAGTGGGATGTCTCATTACAATACTAATGCGATATGAGAAATTACATATTTTAGGAAACACATATTTAATAGCAAACAATACTTGCGAGGGATTTGGTTAATCTTATTCAATTTCAATGCAGACTAAATAATTTAATCGTTTTATAATTTGTTGGTGCTTGACCTCCTGATTGCATAAATAACGAAGCTAAAATTAGTAGGAGGTATAAAGAAAAAATACACACCGGCAATGAGAAGCTTTATGCTCACTATTCATTATTTTTTAGCGAAATTTTTTCAGTCGTCGGTATATGTTTGCTCTAAAAAGTGGTACAAAACCGTGCATAGTAATCCAAACTTTACTAAGAAGTCATTTGCATAGTTAAACTATAAAGGCAAACGAATCACAAAATTTTAGCCAAACTTGTCATGGATAAAATGGCAATAGGTCGTCGCTACGTCGGTCGCTTGTCGTTTTAACGTAGCCGTTGATGTAGAACATGGTTAAAGTGGTGATTATCTGGACGATCCTAAAAGGCTCTTGTATTTTTAGTCATACCTTTTAACTCAAACTGGAAGGTTCCAATAGAATATTTATTAATCGATGGTGCAATAGGGATGAAAATAATAAATATAGTGAATCAATGCTTAGGACTTATCCATGAAACGGGAATCAAATTCTAAAATGGTATTTCTGCGTCCATAAAATAAAATAGCACTTGCTGCCATTCAGTAAAAATCAATTAAATAAAACGTCCATTGCTGCTATTCTGTAAAAAAATAATATTTGTGTCATACACAGTATTTAAAAGCAATGAGAATTTGTTTGTATATTAAAGACCATAATTGAGGAAAAGATCCAAGAATAATTATATTATTATACTATTTCAATGTATCTGAAAAAAGTGACTTGTCTAAAATTTATTTCATAATGTTGTACGGAATACATTTTTGACAGTATTATAAATATAGTTATGGTTTTAAAATTATTTTTTTTTAAACATTCAAATTATTATAATATTGTTTCTTTAGTTTGAGCAACAGATGTTTAATCAGGCAATTTTTTAAATTAGGTTATTAAATTGTTATTTTACTTTTTGTTTTTTTATCTTTGCTAAACTCACCCATTAGATATGGGAAATATTGTCATTTCAGTAAACTGAATTCATTATTGATCTTCATTGTTTGTCACGCGACCCTTGCGCGTTATGTCGTTTAATTTCCATTAAGAAATTAAACGTTTTCTTAAATAAAATAGCAAAAGTTTTAATTGTAATGCTCTCGAACTGACGAAATTTTAATTAGTAGACTCTGTGTTTCCATTAATTTATCACATGTAGGTAGGTCAGTTTCTTGCATCACATGTAGGTAATAAGTTAACAAAACATTTAGTACATACGTAAATATTACAGTTTGGGAGAATTTATGTTTTCTTGAAAAAATTAAATTTAGTGTTATCGGCTTATTTTTACTTCTGTCATATCTGGAAACTAAAATATTCGAACGATTTTAAATCTATGGTGTTTGTTGTTAGCGAAATAAATAAATGTGTTTTAAGTGTACGGGAACGGGAAAAGGTTTCATGATTTTGGGCGGTGAAAGAGCCGTGTCCTGAAAAGTGACTGGCTCGTTTGAAATTCATTTGTTTTAAGAGGTGACACGTGTTTTCATAAATTTCGACCAATATGCTACTTCTGTGTTATTATTTGTTCTGTTGTAAAATGATGGCCCAAACTTTATACTTTCGATATCGACGATAAAAAGTTATAGTAGTAATACTGAAGTTTCACCATGCGGGACAAAAACTAGAAATTTTTTTTATAAATCTAGAACTTTATTTATGAAGCGTTTATGTTAAGAGGAAACAATGTCTCTTTGATAGTATTAAGAGAGATATAATTTTAGAGACCGTTACTAATATGTGTGTTAATGAAGACTTTTTGACATTAACTTCTAGTTTATATCATAACAGAATGAACTGGACATAAATATTTGCAAAAGAAGCCATGTACAAACATTACAGAAGCCATGTACAAATTTATGTTATTACAGAGAATCAAAATTGCTTAAAGTAGAGGGCTATCAAAATTCTCAACTAAAGTTGAGAATCCTGACTTAAATTCAAAAGTCCCGTCGTACATTATCAGGACTTACATATGAATGCTGAAATGACCTAGCTTGTGTAGCAACTATTTCTCAGTGTCAAGAATGTGTACATTTCCATAAACAAATAACGATAAAAAAAAAGGTTTATAAAAGTACTACTTAGTTCAAAGCAACAACTTATTGAAATGGATTGTTGCTGTTTAAGCTAAAATAAGACCTGTTAACTAGGAGTAACTCTTGAATTACAAGGGTCCGTACATCCATGGATATGTATGATTTCTACTAAACTGTTTACAAAAATTAATATAATTTTTCTTCAAGTAAATTTATTACCTTATCGTCCTAATAAAATATCGATGAAATGTTATGTTTTTCATAGCCATAAAATACCGTAATTTTTTCTAAAACTACGATATTTAAAATCGTTTCTATAATTTTACGGCATACCCTGTTTTTTTTCCTAATTTTGACCTTAAACATTTCGGGCATAAAGGGATTCGCAAAAATATAATCTTCATAGATTTTTTGTGGACATTTACCAATACGTCTTTATAAACATTTGCCAGAAAATTTTTAAGAAAATTGTTTTGATGTTCTTATAACTTCCTCTTTTAACAAATTTCCTACACAATACATAAAACTGAAAAGATATATGAATAAGATATTTTTAGAGCCGGTAATGAGTCAATGCTTCTCTTTCTCTCTCGAGAGAAATAGACATAGGGACATCTAGTTTACCTCTAGAAATAGCAGTATTTTGCAAATTTATTTATGTCCGAAATCGATATTGTCCACTAAAATATTAAAATAAATATAAGTAGTTTCTTTACTTTATAATTACTTTGAATCCCTAGTTATTGGAAATCGTTTAATTTTCTTTTATTAAAAACATTTTGAATTAAAACGCTTTAAGCGTTTTAGTTATATTCGGTAGTAGGCCGAGCATGGCTGAAAAGTTCCCGCCACTTTTAATAATTTGTAATTTCAGATAGTACGTCCAATCGAAAAGTTTTTTTCGTCATAATTATTAAATATTATGTATATATATACAAATAATATTTCAGCATATTCATTTTCATACTTTACTGTCAAAAAAAATCCCACATTAAGAATTTATTTGTATCACAAAATATTCATTATATATATATATATATATATATATATATATATATATATATATATATATATACATATATAACATGTACAAAGTACAAAGTACACAAATTTTAAAAAGGTAACAATGTTACAATTTATTCTGAAAATATTTGAAAAATACCTGTTTAATTGATATAACTCCACATTCACAGAAATGCTTACGATCAAAACGACCGCTTATCAGAATTGTTTCGCCATCTCTTTCCCACTCGTATGGTCTTTTTTTGTTCTCGGCCATCAAGCTTTTATCAACAACTTCGCTTCTCTAGTGACTTGCTTATCAGTCGGAGCTTAAAAAGGTGTTTTTTGCTGTTTTTCTCTACTACTAGTTTTATTTGTTGACCTACGCTAGAATTGGATATTGTTTGTTCTTGTGATTTAACTATATTTTACTGACGGAATTGCAAAATACCTGAGACCAACATTGCTTGTGAATGCGCAGAAATATATTTTATTTACAGGCTATGTTATGAGAATGGCCTCGGCCATCCGCACATACGTATCCCGAGCGCTACTTTAATCGCGAACGCTATCCCGATCGCAGTCTTTCTTCGTGTTAATAAGACTTTCTTAGAGGGTCCAATTCCTGGAAATGTCGTTTCTGAAGGAAGACCTCGAAATGTTGATGAGCGTCAAGGCCTGGCCAAAGTGGAAGAAGCTCCTTGTGCTATTGTTTGGGAGATGCTGTGTCGATGCAAGCAAGATCCGCTTTTTTAAAATTCTATACTATGGATCGACGAATCATATTTTAAAGAATGGGAGTTTTCAATACGCACAATTTACATCAATGGGCCGTCAAAAATCTCCATATAGTAAGGCGAGATAGATTTCAACATCACTTCGGAGTCAATCTATGGGCTTGAACCCTGGATTACAAAATAATCGGTCCATTTGAACGTCCACCAAAGCTTAACGGAGTTTTTTATCTACGGTTTTTAAGAGAAGAACGTGGAAATCTTTTTAATTAAATACTACAAAATGTACGTGACAGGATGTAGCTACAGCACGATGATGCACCGGTTCACTTTTCGCGACAAGGCAACTTACCCAAATCGATGCCAAGGACATGGCGATACAATTGCACGTCCACTACGTTCGCCAGACCTCAGTCCATTGGATTATTTTATATCGGAATATTTCAAGGAGGTAGTCTATGAGGTTGCTAACGATAACAATAAATTAGATAAAAATTACACCATGTATCTGATGTGGTAAAAAACAACGAAAGTGCCTTCCAAAGTTTAAGAATAAATTTTATAAGAAAATGCTGGTTATGCATAAGGCTAGGAGAAATTATTTTGAGCATTTTCTGTAATAAAAAAACATAATAAATACGGTATGATCAAAAATACTACACTTGTTTTATTCTACCATGACCGAAAATATGATCAATGGTATGGGTTAAGTAAAAAAACATATTATGAAATGACTTAGAACCAGAAAATTATACCTTTTTGGAATCTGTGTGAATAGTAGATATTTTTAAAATAAAGTTCCACAAGGTTTCCATACATTTTTTTACACTACCATTGTTCAAAAATCACCTTTAATGTTTTGTAATTTAAAAAATGCCCATGTTTCAGCGTTTAATTTTATATTGCCAATAATAACCAATGAATAATATTTTAATTAGGAAGACGAATGTTCTCTTGAAGATCTAGGACTAAAAGAAAAGCAGAAATATTAATAATATCTAACAGAAAAACATTTTTTCTTAAGCAGTAAAAAAAATAAAAAAATCAAGTCTCTAAAATTTTTAGGCCTAGGATAATAAAATTTATTGTATCGTAAGTGTAATAACCCGACGACATTTCGTTAGACTCTATCATTCTTTACAGGACACCTGTATCTATGTATATGTATATATATATATATATATATATATATAATTTGAAGTGCGTGGCAATAATTCGGTTGTCTCGATGTACAAACAAAATTTAGTTCCTATTTTTCTTAAGTTAAACAAAGCATTGATTTAAAATACACAATACTACAAAACAATTTAGTATTGTGTATTTAAAATCAATGCTTTGTTATATTTACCGTAATTTAGAATAATTAAACTGGTACCACTAACGAGAATGCATAACTGGTTCCCTTTCCATTGCTGTTTACTTATGAAATTAATCTCTTAATATGTGTGTATTAGAACTTATTGGTTACATACCAGCCTCTTGTTACACGGGAGTTGAAAAGAGTATGTTAAAAAGAATTTCAGCAGATATGATTTCTTTGTTAGCACTGACTACAGTGTATTTGTATAACAAAAATATAATAATTTATTATTTAATTTGACTGTAGTGTTATTCTTAAATATTATTGACAATATATTTAATTTTTTATTTCTTATAATACACACAATAATAAATATACAAGTCAATAAAATGTTTTATGTATCGTTTAGTTGTGAACATTTATTGCAATACGATGTCGAATATAAATTATACGACCTGCTTATTTTACCAGAAGTCTTCATAAGTATTCATTTAGTTTCGACAGTCGTGGATGTCACGTTAGAAACTTTCATAGAATCTTACTCGTTAAACAAGCGTCAAATTATTTAACTTTATACTCTCATTTGTCCAACTTTGAATTCGTGATTAAAACTTAAGTAATAAATTTAGGAACATTTAGGAAACATTCACTCGTAAGAGATTTATTTGGCGAGTTTCAAAATAAAGTACATCCACGTCAATTACGTTCAATCATTCATTACGGACTAGTGGCTATAATTGGATAAATTATTTTAAATTTACGTAGAAGCACAATTAATTATGCAACAAAATATTTTGCGTTTGCTTATGTAAGAAACGACACTAGAGAACAATTTTGCAACAAAATTATTTTGTCAAAATATTTTTCATTTATTCAATTTCATTACCTTGAGATTTACTTAATTTTATGAAAAATTAGAAATGTCTCATCATTAATTATATTTTATGAAGGGAGGATTGACTGTAAGTTTTAAGAAATAATTTTATTAATTTTCTATGATCATTATTTTCTTTAATTCGTCTGATTTTGATCGCCGATTTTATTTTCCATTTAGGGTTCTTAACTCTTCATATGTAAAGTAACAGTGAGAATTAAGGCCTGTTGGTTAATAAGGCCTAAGTAATACAAATCGCACTTAAAGCTAGAGTTCGTGCGGTCCTGTTTCCCATCGTCTGTATTGAACCAAACTTTCTGTGAGGAAGTCGCGCCGCTCAAATAACAAATATCCATCGTAAGCAATCATAGATATATTTGGCAATATTAAAGCAAACTTTGTAAATTTGTGCACCGTTAATCCATTAATTCATTCTTATAATGGTCCTGCTGCCTTAATTAAGTATTGATGTGCAAATATTGGTTTTTTCTCGCTGTCAGTCATATGACTGGCGTAATTACGGTCCATCAAAATTAAGCGTAGATCTGATAATTTTTTTATTTATCCCTTATTTATTTTTGGTATTGTTTTATTTATTCATCGCCCTCTTCTAACTTGTTATCAAGATTTTAGTTTTATAATATAAAATGGACACTGACTGATACTTTAATCTTAATCCCTGTCCAGCCCCACTCTACAAATGGCCGGGAATGGATCCCGGGTCTCCGCGATGCGCCGCGTCGTCAAAGGTCGTATGCCTTATGATCAACCCAATACACCACGGTGATGACAACAATACATCACCAGCAAATTGTTTTAGCTCAGAAGGGCATAAATCAATCGTCGGAACATGCGGAATTTGCCACCATCGCATCCATTATCCATGGCAATACCTAGTGCATCGGTAAATGTACTAGGTATTACCATACCACCAATACCGATACTCAATGGCAGAAGATTGAACCCAGAAGTCTATAACAATTTGCTATCAGGAATATTAGTAAAACAATTAAGTAAGGATTACACAACCAACGAGCTTTTCAGTGAATTTTTAAAATATATGGTCAGACAAAACTGTTGAAAAATGTCTTTTGATTTCCGATGGAGCTATTAGTTATCTGTCTATTGTCGACGTAGTAGAATTACTTTTTCGCTTGGTACTCGACAAAGCTATTTGAACGTCACTGGGATACTAATTTTGTGTTATTCCTAGACCAAAATCAAGGCAAAAACGTCTGATACAAATGCATCACGCGTAGTAGCATAACCAGTGGCTTTAGAGTAACTGGCTTATGTTCTTTGAATTCTGAAGGAATTCTAAAGTAGGAGTAAGTAGATAGAAGTTCTAGGGCTACTGTACTGTTGTTGCTGCCGACTGAGAAACCCACTACATTCTAACTCTACCAGATTGTCGAAATCGGTATTTCTTCAGGGGACTGCAGAACCACGTAAAACAACCCTTACTAAAAGAGCATCTAGCATCAGCACCTGCAGTATACTATATATATATATATATATATATATATATATATATATATATATGTATATATGTAGTATATCATTGATATTATGTATTATAGTTGACGATTTACCAAATTCATATACCGGTAGCTTGCATGGATAAACGAATCCTTGCATATAGCAAAAATAATAAAAAAATTAAATGATCTTCCTTGTTAATTTTTTTTCGGACTAGCAAAGAGATATAATATTGAACTCTTTGGTTGTTAAATAATGCAAATAACAATATTGTTGGAATTAAATTCTAGTTATGGTGTGTGCAGTTTCCTTAAAAAACATTCACAAAATTAAATATTGCCTGGGAAATATTTTATTACTAATTCATTCAAGTTGATATGACTTTAATGTTTCTATTTTTCTATTAATAGAGCCTATTGGATTTTTTGTTAGATTTTTAGTCTTTGACAAAATATAACTTTGGCAAAAAACAACTTTAATAAAAAAAAACACCAAGAAGTATTTCTCCACATAATCGTTTTATCGCTACCACCTGTGTTATGCTTCTAATTGTATTAGAGCAATAATCAATCTCAATCATTACCATCTGTGTTATGCTAATCACTACCATCTGCGTTATGCTTCTAATCATATTAGAGCAACGAACAATTTCATTTTGAAATAACTGTTTATATCGACTTATCGCGATGTTCCGTCACATCTTCACTTTCTGATCACACATTTGGTTAATAGGTTTTTAGAAAGTGAGGAAACTACTTTATGTAATGACTAAAAGTCTCGCAGCTATGGTATTTTTACAAATGGTTTTACTAATAGATATATTTTTGACACAGAATTTTTTTTAAACATAAGTCACTATAAGTTAAATTCTATTGAAATTATTAATTTGCACCAACGAAAACTGCTAATGCTTTTTTGACGTGTAACGCTTACACACTTTTTAGAAAGCGTATTTTGTTCCAGACCACGATTGTTAACTGTTGAAATGAATTCAGCTGACCATCTCCCTTTCACTTCATTTCTGCTATAAATAACAGTTCACCAGTGTAACTTTCCATGTAATGAACTAAATTAACTTATGAAATTGAAAATTTGTGTAAAATTATTGCAACGTATATGGGAAATAAATATTTATATAAAAATAGTATTTATACAAAAACTTTTTAATCTTTGAAAATTGTGTTACATGTGAAGATGAAAATGAAATATGATTATCTCAAATAAAGCCGTTTGTTAATATATAAATGCGGTTAATATCATATATTGGGACTTGCAATGCCCAAAATACGTAAATCTCCAATTTTTCGAAAGATGTATTGTAAAATAATTAAAATTTTACTTGTACTGAGCATTGATTGTTCAATAGTTCAATGCATCTATAAAAATAATTGTAAAAAAAATTGCATTTTAAGCTAAAAACTACGCATTTCAAATTCGACTGAGCGCATAATTTACCGTTTACGAATGAGAGGAGAGGGGTAAATGAATATTTCTCCAGCTAAATGTAATTAACAATATTCTTGGCTTTTGCTGAGTTAACCACACTGAGCACTCAATTAAAAAGTTAATATTAAATTTTCTAGGTCCTAGTTTTCTCCTATTTACACTGCAACAGTTAGGAAAATTTGTGGCATACGTTACATTTGTAATCTGTCTTTATTATTTTTGACCCTGTTTTATCTCCTGATAGAGATGTAATTGAAAAAGTCTAAAAAATAATTAAGAAATTATGGTTCGAGTCGAGAACATGTATGGCAATTACTAATATATGATTGTAAATATTTATTCATTCAATAAACCTAAAATTACACTAGAAATATCATTTCGCATTATCTGCTTTTCACTTCTTCACTAAATTTGATTGGAACTTTAGACTATTTTTTTTGGAACCAAAGGCTTTAAAAAAATCGTATATTTAATCTTTTCGAAATCAATTAAAGGATAAAGTAATTATCATTTGTTTTAAATTTGTTGCGTGTTCGTATAGAATGCAAAGTAAATACGAAAAATGTCTCATTTACAAATTTATAAATTTAAGACGTTTATAAATTTAGCGAGTAATTATGAGTAAAAAATTTATACCAAAGTTTGTAGCTTTCATACAACATATCAAAAAATGCTACAGGCTTTAAATAGTACAAGGTACCATTTTAACTATTCCGCTATTAATAATTATAGAACCAATTAAACAAAAATAAAAATCGCCGGATGGTAAATGAATCTCTATTTGTTTTCAAATTAGGTTTTAATCACAACAAAAAAAAGCTAAAATACATCTAAAATTGCCGCATCAAGTTTTCGTCATGCTTTTTAATACCATCATTTCTATGACACAATGCTTATTTATTCCCTAGTATTAAACGAATGTTTTCCATAAAATGTTCAAATTACTGAATAGATTCTACAAATTTATAAATTATTTATTAAAAAAACTAATTGAGCAGACAAAAAAACTGTATCATCATTAGCTACGAAATTAGTTGGTTCCCAGTCATTAGTCGGTTCTTTGCTATCGGGAAAAATGTTAGTGATATCAATGGGTAAATAATCCAGATCTGTGAATATATTTTTGTCGAATGGATGAATTCCTACACACCTAAATCCTGTTTCTGCTAATTAAAAGTGCGCAACTTTTTTAGATACTTCTACTATAATGCCAGCAATGTCGTATTCAGTAATTCTAGCAGCATTAAACGTCATCCACATGTCACAGCGTTCGTTAGGATTTTTTAATGGTTTCATTAAATAATATTTGTTAATGGTTGTAGTTTATATGTAGTATTCGGTTGAGTGCTGATCAAATATATGTCTACAGAACATAATAATTTACAACTTCCATCAAACACCAATAAAATTAGCGATTCTTTCATCTATCAGTCTAACGAAGTTTACAAAATTTGGCAAACATTTGGAAAATATTTGGTTATTCATTCATTCTTTAGGCTGAGGTACAGCTTCACTTTCTGGTGATGCATTAAATGCGTTTAATCCCTAACGAGGAAATATGAAAAATGGAGGAATAAATTGTCCGATGGCACTCATGCAAAACCTAATAGTTACTTTTTTTTCCTTGTTCTGCTGCTGATAATTTGTCTATTTGTGGTATGTTTCTTTTCGTTATAACTTGTTTATGTTTGTTTACAAGTGTAATGCTTGTCTCATCACAGTCGCAAATATTTGATGGACGAAAGTTATATTTATTTATCAGTTTCTGTAATTTTGCAAAAAATATTCACACTTTGTTTTCAACAAAACAAACAGCACACGTTAAGCTTGTATATTCTTCAGTTGTTCAACTTAAATCCGAATGTCTTTTGATCAAATTATCAAAAAATATTCTCTCGCAATTATTTTTTCATTATTAAAGCGGTGTATTAATTTAAACTTGTCAGCCAATCCATACGCAAGCTTGAAAAACTTTTTTTAGATAAAAGGATGCCACAATTAGCTAAATTTTTAATGTGATTTTCCAAGAATTACTCATAAAATACTTTCTTAATACTTTTCTCTGATAATACTTTCTTAAATTTTCCCATGACAGGTTTATACTCAACCTATTTATACTGTATTTCAATAACGTTATTTTTTCAAACAAAGTGCTTTTAGGTACATTTAGAAGCTCTGAAGCTTTCTGAAGATTCAAAATATTGTCAACTGCTAACATTATTTCAAACAATCTTGAAAGATAAATAATAGGGCTCACAAAATTAAATAGCATATGATAAGCATACTATTTTGTTAAAATAAACTTGTCCGGTACTAGATAATCTCTGATTCTTCGAACGTCCAGGTACATCACATTGAAGTAAAATTTGGATTACAGTTAAGTTTGTTAATACGTCTACTACAAAAATATATCAGTAAAAATGTAATTGCAAATGAATAGACAGAAGATACTACATACAATATATTCTCGCGAAATAATGATTTATGACAATGCCAATATTAGGTGACGCAATGGATGTCCGCGCATAACATCTTAACGTGTCACCTATAGGCTGTATTGCTGTGACTGAGGCTTCGCGCGCCGCAAGGGATTTTTTCCCCTTTGTTTAACGTCTTACTAAACACGAGTACGAATGAGAGGGCTACATCAAGTTTTTACTTGTTCTGTTCAGTACTAAGTTTTGTTCGGCGCTAAGGGAATTCCCTCTATTCAAAGATCAAATATATTTTTGCTGTACAATTAAATATTTCCCATTTGCCATTAAATTTATTTTATTAAAATTGTACTTTGATTAACAGTGTTATTAATTTAAGACACTAGTTTTAGATTTTGAGTTAACAGTATAACTTTAATAAAATTTTAAAAAATATTTAAGCGGAAATATCACATCGTTTGAACTTTCCAAATTTTTTAAATTGTATTAATTTGAGGCCTTAACTTATTTTTAGCAATCTGGAATTTTGGAATAACTATTTAGAGTCACGTGTTATGTTGGATTGATCACAAGACATACGGCCTTTGACAGCAGTGCACACCGCGGGGATATATATGGTTTCAATTCCCAGCCGCTTGATGTAGGAAATTAAATTTGAAAAGTTTAATATTTGCAAAAACTAATATTGGCGATTGAACAGTTCGACGAGAAGTTACCATATTTTTTTTAAGTGAGTGTTTTTGTTGAGATATGGTAATAATGGCATTACAGGACTTTTATAACGATACAATTTTATGAATATAAATATAAATAATTATTTAAAATAATGCCTGAAACATATATTTTTTGGTTTTTTCAGGACATTATTTTTTTTCATTGAATAGTATTTAAAGAGTTAAATAGCATTTTAATTGAAATATAGTATATTTCAGAGTAGAGTCATGTTAATCACATATCATGTTAATCACATATAATACCATACTGTATTAGATTAAATATGTATCCCCAATATACGTTTTGTTTGGTATATAGAAGGTAATTTTTGAATTATTTCTTTTTACTCCCTGCGTAGTTTCTAAAGTCAATCTCTAGCAGTTAAGTCAAAATCTTAAACCTTTAAGCAGCCACCGTGTAGTATTCTCAAACTGACAAAATTAGTTAACAATACGAACTTTATTCTATGAACCAACAACGAACGATATACATTATATATTATTCCCTGTCAAAATTACTAGCTATGTCTAAAAAAATTACGCAGTAAAATGAAATGTGAAAACACAAACTGTAATCAATGTATTATTAAGTAAAATATTTTTAAAAATAACGTGAGAATTATATAAATGCCAAATATGTAAAAAATTCCATCCAGTCAGTGAATTTTATCATTACAATCCGTTTATTTCCATAACAGACAATATCTAAATGTGACTCAAAACCAAAACATAACAAAATAAATAGTAGCTAAACTTTCTTGGATAAAACTGATTTTAATTTAAGTATTATATCTTAAATTTATAAATCTCAAAGAGTGCTATTGAAGAGGTTACCTTTCTTGTTGAAGATTGACAAGAACAGTGTGACGTTGTTCATTGATCAGAAGTTCATGAAGCACGGCACATTTTATTCTATCGAAACTAGGTAACCATATATTCCGATTCTCATAGGACGTCTCGATTTTTGGATGTGTCATAACTCGAGTGTTGATTCAATTTTTAATTCTCAACACTTTAGTAGTAATGAAAAATTAAGATATATATCACTTCCATGTGTTATGATACATCCAAAAATCCTTGGTCAAAAAATTTAGTATAAATTGAACTCGATAACAATGCTCAAACCGGGTGCACAAAAACAAATTTCTGAAAAAGCAAACGAAAATTTAATTTTGATGATTAGTTAAACCTAACTTCAAACTTGTCTTCTGCTATTTAAGACATAATCTCTATACAACAACGTTTTTAAATTCGTAAATTTTGAAGTAATTAACGTTCAAAGTTTTTATGTGAAAATTAACAAAACGATCGAGTAACTTGTAACACTTACATTTTCATTTCAACTGATGCATGGCGTCACTTACTAGGTTGGAAAACAATACGTACACTAAATTTTTGAAAGTCATACCGATAATCTAATCTAACACTCAAGTGTTTCATAAAAATAAATATTTTTAAATTGTTTCGCGCTATTCCAAAAGTAACTAAACAGTAATTTTTTTAAGCTTTTTACTCATAAAATATATTACACTTCAAATATAAATTAGGAAAAAGGCTTGACTATGGAATTTATGCTATTGGTCAACATGTACTTTATAAACATTAATCATTAATACAACTATAGTAATTAACTATATCAATAAAAACAATAAAGCAAAAATTTACATGTCTATTTGCTTACTTGCCTGATTTAAAATTGCCAATGTCATTTTATTTTAGTATGTGTTTGATTTCAATTTACGAAGTACTGCGTTTCAAACCTCATCTAAAAATCAGGAATTCTACAAGTAATAAGGATCGAATTTACCCAAATTGAAGCGAAATATTGTATTTGCGTTACTATTCCATTTTTAGACTTGTACAGAAAACAATCATTAATTCATTATGAGGAGGATTCAGTAGGAAAGCCACTTAAAGTAATATGTAAATATGTTTCTACTATAATTTAAGACTTTGGAGTATACTTTTGTCAAATTGGTCCAAATTATGTATATTGATTTTTCAAGGTTCGAATTTGAAATAACTAAATCCATCAAGCAGAAGTACAACTCACATATGAGGGTCCCAAACATACTTACATGGGTAAATACAAACATTTAAGGGTATTTCTTTTAAATTATTCACAAATATGAATATTATTTTCTACATGTTATTTAAAAAGATGAAGGATATGTTATGTGGTATATTTATTACGGGCATAAAAACGACCTATAATATCGTAGCTGGACACAAAGGATAAATGTGCTCCTGCAAGGATCATACACGTTTTCAATGGTTCCATAGTCTTACTATATGGTAGTAAAAGTTAACATGAACATTTTAAAAATTATTTATATCTCCTGAACAGTTGTACTGGTTTCAACAAATAAATATCTTACAAATATAATAGAGACTCACTTAAAGGATAACAAAAAATTAAATATTATTATAAAATTGTTTAGCTACTTTTTCATATGATACAAATTATGAAATTATGTTTGGAATATCGCCAAGTCTATTGCACGTATATTTCAGAATTTTGTATTTGGAAAATGAAAGTTGAAACTCAAAAAATTAGATGTGCTTTATTATTATTTTCATACACATGTCTATATATTATATATGTATATATATATATATATATATATATATATATATATGTGTGTGTGTGTGTGTGTGTGCGTGCGTGCGTGCGTGCGTGCGAGCGTGCGTGCGTGCGTGCGTGTGTGTGTGTGTGTGTGTGTGTGTGATATGTGTGTAAACTCATTAGTATAACCCTCAATTATTTTGTATATTTTTAAAAAGGCGAGGGTACCAAGATAAATATCGATCAAATATTCCATGAAAAACTGTAAAATATTGTGCTTCTTATTTTACTTTGATTATTATTTTTGAGTTTTGCTAACATTTTTTGTACCATTTATATTCTAAACTTCCAGGAATAAAAAACTGCCAAACTACCTGATTATTACTACAGTCTAAGTGCCCCACGCCGAGGTAAAATGGGTTTTTGTTCTCGGCGAAGGCAAATAATTATAAAAATAGTAATTTTTCTTTATTCACAAAATCCATAAGGCTTCGTAATATGAAACGTATGTCTTTAACGCTGTGATGTTTTGTGATTATGCCTTGCTAAATATCGACACATATGTAGATCTATATAGTTATAAATATAATCTCAGGCAAGTTTAAGAATTTTAAGTAATCATGAATGTAATAGATGTTGAGTGAAAATGAATGTAATTAATGTTTTTAAATGAAAATAAATACAATATATCCTGCATTTATTTCGAACAAAAATTTAACACCAATGTTGCGTAAATCGGACATGTTCAGTAGATAACATGATGTAATTAAATATGTGCCTGTATCTTAATCCTTGAGTAGAATAGACAAAATATATTTTTTTAATTCGATAAATCACATTAACAATAGAAACAAAGGGTACATAAAATATATAGTGAATCTGCAACGATGAAGTAAAAACGATAAGAGATGGTGACATGACAAGATCATATTTAAAGGGTATTATTTTCTCATATTACCGATTGATGCATGTGATATTGTAGACAATATTTTTAACAAGTCCAACGCTATAATCCTGTAGCACGATGTGATCTGCAAGATTTTTTAACTTAAATTTTTAAAATGCTGATGCATGCACCCAAACTTGCAATTCGGGCACCTTTTAATGTGGCTAAACATATCTTAGCACGTGTGACAGCCAAAACTTATAAAGAGTCAAAATAGGTATAAGGAAAAGTCATATTTTTTGCGAATACTTCTCAGAAAACTTGACATCTTTCTTGTTTTTACATTCTGTGGCAGTGTTTCCAAAGAGCATTTCCTCACGCAATATTACAACGTTTTGACATACATACATAAGTAGTGAATTTTCTTCAATAAAGTCTTAAAACTGTTTCAAGAAAATGATTTCTTTTTTATTTTAAATGTTAGTCTGTCAAATATTATGAAGTTTTCTTATTATATCAATTTTAATCAAATTAAATTACAATAAATGCTATAGAGTACGCCCGGAATATGAAAGTAGTTCCAAAGTCAACATTACTTTAGACATGGTTATAACAAAGTTGCATATTGAGGAATCAATTCAAGTAATTGGACACCTTTCAAATAACAAAGACTTCAAGAATGTATACATTATAATTTTTAAAGATATTGTTGGGTGATATTTATGTTCTTTTTGAAAATGTAGCATGTATATATATATATATATATATATATATATAATTTATGTGTGGTTGTGTATATTTACGTATATAAGAGTCAAATTGTCAATATTCTATAAAAGTAATAACGCAATAGAAAATAATAAAAACGATTTTGAACAATTAAAGTATCAACAGACTAAATGTAACCTCTGACTTTTAACAGACAGAGTACAATGGCTTCGTGCCAATAGGTGAGTAATTATGTTTACATTTTATTAAAGGACTGTATAGAAAGTACCAATTCGATCATATGTCCCTCAAGTTCTTGATTCATTTGCAATCAAATGAAACGGTTACTGTCCCTTTTTAGCATGTTCGTCCATCCGCCCGCAACTTATTTTTAAAACAACTAAACCAAGAATCTTAAAAAAATGTCGCTCTTAATAATCGATCAAAAGATTACAGGAAACTATAGCGATCAGTCTAGATCTTGTATCTATCTATCTTTAGATAATATATATCTTCTTTAGATCTGATATCTATCTATCATTAGATAATTTTCGAAATTTCAGCCATGTTTTTATATCTGTGGAGGCTATAGTTAATAATATTTCCACAATATAAAAAATGAATATCCATAAATATTTTAATTGAAATAGTAGGCACCCTAAATGCTTATGTATGCCAAAATGTGTACAGAATCTTCATAGTACTTCTTCTACCAATACATGACATGTTTTTAGAGTCTATAATTATATGCTACTATGACGTAAATGACGTGTATGAAGAAAAGAAAAATACTGCACTGCATTTTTTATTTTCTTTGTGGCTATACAACTCGATTCATAAAAAACATTCAGATAAAGTACAAAAAAAGCTCTTGGATGTCATAATTAGAGCTTATTTTCAAAGAGTTAATTGTTTTTATAAAATAATCTGATTTTTGATAAAAGTTGAGTCTGATGTCTTTGGTTCTTTGCTAGTAGCGTCACACATTTTTGATCATATATTTTTACTACCTGTTTATAAGAGCGTGTATGAGAACATTCGAAAACTTCTTGAGATAAAGCATTGTAAATAAGCCCAAAAAATTATATAAACTGTGAATTTTTATTAGTAGTAAGTTTTCCAGACGTCCCTGCTATTAATATTTGTTTGACATCTCTGAAATATATTGTCTACTAATTTCTTAGCATAATCTGGGACAAAATCCTCCACATAAGTAAAATCAGTATAATCGACTGGTTAAATATCTAGAGCTCAAACTTCATGAATGCCCAAACATTTCTTTTTGGGATTTGCATCTAGTGACAGCGACGCCCAATTTAGTACGCCAACGTCATTTTCTTATTTCCACTCTATATAAATATTCGTCGATATTTTGGGCCATTATCGTTTTCCTTAGAAATCACTTTTAGATATAATATATAGCATTTAAGTTATCGATAATAGTATGAAAAATGCCACATCCCTAGATTCAGAAACAGTCACATACGTGAACTTTAATAGATTTTTAATGTTTTGGTGGATAATTTCGTTGGATCGAAAATATCAGTTATGATTAATAAACTTCCGACTGAAATACGTAAATGACGTAATATGAGTTTTTGGACAGTAGCGGTTTCTTCACCATAACTTAAAATTTTACGTCAAAATCTAATAGACCTCTTCTTATAGTATCACATGGTGTATTTAGACCCTTTTTACCCTAAAACCTCCTACATACCACGCGATGATAGAAAATAATTCTTCTCGAGTATCCTTAAAATTATTTTATCCTCCTTTCTTTTGTTTTTTGCTCAGATTTGACAAGTTACCATCGGTGTTCCATAGACATATTTGATCTACCAAATATATAATCTCAACATTGTCCACGAGAAAAAAATAATGCCACTTTCTGTTGCCACTTTCTGTAAAAAGTTATTTATACGCCCAGAGATTGCTTGGGCATTTATAAAAAGAACAAACGTTTGAGTCCCAACTAGACTCAAGTTAAAATTGAAGTTTTAAAAAATTATGAAACACAATGACAATCGTATTAATTGTGATTTCAATCTTAATGCTTTTACTTCAATCTGATAAATGGATACATAGCTCTAGAGATTCAATTCGAGGGTAGGGAGGTGGAATTGATTAATTTCCTTCGACATGCTCCTAAAATGGGCTTATTGCGATTATGGAAATCTTTTTTAATGTTTAACATTTGACAAAAAAATATTTATAAATAAGTATACATATATCTAATAAAATGAGCTTGTCCGGTAATTCTCCATCAGGTAAATAAATGACAAAAATAACATACATGATTCGCAATTCCAGTTTCGTGCAGTGTAATCGGATAGCTGTAATCTGATTTGGAAATCAATTATTTTGGCTATTTCTGCCAAAGTATGCGATAAAACTTACATATTTAAAATTAATTTTCTCTCCTTTCGTAAACTAAGCGAAAATGAAATGCTATTTTACATATTTATTCTGACGTATCTACGGTAATTCGATATAGCACATCACATATAGACCTCATGTTTATACCTAACGTCATGGAGTGCGACCAGATTTTTCTAATCTTACATTAGCTGAAATTTTATGATATGTTTAAAATTTCATGTTTACATTTTTTTAAAAATACAAGCCACAAATATCCTTAGAGAAAAATATTCCAAAATTCTTGCGTTCTATAATTTTTATTGTGTAAATCATTTTTTTAATAAATACGTTAAATATACAGGAAGCCAATTATTAAGGTCTATTAGATGCATATATTACATGAAATGGCTAAGGGAAAAGTGACTAAATATGCGGTTACATGAAATTCTGCGACTTAGAATATCGTCTATAGTATGTTATTTCATGTATCGAATTATATACATATATGATTTGACAGACGAATCAGATTGTAGCAGGGGTTTGGCAATCCTTAATGTCGTAATAATATTCAATATGCATTTCGATATTTTAATTATTCAGTTTGTTAAATTATATGCTTATTCAGTAAGTAATGAGCCACTACTCTTTAAATCTACACGTTATCAACGTTTACCCCAGCCATGTTCAGTAACACTCAATAAAATATTGACCATTTTTATAATTTCAGCTAATAGTAGTTTTCATCCAACAACTTATTCAACATGTTGACACCTCATAAACATCCCATTCGAAATTTCACCAACGCAATATAATTAAATATAGATTGTACAAACAGTCCAAGGACGAAGCAAACTAAATTACTTTGAATACATTCGCGTCAACGCAGAAATAAATTGATGACGGAGACAACTAACTTAAATAATAATAGTGCATTAAATGGAACTGAATTAACTTTTAACTGCTTATTATATAACACTTTACAGCCCTACTTTGCATGTATGATCGAGAAAGTAGGTATGATTTTTTTTCGTTAATTTCTTAACGTACTAATGTATATGTTCATGTGAAGCATCTAACTAACAAACTGTAATAGTGATAAGTTTAGAATTGCGAAAAAATAGTAAATGGACGTGAGATCATGTCGAAATTATAAGGGTGTGAAATAAATATGGGAGAAGATTTCAATGGCAATAAAATAATTACCGTGTTCTGTAAATATCTGGCGTGAGAGGAATTTCGTATATGTAAAGAAGATACGTGCTGACATATTTACAATTATTTCATAATTTACATATTATGAAGAATGCTGTCTTGGGCCTTTAAATCCAATAACTCTGTTTCTCAATTTTTGAGTTAGATTTCTGTCATTGAACTGTGGCAATATATATATGATATATTTTTCAAAATCTATACTACGTAGAGAGTAGAGTAGATACTTTCAAGTTATAAACTAAATTGATATTACTAGAAAAAAGAAATCTGCCATCATCCTGACAAGAAAATAAATATAAACGTATGCGGAAAATGAAGATCATCTAGGGTACTTTGAAATAAATGAAGTAAATGCAGACTAATAAAAAGGTCAAGGGCCAACATTGAGAGCTTGGCAGATGTGAAATATCTAAATTTATTTATATGTGTGCTTTGAAATGTTTTTATTTCTACGAATTGAAAAGGAAAAAACAATTACTTAGATAGTCGTTAGTAATGAAATACAACATTAATTTAATCTCATTATTTGGTTTTTGTGAAATATTTTTTTAAATAAATATTTCTTAACAATCTATTTGAAATACATTTATTATTTTATAATTCTGTTTACCAACAAGATATGTGAAGCTGACCGATTTAATTCCGAAAAACCCGACAAGACACGAGTTTAAACGAATTAGGTCGGAAAGAGCCGACAAGATGAGAAGCTAGCCGAATGGCACATAGCGACGTGCCATTTGCGTTTTAACTCCTTATACGTGCGTTTTAACTCCCATTCAAACATGCCATTAGACGCTTCACATCAAAAATTATTATGGTCATATTTTACCTCATTAATTTTGTTTATTTGAATCGTTTCGTTTAAACATGTAATTAACTCAACATTTATAAATAAAAATGTCCGGTCATTCGTAGAATTATTTTTGATTTATAAAAAGTGACTTCAGACCTACAAAAATATTCACTACTAGTCTACAATTTCAATGAGACGCGATAGATTTGAAAAGTAATCTCAATGACATTGTGAAAGTCAACCCCATTTAACGCAGTGGCTGATTGCAGCCTGGCATGCTAATACTAAATTATCCTTCAAGTATAATTACATAAATATATATATATATATATATATATATATATATATATATATATATATATCCTTTAAGTAAATTTACATATAACCAAACTTTACAAATTAAAAAGAAACGTAACGACGAATATCACGTATCAGCTCGCAATGTACCAAATATTAGATTAGCTATTAAATATACTAATTCTTACACTTTGGAACTACATATGCAGGTGATTTGCCAAAATCAACATATATTTGAATATGTTAAAATTAAAGAAATGTACTTAGTATAAAAATGTAAAAAAAATAACGTAAAAAGCCAATTTAAGGTTAATTTGTACATTAACATTGAAATTAAACATATATTAATTATGTATGGATTATTCTATCAGGTTCAGATATGGGGTGTGATGGGATGACGTTTGGCTCTTTATCAGGACTGTGGTCGAGCATTTGGTCTTTACATGCGCGGCTACTAGAGTCGCTTATTATTTCGCAGTCGCGGTGGCTTCCGAGTTACGACCGATTCAATTGGTATGGTTTATAACTGTTTTGAATAAATAGGAATTGCGCGCGGCCAGCCGATCACGGCTGGTCGCTTAGTTAGAGCTATTTTTCAGCTCTTAGAATTCGGTGCCATCCGATGAGAGTGCATTTTCTTCACGGACGATATTGTTCAACATTTTATACACATTTCAAGAAGTTGATTGTTTCCTAACGGTGCCAGCTTGTTTCCTAACGGTGCCAGCTTATAATCTTTATTGTTATATTTGGAGAAAAATAAATACGAAAAATAATGTGGTAATAAGCGCAAAATAGGAATCATAAAGTAAAATTGTGTGAAGTTATTTGCTCTTTGCAAATGAAGTGGTGTAACTTGAATGGTGACAAATATTTGAAACTTTAGGACCGCTGTATCCAGGGGCATGTCAAATTTATTGGTCATCCTGAAATATTATTCGTATTTTGAAAACGCTGCCAGCACTATTTGCATATTGTGACGACGTAAACCGCGCCGGATCGGAGGTCGTCCTTTAATCGATAGAACGAACCGACATTTACGTGCAGTAAGTCGTGGAGCGGAATAATGTGTTTTCGTTAACTTAATGTAGGAACTTCATAATTAAGTTATAATATTAAGTTATAATATCACAAAGAGATTAATTTCGCAAGTGATAGATTAACAAAATATATACCAGTTTATTTACTTCATTTCTTTACTTTTTTTAAAGTAAGTTCATTTAGTGCCTTATTTCCACGCAAACAATATCAACTGGTTCCATTAAAGAATCTAGATTGGATTGCGAAAAAATCAGTTGGTATGAAACATAATAGAAAATATTTTAACCCGCGATATTTTGACGTTACTCTTCTTAAAACAGCATTTAGTTAACTGCACAACATAGTAGTTTGTCATCAATTTAAATAGTGTTAACTAATATTCAAATATTTTTGCATTACAAAACTGTTCTTTCATTTCAATAATAGTTTCAATAATAATGTTAATTCTTTTCATTTTTTAAATCATTTAACAAGCTATAACTTATAGCATCCATTTTGAAAATCCATATTAGCAACGCGGTCGTACCTCTATAAATCACTTAGATAAACATTACTCATATCAGAGTAACTTAGGCAATATTTCACAAATTTAGAACTATTCAATATTAGATTGTCGTTCTGCAAAATTATAATTAGGCAATTCGTCGCCTTCATTGAATTAAATAAGATCAGGAGCAACAATCAATTTGAGACTAAGAACTCTCTCAATCTTTAGTACAAAATATCAATTAGATTTTTTTTTCAATTATTTGTATATCCTAATAATCATTCTAATTATCTACTCTTATATATTAATACGTGAAGAGAAAACTTTGTACCCGTTTAAGCATGTCGTGTGTACGTAAGATTTGACATTGTTAAAGTTTATATGGCGAAGGAGTGAAGAAAGCTAAAATTTATATGACGTTCAAACTTAAAAATGTAATGAATGACGGTCTACTTTCGACTGCTTGCGACAACTAGTTTATATAGTAACCAATTCTTTTCATTTTCGGAATTATTTCACCAGCTATCATTTTTCGCACCCACTATGGATCATTTAGATAAACCTTTCTCATGTCAGAGGAAGGGAGACAATATTTTACAAATTTATAAACTATTCACTGTCATTAATCACATATAAGACATGCATTTTATATAACATGTACGTGGTGCTTTGATTGAGATTGTATTATTAACTGAAGCTTATTCACACAAAAAGTATCAATATTAAGAACCACTACCGCCCTTAATTATTAATAATTTGTTTCAAATATTATATTTCTTATTAGTTATTTCTTCACCGGTCAAAAATTACTTTAAAAGTATACCATATGACAAATAGGAATTATTAACAAAAACAAGTACATAGAATTTATTTTTAAAATTAATTTGAAATTTTGGATAGAGATATTGACGCCTTTTTTGTATCTATGTGCCTTTTCTACTTAACCTAATCGTTTTTCAAAATAGTGATTAGCTACTGATTTACTAAAAACGTATGTGCCTCTTTTTTTTAGTTTTTGCTCCTAATTGCCAGAGCTATGACTACTCATTACGTGATAGCTTTTTCCTTACAGTAGCATAAAAAGCATCGAATGGAGAAGTATTGTCTTATACGCTTGCTGCGTTGCGAATACATATTTATATATATATATATATATATATATATATATATATATATATATATATATATATATTAATATATATATATATATACATATATATGTACATATATATATATATATATATATATATATATATATATATATATATATATAATATCTTTTGCATTGCTCAAGTATAGTCAACCCCAGAAACAATTGTAATTCCACCTCGGACTTCAAATACTTTATTCACCTTTCAGTTTGGTGTGTAAAATTCATTCTCTGCTTATGTTTCAGTATTTTGTGATCTTTCTTAAATAATTTTTGGACGATGATAGTAAACTTACTTAATGATAAATTTTCATTTTGATATTTAATTTTATGCCATTGCACAGGTTCTATGCCTATGTTACAAAAATTCATACAGTTAGAGATAAAAGCTTGAACATAAACAAAAATATAAACATAAATATACTATACCACATTACTGCAAAATTCATCCCACGACTACCGCTGTGGGTTACAATTTTTTTTCTTTTCACACTATTTCACCGATTCTGTGCATTTATCACTATTTAGCCACTTCTAATTCTAGTATTACATTGTTTGCCAAAAACAATCTCTTTGTTAATTTCTTTACCATTTTTGTTCCCTTTTCTTTATATGGGAAACCGTAGATCTAATTTGCTATATTTTCCCTATACATCGAAAACTGATTAGAGAACTTTGAAAATACTAGCGCCATACTTATTTAAACAAATGTCACTCCTACCTATACGATCATAAGGGTCTATGGGAAAGGATATATGGTCAATTGTACAATTACTGTTTTTTTTTCTCTGCTCGATTACATCAAAGGTTGGTGTGGCTATTTGTCCGAGATCCTTGTCATTAAATATGCTATACATTTTTAAAAACACGTTTTAAAAAAATATTAATAAAATCACAGATAGTGGGCTCAGAAGTCCAAATTCACATATTGTTGAATGTTCATTGATTAAATGTATGTAATTATAAAAGTATGAAAAAAAAACCTGCAAGGTGATTTCGAACTGTCGACATTTCATGTAGAACCAAACAATAAGATGACTTCAAATAATTGATTGACATTAACTGAACAATTAACGTTGCGGGAAATTTATTTCATGTTGACATTTGCAATAAAAATTTGTCTTCAACATGCACAAGTGTATGATTGTATTGTGAATATCGACATCGTGGATGCAAAATAAGTATTAAAAATTAAATCCAAAATAATATTGTCACTAGACTCGACAATATTATTTTCACTTACAAGAAGCTAAATCCGCAAGAAAAGTATGGAATAACATAACACGATTTTCCAACTATTCAGAATTAACATGACGGATATCAAAATATGGAAGAATACATCAGTAAAATAATTATTATACACATGAACAATGCGTTTTTTCCGGTCTCACACAAACGAATAATTATTAAAATCGAGAGTTTCTGTGTAGAAATAACCGCTGACTTCTAAAATCAAAAGAAAATTTTACTAGATATTGAGACGTTAGGATAAGCAAAAGCGATAGTTTTAAATATCGGTTTATTTAAACAAACCAATATTTAAAAAGAAAAAGACTTAAAAACTAATTCTAAATAATCATTGTTGTTACAGTTGCAATAGATTGAATCACCTAAGTACAGAAAAATCAAAGCAAAATAATAACTTAATAAATCGAGTAAGTTTAAACTGCACTACTGCAATTAAAGTTCTGATAAACAGCATATGAGCATACACAAAAATCTTCTGTAAGAAGAAACGAGTACTCATCGTAATTCAATAGTAGAAACAGCGTCTCACTTTAACAACATTAAGTTGCAAAGTAAAATCTGCAAGTGAATGGTTCTGGTCAAGTGAGTCTTGATATCTGTGACAATAAAGGCAAATGTGCGAAAGTTTTGTTTAATAATATACAGTACCTACTATATATATACTAATTAAATTCAGTTAGCCAGGTTATTAGAAATGGTGGCCAAGTAACATTTAGTATTGAAGATTTTAGAATCACAAACTGAGATAACATAACAATACCTATTTCAAGTTTAATTAGCGATGTTAATAATATACATTTATATAAAAAATATGATAAATTGACATAAATAATATGTCTTAAAAACAGATTAGATTTTCTTTCAAATATAAAGGGTCAAGAGCTAAAAAACTATTAAAATTGATGCATTTCTACGTTTGTGGTTCGATGGAAACAATGTCATTCGGTATGGCAAAATAATTTTTGACATTCAGTTTTATTATTTAAAGAAAACATTAATTTATTTCTTACGTTAGAATCAGAAATTATAAAAAAAGTATAGATTTAAAATACATGCTTGGTTTTTAAAAGTTGTATTTCAATGAGTCTCATACCAAAAAAGTAAGGAATTGGGACCCTGCAGCATGGAAAGCGCATATTGAATATTGAATAATATCAAATGTCACAGATTTGAATTCCATAATAGAGTTGCAATCTTTCTAATATCTACTCTGAGAAGGAATTATGTTTCAGTGAACTTAATTGGGTCTCTGTGTGAGTATCAACCAAATTATATGAGAGCCACACTTCCGAGAGATACAGTGATACATCTATTAAATACCCATATAGACTATAATATCTAAATACTCATATAGACTATAATTCTAGTCTATACAAAACCTCTGAAAAGGAGTATTCGCAAAATAAAAATACATAATTACCGGATGAAATTATTAAGACTCCGATACGCTCGGATCCCTGTTTCGATCCGACGTAGAGGATCCGTTTTCAACGTATTTATTAGAAATAAATCTGATCAATGTGTTCATATCGGACAAGTCAATGAAATAAAATGCTACCTCTGCCATTATTTTGACGACGACTGTCGTTTTATAAAAAATATAACCTGAAAAAGTAATCAATGACTACGAGTAAACAGCGACGTAAAGGCATATTCCGCCTAGTTAATTGATTAGCATGAGATGAAACAAAAAGGGCAACGTATTATGTTAGTCCATACTTTTCTTGCCGATTTAGCTTCTCGTAAGTGAAAATAATATTGTCGAGTCTAGTGACAATATTATTTTGGATTCTTTTTCAATATTTTAGTTCATGAGACTAAATATATCTAACAATTATAATTAAATAAATTTAAATGAGTGATACCAATTCTCACTGCCTCTTATATGTGACCTCAATATGTCATTTCGCAGAAAGAAAAGTAGATTTTTTTGGTAATTCAATGCTGAAAGTTATTTTTCTCGGAGGATCATCTTATAAAATGTTCAAACGTATTTTGGTTAAATATTTAAAATAAATATTATATATTAAGAGATACAATGCATTTCCATAATAAAGATAAAAATAAATACATTTATATCCTAATCCAAGTATTTGTTGTGTTCATGAAATAACATTGCAGATTCATATATTTATCTACGAATTTATTAGAAATAAATGCTGTTTTTCCTAATATGTTTACTGGCTTATTTGAAAAACATTTTAATAATCAGATATATTACCAGATATGTCGACATTTTTTGCATAGTCTTTTTTTAGTTGTATTTTATTCACTATTTCAGCAATCTAAAGATTTAAGTCAAGGAAGCATGAGAGTAAATTTAATTAAAATGAAATATTTTTCTCTTTTCATAAATTTGTAACTAAATAAATTTTAATGGTAAAATTATTTGGTCTTATTCTTAGCGGCCATTCTGTTCCTTTAAAAATAAATTTAAATAAAATTTAGCGTTTAGCGGAGATGATACAAAAAATAAAAACTCTTACCCTGTTTGCAGTATCGTCAAATGTCATTTAAATGAGAACATTTTCCTAAATATACACCTCGAGGTGCAATATTTGCCGTATTCAATGGACCATCCACTCACCGCCGATCAATTTCAATCAGTTTAGTATTTAATGCTATTGCTTAGGTGGTTCTAAGTCTAATTGTTTACATCCAATTGCTAATGTACTTTTAGAATAATCAAATTAATATAATCTTTTCAACTATTACTTATCCCTGTCTTTAAAGAGTAAGTGAATTTTAAAACTTGAAATTAAAAATTTCAAGTGAAAAGTTAAGAGTTTTGATGAATTTATAACTTGTAGATAAATCAACGAGAACCCTAATACCACCGCACATCAATCAATTGGTCTATTGGGAACAGACTTCTATCTTCCAAAATATGTTAAGGGCCGGGTACTGTATTATTAATCATGAGACTAAATGAACATGGGTATATTTAATATTTAGCGGTTTTTTAATGGTCATACCACTTAAAGGTTTATATAGACATAAAGACTTAAAAGCGGAACCTAATGAATAGTAAAAACAGAGTCCTAAACACTTATGAGCAGATTAGAAAGTCAAGTCCATTAGTTGAAGTGAAAAACGAAGTTTTATGCAAGCGCATAATCAATTTCTTAAACTGCATCCGCCGGAAGCTGTGACGCGGAGTGAATTGATGGCCCCGATCCATCAAACATGGTAAAAGTGTCCTAATGTCTACTTAAACATTTTACATTACACCCCGCAGCATTCCTCGTAAATAACCTACAATCTTCGGTCGTTTATTTTGCCTTTTTTCGCTTAATGAAACAGATTAACTTTTAAAGCCAACATTTAAATATTATGGATTGCAGAATCAAAGGATAAGTAAAGAAGATTATTTATATATTTTGGTGAATTCCCGTTCCCAATTTAGGCGTGACTTCATTTGATTCAATATTTCTTTAAATTATTAATGCTTTACAGAATGAAGGCGTCGCTTGTGAAAACACAGTTGGTTGCTGATTACATTCCTGAAACATACCATATCATTTATAACACTAACTGTGTACCGCGGTCACTAAATATCTCCGTTTCGTTCACTTAAAAATACCTATTGCCAAAGTTGGGGGGTATATCGACGGAATCTCTCTACTTTGCAATGTTTAAAAATATTCCCCAATTTCTATTACATATGTGTAGTTTACTTTGCCCCTGTAAATTCGGTTGATAGTATATGGATATATGTATGGACAAATATCTGTCTTTTTCAAAGTATTGGCTATTTAACACCAACAAATAATTAAATCGAAGGCTTGATTTCCTTAACTGTCAGTAGACATATCAATATCTATACTGATGCTATCTTCTATTTACACAGTAATTATGTTACATGCCTTATTCTGGTCTTTTTGTTTTACCTCGTTCATTTTTGGATTAATTTACAACACGAATTAGTGAAAACAATTCTTTTATGGTCATTATTATCTGTGCCTATTGTCTTTGCTACGTTACGGTTCAGGTCAAGTAACTGATTTAAAATTTATTAATTGTCTATTAATTATTACAATAGATTGTTTTTTTTAGTTATTCTTGTATAAAAATGAAAAAAAGAATTTTTGTAGTCTAGTCACACACCAAAGATTAAAACACAAACATCTCTGTCGCTTCAAAGAATGCTGCACTTCCTAATCTTATTAAAAACTGTCAGTTTAACTTGCTTCACAAAATAACGTCAAGCCGAAAACATTGATTTTCTCAAACACATATCGATTTTTCACTTTCATTAACCAAACTGTCGATTTTTGGAAGAACCTGTTTGAGAATATCTTATCTTAGTAGTGAATTTCCAAGTTACTCAATGATTTATGAATATTTCGCTGAAGGATTTTGCTTGAGCAATGTAAGTGGATTAGTTATATGTTTCTTGATTGACAAATACATTTCTGCTTCATTGTCATTGCGTTTCGCCCTCAGAGTTTGAAAATGGGCGTAGAATCATAAAAGGCGTCCTGAAATCCACATTCATTGCCAGACGTCGGTTTGCAAATTTTTGTCCTACTTGAAATTTTTACGGCTTAACTTTTAATTATAATATATTTTAGCTGAATCCGAGAGTTTTCAGTAAGTGGTTTTGGTGTCATGATGATCATAAAATTGCGTAATTGGGTATTTCGCCTATACATAAAAAATATTATATCGGCAATTAACTATCTATGAAATGCACTAATATAATTTTAGAACATTTTTTTGTTTAATCTGTGAAAAAGTTTTGCTGTAACTTTGATTAAGAATATTAGGGTGACTAGAAGAAATCTGGAATCTATGACTTATAATGAAGTATCAAATTAATCACATTTTATGTTAGATATATTCTGAAAATGATTTTATACCAGACATATCCTGATATGAATATGAGGAATAATAATAAATATGTTACCTACTTGATGAAACATTTATTAGGTTGCTTACTAATAAATCCGTCATTTATTTCCAATTAATGTTTCTGAAGTGTTAAATATCACACATCTGTAGTAGAGTATATAATTTTCTTTTTAATGAAAAACATTAGGTTAGGTTCCCGATATATGACAGCAACTCTCGTCTTCTCGTGTAATAATATATCAAGATAGTTTTCTGTAAAGAAGTTGAGAGGAATCGAAATGAAGTATTCAGTTTGTGTCCAACATGAGCTAATAATCTTTCAACTTTTTTGACCTCAGTAGCAAAAATGTATATCCGCATGAAGAAATACGTTCATGTGGATATATTTGTATCCACCGTACTTTTTGGCCAAAAATTTGCTGGCGCAGTCAATCTTAAGTTTGAATTTATCCAATTTTTAATAAAAAACCCAAAGCATTCTAAAAGCAAGGCACTATGTTTCGGTATACACGCTGATGACCAGTGATAGATAACGTCGGTGCTTATATAATTGAAGATTGATTTCATATGTGAAAATAAAATGAATTTTTGAACTGAAATGAAGAGTTTGTCAGTAGCCAACCTAATCATTATAACCACAAGGAAAAAGGCGCATCAGCTTATTATGTAATTAGCCTTGTCACATAATTGTGTTGTTAGTGACAAATATTCAACACATAATTCGGTAAATAAAGATAAATATAGATGTGAAACATCAGATATGAATATGTTGTGATATATTGAGTGATGTTGTAGAGCAGTATGTTGCCTGCAAAATATAAATAAATATTTAAATTCTGCTGCCATTCCTCGCTGGTATATTAATGTGCCTCTTTGGACTAGTAAATAATTCTATGACTCAAATTAAAGTTAATTGCGCTATGTTTTCTAATATGTACCAAAGTTTAGCTTCGACTTCAGAAATTTCGTTCTGATTACGTATATGATATTATCGAAAAATAAACATATGTCCCGTGTCATAGAATGGCGTTATTTTCGATGCACGAAAAAGGTACGGACTTACTCTCATCTAACACTAAAGTATGTAATTGATGAGAAGTGTGGTGGGTGACATTATTTTATTTTTTTTATAATGTTATACTTTTAGAGTATCCTTGAGTTATTTTGAAGTATCCTTGAGTTTTATTTCAATTTATTGTAGATATTTTCATAACAAAATCCATCTACTTTTACACCAGGTATATTGAATATGTCTTAAATGTGAATATTGCGAAATATAGAGCTAATATAAATTATGTAAAATGTCACATTTAGATCTTGACATAATACCTACAATGATATATGGAAAATCTTATATTTAAAAAAATGTGACCTTCAAATTAATTCAAAACTAAAGATTTCGCATAGCCATCCGTTGCGAGCAATTTTAAAATTACGTTTCTTAATTAGCGTCATCAACAACAATGTGACGTCTGTCTATTTGTACACACATTAAAATTTAGTTCCTTATTATTAGATACATTACGTCGCTAAATTTTTATGTAAGCAAATATTGTAATACGGCACGATATTTTTATCAAACTCGGGTCATCAAATTGACAGGTTTCGGAGTCCTTATATAGAATTTATTCTGTGTATTTTATTCTGCAAATTTGCTTATCCTTTTGCTTTTTGGCACCTATGTGTCCGTACGGCTCAACTTTGATATAGATGTACCACGTTCGAGTCAAGTAAACATTTATTCGTCTTCTCCTGCAGCCTCAGATAAGCGTATAGCCGGATAAGTATTAACAAGTTCACTTCAACAGAAAGCCTATACAATATTAAAGGTTAAGAAATAGAAAAAGAGTGTGACTAATTTTTTTTCTCCTAAATTAAAGAGTTATCAATAATATAATAAACAAAATATATTGAAATTTATCCCTATACCTAAATTTATAATTATAATTTAAACAAATTTTTAATGTTATTCCATAATTTAATAATAGTCACGCCAAAAATAAATTTCCTTCAAAATGTCATTTAATCATAAAAAATAAGTCTTTTCGTTATCACCTAAAATTTTATTGAAATGCAAGTGGTATTAGACTTTGCAAAAATATATGCAAAATTATCACTTGCTAGAAATTACTTGGTGAAGCTCAGGAATATTTTACATTATATTCAATATTTTTCTTGTGTTAAGAGTTTTTTTATTAAATATACGATATTACAAAATATGAATGAAAGTGAAAAACAAGTGTATACACAATACATATTAATTCTTATTCGTATGAACAAGATTAAATCTATGAAAGAACACTGTAAAAAATGAATCCTTTATTGTTATTGTAATTTAAACTGTCAAAGCAAACAAAATACGTATTTGCTATAGTTTACCTTAGCAGCTGTCACTTAGATTTTCCATCTTTTAACTATCCTCAACAAAATATTCTTCCAAAAAATAATTACTTTATTGAATGTATCTTAAGCTAATCAAACCTCTTTGCCTTATTTACATAAAAGAGAGTACAGTAGGTATGACAGTGATTATTTTTATAATTTTGTTTGGTTTGATGCAATAAGAGAGTATCTCTTACTTTATTAGTCTGAAACAAAAACATTCTTAAATTAATTTTTGTGATATTTGGAATAGATCAAGTCATTCCGACTTGCATCGAAACATTTCAAGACATGCATACCTAGAGAAGCTCACTTAAATATTGATATATTATTATTGCAAGTCTGTAAATGAAAGTGAACATATCGTTTTTGATTTAATGTAATTTCGGCTGAATTTTGCATTTCTAAAGAAATATTTTTTTAAGCGGGGGAACAAGGCACCAAATAGTGGGTTCCAAATTCCTATCAATTCGTCAAGTTCTCATGAGTTGCTTTTGGATATTTGTAATCTGTTAGTGAACGTAAACTATGCTATGCGTGACTTTATTATATTTTGGGACAAAAAAATATCTACTATGTAATAACTCTACTAATTGCGAAAAACTAGTAAATTTTTATCAAATTTGACGAGGTTCAAAAAGAGGTGATGAAATTCGAGAAGAGTTTTAGCGCCATAGAGAAGAATTCGCACGCAGTTTAGGTAACATATTCGATTCGCCCATATAAGAAACACCAGACTTCCAGTTGGGGGCAGATTTATCCGGCTACACACCTTTGTACATGTACATATCTGGACAGAATGTACATAATGGTTAGAGAATTCGTTCTATCATAGTTTCTCTCAAAATAAATCTGATTGAGTTTCCGACGCATGTCATGATTCATAGGCTTCGGTTGCATTTCGATAATGATGACACTCTACTGATCTTCCCAAAATGTGGATCGTCCGAGTCATGGTTACGTGATTAAAAAGTATATTTACACGTGTACGATGCATCTGCCTAATATTCCCTTCTATTGATTATCTCCAAAATTGTCCATCCCATTAATTGCCTCTTTCTGTATTGTCTCATTCGTCATCTTTGGGTGCCATTTCTTTCTTTTTTATTTTAGTTGTATCTTGGTCAATTGTAAAAAATTGCGATGGTAGCTATAATACTACTAGAGAGCTAATTACAAAAGTTACAGGTTATATTTCTTTAAGTTACCAATTTCGTGTTATGTAGAATTAATCAACCATTTGCGATACCGATAATATTTTGAAATGCGGCCGAAAATAAATTTTTTTATTTCTTCCCATAGCGTTTTGTGAACATTTAAAACTATAAGAATATTATTCTACGCTCTACTCTCTGGCTATTATTGCAATAAAAAATCTCAATTTTTTTAAGATTATTAGTTTTCTTAAACCATAGTTACTTTTATGAATTTAATATGTTACTATAGTTAATTTAATTATGAATTCTCTACAAAGAAATTGGTAAATTTATAAAAATATCGTACAATTAAGAAACTATTCCATTTTTTTATTTTTTGTAACAAGTAATGTAAAACTTAATAAAGTGCTATACTTGGGAAAGCTTGATTGATTGAAGATATACCATTAAAAATTTACGGCTAATTAATCAAACGGTACGCGAAATTGCCTAAAACTATTGAACGCATATACTGACTTTGCTTATGTAACAATACATCGACGTTAAAGACCATTTATTATGAAGGTTTATGACCATAGAGTTGAAGTATAAAATGTGAATTACGGATCCGTTCGCTGCTGCAATGTTCGCTATTGGCAGTTAGTGAAAATATTTGAAATCGATTCTGTTATATGCAGAGCGAAAAGTGTGGATATTTATAAATATGACAGAAAAGTAGAAAGATATTAGTCAACTTTCTTTATAGAGTCCCATACTTGGACAGGAAAAAATGAAACCCTCACAAGATAATTCATATGTCTGTCCGTCTATTTATCTATCATAACCGTCGAGCATATCCGTTGAGTTTGTTATCGGAATATTACCTATACATTTAGGAATTTTATAATTATGAATTTTTATGAAAAGTAGCTTGAACGAAAATAACGGTTCTGATTTTGTATTAATATCGATATTTTTTTATGAATGAAAATGTGACAAAAAATTAATTAAATGTTTTCGAGAGAAAATTGTCATTTAGAAGAAAATAACAGAGTATTGTGAACGTACCACACTGGTTTGTAAGATAGTAATAGTTAATCGTTGATAAAATCAGAAAAGTGAAAGGAATTAAGTCTTGATTAATATATGGTTAACATTAAATCAATCGATTAACATTGAATTGAGACGGAATTTCTGAAGTGGACTAGGAATCTTTATTTTATGTCACATATATTTTCTAAAACCTATTTGGTTACACTTATTAATTGTCTAGTTTTTAATATTTTTGTCATTATATGATTATTATTAATATATTCTGTTTCTTAATATATTTAGAACTGTTACTCAAACAATCTATTGTTTTATACATAAATATTCTTTATATTTTTAATTTTCCTGTTTTATTCGATAGTATCAAAGGGGTACGTTGCTAAATATAATTAGACAAAGTATTAGGTTCATAGCTCAGTCCGAATAGATTTCGTAAATTTGCACTGACACTTAAACATACTAAATAAATATCGGTGTGACCATTTTTACCTAAATTTGGAATTTTTTATAATATTGCATTCAATTTGGCTTGGAATGTGTATTTTTGAGAGGCAGTAATTTTGCCCAGTTCCTAAGAGGATCCTGAAGCGAGCACGTGCATAGTTCGTGAGGCTGTACCTGATGTTTTTGAGGCATCCATTGTAAGGTATTCAAAACAAAGAAATATACGTCATTAAACAATTATCTGAAAAAAAATTTAAACACTATAGCGGTGAAAAGTGTTGGAATGTGGTGGAAGTGTCAAATTTGTAAGACGATACAAAAATTGAAGACAATTTTCCTTAACTTAATACCCACAAAGTTTAATAAGATTCCTCTCAAACACGAGAATTCCCATTAACGAAGTTTCTGGGATTTTCAAAAACGAATATTTGCGTACAGAAGACATTTGGTAAACCAACCCTTAAATATGAAAATGTGAAAATTAACACCTACGCATTATGCCGATGGATATAAAATTCTAACTCAAAATGTGGAAAAAGTAATATTACGCTAAATAGAAATATTTCACTCTCATCTATTTACAGCGGTAAAATTAAGTTTTTGGGATTAAAGATGATGATCACTAAATCGCTATCTTAAAAATAAGAGTGTAAATATATTTGTCTGCTTCTCACCGATGATTTAAAACTTTATTAAGTGTCAATTACCAATCTGGTAGGGCTCTACACCAATGTGATATCGACTCAGTATTTTTGCGGAGTCTGGGGTACAAGCTACGTTTTAATATAAGCAAATGTGCAATACTAACTTTCATGCACAATCATGAGTGGATAGAACCGACCGGAAATGACTGTAAAGAATAATCTGTAAGGAATCTCGTGTAATTATGGACGTTTATTTCTCGTTTCATAGCTATAAAATTTAAACCTAGACGAAAGCATATAACCTACTAGAATTTTTCGTACGGTATTTCCACAGTCTTCACGATATCATATAAATAGAGACTTTATTCAACTCTTTTTTGTTGTAGTATTTTTGAAATAAATGCCATCATCTGGTCTTCGTTTGGAACTACTTATAATCTAATGCAACAAAGTATTAAATAATTGTAATTGATTTTTGTGTTATGACATGTATGAGTTTTATTCGTATTTCATACCCTTCAAATTTTGTGGTTGGCTTGGATGAAATTTCATTCCCCTTCTACTACTTTTTTGCCTTATTTCTTACTGTTTGTACATTTTATAACTGTTACTTCTTATAATCTTCTACATGCCCAACGTTTTGAGTAAGTCTGTAGATTGGCATGGAAATTTTAAAAAAATAATGAAATCTTCGTAACCTTTGACAGGTTACATAAGTAAAAGAGGTCTATAAAATTATTTTTTTGTGTAAATGAACTATATTTGTTGTTTTTTAAATAAGATTAGACCTTTATTCTTACTATTTCTCCTATAATTTACTATCTTCATTACAACTGATACTCTAGATGTATCTTAATTTTATTTCACGCGGCTCTTAGTTTTACTTCTTCTAGTTTCACCACCATTATATAATAATTCCCATATTATGATTTCATTTATTTATTTTTTCGTTTATTTCAAGGTTAATTCCAAGAAGAATCTACATAATTTTAATATTATAAGTGTAACTACTAACCGGACAGTACATATATATATATATATATATATATATATATATATATATATATATATATATATGTTTACGTATTATGAAATATATATGAAATTAGCTTAACTGAGCAGCGTTTTTAGAATTTAAAATCAACAGTACCACTCGCACACATGTACCTCTTTGCGTAACAGAAGTACTTGGTGCTATATTGTTGAGTCTATCGTGTCTATAGTTCCGAAGAGTAATCTACTGGACTTTTTGATAGGAAGGTTTCACAGGTTAGTTAGTTAAGTGTGGACTTTGACCTATAAAATGATAACCTCTTCGTACTCCCAACCCATCTGATGATATAATTATATTTGACCTTATTTCGTCAAGCAATATATTTTCTTCATTACTCAGATCCAATCATACTTTCAAAACATGCAGATTCTCAAGTTAACATTGAAAAATTTTGCTGTCAATTTTTTATCGTAAACCTTTTTTAATCGATGAAAATGGAAACATGGCTAGTTGATACATGGAAACACCGAAAAATATTGCTTCAATGTTAAAATACCTCATCTCGTTAAAGTTACTTTTCAACATGACACCAAATTCTGGATCCCTCATAGTTTCGTTATATGTATCCATCTGCCTGTTGGCCCACCCCTATCTGTCAAACCCTTATAGTGCACAATATTAGATATACAATAAAATTATTCGTGTGGCGTTTTAGACCACGCAATTAAATGCTTAAAATTTTAATGAGGTCCTGTTTGCCATTTTTTGTTTTAATGTTGTTTTTGCGAATTAATAAACTTAAAAGTAACATGTAACATATCATCCCGTTTATTGTTTTTCAAACGTGGGTTTAGGAAATCTGAATAAATTATAATACCAGCATTTGATTAGAATTTTCAAATACAATAATTTCAATTAATTTGCATCCACAGTTGTACGAGGTGTAGACAATTAAGGAACCCTACTTTATGCATATCCCAACACGCAGTTGGCCGGTTTACAATACTTAGTGTAAAATAATTAAATCATACACAGTAACATGCTATTATAATTATTTGCAGCTGATATTACACAAAAAGTTATTATTAAAAATGTTTTTCCCTAAAATAACAGAATGGCCACTGATAATAAGACAAAATAATTTTACTATTAAAATTTATTAAGTTATAAATTTATGACAACAGAAAAATATTTCATTTCAATTAAATCCACTCTCATGCTTCCTTAATTTAAATCTTTAAATTTCTAAACTGGTCAAAGTACTGGATAAAATAAAACCAAAAAAAGACAATACAATCAACGTCGACACATCTGGTAAAATTCTGATTATTCAATTTTTGTTACATAAACGAGTAAATATAATTCGTAAGTAAATACATGAATCTGTAATATTTTTTCATGAACACAACAAATACTTATATCAAGATATAAATGTATTGGTTTCGATCTTTATTAATTTATTTCTTAACATATAATATTTGTTTTAAATATTTTCTCAATCCGAATTACATTTGAACATTTTATAAGATGACCCTCCGAGAAATAATAACTTTCAGCATTGAATTACTACAAAATCTACTTTTCTTTCTTCGAAAAGACATACTTATCAACATTTAAAGCTATTAGGGGGTTTTCTGCGTGGCATCAAGTGTGCGGGCACTGCAGGATATTTAACCGTTGCATTAGGAATGAAAAAATTATCTCGAGCATACGTTTAATAGAAATAAAATTATATTGAGTACAATCGTCATATTTTATACTAAGTAATCAAAGTTGGTTTGCTATAATAATTTGATAACACCTTATATGGTATGTGTCATCACGAAATAGCACCACGTCAATCCGTAATATTGCATCATGATTAGATTGCAATACACATATTTTGTCAAAAATCATACTACTTTTTTTTAAATTTATGAACCTGTACATTTTATTTCGATAAACGCAAGAAATACGGCAATATTGCATAAACACCCTTCTTCTAACTGCCCCTTTAATATGCATAGTTTTCCAGAGGAAGGCTAAAATAACAAAAAGATAAATAAAAAACCAAAAGGATAAAAGATAAGGCAATTTAATTTCACGTAAAATTTCATTTCAAGGTCAAGGCTATTTACAATTCATAAATAAATATTATTGCCATTTGAAAATCCTTAACATCCATAATTCACCCAAATATATAAGATTATGAGAAATACTGTATACACATGTATATACTATTATGTTTCTATATGGTTTAGTTACTTCTTTGAAATCTTTTCCACCGGATTATCTACTGCTAAAGCACTGAAGAGAAATGTCCTGCATTTAAAATAAATAAATAATTATTTCGTTAATCTTACTTGATTTAGATTTTTATACTCTGCTGTGAACAAACCTATAAACATAATCCCGTAAAAATAGGTAATTTAAAACCTTATAACGCATCCATCGATCGAGTCCGGACCATTCATCTTTCGAAGATAGCCTGTACAGACTATTTGTTTTCTACTGACAGGGGTCTTATAAAAGGGTATCCGGTAAGATAGACTAGACAAAGTATCGTTTTTTAAAAAACAAGGAATGTCCCTCCTAGGGCATAAGACAGAAATAAAAGAGCTTTATGCCCAAAGCAGTTACATCTTATATTTATTTGATGAACGTAATTATTTTAAAAATAATTACGTGCATCGTACGCTCGCACGCTCGCACGCATGAACGCACACTCGCGAGGGCGCGAGCGAACCCTCCCACGCACACACGCATATAAATACTAACCTAAGAATAAAATGAAATAGTCAAAAAAATAAAATTAAAGCTTGAAAAAATGAGTAAGTGAATACTTAATGTCAAAAGTGATACTTAATGTCGTTATTTAGAGAAATTGTTATTTTCGGCTATGGAATAATAGAAAATTTACAGCGGAAAAAATATATAAAGGACTGAGAAAAGAGTTACCTCGTCTTGTTTTCTTTGTGATAAACTAAAGTGTGTACTTTCAACGAATCAAAATAACTTCCCTGAATAATTCATGCGGTCTTTGATATGATTAGATCTACGTATTTTTTTTATCTTTACTTACTATAGTTTTGAGGATAGAGGTAGGTGGGTTAAAGGTACGTATGGTTGATTTCTAATTTCCTTGCAATTCTTCTCTAAAGCGTCAATTACACTTCGTGGAACGTCAAGTGGATAACGTACATATTTTTCGTCATAAACGAACTATTTGTTGATTTTTCTCTATTATAAAGATGGTTCCTCAAAATAGTTAGTTTCCTATCAAAATGGATAGATTGTTGCTGGGCATTGGGGATTTAGGTATTATCACTATTTGAAGTTTTTACAAATAGATCTTTACTTGTAACTTATTCGACGATTTTTAATGATGAGGTTTATATATATATATATATATATATATATATATATATATATATATATATATATATATATAAACCTCATCATTAAAGATATATATTAACATATGATGATAATAAGTGAAATCACATTGGCGAAAGTCTGCCTTCTTAAACAATATAATAACAAGAAAAAGCATTTCAATATTAGCTTTCCATTATGTTTTTACACCGAAACTTATAAACGTCGCAGTAGATTAGTCACAAAAGAAAAGAAGTAATGGATGCTCATGAAATGGAATGAAAATATTTTATTCCGGGAATGCCTTCCTCGTAAATTATTCCAACTTCGTTTACTCCAACCAAGATTAGATCCAAACAGCTGCTACCGTCATTTGATATTTTATTTTAGGTTTCTTTACTTTTTAATTCATCCTTGTTTGAATTAATCTAATACATAGATAATTTACTCATTCAATAGGAGCACTTTTAATGTTTTAGTACTGTTCATTTCCTCCGAGATTTTACGTAACCTTAAATGTAGATAGACAATATTATTCGTTTTAGTTAAATATATTCTGTAAACTCGTTCTCAATATTTCTGAATCACGAAAAAAAATCGCTTACATGGTGACGACTTACAGAGTATTCTTGAGGCAGACCACCACGTCCAGTAAGTTGTAACGATACAAAAAAAATTGTAATATTTACTTTTACTTCTCTGATGTCTGTGGGTACTAGTTAATTCATAATTATTACATATTTATGGTAATTTAGGCAATGATACAAAAAAATCCAATCTCAACACTCCAACGCCTTTACTTTGAAACGATTTAGACTATTTTTTTAATTCAAAAAAGCTTTGCTGCATATAAAGCTAAAGAAAGAGAAAAGAAACGTAGCAGAAAAATCTAATCAAATCAAGAATCTGCTACAAAAACGTCGCCGTTTAAAGGAAAAGATTGCGTCATTACAAAATATTTTATTAACCATCAAAAGAAAAGATGTATTATGAACGTCATCTCCAATACTTTATCCGATAGCATGTTCGGTAATAAACCAGAGACTCTTATATTTTCACTATAACCGTCTGTCCGTCCATCCACTTGTATATTACAGCCATTTTACTGGCAGATTATTACACATATTGAGATAAAATTTGGCATGTACATATAAAATAATAACCAAATGTTAATGACAAAAAATATTTTTGGACAACCTTCCCAGACATTGAAAAAGCAGGTAGATGAAAAACTTACCTACCCCATCAAGTGAGTTGTCGTTGGATATGTGGCTTATAATGTAAAATAAACTGTCCTAAAATTAAAAAAAAAAATTATTTTATTGCTTCTGCCTCGAGATATTTTCACTCAAAGTCATTAATAACTTAACTTTTAAAGTAAAGTTGCAAAAAAAAAATCTAAAAAGAATATATATGAAACTTATGAAAATGATAACGGATGCTGCAGTATATACTGTTACAGGAAAAAAATTATTCTAAGTATAATGCAGTTTTGTCAAGACAAAGTATCTTTTTATAAGAAGCTTTTTATTCAGAATGTATAATTTATTACAGACGATGAATACGAAACCCTATAATAAATAAGTTCGGTCACGTAAGGAAGCCCAAGAGCTACTCATTATTATTTTTCCAAGAGCATTAGTCGTGCTCACTAACTCCGCTAGTACCTTGAGGGTACTTCACAAGAGTTCCTCTACTATTTTCTACTAGTTTTCATAAGAATACATTCCAAAATATCCAATGGAAAACCAATATTAAAAGACTATTCCGATATATATATATATACATATATATATATATATATATATATATATATATATATATATATATATGTATATATATATATATATATATATATATATATACATATATATAATATTAAATATCCTAGGAACCGTTGGCTTAATAATTCGTCTGTAATATCATCAAAGTCTAATCATTAAAAATCGTCGAATAAGTTACAAGTAAGATCCATTTGTAAAAGACTTCAGAGTGATAATACCCAAATCCCCAATGACCAGCAACAATCTATCCATTTTGATAATAAACTATTTTGGGATCTTTATAATAGAGAAAAATTAGCAAGTAGTTCGTTTATGGTGACAAATTTGTACGGTGTTCACTTGACGTTCCACGAAGTGTAATTGACGCTTTAGATTTTTTTTTGACGTTTTGAATGCGTGCGAGTGTGCGTTCGTGCGTTCGTGCGTACGTTCGTGCGTGCAGGCGTACGATCGAGCGCGCGTGCGAGCGCGCGTACGTTCGCACGTGCGTGCGTGCATGCGTGCGTGCGTACGTGCGTGCGAGCGTTCACTCGTGCGTACGTGCGCGCGTGTTGTATTAATGCAGTGATGTATTAATTAGGATGAGATTTAACGTGTTGAAAAGTAGCCTATGTCATTTCCTGGCCCGTTCACTACCTGTGTGCAGAAAACCCTGACGGCGTGAATAAAGGGCAAACAAATATTCTGTCTAATTTTTAATTGTTGGTATTGCTGTATTAGTCAGGATGAGATTTCCTGGGTTGGACATTAGCAGATATTATTTCCTGACCCACTATCTCTGTGCAAAAACCCCGTAAGTGCAATGCACCATTCCGATAGGAAAGAGGGGCAAACAAACAAACTTTCGAATTTTTAACATTAGTTTGGATTGTTATATTAGTTAGGATAAAATTTCCCGGGTTAGAATGTATTTTGTATTATTTCCTGGCTCGCCAACTATCTCAGTGCAGAAAGTCAGGTCAATCTGTTGCTCCATTGCGACGTGAAAGAAGGACAAATAAACGAACTTTTGAATTTTTAATATAGTTTGGAATTGTCATATTGGTTAGGATGATATTCTCCGGATTTGTATATTACCTATATGATTTCCTAGTCCCCCAACCATCTTTACGCAGTAAGTCATGTCGTTCTGTCGCTTCACTGTGATGCGAAAGTAGGAAAAACAAACACTTTCAAATGTTTAATATTGGTGGAAATTAAACTATGCATGCCCGCTAGCCATTTTTGTGTAGAAAGTTACATTGATCTGTTGCCCCATTGTGACGTGAAAAAAGGACAAACGGTTTTGAATTTTTAGCATTTGTTGGGATTACGATGTTAGTTGGGATGAGATTTACTGGGTTAGCAGTCAGTTTATACCATTTCCTGATCCACCAATTAATTTCGCGCGAAAGCACATCAATCTAATGCCCCAATGCGACATGGAAGGAAAACAAATAAACACACTTTCGCACTTTTAATATTAGTTGGGATTGTAATAGTAGTTAACCCAATTAAATAAAACTACGTGATGTAGCATTATTTCTACTTTCTTTAATTTCTTTACCACGATTTAGGTTTCTTTATATTACAACATTTTCAGGTGGTCTATTAGCAAAGATATTAGAATATCTTCGCTAATAGCCCACCTGAAGATGTTGTAATACAACGAAACCTAGGTCGCGGTAAAGAAATTAAAGAAAGTAGAAATAATGCAACCTCACGTAGCTTCATTTATTTGTGAATAATTAATTTCTACAAAATTAACGCCAAATATATGAAATATTAGTTAACATAAAATTTCGGAGTTAGAAAGTAGCCTGTATCATTTTCCGGTCCACCTACTATTTCTGTGCAGGAAACCACATTAATCGGTTGCTCCGTGTTGACGCGAAAGAAGGACAAATAAACATACTTCCTTGAATTGTTACTCTTTTATCGCAATGGAGTAACAAATCCGTTGACTTTTTTACTCCATTGCGACGTTTAATAAGAACAAGCAAATAGATTTTGATTTTTTAATATTTTTTGAGATTGTTATATTAGTTAGGATGAGATTTTCTGGGTTGAGACCAGGAGATAATACAGATAAAATATCTATATAATTTCCTGGTCCCTCAACTAAAGCTCTGCACTAAGTAGCGTTGATGTGTTGCTCCATTGCAATGTGAAAAGAGGAATGAGAGGTAATGTTAGAGATTTATCGGGTTGGCAATTAGTCTATGTCATTTCCTGGTCAGCTAACTAATATTTCTGTGGAGAAAGAAACGTCTATCTTTTGCTCCATCGCAAAGTAAAAGAAGAATGAGCAAACTTTTCGATTTTCGAATTTTTAATATTATTTGTAATTCTTGTTTTACTAAAAATAAAATTTCCCGGGTTGGGAAGTAGCCTATTTCATTTCCAGGCTTATTATTTTTGTTGAAAGAAGGTCAGTAAAAGAAGTTTATGTTACTTGCTGTTCTGTCGACTATCTCTGTGCAGAACTATCTCTGTGCACGTCGATTTTTGCTCCATTACGATTTGAAAGAAGGACAAACAACGCACACTTTTCAATTTATAATATTAGTTGTGATTTTTATATTACGTAGGATGAGATTTGCCGGGTTTACAGGTAACCTTCGTTAATTCCTTGCTCGTCAACTATCTTTGTGTAGAAAGTCACATTGATCTTTTGTTCGATTATGACTTGAAAAAAGGATAAATGAACACTTTTTTGCATTCATGATATTAGTTATGATTATAATATTACTTAGAAGGAGTTTTCTCGGGACAAAATATAGTTTATGTCGTTTCCCGGTGCGCCACCTGCCACTGTGTAAAGTATATAAACACATACACGATTTGATATTATAAAACCAAAAAGTAAGAAAAATTATTAAGCAGAAAAGTTCGCATAAAAAAGTTTATGGGCACAAACCTGAATAGTAAAAGCGACCAAACCTAATATATAAAGCCAAAACATTCAAAATTTAGTAAGCGAAATGGATTGTATAAAATGTATGAATGCAAACACGAACGGATAATTTAAAAAAAAAACTAATTTAAAACAATTCAAATTTAGCAAGCATAACAAATTACGTAATAAATATAAATACGAATTGATTTAAAAAACAACATATCTAAAAATTAAATAAGTTTCAATTAAGGAAAGTTTATAAATACAAACACGAATTGGAAATAAAAAAAAGCAAAATATCCAAAAATTTAATATGAAAAAAGTATCGCGTGAAAAAGTTTATGAAAACAAACATGAATTAATATAACAAAAAACAAACTCAAGATATTCAAAAATGAGTAGGCAAAAAAGAATTGAAAGCAGTTAAATTACGTGAAAGAAAGAAAGGTTAAAATATATTCCCGCGCAAACGAATGTATTAAAATTTTGAAATCGATTTTTAATAATAAATTATCGCGAGCTACAGTATATATTCTTAAATACACGACGTATTTCAAAACATATATTGCATTCGATATATATTGCATATTCGTCTATATCCTATCAAAAAATGTCAAATTATCATTGATGTTAAACTGAATTATACCTACGATATTAAAAGGTAAGATTAAAATTATTAAAGGTTAAAATTAAAAAATCGAAACCTAAGATTAAAGTTAATTTAATTATATGGTTTTTTATTTTTATTGCTTTTTGAGTGGGTGGGGAAACAAGCGACGTAGATCCGAAGAGCACCGTGCCTCAGCGCACACTCTCGATTTACATGAAAGTAAAAGTGAAGCAATAGACGTCGCCAAAACGCGTCTTTGTATTCGATATAAATAATGTGTTTTTTATTAGAAGCTTATTTACTTTATTGAAAATCAAAAATAATGAAGATTTTAAGTAAGACGTGAACAGTTAGTTTTTTAATTTTACTAGTAAAGTATAAATAACAGAGTTAATTTAGGTTACAATTTATATTACGAGATATTTTTGAATTTTTTTGTATTTTGGAAATAATCAAAGCTTTAGAATATTGTCAAGAATAATTAAGAAAATTAAGAAATTTTTTTTTACACTTAATAAAATTACTTCCAAAAATATTTTCCTTGCAATAAAAACTTTCAAAATAGGATATGCCAATAATATTTTAACCACAAACTCAGCGATTAAGCCATATTTTACTGTTAGTCAAGTATAACCATAAAAACTGTTAAGTGCTATTTTTATATTGAAATATTTGTCCATTTTCTTAAGGTTTAATAATAATCGTAATTTTTCTGGCCAAGATTAAGTCGAATTGTTTGTAACATATGTTCCAAAAATTTTCTCAAGAGACAAAGTTGTTATTGAAACAATATCGTTCGATAATTCACTGTCATTAAGAGATTATAATTAAAATTACACACGCTGCGCCTGCCTTTTTAAGTTTAAATATACATATATTTTTTCAAACTTTCTAACGTTGTTCTTAATAATTGAAATTTCTAAAGCCAAAATTAAATCGAATTTTATTGTAATGTACCACACAAAAAATTGATTAAACGACATAACCGTTATTTTAAGAACATATTTTGATATTTCACTTTAATTTAATTATTACCATTAAAACTACACTACACTACAATCATTAATCATACTCTCCACTCATCAAATGTTTCCACGATGTGACTTTTTTCTTAGCAAATTATCTATAAGCTTACAAGAACGCACTTATTTATAATCAAATATGCGTAACTACTTGTCCATGGTTTCGCATGCGTCGAATTATTTTTATCCGAGATAAAATCTGTATTAATTTTCTTGTGTGTGTCAAATTTCATGAAAACTGGTCGATAATTTGGACCGTGAAATAAAACAAAGAAACACATTCGCTTACAAATTTTTATATTATTTAGGACAACAAGGCCAAACATAGTTTTTATGTTCCAATTACTTGTAAAGTAAGTGCAAACAAATTTTTAAAAAAATGCAACCGTTCCACATATTGGTGTGGGTCATGTGTATCTTTCGTGTGAATAAAAACTACGTACTCGTCATTTATAGTGGTAAATAGAGTAGATACTATATCATCATATGGGTGGACGTAAACAGAGTAGATACTATAGATAGACTAGATATATAGAGTAGATACTATAGATAGAGTAGATATATAAATAGAGTAGATACTATATCATCATATGGGTGGACAATAAATGACAACTAATTTTGATGATATTATCAAAGGGCACGTGTCTTGAAACAGGTTGCGCCGACCATGTAACACTGTATGTGCAACTTTCCCTCTACACGTTATTTATAAAATTTAAGCTATTTAAAAGATTTCAAGATAATGTAACATTGAATGCAGTTCACGGGGATTAAGTAAACTTATATTTCCCTTTTATGTACTTCCTAGATTATATCATAGAAATGTAGTACATAAAAATTTTACAATTTTTGCAGAGTTTGCATATCACCAAAGTAAAAAAAAAATTTTCTTGTAAAAAGGAGAAAAAAACAGGACATCCGTGAGTACCTACGCTCCCGCTAAGGCTGAATAATTAAATGGTGCAAGTTACATACATTGTGAAAAAATCTGTCTTATTGTTTGAGTGATTTTTTTATATGTTCAGGAGCATGTAAAAGGTTAAAAGTGATTTAATAATTTAAAACCTAATAAATAATTAAATGTATTTTCTGCATTTATAAAGGTAATATATATTAATAATTTATATAAATTACATATGTTACGCAAAGTCACACGTAAGTCACGCGTCGCTCGTAAGTTGTAAACTTTCGCCAAATAAACAAGAGTAAAAGTTTGACATTATCGCGCGACATTTTTCGCGCCACCACCGGTAACGACACCGCTGAAGCGCAAGATCATAACGCGGAACGAGTGCGAATACGACGTTAAGGCCTGATTACATCGAGGTGCCATTGCCAGGATAGTGTCGTTAAAACTGAGATAAATGGATGTGTCGAGAAAGCACGGGAGAGCATGCTGGTACAACACAAATTAGATTAAATTTTTATTTGTTCGCCCCGAGTTCGGCGCAGTAAAAGTAGATGTAAAATCGTATTAAAAATTATGAAAAAAATAATTGTTATAATCAGCATGAAAACTTGTTGCCATATTTCAATGTTCAGCTTAAAGGTTTCAAACATATTTTTTATTCGTTTCTTTAAGATTATACATTTTTTTCAATTATTCCGTAAATACAACGATTTTACTATTAAATATTTCCGTTATTGCACTTTTTATAATGTTACAAGCGTATAAAATATGTGTAGAACGTAATACATTATAGAAAGGAAATCACAGAAAATAATTCGCAAAACTATGTTAGACAATTTACCATTGCAAATTAATGAACAGAAGAAACCTAGGAATGGACTATTAAAGAGAATATTATGCAAGTAGGCAACACGACGCTAAATTTTTAACATATATCCACTACATACATTTTGCCAGTACCAATAACTAACACCTTGTCTTGTATTGTCTTCAGCTTGTTGCTCCGATATGTTCAAGCCTTAGAGATACTGTCACATTTTTGAAAGAACGAGAGATCCTATTTATTAATTCCTGAAAGAATCTTGTACCGGCATGAGGGAGTTATAAAGTTCTGACATATATAAAAGCTGAAAGCCTGCTTCCAAATATTGTTGCCTTTTCTACGTTACGTTTACGTTTCCCTTATGAGCATATTCATATATATATAGTCATGGTATATATTTTAAACATTTCCCGTGCAGTTTTCCCGTAGCAGTAATAATTCACCTCCAATATTCATATAATTTACCGGTAATTGGTACAAAGGCGATGAGCGTTGTTATGAATATAGCCCTAAAATTACATATCTACAATAAAATATATAGTTATGACCCTTATAAAACAATTAATTAAATATTCTTACAGTAACTACCCTATTCCTAGACACGGATTTTCTGAAAAGTGAATTATGTTCAATGATCTGAATTAATTTTTTTTATCAACATATTTCATATTCATATCCAAGATAGGTCCGATGGTCTTAATTAATATTGAGTAGTTATTTGTTATATTTTCAGATCGCTTAACCCGCAAAGTACTATTTTTTTGTAATTTTCCTTAGACATTTTCTTATTGCATTGTTATGACTAATTTTGTTACAACAATCTATTCAGTATACAAATCATTGAAAAATTATAATTTATTACGTCATTATGACTGATCGTTTTTCCAAATTTTAAAATTTATTTTAATCATAATTTTTATTACACAAATATTTAAAAAGTGCCTAATTAAGAGCAAATCACCAAATCGCATATTGCAGACTTGTAACGATACTATAACTATATAATGTGGATACTAGTGTGTGTAATTATATCAGATATGCTACTAACATGCGTATTCTATCTTATACTGAACAGCGTTATTAGACTTAGACAGTGGTTAAAATCAAATATATTTCAATCGTATAAAAAAGACGATCTGAAGATCGAAACACTTAATATTATTCATAAACTATCAATCACTGATATCAAAAATTATATACATAATAATTTAATAATTAAAATAATTAAAAGCCTTTTCATAAAAAAATCATTGATTTTAATAACATTTTTCACGAGTCTCGGCATACGAGAAATTAATTTTTCGATTGTTTCTTAGGAAGTTATGTTCCAGCTTACATGTACAGTCTTTTACACATGTTCTTGTAGAGAGGTACATCGATCTCAAACATTTCAATTAAGCTCTCTCCATAAAAGTTCGTTCGGGTTGAGATCAGGAATCTGAGGTGGCCTTACCATGTCTTTTAACACCACTTCTATCTCTTTTCGATCTAAATAACCTCTACATAATTTATAACTAACTATAATATAATTGCTTTGGGTCATTCTCTGTTAGGAAAATGAACCCCTTTCCAATTAATAATATCCCGGAAGGAATAGCATTTTGCTGTAGAAATACTTTATATTGCTCTTTTTTCATTATTTGATCCAAATCGAAGGAATAATATCCAATCGAAGGAGTAAATCCAGTCCCATGGCCCCAGAAACAACCCCAGACCATAACAGAATCACCGCCGTGGTTGACGGATGGCACTACAAAATTGGCATTATCTTTCCTCCGGCGTTGCGTCGAACACAAATTCATCTGTCTGAACCAAATATTTCAAACTTCGATTCATAGGTTCAGAGGACTATTTAAAATCTTCTTTTGTCCAATCTCGATGGTCAGAAACTCACTGCATCCGTTTTTCTTGTTTATTTTGTGGCATAACAGAGGTTTTCGGACAGCAACACGACCAAACAGAACGCTAGCGGCATTCTGCAATCGTCTTATTACCTACAATTTTAGTGTATTTGGAGACAATGTAACTATTTCACAAGTGATCTCAAAATATTGGCCTGCCGTATATATATATATATATATATATATATATATATATATATATATATATATATATATATATATAATGAGGTTAAAGGAACGTAAGTTGTGATTTGTGCCATATGCCTTTTCTTTTAAGACCTATGGTGTAAGAAAATATAAACCAGCGTTGGAGCACGGAGGAGCGTTCTGCAATGGTCTGAAATTGTTGGTGAAAAAGAATGGAAATAATTTTATTTGGAAATTCTAATCAACTCCTAGTATTTACATGTTTTTTCGGATGATTTGAACACCTAGTTTAATTCCAAGAGGGGCGAAAGTACATTGCGCGTCACTTTGAAAGTTAATATTACAAAAAAACGGGTGTTAAAATGGAATCTCAATTACCTTTTAATGTAACCGTTTATCGATACTCCACCCGATGGAATGTACTAAAAAAATTGTTTCCAATTGACGTATTAAGGGAAATATGTTTATATTTTTAAAATTGTGTTTTTGAACATAATGATTCATAACATAATCAAATAATCGCCACATTAAGCATATTCTTGCAAAATTTAAAATGTTGCGTGTATCGAGACTGTAGAAATTATCAGGTTGTTACGAGCCGGATGAGCGATCAAAGGAACGAGTGACGGAAAATGATTCCTTTTTTCAGAACAGATGATAATGACTAAAAATAGTGAATACCACATGGAAAATTGTGTCCTAAAATAATATTTAAAATTAAGCGAAATAATAGTTTATCCTGAAATAATATTTGAATTTATTCAGACAATATTTGTCTAGATTTAAAAGTTAATTAACAATTACCTGCTAGAGGAGTAGATGATTATATCAACCAATAAATACATCAGCATGTATCTAAAGCCTTTATATTATTAATTCATACTCACTTAATTTTTTTTTATAAATTTTAATGCTGGGTAAGTCTCGTAAACTCCAAGAGGCCCATCGAAAATCGCCAACGCCCGATGAAATGCTCCCGCTCGTCCAAATACTCCTTGCCAATGAATCCAACCATATATTTACTTTGTATAGATGATTTATTTAATACGGTCTTAAAAGACCGCCAATTTACAAAGAATTTATTTATATATTAAATTTAAAATTCACGAGTTAAATACGAGCTAAATACGCTTTTTAACGATTCGACTTCATTTGAATCTCAAGATTCACAAATGTTATTTCGATATAACCATGTGCAAAGGCAAAACCAGCAAGGGCTTATAATGATTGTCCTGCGGTGTTTAAAGTCATTTCTTGACAACAATAAAAATATAGAACACGCTAAAAGAGACTCTTATGATAAGGTCGAATCTAACTAGATGAAACGAGGTGAAGTTGTTGAATTTTCTAATTTCGTTCCCTCGCTTTCTATTTCTTATAGGCAGAATTTAACTGGTTTTTATGAAATCAATGTTTATCTTGAGCGAATTCACAAATAATCACATGTCACAATTGGTACAAATAAAACGGAGTGAATTACAGTGTGTTCCTTAAAGCGGAAATGTGGCCAGAGTGAGTGATATTTTACTAAATATGTACTATATATTACAAAATATGCACGTACCTGGCTGTAGTTACAAGCAGCGAAGTCGAATAAAATATACGCCTCGGTCGTAAAATTACAATGCTTAATTATCTAGTAGAGTTGTTGTATAGATACGTCACAATGGAAATAATAAATATTTTTAAACGAAGAACTGATTTAAGCATTAAATTGAAACTAGTGATGACCGCATATATCTTACGGTCTACCGGAGAGATTTACCTGTGTAAGTGTGCCTATGTAACTAGACCGGCGCGGGTATTGTAATAGACCTGTGCAGTTTTTTGGACCTGCGCAGATAGCTCGCGCAAGATCGAAATCAATTCTTTTGGGTGACACTGTACGGTGAACTTTTATGCCACTTTATTCGCTTCTTTTTCACCGATTTTGCATCAATGTTTTTTATTATTACCTTTAAAATATGGCTATGTATTTTGCCATGATATCATGTTTTAAAGGCAACATGTCATGTTGCCTTTAAAATATGGTCATGTGTTTTTTAATACGTGATTTATTAAAAATATGGTTATGTGTTTTAATACGTGATTTGTGAAATTATTTAGCAAAATTCTTTTAATAATTTCTATGACGTAATGCTAACTTACTTTCAATTAATTTTTATTATGACATGACTACGACAGTGAAATATCAATGAAAGGAAATTTTTCAATTATTCTTTAAATATGAAGATATGCGTCATACTTGAAAAGTAATTTGCATAGCAATTGGTACTGACATTTACATCTAACATTCAGCAGTGTTAAAAAAATGTTCAAAACCTTAATAGCTGACTTCCGTTTATTTCTGGGCAATATGTTCGGCTTTCTTTTAGTTTAAGGCAAATGTGTTCAAGTAATAAATTCATGAAACAAAATAGCTAAACGTAGGTAGACAACGTAAATACTTTTCTTTAATCAGACAAAATGTAAACTCATTTGATCTTACAATTTTAAAATATAGAAAAATATATTTGCAAATTTCCGCCGATTAAGGATTCATTGGACAATTTCATTACATATTCATAAAATGAAATATTATTCCTCTGTAAGAGATACAGAAGGATCTTACAGGAAGGAACAATATTTACATATTCATAAAATGAAATATTATTCCTCTGTAAGAGATACAGAAGGATCTTACAGGAAGAAACAATATTTACATATTCATAAAATGAAATATTATTCCTCTGTAAGAGATACAGAAGGATCTTACAGGAAGGAACAATATTTACATATTCATAAAATGAAATATTATTCCTCTGTAAGAGATACAGAAGGATCTTACAGGAAGGAACAATATTTACATATTCATAAAATGAAATATTATTCCTCTGTAAGAGATACAGAAGGATCTTACAGGAAGGAACAATATTTACATATTCATAAAATTAAATATTATAATATAAAGATCCTTGTATCATACGTTTCTGTAATGTGGCTACTTATTTTCTTGAGTTCGCATCACGTTTGTTCAGATTGTTTTCGGCGGCTTTGTCCTAGTTTTGTCAATTAAATGACGTTTGTTGCTTCGACAAAAGTGCGATATTATTATAGGACATATTTAAAACAACATCAACCTGTTTGAAGTATACCACACGAAAGACCAGGAAATTTCAAAAATATTTTTTTTTATTTATTTCCTTGATAGTGTTATAAAATTTATCAGTGTTAGATTAATAAACTACAATCAGCCTAAGGCTGTTAAATATTTCAAATATGTGTAATGATTATTAACCGGTAACCGGCTAATATGTAATTTTCACCAGCGGGCGTTAGACAGAAGAGTGAGTGGTAAATAGAGGTAAACTTCCTAATCACAGAGATTAGCAGATATCCGGTCAATTCTTTTGGTATCTGCATCCCTATCCTTAAGGCACTAGAGTGATTATTAAAAGTAAAAAATTGTATGCGTCTCTCCCCCTCTTCTAGTACTTACTTCCTATTGTTTCGTTAACTTACGTCAATAAACCGAGGAGATACAGGCGACCAAATCCTCAAGACTCAGTGACTAGTAATTTCATACTAGGCTTCTAATATAATTTTGCTAAAAAAATGTCAGGTAAAATTAGTATTTTAAGCCTTATCTACAACTTATATTAAATAATAATTAAACATTCGACGTACTTATTATTTACTTAAGTACTGGTAAGCCAATGATGTTAAATGATACCCATACCCTAATTAGCTCCGCGGGTGAACTGTGATGAAAGGAATAGAGAGTTAACAAAACCACGTTGGTAAAAGAAATAGTCGCATAGAAAATTTATAAAAAATGCTCAATTTTGGAGGTTTACTTTTAGAACCAATTTATGTGGCATTAGTAACATAGTGGATGAATAGTAAGGTAACATTTTCATATACAAAAACAGAGATGCAAAATTACTTTGAGGGTAACAGTTTCACATGTGCTGCCATAACATATGTTTTTACGGTTAAATAAATAAAAAATAAGCCTATAAAATATAACCTATGCAGTCCTTCTCCAGGCGCATCGCCATATATTTTATAAAATTAATGTGAAGAGTGCGGCTGCTTAAACGGAAATAAACGTCCTAGACGGACAAATGATGTGGTAATATGAATATGGATATTTTTGGATGTAAATAGTTATACCACTTCTATTTGTTTTTCTATTTTTTTTTTTCACAAAACTTTATTTACTTTATTGATTTCCACAAAACTTTGTTAAAATGTTGAAATAGAACGCTATAAGAAAATAGCACACCTACACTGGTACTTTAATACTAATGCTTGTGATTTTATACAATGCTTTTATACGCGACTGGTACTTTTATACAATACTTTTTTAATAGAGTAATACGTTCTCTGAATAATGCTGCACCCGATAGCAAGAAACACATGCCACATACGCTCGAGTTTGTGCAAATATAAATTGGGATAAGCATCTGATACTTTGTAATATACCGCTTTTCGCCATAATATGCATTTGTACTTAGCAATGGATATGTTCCTAGATATCTGCTATTTAATCAAGAGCTTCGTTAGAACTTCTCTTTTGTAACTAAGGTTAAAAAGAAGGAAATTTGAAATTTGAGTGATGAGTGTATGCTGAAGTTAATTTTGTAAAGGAAGCTCCTTTACTTTACTTATTTATCGTTTACAAAATGATGACTTGAATAATATATGAGATATGAGCTGTTAGAAATTTGAAATGAATTCATTTATTATGATTTCTTTCCATATTGTTTATTTCCTTTGTTTATTTGTTGTACGACATAAAATTTACTTTCCTGAAGTAAAAATTAACTAAAGTAAGCAACTCGGATTTCTTAATAAAATATTGGAGATTTATTTAAATAATTGCGCTATTCACATTTCAAACGCCGCATTTTTTTTATAAACAAGTTATTTTTGGTATAATCATAATTCTAAGCATGCCAAGATTTATATTGAGTTAACATTTCTTGCAAGTACATTCGTATACGGTTTAGGTTTTACGTTAAGCAGAGCAGTTCAGTTTCCATTATTATTTGTTTACAATATAAATTATGTGTTTTTTTGCCTTTATGTCCGTTTATGCGAGCATCACGTTCGGTTTGTTATAAATTTCTTTCAAGATAACAATTGTATGACTCGGTCTGGTGGAACTTATATCCTTTTGTCAAAGCTTTATTAGTAAGCCAGTAATTTACTAACTTGAAAAGCAGAAATTTATTTTCACGTAATTCTATATACATTGAAGTAATTACCAAAAGTAAGGTCTTCTCAAAACTTGACTTAACTGATGTCATACATAAAATTTGAGATGTATAAATAAAAAAGGAAAAAAAAGTTTTAAAGATATGTACCTACAAAAGACTGCACTACTGTAAAATGTATTATATCCTAATATGGCGTAATATTTAAAACATGAATAGAATATTGACATTTTAAAATTTATTGCTGAGAAAAATTATTAACCACTAATTACCTTAACCTATTTTACTAAACACCTTATTTATTAAACACCTATTTTACGAATATTACTGACATGTCAGGGTCAACCATTTATTTATATCCAAGGCATAGGAACGAAACATTTTTTGTTAAAACAGAGATAATAAAGACATAATGTGCCTACAAAAGATTGTACTACTGTAAAATGTATTATATCCTAATATGGCGTAATATTTTAAATATGAATACAATATTGACATTTTTAAATTTATTACAGAGAAAAATTATTAACCACTAAACACCTATTTTACTAAACACCTATTTTACTGATATTATTGATATGTCAGGGTCAACCATTTATTTCCAAGGCATAGAAACGAAACATTTTTTTATTGGAAACAGAGATAATTAAATAAGGGGTTATATAAAGTATATCCATAGACATAATCTTATAGCGATTTATAAATTTCATGTAACCGGAAGTTTCCGGTTATGTGAAATTTATAATAGTCTAGTGACATAGTTATGTCCGCGAGGTAAAACTTTGTGCAAAAATACCGAGAAAACGAATACAGGCGCAAATTTTATCCTTACAGAAATATCTAAGGTAAGAAGGGAAAAACATGTCATTGCCTCGTAATAAATTTCTTGTCAATGTCTTGTTTTTTTCAGTTTCACATATTATGCTCGGCCGAATTCAGTATTGCTTTCTCAGTCTAAACACGTCATTCCTCCTCTTGTATCGAAAAAATAAATTTTTGATGAACATTTCTTTTACTATTCTGGGCTCGTCCAAATAAAATACACAAAAAATGCAATATAATGGTTGTGCGGTATATTTTTTCGGTATATTTTAACGATTTAACGAGTCTTTTATAGAAATAATCTCACCTTTGATTTTTTTAGGTATTGACATTATAGAGCCGGCATTATGCGAATGATTTAATTTATGAAGAACATTTAGATATATTGATCAAATTCAACATTTTAAATACATTTTTATGGGAAAAGAACAAACGGTCAATATACTCATCAATTTTACATATTTTGAGTTGCTTTCATATCAACTAGTGACAAGTTATAAAAGTTGCAACTGTGAGCATAATTTCCAAAGACAAATTCAATATTTATTCTTTATATTTGGAAGAAAAATATATTTAAAAATATAATAATTTTTTCGAATGCAGAAACATAAACTTTCATAAATTTGCCGTTATTTTTAATTTAATGGAAATCACAAAAATGTCAAAAAGAAAAATACTGAGGATTATTTCAATTTGTATAACACTTACTCTTCTGTAATTCCGGGATACAATGCTAAAAATAAAAAAAAGAGAAACTGTAATATAGTAGCTACCCAAAAATTAATTATACATATGCATGTATTACAAGATTGAAAACTATATATACTTTTGATACATTCTAATTAATCACAAGATAAAACGAATTTGACAGCCTTTATAAATACAAGTGCATTAAGATATAAACTGAAAAAAATCACCTGGGAAAAAAATATTCTTGGGGCGTTAGTTTTTGGAGTGAATATAGATACAACAATGTATTAAATAACTCGGCGTACAATTAATTTGTTTTAACTAAATTTAATTCTCGTGATAAACTTTATAATAAAAAATGTAACAAAATTTTAATGCAAAACTACAGAATATTTGAAAATAGTCCAAAATGCTTAAAAACTTTAAAAACTGCCTTATATTAGCTATATGAACATGGAAATATATTTTTGAACAGCGATTCGAATAAATTCTCTGACAACCTGAGCGATTACAGCGAAAACAAGGGGCACCATTCCACCGAGGTATCGAAATAATGAAAGAAAGGTATCAAGGCTGATGAAACTTCCCTATAATGTTGAACTACTGTGGAATTTAAAAAAGTGATCATCTTGGCTAAAGAGCAAGACGAGCAAATTAAAACGTTTTACGTAACTAATATTTATATATTTTGACAAATTACCATTTATAACGCTTTTACTAAGACTGAATTAACATCAGTTGGCAATGTCAGTTTTGCTTTTCAATAGACACACATATATATATATATATATATATGTGAGTGTGTGTGTATATATATATATATATATGTGTGTGTATATATATATATATATATATATATATATATATATATATATATATAAAGAGATAGATAATCTTTCTTCAATATGAAGTTATTTTGGATGAATATTAATTACAACAAATTTAAAAAAAGAAATTTTCGGAATTATTTGATTTAGATGACGCTTACCACTCTGTAAGTGGATATAAGGCTGAAAATGGAAATGATTGTATTTGTTTTAAACCCGATAATTTACTTTTGACATATGTGAAATAATAACATAAATTAAATAGCCTGTGTAAATACAAATGCACTAAGATATAAACCAAAATAATAATATAAAAAATTCCTTCGATACACGAACAGTGTAGATCACAGTGCCGCCCGCCAGCCAACCCGCAAAACCACCCTTTGTAGGGTAAATAATGAAGAGAACTGATTCAACGCAAAGGGGCTAACATTTGCGACAAGATCAAATATTTTCTCCAAATATAATGTAAACAAATGCTAGAAAAAAAGATGCATTGGAAAGGTTGGTTGGTACAGTCCTAGTGATAAGGGCGTCTCGTGAGGCAACCGATTGGGTAAACACGCAACGAGAGCCAAGTGAAATATATTGTCATTTATATAATAATATTGCTACAATATTACTAAATAAATATAGCCTAAAGTATTGTGCTAGAAACTGGAGCGTAAGTGAAATAGACTGCAGAGCAGATGTCATAAAAACAGAGAAAATATTTGCTATCTCAATATTGTGGTGTAAAAATAATCTGCAATCACACATGGCGGACAAAATTTGCTGATTAAAGAAACCTAAGGGGAAGAGGTATAGTAATCATAGACACAGAGGCCTAAAGGTAAAGTGAAGGTGGGTGCAATTTTGTTTAATTAAAATGATAAAAATAAGTTTATAATTTAACGAAACAATTAGCACAACAAGTTTAGGTCTTAGTTTGGGTCAACAATTTTGATTAATTAAAGTTTAGTCTATTTTCTCAATGTACTTGCGATACTTCAATGGAAGTTATTTTAAGAGAAAGCAGAAATTGTTTGCCGCTATCTCATGGGAATAAAATATTTGTCTTGTAAAAAGTTGTTCAAATGAAAAAAAACACTGTTGGCGGGTGTGGCTGCTCTCGCTACCTTAAATGTGAGTTGATCGGTTATATATTTTCATCCAGTCATCGCCATTTACACAGCTTAATAGTTCATATCTGCATACATATCGCGCCGATTTGGACGAAATTATAGAGAATAATGAAGACAGAGGACCCCCAGCATAATATCATGAGATTTGTATTAAAATATAATATCTACCACGCGAAATAAAAGTAAACCTCAAAAAGAAATAAATCATAAAATCTAAAAACGAATAATATTATTCTAACAAAACGTGTGGACTGCAATTTTTACGAGTAGACGTGTAGACTGATTGTTCATCTAAACTCAATCAATCAATTGAGTGTGGACTGTCAATCACACTCAATTGAGTGTGGAATGAATAAAAAGGTTAACACAATTATCGAATTAAAATGTTTTAATAAACAAGGAACCGTGAACAATCGACGTGTCAAGTGCCTTACTAATTTCTAAACGGAATGAAGGACTAATGAACTAGAATATGAAATATCTTCTTACTTGCTTCTATTAAACAAAATATATACTTAACGTACTTACATTTTAAGACATCGATTACAATATCAAATATATCGGAAAATAGTTTAAACAGTACAACTGTAACTTCATTAGTCTGAAATAATAAACTCATCTGTATTACAAATATTTGCTTATTTTAGGTATTTAATTTGCTGCTCACGTATTTCAAATATCTTTAAATAGTGTTTTTGTAATCAATTATTTCGCTGCTTAAATTCTAATAAAAGACGAGACCGCTCCAGCTATCTCAACTGAGCGTGCGGTGAGCGAGTTCAATATGTTCTGTGGCTCTGAAGGAATTAAAGTCTCTATCTCAATCAAATTATTACCATTTCATAGTACTATCAAATTCAATTATACACATAAAACACGGCTTAGAAGCCATGTCTCTAGCAATAATTGGGAGTCTGCTTAAAATTTATAAAATTTTGCTTTTAATACCTTATTACACCCTACATAATTAAAAACTTTGACAATGAAATCACTGGTAATTCAAATGTACAAGCGGCCATCGACCGCTCAATTTCATGGGCTGAAACGTATATATGGACTCTTTGAAATATATAAATTACGTGTAACTTACATGCAATATTGCAGTTCAATTTAATCCGGTAATAGAAACAGAGAGCAGCAAGCGAAGTATTTCCGATTCGAGCGAGATTCGTTTAGATTATTTGCTGTGTGGTTATATACATGGTGAAAATTATTATTAGTATTACTATTACAGTGACTGCTATTATAACATTTTCGACTGTATTAGCTCGGTTTTAATTTCAACATTATATTATATAATTTTATGATTTTGCAACAACTACTTCATAGATTGAATTGAACTTCAATTGCAAATATGAAACGAGACTTCATTTGGATAAAGGATATTAAGTTAAAAAAAAAGTTACTGATAGTTGGAATGCAATAACAATTTATAAAAATATTTTTAAAAATTATACAAAAATATCAAATCTGAGTTAGCTAATTTCATTAACCTAAATTTTTATTACTTGTGAATTTGCTAAAACACCGAATTATTTAAGGAGGAGAGAAAAATACGCTAGCCGTATCCAATTGACTCAACTCCTGAAATAATAGCATAGCATATGTAAAAGGGTTACATTTTATTACATCCATAGACTGGATATAAAATGTCCTCTGAAAAAGTGACACAAGGGGTACTTCAAACGGTTTGTTAATTTCCATGGGTTTCACCTTTTTCGCACCTTTGTGAAGATACTAATCTACATCGGTATCATTATACTGTAATATGTTGTATTATTAATGGAATATAGAGTGATCGGTGATGTACTATTACTAAGATGTTATGCATTCTCGTTTCATTGACACTCATCAAAACTTCTGTGAAAATTGAAGAGGTGAATTTTAATATTTATTATTTATTAGTTATAAATAATTTTAAAATAATTATAATTAAGTTATTAATTATAAAAAAAGCTTTCAATATCATTCACCAATGAATTGACACATCACATGGTCGGTGTTGCCGCATGTTATTTCTTGTTGGTCGTGTGTTGCCGCTGATGACGATTAAAATAATGTCGTTGGTGGTAGTTTTACCTTCTCAGTTCATGGGTAATATACACAAGTCGAACAGCTTCTACGTTGGTATGGTTGATGAGTCGTTTTTTGTGTTTAATAGCATATTCTTGGAAAACTTCGTTAATCCATTTTATATTTAAGTCGTTGTGAATTTCTTGATTGGTTACATAGCGATACACATTGGTAATTTTACGCAAGAACTTTTGGCTTCATTGGATTACATTGCGTTTTGACTGCTTGGTATATCCCCAAAGCTGGATACCATACATCCAAATCGGTTTGACGATAGAAAGGTGAATTAGTCGCTTATAGTAGACGTTAAACTTGGAATGATATCCAACCAACCATAACATTTATCGATGTTTCAAACTTATTTGCGGAGTATTTACTATAATATGATGTTTCCAATTAAGCCTACTATCCTGATGAAGTCCAAGATATTTTGCTGTATCTGCTTGAGGGACTTGAATTCCATTAAGACTAGTGTGTATATTGCTGTTTGTTTGTCGCAGTGTAAATGTGACATGAACGGATTTAGACTCGTTGAGTTTAATTTTCCAACCAACGATCCACCTGTTAATTTTGTCAACCATTTCTTATAAATTTTTGGTGGCTTTATTTTGCGTATCTGCAGCAGCCATTACTACTGTATAATTTATCAGATAGATAGGACTTAAGTAAATGACAACAGTTTGCCAGTAGCAATTTGCTCATTTTATAGTCTCATTTTATGAGACCTTCGGTCATACACTGTCAAAAGCCTGTGATACGACTAAAAACACTGCAGGGTAATATTTTCTTTCCTCAAATGTCTTTTTGACTATGGTTATCACTCTATGGACTTAGTCGATGGCTGAATGTTTATTTCTAAATTCAAACTGGAAATCCGGGATATTCACGAGTTGTTTAAGTCGTTTCAGCAATAATTTCTAAAACAGTTTGGATATTGAAGGTAATAGTGATATTAGTGTATACGATATTATCTGTTACGCTGGTTTCCTAGCTTTTTTAAACATGATTACTTGCGCCGTTTTACGCTTATGCTATTCTGCTTATAATCTTTAATTAACCCATTAACTCGATTGCGATTGGATATTACCCATGAACTGTAAAATGTAATTTACATCTAACTTGGATCGAAGTACCATTGCCACAAATAATATTATAAGTACAAGTTTAAACAATAAAAAGAATGGCGGTACGAACGATTTTCAATTTATTTCTAATTAATTCTATGCTTGATAAATAACCTGAAAATTTTCTTTATATTGATTTTATACATTTTTTGGCTCCAACTCAAATATTTTGAAAACTATTTTATAGTAATATTAATGTAAGTCATGTTAATTTGTTAGTATGGAATTTGACTTACAACTCGATTGTTTTTTTATATAGTAAAAACATTACACTTAGAAATTGGATATCAATGTGTGGTAGGTAATTTTAATGGAGTACAATAAACAGTAAGTAAATATTTCGAACTAGAAAGTATTGATATATAAATGCCAAATATGTAGTTGTGTAAATATTAAATTATTTTAAATTTGAAATTTAAATACGAAGACCTCTTCTATATTTTAATTGTTATTTTAAAAGAAATCAGGATACCAGGAACTTTGTTATATCACGCATACAAGCAACGAATTATTTATGATGTACTCAGAGCAGTTGAAATATAAAGAATACATCGTTAGAATTCCAGATGCCTTGTTAATTATTGATGATCGACTGCATCTTTTGAACACGATAGGGTATAATGTAATAATGCATCATATTTCATTTCATAGGAATCGAAGACATCTAAATGTTAAGATTTCATAAATATTTATGAAAGAGACACAATTTTGAAATTAACAATTAAGCATGTGAATCACGGTAAAATCATAAGACAAATGTCAATTATTGTACAAAAATGTGTATTTTTGATACGGTTTTATGCATCCTATTGTTGCATATGCACACGTGTTTATATATTTATTTTCTTCAAAATTTTATAATATAGGCCATATTATTATTCCATTTCTAACGAAGATTATATATCATAAATCATTGTGTAAAATAAAATTAGAAAATTTTTAACTATATCCAGACTTGTTAATTGTTGGCTTCTACACGCGAAAAACAGCAAATTAATGTCAGGAGAGTTGGTGTAATGATAGATGATGCAACTTCAGTAAGTTCTTTAAGAACAATTTTTTGATAACTTTCAAATTTTAAGTTGCTTTATTATATCATTTTTTATGTAACGAAGTCTTTTTCATATGCGTTCGTACGTATACGCGTGCATATGAATCATATAAAATAAGTTGGATGGAACATAATACCAAAAATGATACATTTTTATTGATTTGTCATTACAAATACATGTTAATTTATAAAAATCTTATTTTTACTTTTCTGCAAGAAACCGTAAAACGGAATCAACTCGTTATCTCTTTTTGTACGCCGATTACCTTTTTTTTTGAATTATGTGTCATAAAGAAAATAAAATAATAGAGTTATACTTAATAATAATTTATAAGTGATAAGATTGGGAGAACTTATACTGATGCCATAATGATTCATTATTGAATTTAATTTTTTCAATACTGTTTATTAAAATAGTGTATTATTTTGAGATGCCGTTAATTAAGCGTTAATTCTTACTGTATACTGGACGTATCTACATACAATATGAACCTGGCAGAGAGGGCCGACACTGATATAAGATACAAAGTATGATCATGTAACTCTTGGTACATAATGTAAATACACCACATGAGTAATGTAATTTGACCACATCCCGTCAACGCGACAATAATACGTGTGATTATTTAGATTCACGAGAGCGATGGTAATATGACACAGATATAAGAATGTGTTTTTATTAAAATCAATTCAGATGCTGGAAGTGGTGAGAAAAACACTCTAAACGTAGTTACTCCAAAATAACTCCGTAAAAATATAGACAAAACCGTGTTACTATTTTATTATTCACATCTAACAGATGTAACGATTTTTCCAGCTACCCTGCGCGCAATGTGTTTTCACAAATCGTCAAATTTTAAATAAACCTACTAGCAGAGTAAATATCAATATATTTTAGTATATTTTTTTGTGCTCGGGAAACGTTGTGTTATTTCACAATTTTATAGATAGCCAAACTTTTTCCCTCCCGCCACCTCTCCTTTCGCTCGATAGTGATGATAATCTAGTTACTATAATGTAAATATAAATCTATTATTCAATTAAAAATATTATTACTTTAATTCATCGTTAAAATAAAATAATTCAATAAAGATATTTAATACAAAACAATAAAACAAGGTTTTATTTTAAATAAGTATCATCTTCTTATGGAGAAAATAAATTATAATTATGATGATTTCTTTTAAAATAAGAAGTTGCCGTCAAATAAATAAATCATATTATTTTATTAATTTGTCAATCCCATAGCGAGTTAGTTTTAAAAACACAACAAAATTAAACTTTGTTTCTGTTGAACACGATGTTTTATTAGGAATTTTTCAATAATTTAAATAAAAATGGAGAAATCTTTAAATATTTTGGAAGGGAATTCGCAAAAGTTAATTATTAGAAGCCGAAAACGGGTATTTTTGGCGCTCCATATACCCCCACACGATAAGGACCTCGGGAATTTTAAAAGAAGTTTATTTCGGTTAAAGGGTACATTTTGTTTATATTCAAATGTTATGTTTTCAAGATCTAGCAATTTTAATGAACAAGGTCCCCCTCAAGGATCTCAAAAAGTGTAACTGATAATAAAAAACCGTTCGCATGTTTGAAATCGGCATAGATTATCCACGTTAGTGTAATAAAAACAATTTACAGTATTGGATATTACATGAATTCAGTTTAAATCAAAATGTTGACTATGTTTTAAAGGTACAAAACTTCAAAGTTTTTGTAATGTCCGTGATACAGATTCGTCAAAATTTTATTGCATATGATGATACTTTAAACGGCGTACTACTTATTTGATCATACAATAAGTATTTTTTACTAGAACGTATACAAATATTTTTAAATAATATTAAATATATAGGAAATGAAAATATTATATGCGTACGAAAACTTTCAGGTATAACCAGTACAATATTTTATGAATCAAAAGAGCTGAATTTACAATCTCTATCGACTAATTCACATGTAATCCAAAGCTCGGTAAAAAAAGTTGTAAAGCCAGCGGAATTCAAATAACTTTGATAAGTTTTGACATTTGGATTTAGTCGACTAAAAACTGAACAGATTTTTATACCATCAATTGGAGCTATTTTCCGAAGGAGAAACGTTTATTTAAAATTACTAGTGACGCGTCCGACTGCGTCGAGTATATTTAAGATACTTAATTAAGGATTTTGATATATGTTTATTCTTTTATGGTCTTAAATATACGCTTTATTCTAATTTAAATTAAAAATATGATTATATAAAACATAATTTTTTGTGAATTCAGTTATAAACCCTATAAAACATTTAATTATCTGCAAATTTTGGTTTTTTGCTAATAATTTTTTACTAAGTTATCTGTGCTACCACACCCACGCATCCTCTTTCGGTCCTTATCTTTAGCGCGAATATATCCTGGATACATAGAATGTCATCAAAACACAAATTACAAATGTCTCTTAATTAAAGTATATTTTTTATTTCTCTAAAACTGTTGATCGAAATTATAATGCAATAGGAAATGTTTAAAATCACTATGATATTTATGTTGCTGAGAGTTAATAAATCGACTTAAAGTGTGATGATATTACGATTTTTCAGTAGAACATATATGGCACTTTACGAACTTTTCTGTTTGTTCTTTATGGAACTTTTCTGTAGATCTTTTTCAACCTTATAACTTCCTCAGATATAGTGCTAGTGTGTTTGTAATAGTTTTCCAGAGTTCGTCATGAAAGCGCCCAGACCAGGGAGATGACGTAGATGTTGTTAACTATATCTCGGTGAAAATACAATATATATACATTTATATATATATATATATATATATATACATATATATGTATATATATACATATATATATATATATATATATATATATATATATATATATATATATATAATATATATATTTATATGTATTTATATATATATATATATATATATATATATATATATATATATATATAAATATATATGTATATGTAAAGAAACTATATTTATTTAATTGGTACAGCGTCGTTCTTCTGTCGGTAAACAGTGACCATGTACTTATGGACCCCATAAATGGTGCTGTGAGTATTGGCGACTGACTTTGTCAGCAAAGTAGATTAATTGTGGTTGACAAAACTCGCATAGTTATTCAGATTGTTTGGTTATATAAAAGGAATTGACATTTTAAATGATAAACTTTAAATGTCGTTTCTGTGTTTTCAGGAAGTTAAACTGTGTAATTATCCTTACGTGTACTGCTAGTACTACAATAAACAAACTTTATATTTAGGGCAACGCAACTGTTTAATTGAATTTTGCAATCCCTAATAATTTTGAAGAAATTGTGTTATAAAACGACATTTCTAGGAATGGAAAGACTACGCTTTAAATTTGTAGTGCTGGGATCAACGGACGGAAAAACAAATGTGATTTGCATAACCTCTATTGAGACAGCCGATGGACGTGTTTTTGATATCCTAGATAATCTATAGTTGGCATGTAAGCACACTGCCATATTGTCGTCAGACATATTTACGAAAATCAGAAATTTGTTCAAAAAAGACACCAAACACGTTTAGTGTGGATTCCTCTAAATACGGACTTGAGGAAAATATATCTAGGAGAGAAAATATAAGGAAAATATATCTTCTGAGAAAATATATGAAGGTGAAAATTTGCAGTTTGGTGACCAATATTTAGATGAGATTACTGAAACAACAGTGCCCTTACACGAAAACATTAATAGTGCTACGCCAGAAAATAAAAATCTAGGAAAATCGGCTGAAATATTTTTGACAGAAAAGTTTTCAAATAAGACATCGAATGCTGATCAATGGATTAGTGAATTTGAGAGAGAATGTAGAAGATTTGAGATTCTACAGGATGAAGAGAAAATTTAGATTTTAAAACATATTCTAGAAAAGCAATGCTTAGATTGGTACAGCAGTATGTTAATAAAACTGACAGTAAATTCAGAATGGTCAGTATGGAAGTATAAGTTTTGTGAAACATATGGAAATAAAGGTTGATTCCAAGTCAAATATACATTTACATTTAGTTTTCAAGATGGCTCGTTATTGGAATATGCCACAAAAAAGGAAAGACTGTTATTAGAGATTAATAAGCACATCAACACCCCCAAACAATGATAAATCTTATTGTAATGGGATTACCAGATTACATAATGGATAAACTAGATAAAGAAACCGTAAAATCAACAGCAAGCCTCTGCAATGAAATTGGAAAGCATAAACATATGGCGAACAAAAAGAACTTCAGTAGGAATTTTAAAAAAATACAAATTATTATAAAGGAAAGACTGATAAAATAAAACCACGTAAGACTTGTGAAAATTTAAATAAAGGTATTCATTTTCATCCTGAAGAAAAATGCTGGTTTAAACAGAAAGAAGAATATAACCAAAAGAGAAACAATAGTAATGCCTTGAACAATTCAGTGATTGATGTTGAACTAAAAGCAATGATAAAAAAACGAACAATAATACAATTAATTAAAGTCAAACTATTTTTGAATGTACAATTAGAGATATTTGGGATATATGATTCAGGCTCAAAAGTTTCTGTAAGTAATTCCAAATTAATAAGACTATAATTTGTAACTTTGTCTTTCAAAAAAGAAGACAACAAACGGTCAAGATTATGTGTAGATTTCAGAGATCTAAATAAAATAGTGGTACCTCAAACTCGCCCATTCCCATTGATCGACGACCTAGTGATCAAGACAAGAAACTCAACATATTTTACAACACTGGATATCAATTCAGCATTCTGGTCAATCCCACTACGAATTGAAGATATGAATAAAACTGCGTTTGTAACACAAGAAGGACGTTATCAATGGACATGTTTACCTTTTGGTTTTTAAGACATCACCAGTTATTTTTCAAAGGATACTAGGTAACATTTTAAGAAAGTACAAGTTTACAGATTTTGCAGTAAACTGCATAGATGATATACTTATATTTTCTAAGATTTTTTTCTGAGTACATTAACAAAGCACATCAACACCCCAAACAATGATAAATCTTATTGTAATGGGATTACCAGATTACATAATGGATAAAATAGATAAAGAAACTGTAAAATCAACAGCAAGCCTCTGCAATGAACCGAATTTTAAGTGCTTATAATTTACGCCAACTTCGGTTTGCAAATTGAATGCACACCGTAGGATTTATGGGAAATATTAAACTTTTTGTAATAATATGAAGTAAATAAACCAATGCTTTGCAGATTTTTTCGCTTTCATAATGGATTAAAACCAGCACTCTGTTGGTTTAATCGGAAGTAATATTTTTGAAGTGTTACAGTTTAGTAAAACTAATCTCCTTGAACATAATAAAAAAAAATGTTTGTGGCAGAATGTATATATATATATATATATATATATCTATATATATATATATATATGTATATATATATATATATATATATATATATATATATATAATAGTTAATAAAAATATATAGTTAATAAATAATCTGAAAACGCGCAAGTGGGAAATGAAAGTTAGGTCAAAATAGAAAAATAATTGTGTCCTAAAAACTTGATGGTTCCGATAACCTTCAATTAATTTGTCTGGTTTACAGTGACCAGCTATTACAATAATATTACAATAATCAGTAATGTACTAACTAAAGTTCTTGCTTCAATGATCTTAACTGCTCTGCTTCGACGACCTCTTTCAATTTTATGGTGCATGACTTTACAGTACACATAGATAAGTGAGCGTAAAGGTACAAATAAAATTCACTACTCTGCAGGTTCAAAAATTATTCTTTATGAGTACTGATCTTGCTAATAAAAGTATTTTATTTGACTCGTAAAACGTTGCTCCATCTCTTTACAAATATTTATTCCGTAGACTCCGTTAAGTTTTATAGTTTTTATGAACTATTCTCATTCAAAATAGTGAAGACTGCATAGCGAGTATTACAATTAAAATTAGATGTAAGAATTATGAACACGTAGCTGTCAATGATGGCTGTATCATGTTTGTTTTTTTTAGTTTTTACCTACGTACATATATACCCTTGAGTATGAACTCGGAAAAAAGACGTTACTAAAAATTTGAATAAAGAAAATTCTAAAATAAAAATATCAAATATCATACTAGATTTTTGTAAAGAGGGAATCGGTTTAAAATCAGAATGACTTTTATTAGTTATTGATTATGCGTGTGTTTCGAATGAAAGTAGAATAATGTTAATATAATTATTAACATTATTCTGCTGAGCGTCGCTCTAATGAGCGTTATGAAAACGAGCTGTTATTCTATGGATAATACAAATAAAAATAGACACATGTAATAAGAACTATTAGCGAAATAGGCAAACTTACCGTTGTATTCCAAATAAATGTGTTTATTTTACCAAAGTGCCTTCCAGAAAACCATCTATGAGATATATATAATCATTTCGTTACTTAAACAACAATCACTGAAAAAATACAAAAAGTTAGAAAGATGTATTAGAGAATAAAAAATACAGTGTGGACGGTATAAAGGAAAGTTATTAGTAGATGTATATAGATGTATATATATATATATATATATATATATATATATATGTATATATATATATATATATATATATATATATATATATATATATATATATATACGTGTCACACGCTTCACCTAGTTATAAGGTACTGTATAGAATTCAACAAAATTACTGAACTTAACAAAGATTTTACATCATTTATGTACTGATTGAACTAAAAATTAGTACCTAAAGGTATTAGCTATTAAACATTTTAAATTATAATTTAGAAATTCAAAGTGTCAACGGCAAGATGGCGAAAGAATTTTTCATCAGTATTGAAATGCTACAAATGAGAAAATTAAACAAATTTGTTTAATGGTAGAAAACATTTTTTTGGATATGAGATACTACAGAAGATCTTTAAATTTATAATGTGTTTCATAAGTTTCAACTGTTAAATAAATTTTAATGACTTTCAAATAAAATAAAGTTTGTTTAATTATTTTCTATACTTTTTTTAAATTAAATTTTTAGAGACTTTAAATTTATGAAATTTTATTATAAAATGTGCAGATTATACCGGCGAGTGTAGAATTTAAATGATATCTGCGATGTAATTCGAATCTTTTTTGTATGTGATATACAGGTTTAAATAATTAATTTGTATTGGGATCGAATTTGCCAAATTCGAAAATGAACGAACTTTGTGTTTACATATATTTTGTTTATGGAGATAAATTAATTTAATTAAACTATCGGGAAATTTCATACAGGAATTTAATTAATAATACAAGCAACAGAAATATACAGTTGAGGTGAAATTTTATTGAAAATCATTAAACAAATTCGGCGCAGACTCATTGACCCATTTTACCATTGTAGCTTATGACGTTTTATTCTTGCATAATATGCGACACTACATTCTCAAAATTATCGCCATGATTTTACAGGGAGCAAGATGTGCTACACTACCAGCACATTACATACATATCATGGACGTCAAAGGTATACCCGTAAACGATCCAAATCGAAAAGTCAATTTGGACGTCAAAGGACGTGAAAGATTACCGCAGGTGGAAAATTAGAAGCGTCTTCATACAAACCCACGAATTTTACCTCCGTCGTACATCTTAACATCATGCTGTGACATTTCCGTGCATAATTATGAGAACACCTTTCCTTTTCTTTTCAAGAGAAGGTATATTTAGGAAAGTCAAATTCATACTAGAAGTCTAGATTGATTTCTTACGTTTATATAATTAAAATATGTAGGTTGATATATTTCCATATTAATAAAATAACAATTTTTAAAATTGAAATAATGGTATTATTTTTTTTCAAAAAATGCGTTTATTATGTACCATTCATGATGCTCTAATACGGGTCGAAATGGTCCGCTCATATATAATTACATGCTGTGTGTGTGTATTGAAAACATTTATTGGTTTCTTAGAAACCTTTTGCCAGCTTTATATTTTGTTTCTTAAACCTTGTAAGTTTACACGCATAATGCTATTTAGCATTATGCGTGTAAACTTGAAAAATGCTAAATGCCTGGTTATTTTTAAAAAGATCTAGCCAATTATATTTGTAATTATAATTTATGGTAAAGATCATTTAAATGATCATAGAAAGTGATTGACTCCTTCGAAACAATATTAACCCCACATTTTGTGTTCTTCTAACCAATAAGCTAGATGCTTGTAATTTTCTAGAGCATGCATTATTGTATAGAAAACCATAATATTTCTCAAACTCAAAAAGACGGCCATTTAAGTTTTGAAAAAAAATCTTGACTTTTCCGAAAGCCAATGGAACCCTTATGTTATAATCTAAAATCTAATAACCCTTATACGCAAGAATCTAGATGCTTCCATTTGTGTAGAAGTTTGCTCTTATTTCTGAAAAAAAATGTAATTATTAGATCCAGAGCGACAGTCTTATAGATAAGGAAAAATAATTGACCACTTCGAAACCATATAATCGCCTAATATATTGCTCTACTATCCCATAATTTGTATGTAAATAAAACCCACTAAGCTTTTCAATTATAGTTTCTTTCTTATACATAGAAATAATTTTGCAGTCAGACCGGAGGGGAAACAATTTAAATAATATGGACTAATTGTCGTCGCTGCGGTATGGTGAGTTGGTTACAAGGCTTTCGACTGAATAGCATACCGCGAAAAAATGGATTCCATTCCCGATCGCTCGTCGTGCTTGTCTGGACTGGTGGTCTGATTGGCTGTTAGAGATTGCTTTTAGAGCAACGAGTTTGCCATATGTCTCAATTGTATACATTAATGTATATAAATAAATAATTTAATTAAGCATCTACGTTAAAATTTAAGATGACATGGTTTATTAAGCGCCCACATTATATCATAATTCATCGAATATAATGATATAGAGTAGGCAATTAATTATTATAATTATATATCACACTTTTCTTGTATTAAATTCCGGCGCACGCGTCATATGTCTCACCTTTACCCATTTCTGTTCCACAGTATGTAAGCAACTTGTAAATTAATATCAGAATTATAAATCTCTTGTTACGGGTATGGCAAAAATAAAAAAAAACATGTAAGTTATCGAAATTTAAAGTCTTTAATGACTTTTACTTATTTTATTATTTCATTAGATAACCAGATAATATTCAACTTGAATTATCAAGGGTCAAACGATATAAAGCGTGACCATATATTCATCTCGTAAGTGTAAAAATAATAAATAAATCGTAGTTGTAATATCGCCAATATATAGCTATCGAATTACTAGATCTATCATTTTATAGTATGTTGAACTCAACACTTCATTATATTCTGACTTCACTTCAACTAATCGAAGAGTTCAATATTGATATAATATTTTGCAAGAATATGTGTTTCAACTTTTCACTTTTAATATCGGCCACATTCAAATGCATTGCCTACAGTTTGGAATGAAGTCTAAATAATTTTTCTTACTTGTGCTAAACTTGGCTATTTTTTTATGTTTATGATAAAATGGTTGAAGAATCCTAAAAATAATTTTCAAAAACCTTTTGAATGACATCCATTTCGATAAGATAACCGTATTTTTTTTCAATTCTGTTTTTTATTGCACGTCCGCCAAAATGTTATTTTGTCTCTAAAAATTAGCCTATGCCACTTTGACTTTAAATGCAAACCAATTGATATCTCATTTGCTAAAATGGGTTCAGTATATTTTGAGCTACGGTCGAATATCCATACATAGATACATATAAGCAAAGATTGTTAAACCCTCCCTTTGCTGCGCTGCAGTCTTGTAAATCTTTTCTATTCTTAAGCAAATAATATTACATTTTTACATAATGTTACATAACAATCTATTTTTCAGATTCAGTGACTCTTTTTATTATAAATTTATTCCAAATTTGTGTTTATGAAAAAAATACGTATTATTTATAAATATGAATTTCATCATGAAAGTTGGGCAATGTCAAACACAAGATCAAAATAGGGTATGGACCAATTGGCACAAACAATAGATTATTATTTTTTCAGTCAATATAATTAATATAAAGTACTCAATATATACCTTATATCGCTAAAAAACGAACGATATATTTGGTTCCAGATACAGTGCACCAATTTATAAAAAATTACACACGCGTTCAATTATTAATAATTATTAATATTTTTTCATTAAAGGATTTAAATATGAAATAAAACTAATAAAATGTAAGACACTGGCACTGGAATCATAATTAATTCATAATCTTTGTACGAAACAGTTTGTGCCAAATTTCATTTTTTTATGGCTTGCTAGTGAGTGGCAAATTTAGATACTTTTTAGATTCTTATGTCAGGATCTATGTACGATAATAAAACCTGTTATTATGTACAAAAACTAGTACATAATAACAGGTTTCATAATACAAAACTTTAAATTTATGCTTTTATCTCATATGGAACTGAGCTGAAGGGAGGTTAAAATGGCTCGAAATGTGTCATATAAATAGCGCCCCTAAACGTACGACCGGTCTTTTGATAAATTGTTCATCGCATCATTGAATTCTTAAATATTTAAACCTGTAATACGAGTATTATCCAGTATGCGAATTCTTTTAGTCATACAGAAAAAATTATATTTAGGACTCCCTTTCCATCTCATTCTGAATAAAAGTGACATGAGAATGACTACTATCAGATTGGATAAAAATATTGTGATTATTTTATCACAGCAAAATCGTAATATACCAATCACGAAAGCCCGTAACTGGTATGCTATAACTGTTGCTATGAGAAAATTAAAGTGCCAACCGTCCTAACCAGCATTACTTCTCTTTATATTGGATAATTTTTGTGACATTTATACCCATGACAATAATCGGTCTAACATCTTACTAGGGCCTGTTTAATTAGAGAAGGCTCTCCTTCTTATCATATGCCACTCTATTCCATCTGGTTGACCTTATAAATGGCAATTTTCTTCATTGTTATAAAAATAAATACGCGATCAAACCGATGTAATCATGTTCACTAAAGTTTGGCGAGCCAATGAATTAGCTATCGGTAGTGGAGTAGTTAATGTAGCAGAGTTTTGAGACTTTAGTAATGGTTAACATAAAGTGTTTAGATATTAAAATTATAAATGTAAAAAAAGTAATACCTTAGGTTTATTAATTTTTGAACTAATACTCCTTTAGACGGGTTATGAAAAAAATGTGGGTGAAATTTCACAATGCGCGTATGCGACCAACAAAAATCGACGAGATGATGCAGCTAAAATAAATACGGTGAATTTGCTTACTGAACCTATATTTACACGCGTGTGGTGTCTGATGCTATATTAATGATAATTTTTAGCAATTAAAATTTAATACCATACATCAAAAATATTTATTGTTTATTGTCGATATTCGTGATAGAGATAGTGCTTTTAAGCTTTTTAAAATTTATTTTAAACGAATTTTTTTTTTCTAAATGATAAATTAAACTTTATCGTTTATTAAATATTGAAAACTAATAAATTACAATAAATTTTCAGCATAGTAAGTTTTTTCATTATTAAAACTGAATTTATTTAGATTATTGAACTTGAACTTTATTCAGATTATTTTAGTAAATTTAATAATTCATTATATTCATTTGAATTTTTAAATTAATTAATTTTATATTTAAAATGAATTTAATAAAGAAATTAAAATTAAATTAATTATTACGATAATAATAATTTGACAAATAAATGGTCCGCAATCCTAAATCCGTAACCTAAATATAACAAAGAAGAAAATATTATTTTTATACTCGTTATCCTATAATTTTCTTATGAAACTGCATTGGTACTATCATGTCACTGTAAAGCTATCAACTCATGATTTAAAAAGAAAATTTATCCTTGTTCTACTTTTAATTTGTAATGCTATTTCTATGTTAATTTGCTCCTTAAATCTCTGTAAGGAAATCAATGTTGTGGCAATTTTCGGATACCCATTTATATACATGAGTTAATTTAAATAAATTAAAAATATGTTCTTATTATTTTAAATGTGCATCGATACTAATAAGTAACGAATATGAATAGATTTTTCTGCAATGAGGAAACTGAATTAATTGTTAAATTTCCGTTTATGTCAACTCTTTATACCGTTTATGTTATTTGTTTATACAGGAATCCTTCGATCTATTTCCAAATTTAGTTAAAAGCTTAGTCAAATTAATTACAAAATATTAAGATACTCTATCAAGTTACTAATGAACATCAGTTTGAATCGAAGATCCGTTTCTGTTTACGCCATAAATACTTTGCATCCTATGAATACTGAAACCTTTCGAAGATAATAAAGAGAAAACCAAAAAAAATAAAATGACAACTCGATTGAAAAAAGTTGATTTATATATGAGAATGTATAACTATATCTTTGTAGACATTGGAATATTATACACTACCAATCGTAGACACAACGTAATTAAACTTATAAAAAGTGATCTAAAATCACGTATTCTAATCGTTTTAGTGCAAAATGTTATCTACATCCCCATAATAGTTATAAAAGACGTTAAAAGGAAAGATGTAAAGAATGTTACAGAATCATGTAATTAAAAAAATGAAATTTTGTTATCGATCTACTGAAAAAGTATTCTTTTTGGTGACAGAAAACAGTACACATTTCACAAAAAGGGGATTTATTTTATTTTTTGTAACAGCACGCACATTTAATGTACCATCATTTAACAGAAGTTATTAACAGTCAAAGTCAAAAATTGGTTTCGTTACTAGACAGCAAATAACTCCATTAGAAATAATGACATAATAATTAATAAAAAAAACTAAATTAAAAACTTTTAAGACGAAGACGCAAAGAAAAAATTAAGATGTTCCCTTGGCAGGTATCTAATATTTTTGGAATTTAAAATCATTATACTCGTACGTAATATTTGTTACACTTAGTATTCATATGAATAAGGTCTTATTTGGAGTACTTGTTTTATATTTTGCATATCAGAACAATTATTTTTACGAGTAAAAGAAGTTTAATGCACATATTCATAAAATATATGTAATATTTTGGAAATTATGTATGTATAAATAGAAGTTCAAAATGATAAATACTTTTTGACTCGATTTTTATGAACACTGAATTTTTATGAACAAGTACAAGAAAAAAGGAATTTCACGCTTTTTCTTGAATAATTTATCATTTTATTTTCACGAAAATTACATAGATTTTTTTTAAATTTTGTATTAAATTCATCAAAGAAAGTTATAAAATAAAAAGGTAATTAGTATTAGTGTAACGTTTTCTTTCCGTGCGCGGCAAAAGTTCGACGCGTCCCTTTTTTTCAATATTAACATGCATTTTTTTGGATTTTTTGTATGTAATTTGGATTCATCTGACTTTTAACATTCTTTTTACAAATTTATTTGAGTTTCTTCTTACAAAGGAATTAGTTTTTTATCTCCAAAAGTTCACGAAATATCATGAAACAATTGAAACTCGGACGATAAAATGGTCTTTTCCAATTTTGACAATTTATTTAATATTATTTTGTATACCTATAATTAGAAAAATATTTTATCATTTGAAATATTGTGATATCAATGTATTTCCTCTATAGTATAATAGTATTTTTTAAGTTTTATTTCAAACTAGCAACGCCAAAATTAGAATGTGGAGATTTGATATTTAAAAAAAAATAATAAAAAAATGATTTGACATCTGTTGTTTTCTTCAAGAAGAAATGTGTTAGAAACTGATTAATTAATATAATTTAAGATTATTTTCCTTTCGATGTATTTTAAATAAGTAGTAAAAGCTACTGCCAACAATTGGCGACCCTGATTTTTAAAAAGATGAACGAGGAAAGCAAGTAGAGCTGAATTACCCGAACTTCACAAAGTGAGCATGACCTCCTTTTTGGTTAGAACGTCCTAAAAGTTGGTTCTAACAAGTAGAGGCACAATTTAAAATTAATGTGGTAGTTTCAGAGGAAACAAAATTTATTTATTTGGTGTCATAGTTCGACCGGAAATTAATCGAAAGTATTTGGGATATTGCGACGAATGAATCAACCACCAAATATTCTGAATCGAAAACTATGCTTTTGGTTTTATTTAAGGAAAGTGAAAGCACAAGAATTAAACGTTTAATTACAGGAATTGAGTTGGGGAATATAAAGCCAAGCCAATTGTTACAAAACTGAAATATAACGCAACATTTGTTTCAAAAGGAATAAGAGTTACTTTTAGCAATTTTTTAAATAATGAAATAAGTGTAAGACACTATTAATAAAAGTAAAAATAAATGAAGAATTTATTATGACATTTAAATATTGAAGTAAATATTTTTATGTCCAAAAGTTATGGCCGAAAAATTAAAAGTGCCATTGAATATTAAATATCTGTGTAAAATAACAATGATTTTATTTGGAATAGAGAGTATCCATGCATACATGTTGAGTGATTTCATTTTATTTAACACAATGAATTACACAGTAAATTAAATAACGTTTATAATGTTTTCTCTGGTTCACTCTATATGTAAAGTAACAATTATTAGTTTAATATCTAACCCGACCGTTGTTGGTGCATTGTACAGAAAATTGTTCTCGACTTCAGGCTCATCAACACATATAGGTTTGGATAACATTACGACTGTTGCAAGAAACGGTGTAAATTATGCTCCCAGGTCTTTGTCAATGACCAAAAAATGAGGACTGTTTTCCACATCTTCTTTGACAAAACATCTTTTATATTTGTAATCAACTTACATGTTTTAAGAAATCGACAAAAACATTAGTGACTTACGACATTTGTTAAGTATTACAGATGTTGTTATGTCTACTGGGTATGTATCACGGTAACGTTTTTTAATAGAAATCAAGTGAATTTCTGATTTGGTTAAGTAAAAAAAATATGTGTAATATTTTTTTTTGTTTTGTACCATTTTCAGTGTTTCCATTTACATCAACTACCTGTTGACCGAAAAAGGTGGTTGTTAGGTTAAGGTTTTAAAAACTTATAGGTTTTAAATTATATATGTTACATGCATTACGAGTATATGTTTTTTAAAGAACTTCGCTAATTTCATAACGAGTAAAATTTTAAAATTGAAATTATGCTATGTGGCAAACATAAGTTTCCTATAATTATGAATGTAGTTATTTTTACGTAATTATATGATAATATTTGAGTAAATTTTTGATTGAGATCAGAAGCACTAAGGAATTAAAAAATAAATTCGTTCAAGTTTGTTGTAACTATAAGGAATAATTGAGGGAGAAAATCACACAGTTGACACACGTATATGTATATAATCTATATGGCTGACCTAGTGTTGCTGCGATGTGCTTAGTCGTCATGTCTACATCTGTCATGTTTGTTATATATATATATATATATATATATATATATATATATGTATATATATATATATATATATATATATATATATATATGCATATATATAAATATATATATATATATATATATATATATATATATATATATATATATATATATTTATTTCATTTTTGTGTATCTCACAAAATTATTTCTATTAATACAATGTAAATGATTTCAGTCAGTGTTTGGTTATTATACAATCGGATATGATATAAAAGTACGGATTAGAAAATAAAGTTTTACCTGAAGATTACATTTACAGAAAAACCGGTGATAAATTTGAGGAAATTCGATATCTGTAACCAATATGAGTAAACATTAATATTACATATTTTAGTAGTTGCCTAATATGATTAAATAAATTATAGTATATCATGTTTTCAAGTGGGAAATTAACCGTATCAATTGATTTACAGATGGAGAAGTGGGAAGTTTTAAAGGATATAATAGGTATATAAACGATCATGTTTATATTTGAATTTTCCGCAGTTTTGTACATTTTACTTTGAAATTTTAGTTTCGAAAATTTAATTGCGAATTAAAATAGTGATTAAAATGAAATTTTAACCAAAACTTTGTTTCATTCATCAAAGAGGTTTTATTTCAATTAGATAATATAATGCACAGCGGTTGTATAACGGTTGCACAGCGGTTGTTAGGACTTATTTTCTTTTTTAAATATTAATAATGGTATTTTCTGGCCACGTTAAAGATTTACACTGTATAGATATCGTAGTTATAACTTGATAGTATTTATAGATCCTTTTTAAGTGCCGCTATCCTATCTGTTCAAAACTCCTTCTTTAATTTATTGCACGGCTGTTTTCGCACAAGAAAAAAATAAAAAATATATATACATATATATATATATATATATATATATATATATATATATATATATATACATATATATTTATATATGTATGTATCTTTAAATGCCTATTTTTATTCTATTTGGTACGGAGGTAACGCAATTAAATAAATACTTTCCTTCAATAAAAAGTATTAAAACATAATTTGGCCGAATAAAAAATCAATTATTATTATTTTAAAATGCTTTAAAAACTTAAGGAACAAGCGGAATCTTCTATTTATTTTATCAATAAAGAGAAAAAATATTTTTTGGTGAATGAGATTCGATTTTTGAAGTCCAGCATTATGTAAATGAATTTGAGTAAGAGAATATTAAAATTTTATTAGAATATCTGGAGTTGTATCGAAAATAATAATGATACTATGTTCAACTATAGATAAATTCCTACTATTCATTTAATGTTGTTTTTGGACTTAGATGAATAAATAAGACGACTTATTTGCCATCAGACTTTCCTCTAACATCTGAATAAGAGGTGGTATGTTATTGCAATTAACACACGAAAACTGTAATTGTCAAAAACATTAATATTTACAGTATTAGAATATTAAGATATCACAGTATTATAACTATTATTGGAACAAACATTATAATTTTCCAGAATGTCTGAGAAATCATAGCCAGCCTTAATTGTTTGTGTAATCATTTTACTGGAAAAATTTTAATATAAATAATTTTACTGGGAAAATAGCTTTTGCCTGCGACACCATTTCCTGCAAGTTGTATTAATAACAAATTCTCTCTAAATGAATGATTTCCCCTCCTTCGTCACAGCGCCGCCGCCGTCGTTACGCCATCCCATGACGATCTATTCTTGCTCGCGTTATAGGATATATCTGGAACACATTAACATAACTCTGTGACTAACCTTCCAGATAAATATCATATGGGGCAACAAAAACTGCATTAAAATCCGTTTAGAGAGATGTCACATTATCAACTTACATTTCGAGCTGAACCAATACTTTTCCGGAATTCGTACATTGATAAAACTATTTGCATTTAAACTTAAGTACACATCTGTGTCATACTAATAATTTTAAAAATCAATGATTTTAATATTTGTAGCAAGAGTAAAATGGTGGAGTAAAATATCTTGCAAAAAAATCTATAAAGCTAAAATAAAAAAAAGTTGGTGTAAAAACATGAGTATATATGCTAATAAATGATTACTTTCATGTACAAAATTAAATGAAAATGATGTAGCAGAATCTGCTTAGATCATAAGAGGAACATAAATAATAATTTACATGATATTTAAATTGGATAAATACTTGTACCGAGACTGTAAGTTTAGAAGTAAAGCCTAGGGGAAAATCGAGTATATAGAAAGAAGCAAAAATTAATAGAACACAATACGAGCGGTTTTCAACACATTATTCAGAAGGTCAATAATAGAAAGAATATAATTATTTTGTTTTTTTCCTGACAGAAAATATGAAGATTTGTTCGGTATCGTAACGAGCTTTGAACATAAAAGCTTCTCAAATAAGGGCACAATCTAAAATGTTATTAATAAAAAGTAGGATAATTTTACCGTTTGTTAAAAAAAAACTAGAAAGAGGATGTTAAGAGTTGTTATTTCTAAAATATTTCAAATTTACAATAGTACCTGCCACAAATTATAAAACTCAGTAAACTGTGTTTGTAAAGAAATGGGAAAACCCTACTGCGCCTAATATCTATATAAACCGAAAGGCCACCATAAACATGTATCGTCTTACATTATGTATTGTCTTTGCTAGTTTTGCTGTTCATTAGGTGCAATAAAGAGCATAATAAAAACCAGAGCATCCCGAAGGCGGCCAAGTAGCCACCCCATAGTAGTTTAAAATATTTTAGCCAATGAGAAAATTTTTATTTTAACCACTGATGTTTTTTTTTGTAAATCTAACAAAACTGGTAAACAACGCTTTGATCATGGCAGTCGAAAAGTTGACACCATTATAGGTTTTAATAAACATCACTTTTTCAAAATTTTGTCGAACAATTCTTTTTTGTTGTTAGCGTCTTCATAAAATAAGTCGTTAGTGTTATAACAGTTTAATAATAATTAGACATTGTTATTTCATCGATACACTCAACAATAGAGGACTAATGGCAAAACATTGAAGTAAGAAAACGAACACAAACTCCTACGAACTTATATCCACTAAATAACATAATGAAAGAAATAAATGGAAGAATGGTGATCGGCTGAAAGAAAAATTTGTTTTCAAAGAAAATAATAAAATAAAGCAGTCTAGACTCAGGTCAAGGTAAAAGTATTGAAAGTCTGCTTGCTCAACTAGCGAATGGGAAACTTAGCCATTCACATAGTACATAGAGAGTAGTCCCGCAGATGTTAGCGGACAGTAAAAAAATAACAACGAAGAAAAGCATAGTATATGGTTTGCTCGAATATAAGAATTGAAACCAAAATAAAACGTGTCTTTCACAAAGAACTGAAATAAACAAACAGGTGCTACGCAGCTACTAAAACGAGTAATGAGAGAATATAAATTATAATAAATAAAACCACTAAATTGCTAAATAAGAATAGCGTAAGGTGAGTGGAAATAATTGGAGGAGGTCTCAAGTAAGATCAGTCAGCACACCGAGGTGAGAGATATCTAGTCAAATATAATAGAAATGTGCATAAAGTTAAGAAGGAAAGGTAAAATAAACAGATAAATAAAATTATGAAATTTAGTTATAATATTTAGTTTAAAATTAGTTCAAAATTCACAAATTTTTTAAGTTACAAACCCAAGCTCCCATAGAAAAATTACAAGTGGTGCAAATTTTTTTTACCATTCTCGGTGTTTTAGCTAATTGTATAGAAGAAACAAAATACCCTATATATATATATATATATATATATATATATATATATATATATATATATATACATTTATATATATATATATATATATATATATATATATATATATATATATATATCTATTATCATTTACATCATACAATTCTCAAAAAGTGAAGGGGGCAATTTGAGCTAAGGTCATGAATTGTATAAATGATGTGAACAAGTATATATGTGTGTAAACTTATCGATATATATTTATATATATATATATATATATATATATATAACGTGCTAACGTTTATATAATATACTAACGTTTGTCGGCATTTATATTTTTTACAGAAAACGAAAGTGATTATTATAAAATTAAATTTCTGATAAGGGTTAATTCATTTTGAATTTTATATATTCCATTGTACGAACACAGCCGTCCAATAGATTAAAGAAGCAGTTTTAAAAAAAAAAAGGTAGAATAGCGGGACTTAAAAAGTAAACTGTGGCCAGAAAATACCATATTTAATCTTTAGAAAATAAGCCCTAACAAGGGAAATGCTCATATTTTTAAGTATTTCTTTCTTATATTTATCACGATTTATCTGCTCGCCATGGAATAAATCTATAACATTTGTGTCGAATATGTATAAATATTTAAGGAATTTTAATCTAGCGTGAAATTTGATAAATATGTAAGTGGATTATAGAAAGAAATATGTGTAGCGTAAAATGAAGAACAATTCGTTAATTACTCATTATTTTAATTTACTCGGAACTCTAATTTACATCTACCAATATAGACTTTTTTAACGGAATACTTATTTTTTGTGCCAATGTACCGAAAATGCGATGAATATAAAATAGCTAGTTTTAATACATTAAAGAACAGTAACTGCTCTATTCTTTCCGTCACATTTTCGGTGTAACCATAAGTTAAAATACAAATGTTTATATGCTAAATAAATTAATCAAGTAATTTTATAACAAATTTTCAACCACAATGCCTACCTACATGAAAATAAACATACAAACCTGAAACTTTTGCAAAGGCAAACGCCAGATTTGACAGTCGTACCTGGATGAGTTTAGAGGTGGCATGTTCGATGGAAGTTAATTTGAGTTCTTACAAACTTCTTGAACGTGCACTCGTCTATATAAAATATGTAGCAACACACCACGATCATAAATATTATATGCGAGAGAAATATTGTCAGCATCAACACTAGCCTTTCCAAAACGTGTTCATAGTGTAAATAGTAACTCATACAACCACTGCGCAATATATTATCTAATTGAAATAAAACTTGTTTTTAATCGCTATTTCAATTCACAATTAAATATTATAAACAAAAATTTCAAAGTATAATGAAATCGAAACGATCAATATATCTATTATAGCCTAAAAACTTTCTACTTCTCCATTTACAAATCGATTTATTAATTTAATTTCTCACGTTTGAAATATAATATTCTATAATTTATTTAATCATATTAGCCAACTACTAAAATGTGTAAGATTGATATATAATATGCTATAATTTATTTAGTCATATTAGCCAACTACTAAAATGTGTAATATTAATTTCATTGATTATTGATTATTGATATTGATTTCCTGACATCTATCAACGCTTTTTCTGTAAGTGTAATCTTTAGGGAAAACTTTATTTTCTCATGTCATGCTTACATTAACCTATATTAATGCAATATAATATTCATGATTGTATAATAGATTATTTACCCGATTAATTGATTACAAACAATTAGTTTTAATTCATTTCACACACTAACGGAATTCATTTCTATGCCACAAAAAATGGGCTGGAATAATATATTTTTCTTTTTGATTGTAATTTCTGTCAACGTTGTATTAATAGTTGGAAATTATTTTGGGTGATAAAATATATTTACATAAATCAAAAATATTTTTATTAAATATGAAATAAAAAGTATTCTACTGTTATATAACACCAATCCTAAACTATGGAACTATAGGTGGATAAATATATATATATATATATATATATGCATAATGGAAATATATATATATATATATATATATATATATATATATATGCATAAATCTATGTGTGTGTATTGTTTTCCTTTCATTACTTATACAGTTGTGATGAATAAGCACATCGCTGAAACACCAGGATTTAGATTATATACATGCACAAGAGTCAAGTGGGTGATTTCTTCCCTATTCCTCACAGTTACAACAAACACTATAAAATAGATCTTTAATTCCTCAGTGTTTTTGAACTCAATACAAAATTGTGTCAAATATATTCGTGTAATTACATAAAACTACATTCATAATAACACGAAACTGATGTATAAAAGTATTATAAAAAATTCCACATATCAGTATTTTAATTTTAAATTTTTATTCTGTATATAATATGTAATTAGCATAATTCTTTCCTCAAAAAAAAGTTATTGTCTCTGTAGTATATTTATTTTAAAACTTATAAGTTTTTATTATCATGATATAAAGATATATTTAAAACCTTTAATCAAGCGATTTTGCGGTGAATTTGCGGTCAATATTTATCTGGTTAATATAAAAGAAAACCCGAAAAATGGTACAAAACAGAAATGTTCGATAATATTTTTACACTTAACACATTTTTACACCGAACACAATAAAAATAATATATATATATATATATATATATATATATATATATATATATATATATATGTATATTTATATATACATATATATATTTATATATACCTATATATATTATATATATATATATATATATATATATATATATATATATATATATATACCTCATTAGATTAAACGACATCTGTAATTCTTGCAGATATCGTAAGTTACTAATATTTTTGTCTTCATCTTAAAAAATATAAGTTTTTGCACCTATTATGTAGAAAAGAGTCGCCATTTTTGGATTATCGATACAGATCTAGGAGCACAATTTACGCCGTTTCTTGCGACAACCGTAACGACTTCCAAACCTACATGTATTCAGTCGAGAGCATTTATTCGTACAATGCCCCAACCACGGTCAAGTTAGATATTAAATTGATGTATTTGTTACTTTATTGATCTGAGGGAATTAGAGAAAACATTATAAACGATATTTAATTTAATGTGTGCTTCATTGTGTAAAATAAACTGAAGTTACTCAACATGTATGTATTGACACTTTCTATTCCAAATAAAATCCTTTTTATTTCATACAGATAACTAATTTTCAATGGCACTTTTCATATTGCAGTAGTTACTTTTGGAAATAAAAAAATATATTTAAATGTTTAAAAGTCGTAAGAAATTTTTCCTATACTTTTATTTTTGTTAATAGTATTTTACACTTATAATGAAAAACATGTACTTACTTGTTTTTTTTTAATTCCTTAAAAGTCACTCGTATTCCTGTTGATACAAACGCCATATTATGTTAATCCGAAGGACTTAATTCAAAACAAAGATAATAAACGCGGAAATGTTGTTTCAAACGAACCATATTTTTTTAAGTTACCTGATAATTACTTCTATCAAGGTATACCTAATAATAAAATTGTTCGTTAAGTTACTTAATAGCGGAACCCCTACATTAAATAATACACATAATTAAGTAATCAACTCTCCTTACCAAAATGAACACAATCAAATCTTTAAATTTTATAATGCTTTTAAACGTCGCCATTTTCATAATTCACTTCAGTTAGGTTCTTTGCTGAGTAATCACTGGCGGGAAAAGATATAAAATTAAGCCAAAGAATAATTACTGGCCATTATTATCGTTTTAAATACTTTGCCTTGTCTGAAGTAGACTCAATTTATTTTCGATAACACAAGGTATTCAAGGTAAACTTAGCGAGAAAATGGTTTTAGAACCTAGACTAAGCTAACAAGTACAGAGGTACTGTCGACCGGTGGCTGTGTAATATTTCATTTGGGTTTTCCTTAACATGTAAGATGTGCCAATTTTTTTCGAATTCAATTTGAATCTACCAATATGAAGTTATGAAATGATCGACGGAATTCAATGTCTAAATTTCGCTGGGCTTATGAATATGTTTGAGGAACATTTTTATGTTTTTCGACATTTATAATATTAATATTTAAAACAATATAATTAAAGAATGGCTGTATATGATTAATTGTTGCTTCGTATATTTTACGGCTTTAATTAATTTATTTTATATATTTATCTAAGATATACGATTACTCATGTTAACAGTATTGAGAGTAAATACTATATAATATTATCGTATGATTAGTTAGATTAGATTAGTAAGATTAACTAAGGTATTACAATAAGTATTTAGACTAAGTGTTGTTTATTCTTTCAGCAAATTTTAAAAAGTAACGTCGTCATAACACGTATCTAAAGAAATTATTTTGGCCTATTTTTGGCAATATTAACTGCACAATATTACACTATAATTTATGTTTCAAGCGATTAAATGAATAGATGTAAGAATTTTAATTTAATTACTACAAATTAAATTATAAAATTGTCATGCATTCTTGCACATAAAATATTTTTTATAATTCTGTTATGGTTTGTGTAAAAACCTCTTTGGCATACTTTTAAATCCGAACGTGTTTTCTTTCATTCAAAATTATCAACATTCCTATTAACTCTATATATGCAACGCATTTTTTCATAAGCTCATTACCAAAAGTCATAACGTACTCCATACCTCGTTACGCAGATAATGCTACTTGAGTGCGTGTAACAAGTTCCAATCAGCAAAATTATTGCTCTACGCGTCCCACATATATGTACCGAGTTGTTTGTGATCGGACGGGCGTTATTCTTGAAGCGTATGATATCACGTCTTATCTTCGCGTGTCTTATGATAAGTTATATAGGAAATTATGAGCTTTCCTAAGAGAACCTTTTCATACTTCTAAATATTTAAAAAATTTTATTGTGTCCTTAATGCGGTTAGATAGAAAAATATTTTCGAATTTGCGATTACTATTTTATAATATACAGAATATAATATAAAAAAGTTAAAATTATTGAAACCTTTTACAAAATTTTATGTAAGATAATTCTATAACTATTGTCGAAAAGGTCCACAAAAAGTTAATCTCTGCTCTCTTTTCTCTCCAATGTTTGAAACTGCTACAGTTAAAATTATGAAAAAAATAGCATCACATTACTATAAAATTGCTTAATGTCAACATACATGTTAATAATAATAAAAATATTCGTATATTTTTATTCACACGAAATAATGGCACGTGTTCGAAATCAGCTAATATTTTCTCCATAATTTCTTCTTTCCAACACTTCCTAGGGCTGAACTTTTGTCGGTCTTGGAATGTTTATGTTTCACTAATTTTACATTTTTACGTAAACACTAAAATAAAAATTATACTCAATAGAAAAAGGGTACCCCGATTTATCTTTAACTGCATCAGCAATGTGATATCTTAAGTTAATTATGTGATGATTGTTCACTTAGATATAATACGAGTTGAAATAAAATGATTAGTTTATGAAGAAAAAAAAATTCATTCGTAATGAATAAGATTATGAAACATAAAAGAAGCAAAAATGAGTATATTATCAAAAATGAGATCATCGCAAGTTAGAATGATTAAAAACATAAATAAAAAGGTCAAATAGAATATGGTACTTGTAATAAAATTATTTGGAAAATAAAATAAATAAACATTGTTCTTGTACCTATAATCAAAATAAATTTTATATAAATATTTGAAAAGCAATTTTGTTTGCACAGTTGTGCAATCTCGGAAAGATCAACGCACTTGTCTTCTTGAAATGAAAAGGGACAAAAAGAATATTCCGAGTGTCAACTAATATTTTTTCAGAAATATTTCTAGGTATTTTCAGAACATTTTCAACAATGAATAAAATGTTAATAGAAAGAATTTATCAAATAAATAGAAAACATTTTATGTTGAGTAAAACATCAGATATATTTGTTTTCTTTATATGAAGTTAGTAGTTTCCGCGTTAAGAGCATGTTTATTTAATGCTAGACCACTATATATTAACAAATTGTACCAGTATTTTTTAGAAATTTTGTTAAATTATAAGACTTTCATGAACAGTTCGCAAGGTGAAGTTTTGAAGTTAAATGACTATGAAATAATCTTATATTATTACATAGTATCATATTTGTGTTTCGTAGCGCAAAAGTACTTGAAACTTGGCATTGCTTTATATCTATTAAACTATTTTTATTTAAAGACATTCCTACGGAAACTTGCCCAATTTTTTATTTTTGTGTTTTGTTAAATTATAACATTTTTTTACAGAATCATGGCTTCTTCTTTAGATTATTTTATGAATTATAATTTACTTGTTTTATTTCTGTCGCAAGCTTGAAAGTGAAAAGTACCTGCTATGTTCAAGAGTATAAAAGGGAGAAGAAGAAACAACAAAACTTCGTGTTTTCAATCGAAATAAAATACAACCGTGGTAGTCACCGTGGTGTGTCGGGTTGATCACAACGTATACGGCTTTTGCCTACGAGGTGCACCGCAGGAACCCGGGTTTGATTCCCGGCCGTTCGTCGAGCGGGGCTGTACTGGTATTCTGGTTGGCTGTAAGAGATTGCTCTTGTAGAAATAAGTCCGCCATATGTACCAATTAGATATGTTAAAGTACAGAAATAAATAAAATGAATACATAACTAACTTTATAAAATAGGCGTAAACTTTTTCCAATGCTATTTGTTTGTATGTATCAGTTCCAATTCCCCAAACTCCCTAGAAAACGAACCTGCAAAAAATTGCATATATTACAAATAAGTCATCGAAAGCCCTCGCTGATTTGTAATAGATGTGTCAAGTTATATGATAGTGTAAACGTTCTCATGATCTGTCAATGAGTGAGTTACTGGAAAAGGTGCATCTTGAAATTTCATATCCGTGGATTTTTTAAGGTTAACTTTAATTAAAATTTTCAGGTAAACAGTTCATAGCGTGCATATGTCTGGTGTTTTTCTGAAATTTACATATAGTAAATAAACTTTATTAATTATTAAATATATATCGTAATTAAATTTCACTAATTATTAAAGAACCTAAAGTTTAATTAAAAATATATATAGAATTAAAAATATATCTGATTTTTCAGATGTAAAAAAAATGTAACCCACGACACCTTTCGACTATTTATATATCAATTAGGGAAAAACAACTTTTTTATTGCTAATTTAATTTACGTAAAATCTATTTTATCTTGTTGAAAGCTTTTTGTAATTTTAATTATTATTAAATTTTCTAAATAAACAGCTTTTTAATATTTTAGACGAAGTCATATAAAAACAATTGAGATAAATAATTTTATCAAATTTAATTACAGGCTTTCACAAATTGATAAACATTTCAAACCAGAGAGAAACCATTTCAAACCAGGTGAGCAGTATTCCGCAACATTAAGAAACTTAGAAATAATATTTGTTTATATACGAAATAGGACAACCAATCCTGAGATGGAACAAATTTGATCATATCGTCTTACGTTCATTCCTCTCGATTAGTCCATTAGTAAAAGCGTGCTTAGGAAAAAAAATATATATGGGAAGTTTTATAATTTTGAAAGTAAAATATAAAAAGCGGCATTGGTTTAGGCGCAGAAGGGCGAAGAAGGGTTTTATTTTTCTGATTATAGACTTTTCTTAATTACATCAGCCACGATTTATAGATTATTTATTAAATTTTTAATAATACAAAGACTTTGCTAATTATATTACGAAATAATTTCTAAGAATATCTTGTGCAACCCTAGTTTTTCAAATAACTTTTTACTATATACATTCAGTTAAAATGTAAAATAAACTAAGTTGTTCTTGCTTGGGTATATGATATTTGTGTGAGTATCGAGTGAGGCACGTCCTGCGCACGTTCGAGAATCAGCTGATTTGCATCCTAAGGAACTTCATGCACGTGCACTCAGCTATACGCTTTGTGTCATGTCTCGCGGAAATATGTTTAAAGCGTAAAATACAATTTATATTCCCTTACACAATATTTTCACGTTCAGTTTTATATGCAATTTTGTATGAAATATTTAAGTTGAAGCATAAAAATTACGAAATCACATTATTTCGTATTTAATATTGAATACAATTTTAATATTAGGGTTTATAGATAAGACTTTCCGCAGAATAAGTAGATAACAAATTCCAAATAAACGACTATAGCAAGGGAAGACCGAAAAAATATTTGGGAGTCTCTCGAAATCGTTACGAAACCTTTGAATTAGCAGCTGCGCTATTCAAAAAAAGTCAAAAGACATAATGATATTCAGAAGCCGTAATGAAGGACTATAAGAGCAGGGAGAAGGCGTGGCTCTTGGATATAAACGAAAAAGCTCGCCTAGAATGTTACCAGCTGGTGTCTATTTGGTAAAAAAAAACGCCACGTGCTGTGTTAGTCACGTGCTAGTCACGTGCTGTGTTGCCAAATGAAGCCAATTTTGAGGTAAGTTTAATGTATTTGTAATTTGCAGAGGTATCACGCAAAATCTACTGGACGGATCTTTATCAAGAGTTAATATGATGATAGTATATACTCAGGAGCAACATATAGAAATAAAAAAAAATACAATTTTTTTTCCTAATTACATGCCAACAAAGTTGTAGGCGTTGGGTGAATTGTGTACGTACATTGTATACGGCTGTAATTAATATCAAATTTATGTTACGTCGTAAAATCCTGCAATTAAGTAAAACCATTATATATATATATATATATATGTTCGTACTTTTTTTTTATTTTAACGACATGTTCCTAAGACAGTAAGTTTCCAAGTCGAGTGCAATGACACTTCCCACGCTTGGACCCTTTAAAGCAATGTGTATAGACATTTCAAAAATAACGTGACGGAAGTACTCAGTGAACATGTTTAAGCGAAATTATTTTAAGTAAATAAATAAGGGTGTAAATATTATGTCGCAGATAGGTGCAGTATAATACTTCAAGAATTAATACGAAATTTTACTTTGCCATCTTCGACACATTGTTGACCGATTTAAAGTTTATTTTAGAGAGGGCTGTATCGTGAGCAACCAGTTAACTTCCTGACATAATTCATCGGGCGCGGCACAATTGAATAGGAATACAGGTGCCGATTAATTTGAAGAATGGTACGCCTATATGCCACTTGATTTGAAATTAAAAAAAATATTTTTTGATTCACAATTAACTCATACAATATTTTATATGATATTAAATTTATTGTATATATATTGCAATTTTAATATACAGTTTTTGTTATAGTTTTACTTTAATTTACTGATCAGAGTTACTTTTCGTAAAAAATTATATCATAAAAAAGACAGACGTTTAACTGATAATATTTATTTTTATTTGAATCTAGGATGTAATCAAATATTAAAATTAATACGCTTAAATAGCAAACAAGTTTTCTTATGAAAGAAGTGTAGGAAATATTTTTGTTTGATGTAACAAAAAAATTGAATATTAAGAAAAACCACTTAAAGAAAGCGTCATTAAACACAAAATTAAAAAATGTTCCATTTAAGCCCATACTGCGTATATAAATATATGTATTTGTATATTTTTAATGATATTTATGAAAGTTTCTGCACATCTCAGGTGACCGGTTAATATATCGATCAATAAACAATTAGCTGGGTTTTATATCCCCTATTTGAGCTGACGTTTTTCATTAAATTTGTGTTTAGTAAGCCATAGTCTTATTCACTTAATAAAATCTTCATATTCTCGTAAAACTGTCGTAAACAGTTCTTCATTAATTCCGCGCCAGCATTTTGTGTGCGGGGATAAGCCGCGTTGATTTAGCGAATTTGAGACAACTTAAAAGGGCGGAAAACACCGTCATATTATGTACCGCGTTTCACTTGCTCTGATACTTATGACATATTGGATACTTTCTCTTTCGGTTCGCCCTAATTTATTTATTTACTTACAGAGATAGCGCATGGAAATCATCGTTTGTGGATTTGATTGATGGATTATTGGGAAATTATTTGGGTAATTTTTTATACCTGATCGCCTGGTGTTAATTTTATATATTTACTTGTCATTTTTTTTACGGAAAAATCTAACATAAGTAAAAAAGTTAAACACAATAAGTTCAGAATATATTTTTGTTTGCTACGAATATATTACATTCAGATATTTCCGAGACAATTTACAAGACCCTACTATTACGGTCGTTTGTAGGTAAATCTATATGCGTATATATCAATAATTTATTTGGTATTATATATCTCTTCCTGATGTCTTCATTACACAGTTATATTAATGAAATGTTTCGAACCAAAATTAAGATTACAAATATCTCACGATCAAACAAGTTTAAAATAAAATGTGAACAATTAAACCCACAGACACTGTCAGAACATTGACTGATGAAGCAATGGAATACATTTTTCAAAACATCGAATACATTTAAAAAGGAAAGCCGATGGTGCAATGAAATTTTAGACATGTATGCGGTGTACTAAGAATATGAAGACAGACTAGCGATACTTTATAAAAAAAAAATTGAACACACGATCAAAGATAAAGACGAAGTTGACCGGAGAGCCTAAGGAAATGGAAAATCGACTATGGATCAAAATGTTTCGGACGTGTTTTTATTAAAAGTTTATTATTTTTATTTTAACATATTTTTTAGTACACTTTTAAGGGTTTAGGCGTCATATTCAGTAATTTAATTATAAGATAAATTCGAATTTTGCATAACATATTTGACCATTTTTGTCTAACTTAGATAAATTTTTATATTAAACAAAAAAAACGGAAAAACTATCAAATTATTATATTAAACGAACACGTGGTAAACTATGCTTTTTTAACTGACGTATCTATCTCCAAAATAAAATATAACAGCTCTAATAGGGTTTGATTTGAAATTATTCCCAGAAGTTATACCCATAACGATTTTTGAATTGGCCTATATAACATACTGAAATTAATATAATACATTACATTTAATTCAAAATTGCAAATAAATTTTTAAAAGTTATTCTGAATAATATATAAAAGTTCAATATTGTTGAAATATCTCCCAATTTTATCTTTAGCGACGCTATATGTACCTTAGTCTTGATTATTTGAAAAATTTGTATGAAAATATTGAAAACAATTATTATTAAGATAAAAAAACTAAACGAAAAATAATAGAAAAGAAAATTGATTACTTACATTATCAACATTTCTTTACGCATTGATTTTCCAGGGGTAATCCGAAAAAAACTACCAGTTTTATCGATATCTCGGGCTCATAATAGGATGCCGCCCGCAAATAATTGCTAAAATAAATTTTAATCATATTACTAGAACCCACTTCTTTCTTTTATTAAATACTTTATATTTAATTAAAGGAATAATATATGTGAAAATAAGTACTAATATTTATATTTCGTACAATTATATATCTTCCTTTCAACAATCATGATAAAATATCGCAAATGGATATTAGTACGTGCATACGGAATAGAAAATAGTGGACATAGCCCTACACGCACAATAGCAACGCGGTACACAAAATTATTGTAAATGCCATACTGACTGGGTTGTCAGTGTGACATTTTAATATTTTATATATTATAGCCATTCATAACAATTTGTAACAATTCCTAACAATCATAGCTATTCTCTTTTTCATTGCAGAGATTCGTAACCACCTACACCCAGGATGGAATGCGAGAGGTGCATATGAACTTATGTACCTCTCTAACCATAATTTTTAAAAAAGTATTACTATTTTTTTAATAATAATAAACAATGAATACAGATAAATACATTGTATTTACGGTAGTACAGATACATGCACACACACGCGTGTGAGGGCGCGCACACCCACACGCAAGTGTGCGCGTATACACACACCAATATTCGCTGTTGTTATAAAACCGTTATAAAAATGAAACTAAATAGAATGCAGCAAAATGTGTCCGATTGTCACTGGCGGATTTATGACAAATTTTTTCACATCTATTCAATAAAAGAACTATTTCAAATAAACAAAATTTAAAATAAACTTTCTATTCTATAATAAAAAAGAATATATTTTATAATATGACCCGTATTAAATAATAATTTAAGTATTTTAAAATGCGACTACAAAATGATTTTAATCATTTCTTTTATAACACCTACCGAAACCTTGTTTTCAGCTAGATTTCCTTTTATAATAATAATAACAATAATAAGATTTTATTTCAGACATAGTCCATACAATTGTGTTAATAGGTAACAATATTCTTAATCTAATGTTAGTATAAATAGTGAATAATTACATCATTAATAAATCATAAAATATGCAATAAAATAAAATCAATACTAAATGGAGTCAAACCCAATTGCAGTAAAAAAAATTCAAAAAAAAGTCAATTAAATCAGATAAAATTAAACTGTATCAAACTACACCAAATTAAATTATTTAAGTCAGGTCAAATTAAATAAAATGAAATAAAACAAGTCAAAAACTACTCACATCAAATTCAAAGTAAAATAGTAATAAAATCAATTAATTTAATTAACTCAATCACAAATTCATTTAACTTAAATCATAATGGCGCATGTAGACCTATCCAGTGTGTCAAAAGAGGTAGGTCCAGTCGGCCCGCGCACGTGACCAGCATATTGCTGGAGCTTCCCGGCACCCTCGCCATCATGGACGCACTGCGCTTGCGCATTATAGCGTGAAAGTCGTCCACGCGCGCCTGCGCAAACATACCACTGGCGCTGCAGTGCCGCGGAAGCCCCATCAAGACCCTGAACGCGTTATTATATTGTACCCGCAGGGCGTCAAATGCAAACTGCACGAGTAGAAAGTCTGGCAGAATGCCCTAAACAGTTTAATCTTTACTGGTCCCGTGCATCGTGCAAATCTTCGAGCCAACATATTGCAGCGCACAGTCAACGCCCTGCGTTCCCTGTCCATATCCATGTCGTTTTTGAGGTCTTCATTGACCCAATGACCCAGATATTTAAAACGAGTGACTCTATTTAAATATGTGTCATAGAGAGCTACCGAGTGACCTGGATATGGTTTTTTGGGTACTCTAAAAATCTTTCACACACTTTTTTTACATTGTATCGGAGTCCGTGATCCTCCGCGTACAGTTCACATATACGTAGCAGCTTGCGTAACGCGCCGATAGAAGGGCTGAGCAGCACCATGTCGTCCGCGTAGCTGATGTTATTAACGCACACTCCGTCTATATGACATCCGATTCCGGTATTGCTCAACTCTCCAATCAACCCGTTTACATATATATTAAACAGTTTGGGTGAGGTTAACCCCCCCCTGACGCACGCCGCACTCAAGACCATATTCGTCCGACTCACTATCCGCCCACCTCACTGTGTTTTTTTTATTATTGTACCAGTACTTAAACATAGATATAATTTCAGGAGGCAAACTAGTGTCATTTCGCAACTTGGCCCATAGCAAGTCGTACGAAACCATATCGAATGCCCGGGACAGGTCCAGGAAGCTGGCATATACTGGTGTTTTACGCTTGGTGTAGTACTGCACAGTCTGCTTGAGACACAGAACGGCACTTTCAGCCGACAGAGACATACCCTGTCCTGTTTTTTACAATGGGTACAACAATTGTATACATTAGCTTTTCGGGTAGGTAGGCGTGGCTAATACACATGTTATATAATAATGCTAGGATTCTAGGCAAGTGCTCTCCAGCATTCCGAAGGTGCTCGATGCTAAGGCTGTCATAACCTGGTGACTTACCTCTTTTCATTGATTTAATCACTGAGGCTATATCTTTCTCTGTGAAGCTTACGTTAATGTCCCCAGGTACAGTCCCGCCATCACACACGCTCGGTGGCCCCGGTTGCGCAGACTCACTAGAGGCTTTCACACAAAATCGCTGACAAAACAATTCCGCTATTGCAGAGGGTCCTGCACACCGTCAACATTCACGGGCCGGCTGGGCTTAAGGTTCAACTTGTTTGTTGTTTTCCAAAATTTAGAGAAGTTATTTTTGTCGTGATGTTGTGCTATTATATCCAACTTAATTTGTGGTTGATTATTTTGACACCATTTTAATTTTGCCTTAAATAATCGTCTAGACTCAACCATCTCACTATATACCCAAACACTGCCTGGTTTCCCATACAATAACCAATTTTGATAACATTGCCGAGCCTTCCCGTGAGCCTCCTTCACATACTTGTTCCACCCTATTATGCGTTTACTCCTACCGGATGTCGCCTTCACAGTATAAGACAGCTTTGCTCCCTCACTTAAAATACACACTATGTTGTTATAAATATCATTGATTAATAACGTATAAATTTCACAATTACACATTTTATTAGTACGCGTACAAGTTTCAAGGTCGGCTGGGAGGTCTATATCCCTTAACCTTTCATGACAAAAGTTATAATACAATTCAATTTGATCAGTCTGCCTCTCCCCCCATATTATTTCATTTTTATAAAAATTATTACAATTAGATACAATCTTGGGCTTTACTAAATTTATATTACATGTTAACTGCATCGGATAATGATCAGACCAATAAGTGTCATATAATATAGTCACGAGATCAATAGTCTCACGCGCCGCGCCTGTGACCACACAGTGATCGAGCCACCGGCGGCACCCGTGTGCTTCACTGACAAAGGTATGCGAGTCGCTCGCTAACACATCGATATCAACACATGTCAAGGATTGTTCCACACAAAAGTATAAGAGTTGATTAGCAAATAACTCACCCGGAAGTGCGTTGAAATCCTCCATCACATACACAGATTCCACATCACTATTCTCAATTATGGAATTTACCTCGCCTAGACATTCCGTAAACTCAATTACATTTTCTTTCGAATCCGTAGGCATGTACACTGATATAATTATCATAGAACGACCACCGATGTCAATCTTAACAGCCGCTAAGCGATCACTAGTACACGGTAACAGTGACACTGATGGAAAAGCATACTTCCTCCACAACACTGCCACACCTCCGTACGGTCGGCCACGGAGCACACCCGCCGAGGTGTCTACGGCAGACTTGCCCATGTACGCAAACTCGTCGCTGATGCTGCCTAGGAACGGAATATCTTGTGGCAATAGCCATGTTTCCTGAAGTGCTACGATATCCGCTGTTTTGCATATGTTCCTTACACAATCAACTGATCTTATAATATTTTTGCAATTAAAAGTGACTAATTTAGCGCAATTAATAATTTAAACCTGAAAAGCGATTATAATAATACACATACATATAAAAATCACATTCGCACTTTTTCTATCACCACTCTTTCTTGTCTTAAAATCGACAAAGCGGCGGTATGCGATACCTTCTGTCCAGAAGTCATCGTTCAGAAAAATATCTAGTTTATGTATCGGCACCAAGACTTTATAGGCATCATACATTTTTGGTATTTCCATGTTCATTTTCTCCAAAGTTACGGCAACATCAGTTTTATTTGCAATATAAGTCAATATGTCACACACGGGCACTTCCTTCGCAACATTGTAAATGTAAATAGCAGTTTTTATATCCGCAGCTTTAAAACTCGCTTCTGAGTTCGAGACTGCCTTCCCTCTCTGGGCAGCAAAGCGGTTTCTCAATCGTCTCCTCTGTACTAAGGTCCATTATTCATCTTTTTGCGGAACTTTCCAATGACCATTCGCAACAACATCGGCTAATGATTTATTTTCACTGCGCTTATCGCTGTTAACGTTCGAAGCGGTCGTGTGTCTCGCGACGCTGGGTACTTCGATCGCAGCCGGCTGAGAGTGTGTCATCGATTCGGGCTCGTTATCGTTTGCCTGAGCCGTGAGGTGAGCGCCCGCGCCGTTGCTATTTGAAACGCTATTCTCACAGCAAATTTTCGATGTACCCTAACTATTAGGAAAAGGTTAAACGATATCCCGATAGTTCTTATCCCGATTTTTGCTTGGGATGTTCTCTGCTGTATCCATGTAGACAAGTCCCCTAGAACCACTACAGTCCTCGTCATTTGTGTCCTTTATAAAACCACCTCGCTTAATATTAACATTGCAGGCGTTATTTTCAAAATTGTTCACAATAGATGCTTTTTTCAGGTTTCTAGCTCGTTCGTAATAGCATCCAGGTATTCTTTCGTAGCATACTGATCCTTTATGTGCTTTATATCCTGTTGCATTGTTAACAAATATTTTAATAAGCGAGTTACGTCGACATGATCAAAAAGTACCGGTGGTAGTTTGTGTAGATCGCGAGCCACAAATACCGGTAACACTTCAGGATCAGACTCCTTCAGCATGCAAATAATGTAGTCAGTTTCACGGAGTTTCTTCCCATCGCTTTTTCTCGTCTTCTTACGTTTCTCCATAGGTAAAGATTCGCACAGAAGAACTTTTGCACTATGTATATCCTTGTCTGAGAATGCACTTATTCAAATATTACTGATGCTCTCCTCGTTCATCACATTAATTTTATTACATATAAAGGCTAGCACTTCGTTAATCACTATATTGCAACCCGTACATTTTAGCATTTTAGAGGCCATATTGGCTAACGCGTCCTTACGCCAACGCGACCGATCGGTGACTATTAACGCGTCCGTACGTCAACGCGATCGACCGGCGACAATTTTTACATGATGATGTAATCTTTTAAAATAGTGGAGATTATTCTACCCCTAAGCTAAACAAACCATCTAGCTACCCGTGGTACTTTTTACTATATTATTTTCTATTTCGAATTATAAAAAAAATAAATAAACATTTCTGCCTAACAAAGGGATACCGTTCTGATTTGATGGAACTTTTAGTATCATAGCATGTTTTGGTTATATTCTTGGTATTTTTTTTTCAGAAGCCATACATTATTCGTAATGTTTACTATTATATGTCTGGTAAACTATTATTGATACCGTGAGTATAATCGGAATATTTCTATTTATTTAATTGGAAAAGTATTTTATTTGAAATTATTAAAAAAAAAAACATTTGTGGTTAGATAAGAGAAAATTACACTAGAAGATGATGGCTTAAATTTTATTTAGCTTGAATAAAGTTAGAACCCTGTTTACACGAACGAGTATTATAAATATATAATAATAATATCAGCTATTAAATAGGTCACTTTTAGTATTTGTTTCGTTAAAAGACGTTAACAGAAATCATATGGTAATCACCTTCGTTTCATCTTATATCGTCTAGGTATAAAGAGTGAAGATTAAAATAACAAAACTTAAAATAACAAAACTTAAAAGTCAAAGTATGAATTAGTGTTAAAATTTACGAAAGTGACTGTAAAAACTGAACGGCAAGAGTTATGGAAGGATAAATATCCGTCATAATATGGCTTACAAATTTCTTTGAGAAAAAAAATTAAATTTAAGTACACGATATGAGAAAAAAGTTGTGGATACATAGACACATCATAATTGATCTCTAACAAAACTATTTACTAATAAAACTACTTTAAAAATCATAACCCTTTCTAGCATCGAAAATGTCCATTTCTTTTTTTAGTGAATATTAATAAATGTTAATATATTATAAGATATGAGTGTATCAACTTCAATATATCTTAAAAAAACTAGTTTAAATTAGGTTCATATAAATGCATTGAGAAAGGTATATCAATAGTATCAAAGACGCAACGTTAAATCCAAACAAAATTCAAGTTATATTTTTAATTTTTTTGTCTTCTTAAACATTATAATCTCAAAGAATGTCACTCCCCTGGTAGACTTGCGTTACAGAAATCTTTTGTTGAATAAATAACCGATATTTAAATTTAACCCTTAACCTATACGTAACACTACCGCGAAAAATATCTGGTAAACTTTGCACTGTAACTTGTCTTCTGTCGAAATAAGATTTAAATTAAAATTTTAATTTCCTTCTTTTTTAAACAATTGATTATAATCTTAAATTATATTGTTCTTAATAAATAATTGATACTTCAATTTTTAAAGATTAAATGTTTCTTCAACACACAATCGCGAAAACTGTTAACTCCCCATTATAAAGTCGTCATGCATAAATACTTCTTATAGATTTGAGGCGTGTTTAAGTAACAATAAAATACATTTTTATATAGTTTGACGTCTGTCACTCGTCATGACATTTATAAGATATACTGACTACATTATTTTTGATCTAATATATTCTTTTGTATATTCCTTCGCGTTATATGGAAATAGTTTGGATATTTTATGGATTGTATACAGCGTTATCGTTTACATTTATTTCTTAATTAGGTATAGCCAAAATTTAATTTTAATTTGCTAAATTTAGAAATATGTTTGTCTCTTTCACCCATCTACTTCGAATTATATAAAAATAAAATAAATCTCTCTGCTTAACAAAAAGACTACATTTCGGTTTGATAAAAGTTGTCTTGGGATTTTTCTCCTACCCATCTTTTTATTTGCAGTGTATACATTATTCTCACAGTTTGAAACGCGACGTTAGAACAAATTGATTTTGGTATGGTAAGTAAAATCAAAGCATAGTAAAATTGCATTTGGAAAAGTATTCTATTTTAAATTAATTTGATAAACAAATTGTGTGTAATTAAAAGAATACTAATATCTAAAAATATTGAGTCCAATTTTATTTGCATTGATACGTCTGTAAATATATAAAAATTTATACACCACGTTACAATAATAGTGTCGTTCAGCAATAGTTTATATTAGAGCTACTTTCGGTAGGACGCAAAAATTGAAACCGCAATGTGTTATTTTGCTATCAGCTCGTTTGCATATCACGTATACTCCAAATTTCGAACAAATGTAATTTAATGTTTACATAATATTTATGGAAAAATATAACAAAATTAGTTCTAAAAATGATAGACATATCACTTTTTCATTCAAACGAGTATTCTACAAAATCTTTCTAAATCTGTTTTTTTTAATTTACTCTGTTAGGTTTCGAGAAAAATGTAAACACGTTGAACTTTATAGTGAAAATGGATTTAACACGGTCTTCTTCGGCCTCATCTAACTATTCATAGCAGCTGGCTTAATCTAAAGTTGCAAATAACAACTTTTACCTAACTTTTCAAATAAAGCTCTAAAGTATGACGGAGGACGTTGAAAGTGTATTATAATTTTGTTAAGGTGGCTATAATTTACCTAGTGTATCTAATTCTTAAATAAAAGTTCTAAAATTTGTTATTTCGTTCAGAAGGACTTATCGTTGTGTCAGTTTTGATGTAGATCAAGTAATTTTTTTCTATATTCTGTATTTTATTGTCTATATTCCACATTTTATTGTCTATATTCTATATTCAACATTTTTTAACAAATTGTCACTGATTGGTGAAAATCTCAAAAAAAAAAAATTAATATTAATTATGGTTCTTATATGTAATGAAACATAAAATCTTCTTTCTTCGCTGCAGCTGTTCTGTATTATACTTTAAAATAAAGCTTTATCGAATCTCACAAATACACTTGGCATACGATATTCTGCCATGAGCTGTGTGTAGTTAACATTACTTCACCATCAGATAAGATAATTGGAAATTAGAAGTTTAATCCATTGTTCGGATGAAGATAGTACTTTTACTTCCTCTCTTATTGGGCATACAAATATTATCGGTGTCAATATATACATGTTCAATTACGTTTAGTTCTATTACTTAAATTGCCACTATTGATTCATTGTGCCTGCGAACTTTAAGGTAAAAACAATAAATTTTTGGATAGAAACTTAGATTAGCTCCTAGTAAGGAACTAATGCAAATTTCTATACATCTAGCTTTCGTGGAGAATAAAAATATACAGGGGTGTAAAACTATGGCTTAAAGACCGAAAGTGCAAGATGAACAGAACTTACTACACATATTTCGTTCTTTTCAAAAAGTGTTTAAATTTGTATTGAAATTTGCATATTTCGTTATCTACTTCAAAATCTATGTTATGTAGAAAGAAAACTTAATGTATTTATGCAAGAACTGTAAAAATCGTAAGTAATCAAACTGTGAAAAATAAAGATTTTCATAACGTCAAGATATTTTATTAACTTAATATCTAAAAGAATCGCCAACCCTTTTATTTTAGCCAATTACTTTGAAAACGGCTGAACCAAATTCAAAGTCAAAATATTTAAAAACAAGGTGTTTTATAAAATGTGTGAAACCAGCATTCATCTAATGTGTATAAAATCAACATCCAACATTGACCGCTAGCTAGCTAGCTTGCACGTGTGCAAGCTAGCTCCATCTTGCATTGCGGCATGCTAACTCAAATTGCTCCCGTGTCAGCTTCTGACAAAAAGAAACGGGTTTCACCCAACTGCTTTCTTTTTAAAATAATTTACATCAATTAATAAATATTAAAATTGATAAAAAATGTACATAGAATAAGAATAAAAGTTTATTTTTCCCCTCATATAAAATACAATAAAAATTAGATGCTTTCCTGGAAAATGGGAGAACACATTTTCGAGACTGAAGACCAGCTAGATATTTTGGACAAAATGTGTATATTTCGATTTTTAACTAGAGCCAACTGGGTTTGCAAATGACCTTGCCAAATAGCACGGGGTTGTAAAGTGTGGACACGACTTTTTAAACAAAAAATATTGAATATATTTGGCGTTAATTTTGTAATAATTCATGAAAAATCAAACTTTTTTGTATATCTTAGGTCTGCAGAACATTTTGTTATTTGGTTGATTCTTTTATTTGGGTGGGTATACTCTCAATATGGACGAATATATTCTTAAATTTAATTAGAATTTGACCATGGAAATGGAAAGTAAACCTATAAAGCTCCTAAATAATATGTAATTCATATTATTTAGGAGCTTTATAGGATATGATATTGTTCTAATGGTAATTTAATATTAAAATTAAAAGAATGAATAATGAACTTTTGTACTGGTCCACTAATGGTCGACTAAAGTTAATAGTTTTACAAATTTTGCAGGCTTGTCATTTTTGTACATACTCTTTTGCCATATAATACCCTCTAAAGTTTAATACCACTAAGGCGACGTGAGTTTGTCCTATAGTAAAGTCAAGGTTTAATGATGAAGTGAAAAAGGTGAGTGGTTTTCAGCAGTCTCGACGTATGAAAGAAAGTGACAAATTTAATATGTAGGTAAGTATATACAAATATACACAGAGGCATGAAGCAACTGAAATATTAACAGATAGATAGACAAGCATGTCGAGGTTTAAACAAAGGCACGACAAAACTAAAATGTTAGTAGGTAGGTACGTAAGTATGTGAGGAGAAAGGAGGCAATGTGATTTACACATTCATATGTGTGAATGAATGTATTTATGTGTGTGTATAAAGGCACGGATATTATTGAATATAATGAAGGTATCTGTATTCCTTAAAAGCCCAAGAAACTATTTCGATTTCAACAAGTGAAATTTTATTGGATTCTCCTAAGTTCATGATATCTTGGGTAACATAGGATATCGTAAATATTCAAAGTAAAATATTTTACCTAGAATTTTAACCGACTCCAAAAAACTACCGAACAAAAATTATTAAATTAGGAAAATATAAGAACTTAGTTAGAACTTGTGTGGCAGAACGTCATTTTAAAACATAAATACATTTGCAAAATTCTGCTCTTGTTAGCTTTTTGAGAAATGGGCCCCACCATTTCAAACTTGAAAGGGGGAGGGGGGTTTCAAGAAGGGGGGTTCTTGAAGGAGGGTTCAAACTTGAAAGTATTGCAAAAGTATCTTATGAGCTATTCTAAATGTAAAGATAACAAATTACCCGCCTGAAGATATTGTAATGCATCGAAACTTAGGTCGTGGTAAAGAATTTAAATAAAGTAGAAATAATACTACATCGTATAGTTTTACTTAGTTGAGAAAAATTTCATAAAATCAAATATCATAACAACAAAGGATAGTTTTTAAAACCTGAGGATTTAATAATAATGTAATAATATGATATTTCAGTTTGCAAAGTTATATTATTTTTAAATTTGATTAATAGCATCAATCTACAATTAAATACGCACCATCATAGAGAAATCAAATTGTTTCATTGAAAGGCTATTGATAGAAAGGTGATAGTGCGGTCTATTCAAAGGGTAGTTATAATGGTCTCAAATATATTTTTTTCATAATTTTAATCTTCAGATATGTACTTATTACATCTTCAGAAATGTACCGAAAAATATGCAAAAAATTAGTTCCTCCCTTTATTTTCGAAACTCATTAATCTAAAACTATGAAAAAATATAGGTTTTTGTAAGTCCATACAAAGCTTTCAGGGAAACAATAGGGATTATTCTAGATGACAATTTTTTAAAATTTTCCCCATGTTTCTATGCTTATGAAATATATAGTATTATCTATTTTCACCAATTTTCTCAACAAACATGCCACATAGAAACATAAAAGTTGACATAGTACTATAATCTTATTAACCCACATATTTTTCATTTGTTTTTTAACCCCAAATTTTTTTAAAATATTTCTATGAAAATTAAGTAAATAAAGGTCTTAAAAAATATTATATTAACATTTTGTACATCATGTGTATTAGATATATAAAATGAAAAAAAGTCTTCATTGAAATGATTTGAAAAACATGTTATGTGGAATAAAAAATATATTTTTTTAAATTTTCGATTTTAAAAAATATTCTAATAAATGAAAATGGTACACACCATTATTTCCTTAAAGCCAGAAATCATAAAAAAACAGGGCTGATAAAAACTGACTAGTAGATTACAGGAAAGCAATTATCTTATATTTTAAAGTTTTATTTTTACGCCCGTGAAAAATATAGGATATCATACGTTGCGATATAATTACATGTGCAAAACTTATATTTGTAAATGGTTTAATAGAAGTACTATGCACGTTTATGTTTATATGTTTATAAGTACCAAAATGTGTACAGAATCATCGTACTACGACTTCTACTCATACTAGAGTTATTTTTTTTTCCTGAAACTCTATCTGAAACGTATTTTTATTTTCCTTTACTATGTATAAATTTTTAATCTGTCTGAATTATACCAGAATTTCGGCGTGAGAAAAAGGGATGCGTAAACACACATCTTTTATAAGATACTTTTGAAATACTTTCAAGTTTGAACACCCCATTTCTCAAAAAGCTAGCAAGAGCAGAATTTTGCAAATGTATTTATGTTTTAAAATTATGTTTTGCCACACAAGTTCTAACTAATTTCTTATATTTTCATAATTTAATCCTTTTTGTTCAATAGTTCTTTGAAGTCGGTTAAAATTCTAGGTAAAATATTTTATTTTGAATATTTACGATTTTCTATGTTACCCAAGATATCATGAACTTAGGAGAATTCAATAAAATTCCAATTGTTGAAATCGAAATAGTTTCTCAGGGCTTTTAAGGAATATATATATACTCTCATTATATCCAATAATATCCGTGCCTGTATACGCACACATAAATACATACATTCACACATATGAATGTGTAAATCACATTGCCTCCTTTCTCCTCACATACTTACGTACCTACCTACTAACATTTTAGTTTTTTTGTACCTTTGTTTAACTGTACATCCTTGTCTATCTATCTGTTAATATTTCAGTTGCTTCATGCCTCTGTGTATATTCGTACATACTTACCTACATATTAAATTTGTCACTTTCTTACATCGTCGAAATAAGTCAAACAAGTCCAAACTTAATGAATTTACTCCTTACTGCCGAAACGTATCTACCACCTTTTTTACTTCATTATTAAATCCTGATTTTACTATAGGAAAAATTTACATCGTCTTAGTGGTTTTAAATTTTAGAGTGTATTATCTAACGAAAAAGCATATACTGAAATAACAAGTCTGCGGAATTCGTAAAACTATTAAATCTAGTCGACCATTAGTAGGCCAGTACAAAAGTTTATTCATTCTTCATTTTTAAAATTTTAATATTAAATTGCCATTAAAATAATTTCATCCAAACCCGACCGCGGAACCTCTATTGTTGAGGAGCTTCATGGGATGTGCTTTTCATTTCCGTGGTCAAATTCTAATTAAATTTACTTATATATTCATCCAACCCAAGAATATGCCCACCCAAATAAAAGAAAAGAATCAACCAAATAACATATGTTCTGCAGATCTGAGATGTACAAACAATTCAGTTGAATTGGGAACCACTAACTTTTTGAAGTCGGTTAAAATTACCTTTTTCTAAAATTTACCAATAAAGGTTTTCTCACTCGGAAATACTTTAATATTAAAGTTTTGTAATGACTAAACTGCAAACCTTGAAAATATCTCAACGTTATGTCGTTACATTTAATAACATGGTGATGATCAGGAAGTAAATTACAAGAAATTTATTTCATCACTTATATAACTTCGCTTAATCTCAATTTATAAAGCCGATTTTCTTTCTGCTTTTCTCTGCGTCATACATTTTTCTCGATATAATATTTTAAATTAAACACAGAGCTTAATATTATGTATACATCTAAGGGATGAAAAATATGTTGTAATTGATCTAAATCGTTGAAAACTTTTTGTAATAAAGTAATTTTTTTATCTATTTTTAAATTCAATAAACAAAATATTTGGAAATAAATTAACTTTTCCATACTCGTTTATATTAGGTTAGAATTCAAGGTAAAATACAAGATGCATATTATCACATAAATTATTTAGAAGTTTATTCTTTTATGTAGAATTTACGGAATGGATTTTAACAAAACATTTATTGATCATTAGCAATTAATTTAAGATATGAATGTGAGGGAAAATACATAAAAGTATCGTAATTTTATCTCACCAACAAAACTCATCAACAAAATCTTCATACTTACAACTACTATCATCGAAAAAAGGAACCAACGAAGTACCAGTCGAAAAACCACAAACTTCGCAGAGGAACCCCGAAAATTTGTCAAACCGGAAAACATAAAATATTGCCAATCTACATCAACTGAGTCAGCATCATAACAGTTCTCATCTACTAACATAAGAAGGTGCATCGAACAGTCAACGCCAACAGCGCGTCTCTCTCAAGAAACTACTTCAAATCCCAACAACAAATGTGGACTACGCATCTCATAATTCTGTAAGCCTGTAATTTACTTATAATAATTGTATTTTATAACTCTTTTACTATTATAATTTGTTAAATAAATTTTCAAATCACATGATCCGAATCACACTATCAACATTTAACAATTTATTTCGTACTGTTTAAGTCAATTGTTAATTTAATTAATTGGTTTTAACTAGTTTTTTTTATTATTATTATTATTTTTTACATACTGTTTAACTAACTTTACACTCCACAAGGTCGTATTAAATAAGTCAAGTTGTACCACGTTATAATTAATTGTAACTAATCGCGTAATCTATTTGTACCAAAATATGTCTCGAGACGAAAGAAATGTTAGAAGCGCCACAGACGCACAGTCGAATATAGAGAATATTCCCCTTAGCATAATCTTACAATTCATCAAACCTTACGATGGCTCGCGCCAAAATTTAAACGCATTTCTCACAAATTGCACAAATGCAATAAATCTAACAACCCCTCCTCAAGATGATATAGTTTTTAAATTCATACTCAGCCAACTACAGGGCAAAGCAGCAATCGCGTCTTCCTTTAAGGAATTCGAAAATTGGGCTTCATTGAAAGAATTTCTGAAAAATCAATTCGGGGAACGCAAACACTACGCCCATCTTCTCACAGATTTACAAGCTTGTAAACAAGAGTCTCACGAGTCCATAAGTCAATTTTCTCTGCGCGTTGAGACGTGCCTCTCCAAACTTTTGACCGAGGTAACCATATCCAATAATGTCAAGGGGGAACTCAAGGGTCGATTAGCGGCAATGGAAGACCTGGCCCTAAATACTTTCATTATGGGTGTTCACCCACAGATTTATAACGTAATTCGGTGTCGAGATCCCAGAAATTTAAATGAAGCAATAAACCTCGCCGATCTAATCACCCACTTACGGACAGAAACCAAATTTTAATTTTAAACCCCGCGTAAATTTCATAAAAGAAGACGACGACTCTTTTAATACAATAGGCGTCGACACCATCGATAATTTAAAAGAATAAATCCACCAAGGTGTCATGCGAGACTAACCTTTTCCAAAATCGATACCCACTTAAATAATTCAAATAAGACCAACGGACAGGGTAACCAGCCCCAAACTCACGGTCAATCAAAAAATAATTCAAATAAGGCCAACGGACAGGGTAACCAGCCCCAAACTCACGGTCATTCAAAAAATAATTCAAATAAGGCCAACGGACAGGGTAATCAGTCCCAAACTCACGGCCAACTAAACACAATCCAGATAGTTAATGAACCCCAATCTAATAATCATAAAATTATGAAAACAAATAAAACGAACACATCCAACACTTCAACTACTCTCACTACACACTCTACTAATACCGTTTCTAACGAAAGAAATAATAATAAAATCACACAAAATATCGATTCACAAACAGAAAATTCAAACACTTCCGAAATGGTATAAGAAATCGCTTCCAACCACTCCAAAAAACGTTTACAGTATATTACCTTAAAAACAACCCTGTCTTCTCACCCCTTATCATTTTTAGTAGATACTGGTTCATCTGTATGTTTAATAAAAAAATCTTCAATACAAACTTTGCCTACTCTAAATTTAAAGAAAATAAAATTAAAAGGTATCGATACATCTAACGAAACTACCAATACCTTGGGCTCATTCGATTTACAATTATTTCCGGAAAACCAACCAGGAAAACCATATAAATTTCACGTAGTTGACAAAATTAATTTAGATTACGATGGCATTTTAGGTAACGATTTAATGACAGACTCAGAATGCATCATTGATTATAATACTAGTACACTAAAAATATATAATTCTAGTATACAATTGCAATTCACCGAACCAATGTACACCATTCCTCCCCGCACTGAAACAATAATTGAATGTTCGGTATTCAATCCCGAAATTAAAGAAGGCATAGTACTCGATCAGCACATTTCCGAATCTCTTCTCATAGCAAATTGTATAGTCCAAGTAAAAGGTAATAACCGGGTAAATATTTCTGTCGTGAATACTTCTGAAAAATATGTTTCAGTCAATTCCGATTTAAAATTACACCTCACCCCCCTGAAAAATTAAACCTGCTTATCAATTAATACAAATTTTTCCTCGCCAACTCACTCAACGAACTCACTTCAACGCACTAACGATGTTTTAAATCTATTCCGAATTTTGCATCTAAATAACGAATAAATTAATTCCTTATACGATGTATGTTCTCATTATTCCGATATATTTCACCTGCCTTCAGACCAATTAAGTAAAACCAATGCCGTTGCGCATGAAATTAGGACAACTTCAAATATACCAATCCATACCAAATCCTATAGATTTCCCGAATGTCACAAACAAGAAGTGAACGATCAAATAAATAAAATGTTGAATCAGGGTATAATTAAACCCTCTATGTCACCATGGTCATCTCCTATTTGGATAGTTCCCAAAAAATTAGACGCCTCAAACGAAAGGAAATGGCGAGTAGTTATCGACTTCAGAAAATTAAATGACATCACTATTGGCGATTCTTACCCGATACCTCAAATTTCCGAAATACTCGATCAATTAGGCAAGAGTAAATATTTTTCAACCCTCGATCTCGCTTCAGGGTTTCATCAGATACCCATGTCTACTGAAGACGCTCCGAAAACCGCATTTAGTGTTCTTCAAGGACACTTCGAATTTACGCGTATGCCATTTGGGCTGAAAAACGCGCCTTCCACCTTTCAGCGACTCATGAATTCTGCTGTCTCTGGCCTTCAAGGCCATCGATGCTTTGTCTATTTAGACGACATCGTTATTTATTCCTATGACCTGAAATCACACATAGATAACTTATCTACTGTCTTTGAACGATTACGAAATTTCAACCTTAAACTTCAACCTGATAAATGCGAATTTTTACGCAGAGAAGTCGCTTATTTAGGCCACATAATAACTGAACGGTGTGTAAAACGAATCCTGAAAAAATTAAATCAGTCAATGAATTTCCAATATCCAAATTGCCAAAGGACGTTAAATCTTTTCTTGGTCTCGTATCTTATTATCGAAGATTCATTCCCGACTTTTCAAAATTAGCAAAACCCCTTACAACCCTTCTGAAAAAAGATATGACATTTCTATGGGAAAACGAGCAACAACTTGCCTTCGAAACTTTAAAATCTAAATTAACCTCTGCTCCTTTACTTGCTTATCCAGATTTTACGAAACCTTTTATACTAACCTGTGACGCATCTAATTACGTCATCAGCGCGATTCTTTGGCAAGGGGAAATCGGCAAAGACCGACCCCTTGCATATTCTTCTCGAACACTAATAAATGTGAATGCAATCTCAACAGGACAGAAAAGGAGTTGTTAGCCATCATATTCGGTTGTAAAACCTTCCGACCATATCTCTTTGGCCGTACATTCGATATTGTAACCTACCACCGCCCTCTTAAATGGTTATTTAACCATAAGGACCCAAGTAGTAAACTTCAACGGTGGCGTTTGAAATTAGAAGAATATGATTACAGAATTGTCTATAGAAAGGGAAAACTAAACTCTGCGGCTGACGCTCTCTCTCGTTGCCCTGTAAACACTATTCAACCCGATACTAATATTCCATCTCTAAACCCTTCTGAATCCATAATAATAGAACCTCCCTCTGATCCTGAAAATCTTGATCCTTTAGTTAATGACGATATCCTCGATGAGTCATATTTCAAATTCCTTAAATCCTTATCGGAAAAGTCACACTTCAATACAATCATAATCGAAAACAACGACAGCCTACTGAAAATACAACAACAATCAATTACATTTCCAGTACGCCTAGATTTAGATGAAAGCACACCATATATCGAGGAAATCCTAGGAAATTATGAAAATTCTCAAGAACTCATGAAATCAGAAAGAACACTACACTCTCACGCTACACTGACTTAATCAATAATGAACTAACTAAATTAATAATAAAACATACTATTTGCTATTCACTAAAGTTCATCATTTCGATTCTTCCTCATACACCGACATATTCGAAACTCTGAAAAACTTAAGAAATGAATTACTGATATGTTCTAGTGAACCTATAAAGGAATTAGCAATTTCAGATTTTAGAAACTCCTTCGATAAACACTCATATATAAAACAATATAATATTATATCGTACTTATTCCATAAAACTGATATACGAATACACATATATAAAAACCAAATTATATTCCCTTCACTTAGAGAAATACCCAAAATCTTGAAATAAAATCACGACATTCCCGTCGCCGGACACCTTGGCTCGACTAGAATGTATGATAGAATAAGAGAACAGTACCACTGGAAAAATATGCGAACAGATATTGAAAATTATGTAAAGAAATGTTCCTCGTGCCAAGTAAATAAGGCACTGAGAAAAGTAAATCGCGCACCTATGCAAATCACTAGCACATCTACCGCCCCATTCCAACGATTAGCCCTAGATATAGTGGGACCCTTACCTGAATCCGGAGATACAAAGCTCCAATATATCCTAACACTACAAGACGACCTTACAAAATTTTCAGCAGCCTATCCTATTCGAAGCACCACCGCTGAAGAAACTAGCGAGTACTTAGTACATTTTATATCTTTATTTGGTATACCCAAAACAATCCTCACCGATCAAGGTACCAACTTCACATCAGATCTTTTTAAAAGAACCTGTGATTTCCTAAAAATAAAAGAATTATGAGCATCGCCATATCACCCTCAGACCCAAGAAGCCTTAGAACGTAGCCATTCCACCCTCAAAGAATATTTAAAATCATACATCAATGATAACCAAGATAATTGGTCGAGATACGTTTATACCGCAATGCTAGCTTACAACACTGCCATACACTCAACTACTCACTACTCCCCTTATGAACTATTGTTCGGTCATAAACCATTTATAACTAATTCTATTTACGATACTACCCCTGACGCTACTTACCCCGACTACATAAAAATGCTACAACACCGTCTTAAGTATTCAAGTTGGAGACTACGTCTATCTCAGAAACTACCTCAGGCACTATACAAAAGTGCCAATTCCCTAGTTTCATGTATAGCCATGTATAACCAATAAAGTAACAATCAAATGCCTAAAGCCGAAAACTAAACCTACTAAACTATTGATAAGAGATTCGAACTTTAAACAAATTGCACACATTTTATTAAAAAATAAGTAGGCAATTTTAAAATAAGTGTTGCTGTCCACATTTGACCTCGCTGCTCGCGTAGCCAATCAATATCTTTATTCCTAGCCTTTTTAACTGTATAAATGAAGGTTTTTTCCCCCTAAGGATATTTAAATTTTTGTATCCATCATAAGTAAACAGATTGTAGTCATAATATTACACTATGTTCTTGCCTATAAGAGAGCCTGGATTATTCAATTAATTACTGCTACAAAATCAGGAAATAAATTATTCTCGAGAGAAACACTAAATTAACACAAAATTGGATCAGTACGTTATTTATCGAAATTGCTATGTTTCACCGTTTTTTAAATTATGTTTGGTTTAGAACAAGTTAACATAAACTGCAGTACTCTTTTATTCATTTAAATTATCTAGATACCTGTTAACCTATAAAAACTTTTTTAAGTAAACGTTACAGCCGCAAACCCATGAGTAAGCCTATAGATATGTTTAGGTAAATTTCATAAAATTATACTTATCGCGAAAACCTCAAATTTGAGTTTTAGGATAATTTTACTGCTTTTTAAGCAGTTATGATCCTTAAACATTAAATCTCTAGTCGATCGGGATGAGACTAATACTAGCTTATAATATAAAAACAGCTTAGATTTTTATTTAGACTTACATTTTCCAATCTAAGTTTCGATGGAGACTTAATTGCAATAATTCATGAGATCGGTAACCTTTTACTTTATCTGTGTGGGGAACCAAAGCAAACTCATTACAAAACTAGCACAATCCGCAATATGCTAACACACGTCATCTGTTAAGACTGTGGTAGAATAAAGTGCTGGTTTGTATCTCCTCCGAACTAGTAATTTTTAAGTGGCCATTTTTATTTCAATTGCGTTTGCTCTCATAGTCCATAAAAGGATTTAATCTTAATTATAACTCTCGTCAAGAAGCAGAGGATATATTAACCATCCTTGGTAATTTGTTTAAACAAAGCTAGGCATTAACATGGAATCATGGTACCTAGTAAAAGGCTAAATTGAATAGACGTCCAAAAATGTCAATTGTGTAAAAAAAATTTAAAAAACAAATTCTATCTCTGGGATTTGAAAATTGAAAATTTTGATAAAGGAACAAAACACAATTACATTTAGTTTCAAAATATTTTGTACGTAGTTAATAGATAAGTTCGAAGGTGGCAATTTATATAATAAGATATTACGTAGTCAGCGAATATAAGCCGCTAATGGGTCAGATTCAAAATGCCCATTCACCTTTATTTTGCCTTTAAGCTCATTAGGCCCTGTAACTCGTCCGATGGGTTAAAGCACGGGTAGTCCCTTATAAGCTACCCGTCTGCTGATGGCGCGACTAATAACGGTTAGCGTAATCCGTTAATGAAACAATTCATACATAATTCAGCCTAGCCATTTGCCTAAATTAAGGAGTTTTTACAGCCCAGTCCTTTCGGAAATTTGTAAATATTAGATTTTTTACACTCAGTTGTCAATAGATTTCAATGGCCGTGTTAAATCTTTCAACTTATTCATAAATCATAGAATCAGTGATAACGTTAGTTACTGTATACATTTATTAGCAAGTCCAAGTCGTTGATAATGTTATGATGCTACAATAAATTATTGTTACACGGTTTCTTTTTTATGACTAATATCGATGGAAAAGAAATAGTACATATATAAAATATGCGTATTGTGTTTTACTTTTTACATAAATATTGTATTATCCGTGCCAATTATAATAAATACATTTTATAATATATTTTTTCACCCTTCTCCAAAACACATCAACTTGAAATTTAAAATATATAGATCATACGTATGACAATAAAGTTAACAATAATAACTGAAGGTAACAGAATCTTTTTGTTTTTCATAACCTGATCGGACTAGAAAACGCTCAGTTTAGAAGTACCTATGATTTGCGTATTTGACCCCTCGATATGGGATATAAATAAATAACGTAACGTATAAAATATAATTACTTTCCACCGCCCTAGTCTGTGTCTTAGTCAAGAAGGCAAGGATAATGGACATTAAAAAACTTATAGGCTGTTAGAATAATCCATTTCATTGCGGAGATTAAAAATAATTTAATACCAAAATTTCCTATTAATTTATAATTTTCGTTTTATTAACGTAATGGTATAATGTAGTTAAAAATTAATCATATATCAAGTGTTCACATATTAATCATATATGAAGCGACTGAATCCAGATTTATTTCTCGTATTAATTGTCATAAATTTTTTTCATTCATTTAACTAATAACAATATTCTCCAAATTTTGTGACACTAAAAATAAAACCTATTTTACTTCATTATTTATAAATTTTATACGAAATTAAACTTACCGGCGTTCTCGTCCTTGATTGCCACTACAACTATACTACTAGCAGCTTGTTTGCGTTTTGTTTGGTAAGGTTTCAGGTCTCAGTTCCGTAAGTATAGAGAAGTTAAGAGTAGTCCCGAAAAAGTAACGGACTGTTTTCTAAAGGGGGCTCAGTTAGATACGTCAAGATCTTCCATTGCTTTCAGTCCTTCTTTAAGGCCTATATATATATATATATATATATATATATATATATATATATTTATATGTATATATGTGTGTGTGTATATGCACACATATATATATATATATATATATATATATATATATATATATATATATATATATATATATATATATATATATATATATATATATATATATATATATATATTCGTTTTGACACCATATTTTTATGTATTTTATAGCAGTTCACTTTTGCTGACAGTATAGACATAATCAAACCTCTTCAGATTCAGGTATGATTGACAGATTTTCATCGTTCAAGAGCCAGAGAACCTATTAATTATACGAGTATTATAATATAATATTGCTGGGTATGTTAGGATCGAAACAGCTTTACTTAGTTTATAAGTTTAGATTAAATTAGAGGTTCAAAACAAATACATTATAATGGAAATTCGTTGAACTTATCTAAAGCCCTAGTTTAATCTATGCGAGTGAAGATTTTTTTTAAACTGGTGGGTTTATTTTTATATGAAATTGTTTATTTACTTTTAGGATACGCATAATATTTTTGAAACTGTAGCGGCATAGCCTATTAATATTAATATTTGAAATATTATCAAAGTGTTAATTAAAACGTTCGATATTAGCTAATCGTAAAAGAATAAATAAACTGGTGGGCCAAGTAAGCAAATAGCCTAAATTTTACTGCAGAAAAGGTCAAGTTGCTCAAAATACATTGTTTGAGTCCAATTTGTCACAAACGCTAAATAGCGGTAGGAATTTTAATCCATCGTTTGGTAATTTTTTTTTCACATATTGTATTTAGACTTTCTTTCCATACTTCCACCATTTGCCTTGACATCTCTTCAGATGTATTTATTTATTTTAACCATCACATTTAACTTATTAACATTTTAATGTATAACTAATTGTAGCAATGAAGCTAGTAATATTACAAAATCACAATTCACTTATAATTTCTAAATGAAACTTACCAAAATATCACTTGATTGCCACAAACTTTTGCACGAAATTAACATTAATCTTTTATATAACTTAAGAAACAAACTTTCACATTATTGTAAACTGGAAGCTTTCAAACTTCAAAGATTAAAAGTTAGTTATGTTTTGGATGACCAGAAACTTAGGCATTATAATGTAAAGGTTTTCACTTCGGTATAAGATAGAAACCATATGAAAAATGGAAAGTATGAAAAGTTGATTAAATTTCTACGTAAAAACGTAAAAGTACACATTAGATGAACTATATTTAGAACACCTGAAAATAATAATATACATAGATAATTAAAAGCGATAAGTTCCTCTTTAAAAAGTTAACCTTACAAAGAAATGAGCTAAAGCAGCCTTTTCTTCCAATTTTACTATAGAAATAAAAATGACTGAATTAGAGTTCTGTATCAAGATTTATTGTATATTATATCTGCCATCACATTAAATTTGTATGTACCATGTTACAATCGAGTATTTGTTTATTCGCATCTAGAAATTAGATATACAATATTTGCTTGAACTTATTTATGAGAATATCAATATAGTTGCGAAGCCCTTTAGGTTATGGGCGCGTTTCTAGTATGTGGCTGGAAACTTAGTTGTATCAGAATACTGTGCAACCAGATATTCTTTCCACTCTATGCAAAAATAATTTCTGACAAATTTGCTAAATTAACCTTTTATTCATAATCACACAGCAACAAATATCTCTTATATATTTCAGTCGATTTTTACAAAAATTATTTTGTATAATACACTTTTATACATACCAGTTTTTTATACATACTTTTGTTTATACATACCTTTACATGTTTATATATACCTTTAATACATTGAATATTTCGACAAATTTTCCTTTTAAATCGAAAAAAAAGAAAGAGTTTTGTTGAGAATTGTTTAGTATTACTGAAAGACAATAGGTTAATACTTGAATTGACTAAAGATGAACGATCTCTCATAATTTTCAATTATTAAGTTAGACTAAGCATTTGCACACTTGATTCACTTAAAAACGTCACCAATTACTCCATTACCCATTACAGGACCTGAATTACAAGTATTAGTGTCCTGTATTGAAAATCGGTACTTACTGACATCCATGATTATTTTATAATTTCACAATAATCTAGCAAAATGTACAGTAATTATTCGAACATAGGCTTATGGTACGGACACTTGCCGGTTAGTCTCTTTATTTGTATTTTTTAACAAATTAATTAGCAAAGAATAAATAGAATTCCAAAATTTGAGTAATTTTCAACAGTTTAAGGAAATTTTCAACTTACTTGATGTATGGATATACCGAATTATATATAGTCATAGCATTATGATTGTGTATAATATCATGACTATTTACGATGCGCAACATCGAATCTATGTACTTATTACGTGTTACAATAAAATGAAAAACACTTTGTTTTATAAAGTATTGCAAGATAGTCTGAGACAAAATCTGCTACGTGTAAACTTATAAAGAAATACTTTGTCTCTATATCCATAAAAAAACTGGCAAAATTTAAAAAAACTGGTATTGTACGTTATTCGAAATTAGCAATAATGAAATATTTAATGGCACCACACCGCAGTACAATGATTATGATTCCAATGATGTTATGCCATGAACTTCTTTTAAAAATTATTTCCTATGTACAGTCATAACTTATGTCGATTTCTCAGCTATAAATAAGAAATAACATATGTAGCGTCCGAATGAAAAAATAACGTACTTAACATTACGTATTTAGACAAAAGTAATTGAAAAAGACATCTGTTAATGAGAATGTGCTGAAATTTTTATTGGTACTAAATTAAAATCAGAACTCAAATTAATTCCAAGCTCAAACTTCCCTAAGATACTAATATTGAAATGTTATCTGATTTATTTTTACATTTTCCATTCACATAACAATAGTATGAGAAATTTCAATTAAGCACTTTCTTATTATAACAATCTAGAAATACGAGAAAAATTTGCCAAGATTTTAGCTAAAAAGTTCTTCAATTTTAAATAGAGGATATCGATATGGTAATACGCATATTATCCGATTTCTTATGCACAAACCTATATAAGAAAGCCTAAAATACCTTAAGACATGTAGATATCTATGCTAACTTACATTATGTGAGTTCCGACATGCATTTGGCCTTCTTTTTAGTAATTATATATCATTCTTTGTTGAGAATTGTGGCACTTATCTGTGTGTACTTGTGAATATTAATGGGCTTGTGACTGTCATAGAGGATAGAAGCGTCGTGAATATCAAAGAGAAGAGGAACGTCGACTTAACACCGGTTCTGAAGATAGATTTCTAAAGATATAAGCGATAACACCCCTACAGTCGATCCTATATAACAGTTCCAGCATTTTCGAATTTATTTATGTTCGGAAACAATACTCTACCACAAAAGTTCGAACTGAGTAGTCGTATTTTTAATTATTTCATGCTTTTCAGTGCGCTTCTTATTCGGTTGTCATTTAAAATCGGATATTTCTTTTTATAAAAATGTTTATTTTTAAATTTTAGTGGCTATGTTACTCTCAATACTAATTTAAAATACCTAATCCTCAAGACTCACGATTTAAGGAGGCAATATTCTACAGCGTTAAGACTGAAGAGTTAGAACCCGGAGTTCAGAGGTATAGTACATATACTATACCTCTGAACTCCGAACTCTCTTGAGTTTCAAGTATGCTTGAATGAAAAAAATAGATCTTCAAGTGTCACGGTTGTGGCAGGTAGAATTTTGGCAGTAGCAGGACTGAGGAGCTGCAACCCGGAATTTAATATCAAAATTGTTGGTTGAGACCTACAAAAAAATTACAACAACTTATCCTCAAGTATCACGTTTTAAGCAGGCGTCTCCACAGTATGAAGACTGATGAATAGGGAACCGGATTGACAAGGCAGTACTCGCACAGCGTCAAGACTAAGAAGGCAGAATCCAAAGTTTAGTGGCAGAGTCTTTGTTTGAGATCAAAATAAAACACTATTTTAGATGCTCAAGTATCACAATTTAGACGGACATTACATATGCAGCATCAGGACTGAGTAGTTGGGATCAGAAGTTTGTTGACAATCTATGCTTTAGACTGACAATATTAATTTTAAAAAACAACTCCTTTTAGCGGTTGGTTGAAAAACGGGTACTCTGACTAAAAAATCAAATTGATTCCACAGCCAAGATTACCTTAAATGAAAATTATTTAATATGTAACCTAAGCGATAACACCCCTACAGTCGATCCTGTATAACCTAGATGACACCTAAAATTTTAAAAAATATTTTCTAAAATTAATTTCCTTCTTCAAAAAATTACTTATAAATATTTTTAAGGACAACTACTGAGATGGAGTCCATAAAGATTACTTTATCACCTTGCTAAATTAAAGTTTCCATATCGATCCGTTTTTGAGAAAGATGGTTGTGAAATATAGACAGGCAGGCAGAGTACAGGTGATATTTTCCGTTAAATCCGTTAAATTTTCGATTAACGTATCCGTTAAATTTTCGCTTGATGTTTATAAAAGGAGACAACGGCTATTCTGTCTATCGCTCAGAAAAATCCAGATATAAATAAAATGATATCCTGTAAGAAGATTTGCGCATTCCGTTAAATAATCACAGCCAACACATTAACATGAAAGCCCATTTGAGCGAAAACAATGATAGGTATTTCCATAAAAACTACTCATGTTGGAGAAGGAATATTCGTTTTTCCAAGAGCAAGTGTGATGATACTACATAAATTAAACCAGATAATAGATTAGGTAGTTTACAAATTAGAACATCTGTTAACCGATATATTTCGATATTAAAATATCTTATAAATAGATTATCCTTGGCTTTGCTCAAAGCCAACTGTATCTCCCAGAAACGATACTACAATCAATAAAATAAATACGACAAATTAAGAACTAATGTAAAAGTCAACTACTTCCAAGAATTCATAAATTCGTTAAATCCTTCTGGCCTGCTCCTACATGACTTTAAATTAAAGATCGGTACCCCAATGATGCTCCTATAGAATTTAAACCCACCTAATTTATGTAATAGCACTAGAGCGTTGATAAACGATTTTCGAAACAACGTCATCCAGGCGACAATTTAAATAGGCCTACAATCGGAAAAAAAACAGATATTCCGTGCGTTAATACTTATGATCTGTATCTGCCGATTCTTTTTAAATATTTGCAGTTCCCGTTGAAAGTGTCGTTTGCTCTCACTACAAGTAGGTTTTGAGAAAGAAATATTTCTCTTATCGCTAATTATATGTCGGATTATCTAGACTGAAAACTACAGAAAACCTATATATCTTGCTAGAAAAAGATTAAAAAAAAACATGAAACGTAATATACAAAGAAGAGCTAACTAATCAGCATACGTACTTTTAAAACGAATAAAAAATCAGTCCACGCGGACGGATTCGCGGGTTGCCGCTGGTATGAAATAATTTCTATGGGAGTACAATGGTTCTATATTTTCACCATAAAAGAATTGGAAATATCGATTTTACTGTTATCTTTTTGTTTGTTACAATAGACGATTATATATAATTATAATTGATTAATGGAATGGATGGAAAAATCCAGAAACGACCGTCCATGAAGGGAACAAAAAATTCATGGTTTCTATGACCTTTAGTTGACTTAACTGGTTTCAAATGATCCATTATTGTTAACTAAAGGAATATTCGATCATTGTAAACCTGTCTCAATTAGCTGATCGGCATTGATCATCTTTATCAATTTTACGGCACATCACTTTAAGGTATATTGACATAGGTGAGCATAATTTTACAAATGATATTCAGTAATTCCAGAAAATCTTTTTTGTGATTATGAATCCGGTAATGGATGTAATTTATTTGGCTCATAAAATACTGCTACATTTAATATTTACTACCTAGATTCAGTTAAGCTTTATTATTTTGATAAATTTCTCTTAGTAAAAATACTCGGCGTCATTGTGGCTACTAAACAGAACTTAACCGTTGTGGCCGGGTAAGTTGTACCCATGTGCATTATTGTACACTGAATCAAGCTTATGTCAACATTAGTTTTCTATATTAGGGAAATAGGTAATTATAAACATTATTTATAAAAATTAAACATTTATTTATCATAAAATGAGCAAATTATCATCAAATTAGATCTTCTTATTCTGCGATTATTTTTTTAGAACGTAACTTAAAAATATATTCAAAAACAAAAAATAATTAATATTTAGAAACAGAACATAAAATTTCCTTTAGTACATAAACATGAAATCAGGAACTATATATAACAAAGCTTATTTATTACTAACATACTGACTTATTCGATATCGAGATCAACGCAACTTTGGCATAATGGAATAATGTGCTGCATACAAATAGGCTTGTTACACTTATTGCAGTTATGCCTAGTTTTTTTGTCTTTGGCAGAAGGACAGTGTTTGCATCTCCTGTATGTTTTTGAAGTTTTATTAGGAGGGTAGGTCATAACTTCACCAACTTGTTCGTGAATACGTTTACGTAAGCCTCTCAGTAAGTTCTCCATATTTTTTCTCACGCGAAGATGACCTTCAAGCATTGATAGACCGAGTTTTCTAAGGAAATCACGTCGGTTTGTTTTCGAGTTATTATTTTCACGAAAAATAATCACGCTATTTATTGCAGCTACATTCATGACCGCATAAAATACTGTCATTGGCCAGCGTTTAGTTTCGAGATACATCATAGGTAGCAGAGAGCTCATCAACCACATCGACGCCAGTTTTCGTAGAATTATAGAATGTGATTATCTCTGGTTTCCTTTTTTCACCACTAGCAGGATCAATGTTTTGGTCATGATGAAGGGAAGACAATACCAGCACCACTTTAGACCGTTTAGGCATGTAGGAAATAAGCGTCATATCTTTTTGGAATGCAAACTGAGTGCTGTATACTTCTTTTCTTTGCGTGGTTATAAAGTTTGGTGGGATTTCTTTTTTGTTTTTACGTAATGTACCTGTAGATGTTAGTTTATGATTTTGTTGCAAATGTGTTATCAGTCGAACGCTCGTGAACCAGTTGTCAAATGTAATATTTCTATTACTTTTAGAGATAGGCTGCACTAATCTGTCTACAACATTGAAAGCTTTATTGCTTTGCAAAAATGGCCCATCAGGCTGCTTACCGGGATAAATTTCAAGGCTGACAGTGTAAAAGTTTTTTGCATCAACCAAAGCATAAATTTTAATGCCATATTTCGCAGGTTTATTCGGGATATATTGACGAAATGAACACCTGCCGCAAAATGCTTCCAGCTTTTCGTCGATTGTAAGATACTCATTGGGAGTATAAGTATTTTCACAGTTCGAGACAAAATCGTCAAAAATATATCTAATTGGAGCCAGATTGTCCAGTCGCTTCCGCTCTTGGCGTGTTGTTGCATCATCAAAACGCAAACAGCTTTGTAAAAAGTAAAAACGCTGCAAAGACATAGCAGTACTAAAAATTTCCACACCAGTACCATCGGTTCTCTACAAGTCACTCAAATTTTGGCGATTAGAAAGATTTAGTCCGGCTAAGTATAACAAGCCAAACAAAGCTAATAGTTCGTCTATAGTTGTCTCTTTCAATAAATACTGAAGCGATTGTTCATTGTTAGACAATTGTCTCTGTTTAATCTTAGCATTAGTATGACGAAGTATTTGTTCCAGCATATTATTAGTTATAAAGCGTCTCCAACACTCTATTTCAGTCTTATCATTTTGCGCAATAAGCTTTACCCCAGGTTTTTGTAATATTATGTTTTCTGACCTTGTGCGAACGTTGGTCCGAGGTGGTTGCGAAGATCATTTGGTGGAATTGTCTTTACCAATATAAAACTGCCGGTTACTTGTTGAAACAATCGCTTCTTGCTCATCATCACTGCATTCTTGTTCCGTATCACTGCCTTGACTTCACTCTGAAAGATGGTCGCTTTCACCCTCATCGTCTGAGCTGCATTGTTCATTGTCACTAACGTTAGCTTGTTCAAACAAGGCTAGGAGTCGACTTTGTTCCTTTTCATAAGACATAGTTCATAAAACTGTGAAAAACGATATGCAATTTATCAATAAACAATAAAAAACAACAAACAAACTGTCTATATAAATGTTACATAGCCATTGTGGCCTGGTATAACTTACCCGCGCGCTCTTTATATACGTGTAAACTTCGTCGACGCCGCAGCAACACTAAATAGACAAGTGAATACGCGAAAAGAGGTCAACAACCGCAGCTACTGTAACGGACAATTTACGCGCGAATTTTGTTTTAAAGTTATGACTGTCTTAAAATGCGTCGGGTATTAGATACCCAGCAACAATGACGCCGGGATAACAAAGTTTGCAGTAAGAGTATCACTTTTAAATTTAGGTATAGATTTTTGAAATTTTATAGGAAGAAAAAAACGAAGGTCTCTCGAATTTAAATTGAAACAAAGTGAATATGTCGATTTTAAATGTCACAGGTCGCTGTGGATACAAAGAGGATTGGTCTGTTTGAGAGCAGCCGTGTTAGGTGTGCTGCTTACTGCCTGCGTATATACCCATAGTATGAACATTCATGAGCATAAACGTTAATAATAATTTAAAAAATTTTCGTAAATTGTGCGCGAATATCTTTCAATATGCGAATATTCCTGGAATATAATAATATATTACATAATTACACATTTATTTAATGTGTTTAGGCATGTGGAAGAATATAATAACAAACAGTTCAAAACAAACTAATAAGAACAAAACCTATTGGGATAGAAATTAGTAGATACTGTAATAAATAAGACTAATTGACATATTAACTCGAATAAATATAATTCAAACTAGTGATTAGTTGTGCACCACCAGTCGAAATCTATGAACTCATTCCTGCAGCAGTCGACGGAATAGAAAAAATATCATATTTGATTACATCTTGGGATACTGCATTCAATATTGTAAGTGCATGAAAAACAGGTGTATGATGTATGATGTATGATTCGTGCGCGCTTAAGGCAGGTGAAATAAACTAGCAGTTAATGCTCCTGGTAGTAATCGCTACTAAATTTAAGATCGGTGTGTAATCAATGTTACGATCGAAGTTTAGTCTATAATATATAGTTAAAGACGAGAGTCTATAATCGCGTTGTTTTAATTCTCATTCGTGACCCGCTTTACTAAATTGAAACCGACATATCGTCATCGTCCAGTACAAGTTTCATGAATTTGATACGCTGTACCACTGCAGCGTCATGACTGAAGAGTTGGAAACCGGAGTTTAGGGAAATGCCTCTATATGAGAATCAAAATATTAATTTAAAATAAAAAAATCTATAAGCCTCACGGTTTGAGCCAATCGTACCTTCGCTACATTACGGTTTGCGGATGAAATGCTAAATTTATTATCATAATATATTACTATATATACTAAAGACATGTAAATTTTCACGAGAACTGGTTAAATAAAGAAGTTAAAATATCGATCACAAAAATGGACTGTGAATTAAAATGATACCGTTTAGCACTGAGATTGAAGAGTATGAAGGAAAGTTATTAGTAGACATAAGAGTACATTTAAAAGAAGAAAAAATGAAGATAACAGTTTAGTAATATAAGTAGTAATGTAAACGTAAGGCACGCAAAACACGACAAACCCAAGAAAACATTGTTGAAAGAAAAGAACACTTTTAGCTCATTTGTAAGTTTCTACTAATATATTTATTTAAAAAAAATTTACAAAATGTATGAAGGATATTTTCAATGAGAAGATAGTTATTTCAAACAGATGCTCGAAATTGACAACAGATAGTAATCCATCCATCAAATTAATATGCAGTAAATTTACAAAAAAGATTGGAACAGTCTTTAAGTACTTAATTTTTTGAGAATGATATGTGAAAGCCGAATTGTGAAACATAATTTTAATACAATTAAATAAAATGTGATAAAATACGGATATGTTGGCCAAAATTTAACCGTGAAGTAATTTTTTCATTATTCAAAGGAAAATAAGCATATCATGTATATGTTTATATAACATCTATATGCTGCGAAATAACTGAAGAATAAACCTACTAACCGTTTAAAGCAAGACTTATCGTTGAATCGTGATTGATCGAGTGAGAAGGAAAACAGATTGCTTGTTATGGAACGCACAAGCAAGATTTAGGCAAAATGAGGATACTAGATATGCTTTATATTCAGGTTTGTTACGTAGAAAGTTTATTGCAAGTCCATTATGGCATTAATTTTTAAGACAGTGGTAATAATTGAATCCCATTATTGGAACGCAAATTCCCTGACTGAAGTTTTGTGAATATTTATATCAATTGATTCAAAATATCACTATCGTTTCCTCTCAATTTGTATATTGATAATTTTGTAAATAAGGTTCTTAACGAGGAGACATCAATTAAATAAGTTAAAAAAAATTTCTATTTAAAGAGAAATATTACAAAATGTAATTAAAAACTCTTATATAAATTTAAAACAAAATTTTAAAAAAAGTGAAAAATATAATTAACTTACGTTTGGCGCAATAACTAAAATATATCAATAAATTTATTTAAGTAGGTACTTTATTTGTAATAAAGAAAATGGTTTTAAAAAATGAAGACCTATGTGGAAAAAAAAAATGTTCCAACATAATAAATGTGTCTAAGAAGATAAAACACTTCTGTGATATGAAGCGGATATATTCTACGGGATATGAATTTTTTAAATCCAGAATTTTACAGAAATAGGAAAATCATATAACAAACTCAGTATGAAAATCTGTACATCAATAATGAGAGCAAGTCTGGCATGTTATGATGGAACGATTTGCGTTCTTATCGCCCTTACCTAACGTAGCTTGACGAAAGATTGCATGATGATAATTTTAGAAGCACCAAGATTTCAAAAAATTATAAGCTAATATATTTTAAGAAAGTGATGTAAAAATTAAAATAACTTAAAGACAATAAATATTTGAATCCAAAAAAGCGATCAAAATATCACTTTTACAATATTTTGTGATTTTTTTATAAATCGTGCTTCTTATTTTTTGATATTCAACTTACTTCCATACCCAGGTTTATCCTTGTGGAACAAAATTCTTTTTATTTTTGCTAGAAGAAATTGCTTAATTTCTTCTAAAATATGTTTTTAAAACCAGTCATAGCAAAATATATAATCACAGCAAAATATAATTGGTCTTACTGCATTTGTAACGAATAGCGTAATTGATCAAGTAACGAATAACAGAATATTATCATGATATTTTTCTTTTGTATATTTGTGATATGGAATTCGGATCATTTTTTATGATTTCAGTAACCTTAACTAATACTTTATAATATTTTGATTATGAATGTAATAACAGAAAATGAAATGTAAGCGAATATTGAAAGTAAGTGACGTTTGTTAACGAAGTTGAACTTTCTGCCACAAATTTCTTAAAATAGTTACTAAATCTCTGAAAGCGACGATCCATCGATCAGAGCATAGTTTAGTGATTTCATTCAGATAACAAGCGCCGATCAAATAGGGAGCTTAAACAACTACGCGATAAAGGAACTTCAATTAAACTTATCCAAATCCCCTCTTTAAACAAGGCAATTGAACTTTCCTTACCAACGGAAACTTTTCCAACTTAAGCACTTAACATATCATATAACTTGAAACTTATAACTTAACGAAAGTTGTTAAAGATCTTATCTACAGATAACGTTACTGTCGTATATGTACTGTTATACCCCTGCTCTGTTAGCAACAACATTAATGTTTCCTGACGCAATCATTTTGTATAAAGCTCCATTGCTGAGCCAGCATTATCATAAGAATCTCTTTATTATACCACCATCACGCAATCACTTCGTAGAATGATCCACTGTTGAATCAGTACTTTTATAAAAAGATTTTGTTCTACCTTGACGCAATAACTTCGTGGAATGATCTACTGCTGAGCCAGAACTTCCATAAGAAACGCTTTGTTTTACCACCCTGACGCAATCACTTTGTAGAATGTTCTATTACTGAGCCAGCATTTCTACGTCTATTTAAACCGTATACGTAATACGTAGACCCAGCTCAGTCAGTTTCAATTCTAATTTACTTCAAGCCAGTTCTAATTCAAGCTCAGTTCCAGTTTCGTCTCAGTCTTTTTATTCCCAAGTGAACTTTATTAAAGTTATTCAAGTAAAGCCATTTAAAGTGAAGGTATTTTGAACTAAAACTATTAAAGTGTTAATTCCTAAACCAACATCGGTCTGGTAATGCCAATACTGTTATTGTGTAATCATTATTAATATAAATTAATAATGATTATACAATAACAGTTTAAAAATCAACTAACTGTTTAATAATAGATTATTTAAATAAATTTCACTTTTTTATTAACATTTAAGGAGCTATAACAGTACATTTAAATGTAGAAAGTAAACCGGATAAATATACAGATCTGGTTAAAATAATTTGAGTCAAAAATTTTAATTTTTAATTCATTAGATAACTACTTAGTTTTAAATCCCATATTAGCTAAAATTTTCATTAAGTCTAAAAAATCGTTACAAACAGCTGCTTAAAATTTTTATTTATTATCAGTATTTAAATCTCTATTAACTAAAAGAGCACTAAATTATAATTAAATAACTCATTTCCACAGATTGTAGAAGAAAATCAAAAAATAAAATAAAATTCCTATGACAGCAAACTATCGAACATAAACTGCAAATTTGACATTCAAATCAACTGGAAATATTGCTAAGTTTAGGAAATTAGCTTTTTTTGAAGTATTTTATCTGATATAATTTTTTGGACCTGGAAAATAATGAAGAGATCTAACTGCCAAAAAGAGTGAACTTCGCCGTAATGAAGCAGGTGGATTATCATCGATTGTGGCAGTAGTTCTCTCTGGACTAATGGGGACCGGCACTATATGTTGATATGTCAAGTAAAAGTATTTACTTACGTAAATGTAATCAAATGTTATAACAATATTCACTTTGATGCTCTAACCTAACAACCTGTCATTCGTTTCAATGGCAATTTTATGCAAAACGTCTAGTGCAATGATGCATTTGCTTTTCCATTTTGTAGTCTCACGGGCAATCCATTTAAAAGACGTTGAAATGTAAATCAACGTGTAGACTTTCACACTCCGAAATACCTCTCTCTAGTGCTTCTAATGATGATGATGGCTCTTAGGATAGAGAAGAGTATTCTAAGAGTCATCAATCAACCTCCTATAAAATGCCCATACTCGAAACGTTGTTTAAGATGGTTTTTACTAAAAATTCGTCTATTATATGTACTTCCTCTTTACCTTGTCACTGCATTCCTATTTTTAAATTGGTATCACAGATAACTTGGCATCGAGAAGAAATTATTTAAATTAAAATTATAAAACTATAGTCCTGATTGACTGACTCATCAACATAGAGCAACAACTTCTAGAATTAAAATACTATGCTGGGATATTAAAACTTTCGTCTTTCGTAGAAATAACTTTGTACGGAAACAGTTACTTTGTTTCATTAATGCGCAATTTGCAAACATCTGTAATTAGTCCGAATTAAAAGCAGACAATTAATACGAATCAATTCTACCTGCATAGAATTCTTCGATGATTTGACATTTACTGAATATTTCTTAAATCATTTTCTATCAATGTAATATTGTATCTGATCGCCTCCTGTCTTTTTAATTTTTACTTGAGTGCAATCAATAGTCTTTATTACTCCTTGGAAATTCTTAATCGCCCTAAATTTTCTTATTATCGTTTCTTCTTCTTCTATAGAAATAGGCATTTTTATAAATAAGTGAGCCTAGTAAACTATAGTACGAGCAAATTTTTCGCATATTCGGCTTACTGTAGGCTGACTTATACTATGAAAATCATCAACGTCATCTTGAACTTGAAAAAAATTGTATCATAAAGTTGGCGCGTTTTAAAAGAAGAATAGAAGTAATATATCCTTAACTCACAGTGTCCTCAACATTTTAAGGCAACCGATACTTGTAATTTATGGGACTTGCCAGCGCCTTCTATAACAATTACCGTATCACTTTCAACTAAATTTAAAATTTACCGAATTTTTTTTTGTTAATTTTACCCAGGCTCCCGATTTTGAACAATTTGCATAATATAATTTGTGACTAAAATAGTGTTCATTTTCAAAAAAGCTTTTCCAATAATGTCCATTTAAAAAAATAATCTCACTGAAGAATTGCAAGTTAATAAAATAAATGTGACGTAGGTCAAAGTTGGGGTTCAATTGATTTAATAAGGCTTTAAAGAAGGTATGAATTGTCATTAACTTTAAAATACTGATAACACCGATTTTAATTTTATTGAATATTTATGAATACTGGTTTTTAATAAACCTCTTTTATACTTTCTATAATACTATATATAATTATAAGATGCGGAATATTTTTATGAATAAGTATGTAAATATTTATTATTTATAATGTTTGCAAGTGGAGACTATGTGGATTAATATAGATACAATTTTAGCTTAGTAACAAAGAGAAAATGTATTTATTTTATCTATTACAAGTACGTAATAAGTTTATATAGAGAGTGGAATTTAAAATGAAGGTTTAATTTAAATTTCCTTGTTTAAATTTTAAAAAACTCTTAATAAATTTATTGTAATTAATTTATAATAAGTAATATACATAGGATTAAACCAAGAACAAAAAAAATCATTAATGATTTCATCTATATTATAATAAATATTATCAGGCAAGAAGGCTCAAGTTTTTAAATATAGTGAATTAGTGTTTTTTGTGCTACATGCAATTGTATATAGTAATAACAAGTCTATATTCTCCAAATGTCTTGAGCAAAAATTGTGCTTTGTATCGGAAGCATATCAGCCAGTGCCAACGTCTTTATTACTTGAAACTCGTTCTCATGCTAGTCATAACAATGATATGGGGTCATAACAATGATATTAGGATAGCGGGTTTTCACAACGCTACCTAACCCAAATGTGGATGATTATATTTAGATGTGTATGTGTAACAACGCTTTCACTGCTCTAGAAGGTAAATTCGCCTCCACCGCTAGATGAGAATAAAAGAGGTTAGACTTAAAATAAAAATATATCGTTTGTAGTGTTAAATTAGAAGTAAAAGGTGTATTTTTCGTTTTACTAATAACTAATAAGATATTTCTGGGCACATGGCAGCAGTAGTATATATTTCCGTTGCATTTTCGAGTCGGTTTTTGTTGTATTATACGCATGCTGTGAAGAATATAGTTTACTTTAAGTTTTACTGAAACTGAGAAATTTTACGGAACTGGAAGAAAAGGGAAAGAATCCTCTACAAAATTCTGTGAATTTCTAATAGTTACTAATATTTCCCTCTAGTACTATGTCATTACTGTGCATATGTGTGTAAACAAGGAAGTAAGAAATTATAATGAACATTTATAGGAAAATAAACTTGTTTTTTTGTATTGAAAAAATAAAGATTTTGAAAAATATCATTTTTAGAAAAAATTTTATTTCCAAGTTGCTAAAAATTTCGAAAGATAAATTTTTGAACTAAGAAGATGTTTAAATGTACGAGTATATAACTCATTATCAAATTAATCAAAAGATATCAAAATTTAATCGACGGTCGTATAAACGAAATAAGATAGCTGATATATCTATATAAGGTAATATGGTGGTTCTGCAATACTACAGGAAATGAATCTCTTTCGTACTGAGCAACGGTGAGATTTTGTAGCATAAGCCTAGATTTAGATTTACATTACGCTCGTAGGTAAAAATAAATATACGTGGAACCTAAATGTAGACATATTATGAAGGCAACTGATATAATGAACGGTGCTGATGCGGAAGGTAGCTAACAAAAATGTACGAAAAAAATTGACAATTGTTCTAAAATAAAAGCGATAATGATTATACACTGAATGTAATCTTGGATAAGGCAAAAGAAATTTAAAAATAAATAAAAATGTAATATTAAGGAAGAAAAGCATTTATAATATTATAAATACAGTCAGTCGATAAGAACATGATGTTAAAATTCGCGATCATAAAGATAGAAATTATTTAGATAAATAAAGGTAGAAATAACGCCAAAAGTATTAAATTTGTCATAATTTACGAGTTTAAACAAAGGGGGTCTTTAGGATTTAATAAAAAAAATAGTCAAATATTACTCTAACACTTTGTGCGAAGTTTTTTCTTATATATGGATTTTTGTAAATAAAACTGGTTAGGTTTTTAAAAATGTGTAAAATTAGATTAAAAAAACTAATTACATATATGAATTAATGGGAGACTATGTGTCGTTTTACGTTATTAATAATTATATTATAGCCTGACATAAAAAGAAAAACTGCCTATACTTGAAAAAATACGTGAGTGAAAAGAATGATAGAAATACATGGGTAAACCAAAATGGAAAAGCTTTAAAACATCTATGAAAAAGAGCAGATTAAAATACGACATATCAGCGGTGTGGTGTGTTATCTTAATTATTTACACAGTTTATATAGGAGATGACGTAAATTTATAAACACACGGCAGAACCATATTGGAATCGAAATAGTTACAATGAAAGGGAAGATTTTATAAATATTTAATCTCAAGTTATTCAGTTGATTGACTTCTTTCGTATCAATGTTAAAAAAATTATTGTATGTAACAGTGATGATTCGTTAATATTATAAACATTTTAATAAGTCGATATTGCTATTTTATTTTTATAATTAATTTAATGAAATGAAATCAAATACTATATTTCATGCTCTATTCCAATGCTCTACCGAGACTAGAATTTAATAACTTTCTTTTCTTTCATCACTATTAGTGAACTATACCTTATACTATTTATGAGCTGTTCTAATTTCGTAAATGTATTACTCGCGTGACCGCATCTTCCTAATAAATTTAAGGCTACAAGTTTTAACATTTATTATTTAATTATTATTACATCGTGAGATAATTTTTCATAACAGTGATTGATGAATAAGTTATTTTAATACTTTGCTTAAAAAAAGTGAACATTTATATATAGCTTATTTACAAGTAAATAGATTCACCGGAGTGTAGTTTAAGTTATTTTTAAGTTAATAATAACAATTCCCTCATACTGAAAAGTTTTAAAATTAAAAGAAAATTTTATCAAAAAATAAAATGTATGTTTCATATTTCGATATTGTTTGACCAAGTTTATAAGTATGTGTTTTACAAAAAATGAAAAAATATGGAATCTCCAAATTTAGTATCCTCGACTTACTGATTCAGTCTTATTTCCCCATACAAAGTGATGAGAAAGATGCTTCCGTTTAATATCTCAAAATATCTCAATAATTATAACGGGTATTTTTGAATCGCCCGTTCTATCTCGCCAGAGAAAGTTTCAAGCCCTCCATCACTTCATAATTCCAATCTTCAAACAAATTTATTTATTGAGCATTAAATTGCGTACGATTTTCTACTCAATGCATATACGCTCTGCATGAATGTTTCCCAACATAAATACACCCATTACATTTTGTTTATCAGCAAAGTCTAGCCATCCTATCATTGTCTCAAAAAGTGCCCCGAGTACTCCGTCAGCATAGCGCCGCCACATAACTATTTCGGGTCCGTATTGGATGCTGCATATATAGCTCAAAGTGAATTTGCCCACGAGCAAAGTAAAGTCTCCCGTCAGTCTTCTTGTAACACAATCTTCACAGTCAACATTAAAGAAAACGTGTAACCCGAGAAAAGATGGAAGCTTTCGATAAACTCAATTTACTATTTTCGTAATGGACGCGGCCGGCCCTGAGCTAGCGCTCATGCAATACTCTCGCTCCGTTTGTATCCGTAATATCACTACACAAAACACCTTCCCACACGTTCCTTACTAACTGATAAATAATTGGATAGGCGTTTAACGACTCCATTTAAATATTAGGTTTAATGCTTCCTTCGAATGAGCTTTGAGCTGGGCTATGATTTGAGAAGTGTCCAAGCATAATGATGTCACTCCAAAGCAAAACACGATCACACATATATGCTTTTCAATGTAACAAGTAGATATTATAATTATAATAGAATAATTATAGGGAAAAATAAGGTTCTCTGTATCGAAAAGAACGTTTGCAGAACATAATAATTTAAAATTTGGCGTAATATGTAGTACCTCTAGTAATCTTGGATCCCGCAAAATATTAAAAGACCATTAGGTTATTTAAAATCCATCTCTCGTGACTTTCTTCACGAGAGATATATAAAAATAAAATCTTCTTTACACGAATATTTTTTTCATTTTTATACACTTTTATGGTGGTAAGAGCCAAAATTGACGATATTTCTTTCTAAATATGCTGGGCTATTTTCCACGGGAGAAATTAATAAATCGATGTTAATTTCTTTTGCTTCTTTAACGTTTATATACGAGTTTATTGCATGTGTGCTTATCCTATAATGTTTATCTAATATTACAACTTCCCCCTCTTAACCTTTCATACCAGTAATATCTTACGCAATCTAACACTTCATCTATTACGGTGCGTAATTGAAACACTTTTTTCATAAAGCAAACTCTGTGCATTTATTTTAAATGACGTTCCAAGACCTTTTAATTTGCATAGGAAAATTACATTTTCAACCTACCCCCTTTTTAAAAACTTATACTCGTGAAATTAATCTAATATTATTAACTCAATCATATTGAGAGAGTTAATGCACTGAAGTTTCAGTTGGGACGTATTTTTGAACGTTAAAAATACCAGAACAAAATTTTTATAGTTTTGTGTCAATATAAAATACGCGTTTGCTCCGAATTCAATTAAAATGAGTATAAATAATTTGTTTCCCTATGAGGATAAAAGGCTACGAGATTATTACTTGAACGGTTACGTTTTAACAAAAAAAACACGCTTACTCGTATGCACATATCCTTACGTACATGTACACACATTTACATGCACGCACGCGACACAGTAAACCTGCAGGAAAGTACTAACACACGCACTCACACACTTGTATGCTCTCATCCGTATGCACGCACTTATGCATGCACACACACGCGTGCACAATTAATCATATTTGTCTATTTTTCTTCATAAAAAAACTCATAAATCGATTATAATGTATTTATAACGAAACTGTGTCTTTACAAAAGCAATTTTCAACTATAACAACTCTGCCCACTGTTCTATAGTCTTTAATTCTTAAGTTATAAAGGGGTGAAAATTTGAAAAAAAATTGGTGACATAATTTCTAATTATTTTTTCTTTTAGAAGACTAAAATCACACTACGACTAAATTGTTTCTTATAATCTTTCGTTCTATTGGCTTACTTTTTTTAAATCCAATTAATTGTATCTTTAATCAAACAAAACTTATTAAAATGAAGTATACTTTTAAAAAAAGTCATTTAAAATTGTATACATATGTATACATAAATGTGTGTGATTATATATATATATATATATATATATATATATATATATATATATATATATATTTATATATACAAAGTTATAAGACACAAGGTTATAATATTTAATTTGTGACGGAAAGTGATGTTACAAAAAAAGAAAATTTGTAAAGAGTACAATTTTCATTGTTATATAGATTTAAGACAAGAAAGATAATTGATTTTAATATTTCAATAACCTGCAAAAACATAAATAGACGCACACCATTTCTTAAAAAGTACGTTTGTTGTCATTTACGAACCAGTCAATCGAGAGACGTTGCCAGTTAGATACTATGAACTCAAATATTAAATTGCATTGTTGTGAGTATTTAAATTGCTTAAGTTACTTTAGATACTGCTATAAGCAAAACATATGTAAAGTTCGGATATAAGCTGCGACATTTGTTAGTATAAAACTACCGTCTGCGGAACTTTCTCAAATTTAATATATTCCTTCCACTAATTTTGTCCTTTCATAATTCTTTTTATATTGATTTTTGAGGTTCAAAATATCAGTGAAGTTGAAATGATACAGAGAAGAACTATATTCTATACCTTATTGGTTTATGACGTTTACCAGAAGTAGGTCTGATTTGACAGGAGGGACTGCATAACAACTGATGTAATTTTACTCAAATTGTAAACAAAAAATATAATTGCAGTGTTTTAGTTTCAATTTAAAAATATACTACGACATAAAGCAGTGTAAATACGATCGAAACCTCCAGAAAAGTCTTCATTCTGTAATATTAGGAGGCACATAATCTTGATGTAAGTAGTTTGCAAAGATGTTGTCCTTACAATTTATTAAAAAAAAATAAACACTGAGCTAAAACGATAAATATCAATAATCTAGCATTAGTATTTTCTTGATTGTTAGTAGTAATAAATACTTGCTCAATGTAATAATGCACTCAGCAGGCTTCGTTTTCTAGTTTTATTTTGGCTTTGTTTTCCCGTTTCGTTTATTTGAACGACAAAAATAATAATAAAAACACAAATGTGTTCGGTAGACTATTTTGAAAATTAAGTCTAAGATTAAAACATGACATCGAAACAGCACAAACGGTAACTGAAAGATGAATTGCATGTTTAATTTTCGATTAATTCCAAATTAAAATTCTAATTGAGAATACCATCCTTTTTTTGCGGTTGTCTTTAATTTTTAATATTTGGGACATATATGGGACATATTGTTAGATTTCAATAATGTCATAATTTTTAATAAGCACAATAAGATTAGGGTGTAAACAATTGTAATATAAGTTATTAAGTAATATAAGTAATTAAGTTAATATAACTTTCAAAATAGTCTAGCGAACACATTTGTGTTTTTATTATTATGTTTTTCGTTCAAATATTAGTCTGCGAAACTTTCGTCGAGAGAATTTACTTAAAAAAATAAACGCGCAAACCTGAAATGATTAATATCAACAATATAATATTAGTAAATGCACTGTTTTGTTAAATCTTAAAACAGAATAATAAAAATACACAGAAATAATCGAATGTATTAATTGGTTGACATGCATTTCCCCAGCTATTTTTCTAATTCAATTTAATATTCATCCTAATTTACAGGATATCTGAGTGAAGGAAAATTATTTTAAAATATCGAATAAATAATATTGAAAAGATCATCCAACGTAAATGTTTAATTTAAGAGTATCTCAATTATTTTCATATATCGCACATTCAAATGAAATGTATATGAACGTTCTGTCTTTGTCATACCAGTTTTTATTAACAAATATACAATATTCAAAATGGCAAAAGTAGTGACAACATTTTAAATATGAGTATAAAATGTAGCTTACTTTCTACGGTTTGGGAATTTTTAATTCAATTAACATTGATTTGTAAAGATACAGGTCTGAAGAAGTACAGCTTTTATTTAAAACAAAATTTAATAGTTTTGAAATTAATATAAGATTAGGGTGTAACAGTACGTAACCCATCAACGTAAGAGTTACACTTAGGTTGTAACTCTTACGTTGATCAGATTTTAATTCTCTATTCAAAAGCAAAATTCTCCACAAAAATTCATAAATTTTTCAAACTTAAAAATATCAACAAAAAATATGAATTTAGACACTTGAGTGAGTTTTCATCACAAGAACTAAACGAGAAATTGCAGGTGTCTGTGATTTTCACAACAATGATTATAACTCAATAAAATACTAACAAATACTATAATTATTTTAAGGTATTATTCTCTAATAGTGATCATTCAACAAAAATTTCATCCGCCTTGCTTAAGTTTTTTTACGAGGAGTTGGATGTCTTAAAAATATGAAGGTCACCGAAAGAGTTACTAAACACTGGTTGAGGATAGATTCTTTCGTCCTAATTATCAACGTATAACAAAATGTATGTATTTATCAGCAAATTTTAAAGTGTTTGATCTCAATATTTTATAATTGTGACTTAAATACTAACAGTAAATATGTAAGTATACTCGGTAAGATAGCTATACTCTCGTGTACAATTTCCAACAAAATTCGAGTTCTGCCAAACCTCAACACCAAACACAACTTATAACATACATATAAATAATATTATTTTTTAACAAATTTGTATTTATTAATGCCCAATATAAATGAAATAAAATAACAAAGCCCGGTTCGCCAATACCAGCGATTACGAGCATGTCTAACGTACTTGCGACGCAACTTCTCAGCATGAGGCTGATGTTAACTGAAAAATGTATATGGTTTGTTACTTTTTACTCAAGGGATTATGGGGCATAGGGCTATCTACCTAATTAAAGACATGAAACAAAAAAAAAGTGAGGTCGGTGGTTGGTTGTGCTTCGATCATACAAGCGTAATGTCTAAATTTGACGGTGGGATGAACGTAGCATAGTAATCTTATTCTGATATGAGACTGAGAAACCAAACACTTAAATTAAAAGGTATTAACAATAGCAAAGACACAGTATCAATTCTCGGTAACTTCGATATTGACCTCCTATTTTCAAATAAATCTATCCCGTTTTTCTTCCATGTTGTGGAAAAAAACAAACTGATCTACGATGGTTTAATAGGCAACAATTTATTAAATCACTATCAATTCAAAATCGACTATAATCATAATGCTCTCCATCTAGATAAAAATATAGTGAAGTGGAATTTTTCTGACCCAAGAGCAATATCCCTGCTCGATCTGAAATCATTATCGAATGTTCTGCGAAAAATCCTGAATTAAAAGAAGAAATCATCCTTGATCACCATATATCCAAAAGTCTGTTAATTGAAAATTGTATAGTCAAAGTAAAAAATAACAAGAGAATTATCTCCACAGTTGTAAACATATCCAAAAGACCTGTTAAAATAAATTCAAATATCCAACTCACACTACATCATATCGACCATGACTCCCTACTTTTTTATGATTCCCTATTTTTATGATATTTACTAATACTAAATGAAAACATGCTAGTATTCAGTGCTTTATTCCAATCAGATTGCAGTTCAATTTATTTATTAATTAACTATTGTTAAATGATAATTCCATATAAGATTATGTCGCATTTTCTAAAATAAAGTCGAATAACTACAATTGTGGATTACATCGTACAATACGTTTGAAATATAATTCTTTTTTCTACAGTTCATTTACAAAAAATTGTGAGCCATCATGGAACGTCTAGCAAATGCGAAAGATCTAATTTTTTTATATTTTTATACTGAAATATTTTTAAAACATTGTACGTTCGATAATGGACTTTGTGAACACCAATATCAACAAATAAAGTTGTAAGCGTTATTAAGAAACAACGCTGATACACTTAACACGCACGTTAATTAGCGTGTGTACGTGTACTGTAGTAGAGAAGGAAGCGTTAAGTCGGAAATAGCCGACAAGACGCGAAGCTGGCCGAATGATATATCACGACGTGCCATCTGAACGTTTTAACTCCCACCCAAATTACACGTGCTATTAGATCTTTCATAACAAAATTAACTTAATCTGCTATAGAGGCAATTGCTTATCCCGAACAAACCTGTATTGACAGAACTCAAGACGTCCTTAACCTTTTACGAGTTTCACATTTAAATCACGAAGAGTCCGATGCCCTTTACGAAGTATGCTTGAAATATTAGGATATCTTTCATCTACCTAACGACCAATTTATCTCAACAGGTGCAATACAGCATGAAATTAGAACTGTCACTTCTCAACCAATTAATGTAAAATCCTGTCAATTTCCCGAAATTCATTAGCAAGAAGTTCAGTCGCAAATTCAAAAAAATTTAGATCAAAAAGTCATCAAACCTTCCATGTCTCCCTGGTCCTCTCCAATTTGTATAGTCCCAAAAAATACCGTCTGATTTCCATCAGATAAAAATGTCCCCTGAAGATTCGTGCAAAAATTCCTTTCTGTGGCAAGGGCACTTCGAATTCAATATAATGCCTTTTGAACACAAAAATGCTCTGTCTACATTCTAAAGGCTTATGAATTCCGTTCTCAGCAGTCTCCAAGGTGAGCGTTGTTTCGTATATTTAGAAGATATTGTCATATATTCTCAAAATTTCACATCCCATAACCAAAATCTCTCTGCAATCTTGACTAGCTATAGTTTGTGGTTGTAAAACTTTCAGAACTTATGTTTTTGGCAGACATTTTAGTATTGTCAGCGATCATCAACCCTGAAAGTGGTTGTTTAACCATACCAAACCAAGTAGTAAGTTCTCGATGAATACGAGTACGAAATTATATATCGCAAAGGTAAGCTAAATTCAGTAGCAGATGCACTTTCTCGTTTTCCCGCTCAATACACTGTCCCTGTAAAACCTATAAATACTGAAACAAAAGATTCTGAATTGTCTCCCACATCCTTCAATCAAAACAACGATTCCAATAACCTTTCCGACATCAATATTGATAATGCACAAATTTCACAGCCACCATTACAAACCCCACGTCCTTAATATTCTCCTGGTAAAACTATGATTCTATATGTCCAAACCCTTCAGTTAACCCATTCCTTCCAGACGAAATATTTAAAGATTTATTCAAAATTCCTGAAATCTTCTAGCAACCTCGATTATAACACAAAAATTATGTACAAGAAGTTACAGATAATTCCTCTCAAGCCGAAATATTTATTCAATCTGAAAGAACACTCCATTCATTTAAACCTCTTACTTTTAACAACAAAACTTATTATTTTCTATTTTTCAAGTTTCACCGTTTTGATGATTGTTTCATCACAGATTTCAAAAACTCATTTGATCGACACTCTTATATAAATATATACAATATGGTAGCTTATTTATTTCATAACACCAATATAGATGTACACATCTACCGCAATAAAATGTCTAAAACATAATTATTAAAAAAATACCATTACTAAAACATTGAAAATTATAGCCATGATTCTAATCCTCAAAGTTTGTTTAAATATTCACGAAAATTATACATTTTTAGCATTATAGAGTATATACACTGTTTGATAGATTGATGATAATTGACGAAATTTAGCCAAATATGTTAAAAGTAGAAATTTGCCCACCAGCAAATTTTTAAATACGTCAGTCTTTTAAAACTGCCATTCTGAAACTTGGATAAAAGTATGAGATGAAATTTTTCGGTATTATTACGTATACATCTTTTTATGTAACTATTTTATTTTTAAATTATTTGGAAGACTTTATCTTAGTTATTCAAGTTTGTCTTATAAATTTATGTTATAAATTTATGTTAAATCTAAGTTATAAATGTATATAGCCCAAATGTGTGTACCATTAAAAATTTTATTCGCCAATACTAAACCATTCACATTATATTACTCTTATTAATAAAAAAAGTTTTTATTAACTGAACTCTGATTATACTTTATTTGCAAGCATTCCTTTTGGAATGGAATGTAGTATACAATAATAAAGGTGTATACCGATACGTCACAACCGGGGTGATACTTTTATTAACTTTTATAATCTTATATATGTAGACATGTACATGTAAAGTAAATATACTTCTCTTAACATGTACATGTTTACATACATAGGGTTATGGCCACAGAAACAATCTCTTTCATTCAACGGGAGCTAAATTAATTTTAATATTTAATGAAAGTATAGGTTGAAAATATTACAAAAACGTATTTACATTAAAATATATCATATTAATAAAAATTAAAAATAATCCGAAAACAAAATAAATCACAAAACTTTTTCTCAAATAACTATAAGTAAACTAATAATAAATAAATTATAAGTTTCGATTTATCTTTTTGATGGAAAGTAAATATAAGAAAGTAGAAATGGCATGTGATCCACACTTTCTTTATTGCTCAATAAATGGGAGGTAATGGTTTTAGAAAGCGTGTTTTATAGAATAATTTAAATTTATTATTATGTATGAGTTAATATTAAAAATATATAATTTTATTCTAATTAACCAATAAACCAACAATCTTATAAGTTTATAATATAGATATGAATAATAATTGGTAGGAAACCTTCATACTCAAAAAAAGTGTTTCCGGCCAATTAATAGAAAACCAGGATCTATAACAGGCAATGAGTTCTCTCAAAATAATCTTAGCATAAAAAAATAAAGATATTTCGAAATGTTGCTCTTGATAAGATGGCATTTCCGATCAAAATTTTTACGTACCACATAATTAAAACCAATCAAAAGGAAGCACAAGCAACGAAATTGAATGCGAAAATCAACTCCTTTATAAATTATAGCTTTGGTTAAATCTGTTAAGTGACTTGACAAGGGGATTGTATCCAATTGGTGCATAAATTAATCTTCGAACAAGATTATGCAAAAATAAAGATTTTAAAACTGGCGATATATAAAATAAGTAATATATTTAAGTTTGATATCCTTACCGTCGCTACTTTGTAAGTACTTTTTCAGAACTAATTTACACGTACGGCTATGTGTATATCAGATTACTTTTGTCTTTTATGTTTGTTAAACTATTGGGAAACGGTTTGGATGCAATAAGTGCGCGAATACTCACATTTTATAGTCTTTATTAAATCATGGTCTATCAAACCAGAAACATACTCTATTAGTGTTTCAGAAAATGTGAAATATATTCATACTTATGGCTAAGATTTCCCGCTTGATCGACAAATTTATATTTTTTCTGACGTTATATTTATTTTTTATATCGCTAATGAACAATTTGATATATGAATATTTTCTAGTGGAACACAATGTCCACGATCACTTTTGGACCAATTAGTGTGTATTAATTTTTTTATAGGTAGTCTGGAAATGCCTAGCCATTGTATTGTTATTACTAACCTCCATGGCATCTTATGTTAGAAAAAAACAATTCGATGTGGTCTTGACTGACCTTGTGCATACGAAAATATGTTAGTATATGTTAATCTTGATTATCAAACAATTTTCAAATAAAAATTTCACACTCTTTATACAGTCGCAAAATCTTATTTATCCAGTCATTTGATTGGTTTTGAATAATTTAATGGTTTTTATGTTTTGACGCTCATGGAGTGGTTTTCAAGTAAAAATTCGCGGATTTAAGAAGAGTTAAATAATTGTACTTATGTTTTTTTTTGTTTATAGCTCCTTTGTGTCCATATTGACGAGTTTCTGAATTCAATACGTTGAAAACGTAATTTTAAATATTTAAAAAATCTACCATTCCCGAAACAGATTCAAATTAATTTTTAAAAAATACATGGTTTTGAGACGATTTTATTAAACAAATATGATGCAAGTTTTACTTTTATTGTTTTATTCTTGAAACTAATAGACTTTTGGTTAATTTATTAGCCGTATAAAAATTTTGAGATTCCTGTATCCTGTTAAATTCATTCAAAAAACGCCATGCAATCTCACTTCCTCGTTTTATTATAAAATTCTAGATAGGCTTTAAAAACGTTGTGATTTAATTTTTTTAATCACTATCACATGCTTAAGCTTGTAGCAGGGATTTTAAAAATTGCAACTGGTTTTCCATTAGAAGGATTAATGAAAGTAGTCTTCAAATTGCCAACGTGAGACGTGCAACCATCAAAAGTCAATGCTAATATTTTTATTCCAATTCCAATAACAATTTCAAGGAAATTTAAATTAAGTAAAGCTCTTCAGTTATCACTTACATAATTGACCAAAAAATATCTAACTGGCACTTTCCAACTTGCGTTAATTGCTACCAACGAAAAAAGTAATACTTCTTTAGCAACATCTACGCAATCACTTTCAATGCTAATTTGCAAATCTACGTACCCATAAAAACGTTTCTCATTAGGGTTTCATTTAATGTGTTTTCTTAGAGCCATCTTAGCTATTAAAAGTGTACATAATAACCTGGTTCTAGATTGTTTAGCTTTCAGTGTAACAGAAATGAGAGCTTCCTTTGTGAACCCTGGTTTTCCTTCAATACTGCAAAACTGTTTGCACGGTGTTGGTAAATAAGTATTGATAGTTTTACGTGCGTAGTCATACGATTTCGCTAAGAGTTAAAGTAAATAATCTGGAGAATATTTTACTATTGGAATATATCCTTTACTTAACTCAAGTAACTGTCGCTTCTTTAAGTACGTAGGCTGCATACCGACGCTAAAAAGAAATGACTTATTCTCTACAGTCATTAATGATTTGTATGTTTAAATTTTGCATCGACTCCCAAAGTTAGAATTTTTTTCTTAATCTTCTGTGTTTCATATTACAGCCGTTTTATTTTCTTTAATAGTTGCTCTACTGTATTTTTCAACGTCTGGATAATTTCTGCCATTTTCTTTTTCCAAGGCATTAGAATTTCAATATTCATTTTAGGTAAAAAACTTTTCATATTTAATAAAGTCGATTCCGATTGCTTGACAAATGTTGATAATGTAACAACTTTAAATGAATTAAAAATCGTTTAATAATAAAACTAATAATTATAATATGCGATTATTTTCAAAACATGAGTAAATTTCGAAAATTTTCTAAAAAATATCTAAATGTAAAGTAAATAAACCATTTTGTAATAAATAAAATATCTTCGATATAGACTACTAAAATTGTCAGCAGTTGAAAATTACTTATAAATGAATAACTTCACAATAAAAACAATGTTCGTTAAAAAATAAACGATACAAAAAAATCTTATACATATAAGAGGTGCTGGTAGATACGTGCTAGTAGATATTGAACACCTTCTCATGTTTTGGTCCGTTGTTATTAAATGAGTTGCAACATATTTGGAATAAACAGTGCTTGATTTCTTCGGAAACCATAACTTGCAATACTCTTCGAAATTCTTTTCGATGAGGGCAGTTCGAGGACCTATAAAATATAATGTTATATATAATTTATAAAACTTACTTTAGTCCACAAATAAATTATTGATAGTATTTTTTTATTTTCATGTACGGTCCTCCTATATTTTGAACAAAAAAAAAACAACTGTTAAGTACACGCAACATTTTTCCTACCTACATAGTACGCCGAATCACACCTTTAATGAAAATTATGGTGTTATATGCGAATCGCCAGCTGATTTCATCAGCGATATTTAATTTTGACATGGTAAAAAGTTTTTAGATTTCTGGACATAGTAATATTTGATGTCTTAGTTATGATAAAAAATCCTATCAAGCCCGAAAAGAAATCGCACGCAAGATGTGTTTGTATCTGTGCATATATATATATATTTGTGTGTGTGTGTGTGTGTATATATATATATGTGTGTGTGTGTGTGTGTATATGTGTATATATATATATATATATATATATATATATATATATATATATATATATATATATACATTAATATATCCTTATAATATTAATTTTTTTCGAAATTTTAATATCTGTTATAATCGCTACAACTTTTGTACAATCTTCTTCCCATATTTAAACAACCTATTTTTTTATAATTTTTAGTTCATAAATTTTGTAAAATAAGGGGCGAAAAAACATTGTTTTCATTGCTTTATTTTTCAGAATATCTTTCTAAATAAGCAATTTAAAATTAAGAAAAATTCTTTGCTATTCGTATTTTTCCAATTTTCCCTATATTTTATTAGGCGTAAAAACATAATGAAAATTTAAAAATATTCCATCTAGATCTTTTACACAGACTTCTAAAGGCTCTAATTTTTCATAATTTTAATTTGAGTAGTTTCACAAATAAAGTGGATGAAACATTTTTATTGTACGTCTTTTGAAATATATTTAAACATGTAAAGGTTGGGTAATACCTGACTACCTGAAATTATGAAAAATATTTTTTTCAGACTTATAATTAGTCATTTCACAATGACATCTCACATAAAGAATTAAAATATATATTTTCGCGCACTCTATATAGCACGATGTTTCGAAATGGATGCTTTGAGTTTTCGCTACTGAGGCAAATATCGATTATGTTTCATTACTATGCCGAACTTACCATTTCTGCGTTAAGCGATTTCTGGGAAAAACGGCTGGTACTGGCAGGCAGATACACACAAGAATGATCTTGTAAGGATTTCGTTTTTCCTTTTGAATTCTGGAAACCTTAAAGTTGAACTCGTTTAAAAGATTTCAAATATAAGAAAGATACAACTATGAAATTAAGTCATCACATTTGGAAACAGCAAAACTTGATTCAATCAAAAATATAGTTTCCTACAACCCAAGAGTTTAAAGAAAAAAATTATTTGTTTATCAATATATTGGTTCACGTCATTTTGTTACATTTATTAACGTCAAAAAGCATAACGTACAGAATTTTTATGAATATCGGGTATACGTTTATCATATGAAAATTATTTAATATCTAAAGTTCAGGGATAATCGCCAAAGGATGACTTTTTCCGGCGAATGTTGTGAAAGATAAAGAAAGACCCATAATTTTTCATATGGTGCAATAAACTAAAATGATAATATCACACACCAATCGATACAGGGGCAGTTACGTATATTACACAATTGAAAAATTTTAAATGCCTATTTAATGAGAGAATGCAGGTATCAACACTAATGTGAAATTAATTGAGTGGTATCCGAAATTGTTCAGAGGTTCCTACTAAATACTTATTAGATTCTGACTGAAGACGTCCCACTGGCCCTAAGGCAGCCCTTGTACCTACAGGGCATGAAAATGATTTGGTGAGGTTGATCGGACACTCAGGCCCTATTTTGAGGTCATTGCGATCGTCGTATTTCACTACTATCGGAAAGTTATCTGACGTACGATTATTCGGTTTCTCAGTTAATTGAACGCCAATTAAAATAAATATTCGCAGCATAACAAGGTTTGCTAAACGATATTTTACTAAACGGTATTGAGTTTAAATTATGGCTGATAAATGTCAGTGTGAACATCTTATTGGAGTTTTTTGCAAATAATAAGTTCTATCTATACTTTTTGGTTTATTTTGTTCTTTTCTCATTCCCAGGTTAATGAGTAATTGATTAGCTGAGATCAAAATGTAAGTAAGTCGAATCAAATATATTTTTTATAAAATTTTAATATAATGAAATAAGTCCAGTACTGCTTAAAAAATAATATTTTGTTCTTGACCAGGAAAGAAAGCGATCTAATTTTTTTTACTAAATTTTTAGTATACGTTTTTTCATTGCAGTAGTTATTCAAATATTTTAATGTACTATCGCCAATTTTACTACCGCCTTTATTTTTTTCATTATATGTAATTAGCTGCCTTTTGACAGTAGGTCTATTATTGCTATAGAAATTTGATTATGCAATGTGCAAGTATTAAATAATTTTTTTTGATAAATAAATCTTCTTTTAAAAGCACTGTCTTAATATAATCGCATTGCATCTATATTTTAAAATTTTCATATACGTTAAAAAATATTTAACCTTCCAATATTTATGTTAATAAACAATTTGAATATTTGTCAATATTAATTTAAAAACTTCTTAATTTTGGTGTAAATTTATTTTTCGAAAATTGATATTATTTAATTATTTTTTCCCCTTTTCGAGACAAAATCAATATTGATAAAAATATAATAACAAATAGATTAAGATGACTAATATCCGGTAATAATAAAAGGAAATTCTGTAATAATAATAAAAGAAAAAAACTGCTTTAATAACCATAATTACTTATGTTTAATTATGGTCTCATGTGTCTGTTTAACTAGTTTTTATTCATTTCAATGTATTTCTATTCTCTTTATAAATAAATTATACTTAAATTTTGATTCTTTGTAATTAAAAAGTATTTAGCTTTGTGGATTCATAAAAAATGTATAAATAAATTGACACGAATATGCTTTTCCCCTATAACCACTAATATTAAAAGCATAAAATATGCTTTGAAATCAAATTCTGTGGTACATTCTGATCGATACTCTTCTAACTAGTAGTTCGTAGTTTTGATCGATACTCTGGTACTATTCACAAATGTTCTGCTACCTAGTCTGGTACTTTTCGCAGATGTAATAATTTTGATTAACATTTTCTTGCATGCCCCCTACTAGACAATTTTACAATCGTATCCAAACTGATTTTGACACATAATACTGTAGAAGAATAAGAATGGTGAAATGGAACATTCCGATTTTTATGTTTAAAATTATTCAAACCTTGGATTATCTTTACATTATACAACTTACATTAACAATGTAACAAACATAGTAAAATTTTCAAAATCAAAATGCAAACTACGTATTAAAACAATTAGCAATAAATATTCGCTTTAATCATTCTGTCGTACATTTTTCACCAAATGTTATGTGTGATAATTTAAATTTATTTAATTTTTTTTTATTTCACTTCAAATATGTTTTCTAGTACAAAATTGTACAAATATGTATTTCAAAAATAGGAACATTCTTAAAACTCAATAAAACGTATCCTTGAAACAATCTTATCTTTAGTCGGTTCATAATGTATAGAATGGCTCGAATACAAATAGTCAAAAGAGTTACCTTACAGTTATTTTGATGCATTACACAATAATTAAACGCTTCACTTCATAAGGTTAAAGAATATCCAGTTATTATTAAGCTGGCTTTTTGTGATGAGATATATTATGGTTTCAGAATATCTGTCTTATTTTAGAATCTAAAAGAACCAAGGTGTTTTTTTAATGTCAAGTTTCTAAATTTGTTGAACGTAGAAGTTGTATTTATGGACGTACTTAATACACGATATGTTATTATATATTATACAAACATCTTCCTATATTTATGTGAATTTTGCTATTTTTTTTGGCTATAAAAGAGCCTTAATAGACGTTAATTGTAGGAAAAATACTTACGTGTGAAGGTATAATAAGTTTTTCATGGTCATGTTTTGAGATTTTGGAGCTTTAGGATGGTTTTCTTTACTTAGTCCTTAAACTGTTTTTCGAATATAGAAGGTTTGAAGTAATTTGCTTTACATCGTAATTGCATATATATTTTCGTATCAAAATAATTGTAAAATATCAATTGTTTATAATTTAAAAGTTCCTGTGTAAATGATAGTAATGTGATCGGTATGTTTATTTGGAAATCCATATTTATTTTTTTATTTCTAAATTTAAGTTACTATCGATATTTTCATGTATTTAAAAAACTTTTTTAACCGATATTCAGTCAGCGTTTCTAAAGATTAAACTAATTGAATATTCTACATAATTTTTCGTAATGTAGCTTATACCTACTACATAATAATAAACCTAACTTTTGATTAGTTTTTAGTATAATAGAGCATATTAAGAGGTTTCCTATTTTTTATCAGTTAGTATAAAAAGCATTTGAAACAGATCCAAATGATTTTTAATTTTTTCAGTAAAAAAAGAAATATTAATATATTTAAATCCCCTGTCGTCAAATTTAATATCGCCTTTAATTTTTTCATTATATGTAATTAACTTTACTATCGAAAAGTTATCTGACGTACGATTATTCGGTTTCTCAGTTAATTGAACGCCACCTAAAATAAATATTCGCAGGATAACAAGGTTTACTAAACGATATTTTACTAAACGGTATTGAGTTTAAATTATGGCTGATAAATGTCAGTGTGAACATCTTATTGGAGTTTTTTACAAATAATAAGTTCTATCTATACTTTTTGGTTTATTTTGTTTTTTCTCATTCCCAGGTTAATGAGTAATTGATTAACTGAGATCAAAATGTAAGTAAGTCGAATCAAATACATTTTTTATAAAATTTTAATACAATGAAATAAGTCCATTATTGCTTAAAAAATAATATTTTGTTCTTGACCAGGAAAGAAAGCAATCTAAATTTATTAAAAAAATTTTAGTATACGTTTTTTCATTACAGTAGTTATTCAAATATTTTAATGCACATTTTACAGCAAAAATATTCAAAAATATTGAGATTCACTCACTATTTCTTGGGAATCAATTTTATGCATTCATCATCACATAATAATTTTGTAATCTCATCCAAACGAAAACCGCGTTATATTTAAAACAATTATCAAATAACATGTAAGGTTCTCTTCATAATAATTATTTTTATCGAACACCACTGTAATATTATTTGTTCTAAGGAAATGCATAAATGGAGATAAAGTCAACTTGAAAGGATTGTAAAATGTGAGAAAAAACAAACAAAAAAGAAAACATCATTGTTTAAAACTTACACTTAACTTAAGCTTTTATAATGTTTAAGATCACTGTGCATCAACAGTGATCTAAAATTTACCTTCAATACAAATAGAAAATTACACTTAAATTTTATTAATATTACATTGGGGATTCCTTTAGTTCATTTTAATATGCAGATTATACATCTGCAAAATTATTGTCAAAATAGTCTACACTCGAATAACTAGCATGTTGTATTTTTTTATATCAACGAAATAACAACATTCGATTTTTCTCATACTCAATGAAATTACGTGTTTTCATTCAAAAGAGTATTGTCTGACACCAGACGGCTACAATTAGCTAAAGCACGCGCGCCCGTAGGTGCAACTTTGTCCGCAGTACAATGATGAAATTTGAAGAATTCCGTAAGAGAATTCTGTATATACTTTTAAAATACTGACCGTGTTTTTTTTATTCAATATATTGTAATTGATTTCTCACTATTCGCTATGGACATGTGTTCTTTAGGATTAATAACATAATCGTCGTTAATATGACGGTCGTGTACTTGCAGGAAAATAATTAATTTGTAGATAAATAAGATAAGTAATTTGTAGAAAAATACTCTCCAATAAGACAATCGCTCATAATTACAATTTACCCTTTATTTATTACTTTTAATTTTAAGATGTAGAACGGAGTAATAAAATGTTCATTTTATGATTTTAGTTTTTGAAACTTCTATAATTTAATTTTTGAAACTCTTTCTAATGCTCTACATTGTATTCTATAAATACAACGATTTATAAAAAATTAAAACAAATTTCAAACGCATGAATACAGCCAAACATAAAAGCCTACGTACGGACAATTTTCTAGGATAATATCTAAAAGATAAAAATATTTCTAGAAATATTGCTTTCCTTAACTACATATACATTCTTAAATGTATGTTTTGAACACTACACAAAATTTAGGAATAACTATTTTTCCACGAGCCAATGCAGTAGTTTTGCGTTTCGCATTTATAAACTAACACCGATTTCGCCAAAACAAAGTTTTTTAAAACTCTTGAGTTTATAATAAAATAATATTTTAATGAAGAATGACAATACTAAAGACATTATCAAACTCAGCTGCCTTTTGATGATAGAGAGGAGTGTAATATAGAATATGATTTCATAAGATAGATTGGAATAATTCTAATGTTAATTGGAATCATTAGTCCATAAATAGCAATTAGAATATAGAAAATCATAATCTAATGGAATAATAAGTACAGCAATTCATTTATACTAATTTATACTATTGTAATGGAGTAAATTATTTACAAAGAAAAGACTTATTGATTTAGCATAAGAAAAACCAGAAAACCTTGTTTTAGAATTTTTCTGCTTATCTGTATGTTAATTTATACGTCAATCACGCAAAACTGGTGAGACGGAGTTTGATGACATTTGGGATGGTAATTGTTTATTTCCAAGAGCAACATATGAGACAAAAAAACTAATAGCTTTTTTATTCCCAATGTCACATGAGTGAAACCGTGGGGACAGCTATTATAATGTACATAAATTAGATATTTTAAATGTTTATGTTACATTTTGTTTGTTATTATTACCGAATTTGGCTTATTTTGTTATTATTACCGAAACGAAAAAAAATATATTAATTTTCTGAGCCATTAAAAGTTATCCCAGGAAAGACACCATACAACAAAATGCTGAATTTCATAGTGAAATGTAATCGCGCTGTAGTATGACCTATAATCGAGAGTTTTCAAAGCCTTTTATCTTAAGAATATATATAGCGAGAATATTTCATAACATCAAGTTTCAGGGATCGCGAACTACGAGTAGTAGTGTTGACTCCGCAGTTTAAGGCAAACTTTTGCACGGAGCCGCAATGTGGCAGCTACTGAAGATAGAAGTTTCCAATGTAAAGGCGATATTTTCTGCTGACGAGTGAAATATACTAGTGATAGGTTTTCTTTGAGCAATACTTTTTTAAAATTTGTGTCATATTTTCCTTGTAAAACGTTTTTGGATTGGATGTGAAAATTGCTGAAAACCGTCTTGTAAAAAATTTAGAATGTTATGGTAAATGTAGTATTACTCTCACTGTGCAAAGAATACAACGTTTCTTGTAAAATATTGAAGTAAACTATTTTAAAATATGTACCATAAATATCAATGGCGACAAATGGTTCAATTATACTGTCGAGTGACTGTTTAATAATCATTTTCTAATTAAACAAACTAAATCGTTCAAAGCACAGATTCTACACATATTATTACAACTCTTTCTGTTTACAGTGATTATTAAAAAAACTATCAAGCATGAGTGGAACTCATATTAAGAGGGTTCCGTACACATTTAGGCATTCATAAAAATTTAATAGTACCTGATATTCCTATCAAACTATTCGCAAACTTTTAATTTTTTTAAACGAAAATATGCTGCCTGCTATATTTTTCATAAGAGCATGTTTAAAGAAAACATTTTTTTTATGTTATGTAAATACAAATTAACAATTTTCAGAGTTTTTTCTCTATTTGTGCTGAAAGACCTTGCTTCTTGCCAAATTTCATGATTCTAGATTAACACGAATACCTCACAGGTTTTAATTTATTTGCGAGAGTCAAAATATGCGGCATAAAAGGTACATAATCTATAGGTTTTTTTTATTGCTTTAATTTAGAAGTGCATAATGATGCCATACGGTTTCCTTTTTTCTCTTTAGGTACGACACTCTAAAAGTTAAACTGTAATAGAAATAACAGCGCAATGCCGTCTCCAATTCTAAACGACACAATCGTTGGTAAAAGTTTAGGTGAAAATTGTATTATAAGATCTATACTTAAATATTTTCGACATTTTATTTGTAAAAATAAGGAAACAATAAATTTAATATATCTATCAATTGTTTAATAACTACAGAACATACATAAACTGATTGAAATGAATTTCTCCTTGAATAATGACAAGACAAATCGAAGATCTCGCCTTATAATTAGCGAAAAACTCAAGTGAGCTAAATACCTACAAATCCATGCCAGCCCACACGTATTTATGGCTTGTCTAAATAAATGCATTATTTATGAGTATCGTATTACATTAAAAAAATTAGTTTCCAAACTTTTAGAAACGGTAAAAGTTTATGAAACCTTTATGCTTACTGTTGACTTGATATAAATTGATTAATGAACGTAATTTAATTTTCTTTATATAATGCATAGAGCCAAAAACTTTCGGTCACTGAAAAAAGCGGTCTTCATATTTTAAATAACATGAGACATTCGTTCGTTAATTCTGATAAGTTTAATGTAATGTTTAGTAACACACTGATTTCAATATTTGTAATTCACAGTGTTGTGCTCGGATGAAATAAAATCAAGTGTGTCAGAAAATGAAGATAAGTATTATAATTTTTAACGTCAATAGACGAAGTCTTATGTATAAAGAATCCTAAACGACAATTTAGCATGTAGAGTACGGGTTTTGTGAACATACATCTTCCGAAGATTAAATGAACTAGCCAAAATAAAGTCAATAATTTCAAATAAAATTTCCAATCGGTATTATTTCCTCTAAGTCCAAGATGCACAGTTTCAAATCTTGAAAACGGAAGAAGTTAATATACCCCGTCTTCCAATGTTAAGAAAAAAGTCTCACCTCACCGAAATACACTCATTTTACGATTGGCGAAAATCACGTTTTACCAGTATCTAAGTATTTCCTCAAAGGAATTGTTTAGTTTGTTTTGTAATGTGCGGCTTAAAATTCAATTAAAATTAAAATATTTTATTGACGTTTAGTAAACTATTAGAACTTTACATGTATAAATATATGAAACAACTAATGGTTTTCTGAAATTTGCGAAACTAATACAAGATATTTTAAATGCTCATTTTGTTTGTTATTTTTACCGAATTTGGCTTATTTTTACTAAGGCATTATTCCTTAAAATTAAAAAAATTATTTTTACTAAGGCATTATTCCTTAATATTAAAAAAAGAAAATGACGAGTCTGCTGTAGGGGTTTAAAACGAACTTTTTAAATAGTTTTTTAAACATTAATTATTCAACCATATTATTGCATCTTATTGCAATATCATACTTTACAAGTAAATAGTAGATGAGAATGTGGTCAAATTTGTGATCTCTTTATATTTTTATATAAGTTTTCACAGAATATAGGTACATTTAGTTACGCAATTATAATAATTTGAAAACGCAATCTTATTTCGAATTACTTAAATATCAATACATATACTTTTAATCATTGATTTTTTTTCTAATATAAATTGAACTTATTTGAATCTGGTATTATTAAATGCCATTGTTATATAATACATTGGCATATTCTTTAAAATGATGACGTAAATAATCTATTAAATTTAAATTTGGGTTAAATCAGACCATGATCTATAAGAATTTGATATAATATGTTTAATAGAAACGCTATATTATTTCTATCAATTATTTTCTTTTATTAATTATATGGGATAATAAATATCATTATACTTAAAAAATAACTGCAAATATTCGTTTGTTTATTATATTAATTAACTAGAACAAAAAGGCATCTTTATTATATCAACGTCCAATTTTAAATCAAACATAAATAAGCATTAAAATTTATTAGGTATCTTTTATTAGTATTTAGCTCGGCTTTTTTAATAATTTTAGTGCGAAGTATTTCATTAGAAGAATCAGAATGGTTAGATACATTGGATTTTTCATTAGATGCCTGTCATGCATAAATGTTTATTTATAATTTCTCAAAACTGCGATACATGCTCAAGTACGCGTTATCGATCTAAAAAATGGAAATCGATTGTAAAGTACATTTTTCAGAAGTGATTATTTATAACCTGCAGCATAAATTTCAAGACGCAACGTAATTTAAACTGACCTTTTATATTCAATTGCTCAGGTATTCATTGCTGCCTAAACAGAATGCATACATAATATATGGTTAAGTCAATTAATCACATTCAAATCCGTTAAGTACATAAACACGCAGACAAACAGACCAATAAATAGAAGATAAATAATTTAATAGAAGATAAATATATAATATTCGTTAACTAAACTATACTGATTTCCTTCGCTCGTAATGAATTTTTTAAATCAGAAGACTCAATAATTAACATATACATTCGTAGCATACAAAAAGAAATGACTTCATAAGTAAATGAAATAAAGGTTCACACATTGTCCATTATAATTAAAAAAGTATATATTATTTAAACAAAAAAGAAGCAATAAACACTACACTCTTCGTGGAATTACCGCACATGCCGGTTGATTTTTGTCCATTCCTCATTGTATTTCCACAAATCGTTCACCTTTCGCTGGATGTAGAAACTGTACCTGCACTTTTCGGTTATTTTTGTTAATAATGAACAAAATATTGAATAATGACGACTTGATATCTATACTAATAGTTTTACATAATAACTATATTTATGCATTGTACATCAACAAAGTATTAACTTTTTTTCAAAACTATATCTTAATTTTAAAGCAATATTTTATATTAAAAGATTAAAAAATAACCCTTGTTGAACAACGAAATGCAACCCATTTGCAATTCGACTTATTTACTATTTCTTTAGGTTTTGTCTCGACTGCACGCAAGGCCTCGACACATGAACCTTAATAAATTTAATACCATACACAATATTTTTTTGTGCAGAGCTTATTCACAAATTTCAAAATTCACACCGAAGAATACAATATTTCAGCAAGGTTTTTATATAATTTCTGTGAGCTTTCATATGACGTGTCAAGAAAATTCACGATGAGTAGCTAAGAAGAGAGAGCTCATAAAAATGTATTTGGCGAACTTAAGTTTCAAATAAGGAAATAAAAATGAGTTTTTGGTAAATGTTTGACAAATCTATGAAAAACTCATTTTATTTTCTTTCCTCCTGGACTTACAATAAATTAAATTATAATTATGACAAAAACACTTCACCGATGAGATTATTGTAAAACAATTTTAGGTTTAGATCCCAGAAAATGAAAAAAGGAATCCTTAAAGATCATTTGGTAGTCAAAGATCATTTGATAGTTTTTTCCCACAAACGTTTTGAGATATCAAGTTGAAATTCATATTATAAACTAAAGCGTATAAGCTTTTTAATATTACTGTAAACATTTCAGATTTTTTTTTCACGCAACAAAAAAATATGACCCATTGAAATATATTTTTTCTTTATTTTTACTGCACTGATTATCAATCCACTGATTATCAAAATATACAGGGTACCTTGTGAGTCTTGTACCAACCGAATATATTCAGTGCATCAGCGAATAGTAGATTGTCAGAGTAAATCTAGTTTGTTTCAGTTTCGGGTATGCTTTCAGTCATAGTAAGGAGTATATTTATTCTTATGCGTTAATAATTTTGAGACAATTAAACTAAAAGTTTTCGTAAGGAAAAAGGTGACGATTTATTTGGAGACAAACTTTATTTATTCTTATGCGTTAATAATTTTGAGACAATTAAACTAAAAGTTTTCGTAAGGAAAAAGGTGACGATTTATTTGGAGACAAACTTAATGGTCCTTTATACTTTCGTAGCTACTTAATTCTTTTTTTACAGAATTTCAATGTAATTATATAAAAACCAGATATTTTAGCTTTATTTTATTTTTTTTGCTCTTTTGCGCGCTTATTTCTTCTCTAAATAAAGAAAAATAAAACTGAAACTTCAAACCTTCGAATATATTTTAAGTTGTTGAATTATGAATATACAAATTGTAATATTTTATTTATAAAATTTTTTCCCCTGAGATAAAATGCAAATATAATTAAAATGAAGGGCTTTTTGGGCGCTACTTTTTTATTTGCAAGGTTGTAGGATTCCAATATCAAAAACCCTAAAAGTATATTAAATTAGATGTGTAGAATTGAATTAAAAAAGTAAATGTCTAGAATTGAGTAGAAGTAAATGTTTAAAAATGTACTAAAGTAAATGTCTAGAAATATGTAGAAGTAAATGTTTGAGAATGTATTAAAGTAAATGTCTAAAAGTGTGTTAAAGTAAATATCTAAAAATGTGTTAAAGTGAACATCTAGAAGTGCGTTGAAGTAAATTAATACTTAAAAGTGTGTTAAAATAAAAATCTAAAAGTGAGTTAAAGTAAATATTTAGAAGTGTGTTAAAGTAAATATCTAAAAATATATTAAAGTAAATATCTAAAAGTGTGTTAAAGTAAATATTTAAAAGTGTGTTAAAGTGAATGTTTAGAAAAGCTTTGAAATAAATTTTAAAAAGTATGTGAAAGTAAATATCTAGAGTTTAATTTAATATTTTTAAAAAATTCAAGTCTGGAAGTGTTTTTAAGTTAATGCCTAAAAATGTATCAAATAAATACCTAGAAGTGTTTTGAAGCACATGCTTCAAAACAAAGGTTTGGAAGTTTGTGAAAGAAGGTTTTGCTGTTATAGATATGTACCATGCATTTTTACTTATTTATTTATCTACTTTAATGTATCTAATTGATACATATGGCGGACTTATCGCTACAAGAGCAATATTTTACAGCCAACCACAACACAGGTCCAGCCCCGTTCGACGAACGGCCGGGAATCGAACCCTGGTCGCCGCGGTGCGTCGCATCGTCAAAGGCCGCCTTGTGACCAACCCAACAGACCACGGCGACGATGACGACCAGGCATATGATTGCTTTATCCAAGCGACACATCGGATATATTCTATTCGAATTTTCTAACATGCATAGCAACAAAGACTTCATTTCTTGTACACCTTAAATCGCATCACGTTTCGATCAGAGGTCACCGTGACACTAACTCGCTTGACCCCAGACCACGGCAAACATTACGCACTTGCCATTTGTACAGTATTTTCATATTATTTGGCAAGCGAAAAGAAGCGGGTGTCTGTGTTAAGGTACACTAAGGCGACACTTATCCGATCACTTTCGAATCAATCTCGAACCTATTCTAGTCTTTTAGATCACTATTAAGATGCAGATACTCTCAATATATGAATTCACTGAAACGAACGATACCAAAGCCTTTTTTTACAGTGAGTTACAACGTACTCTGGATTCAGTTGCCGGAGACTTCAACGTACCTGTTGATAAGGATAGAAGTATAGGGTAAAAGGCCATAGGCCACTTTAGCCACAACGACATTAATCACAAAGGATTTCGCCTACTTCTCTTCTCGCGACTAACTATCTTGTGATCGGAAACAGTATTTTACAACACCTACGCACGAGGAACCCTAGTTGGTAAAAATTTGGCGACCCTGGACTACACTCGGATTAATACTCGGTTTCACGCCCCTCTCAACGTGGTGGATTGATCCGAGGACTGGATTGTAGATCAGAAGGTAGGACAGTAGGAAGATAGGACTGTTTCAATATAAACTGATGTTGAACCGAATCAAACAAAAGCGCAAACAAGGAACAAAATCCAATTGGGCATGCCTACAAGACAAAAAATTTCACCTTATTATACCGATTTTCTGCTTTCTAGTATCTAGACGATCTGGAAGAAGGCAAAAACAAATTTTCGGAAACTTTGCGAGATTGTGCCCTCGATTTATATCCTTCAAAACGTCGTTGATTAATTGTCTGAAATTGGTGGGCAAATGCAACAAAGCTAATAATGTTGGCTAAGTATAGTATTATCAACTCAAGAGAAAAGTACGAGCAAAAGTTAACTCAGGCGTAAAGCATTAAGAAATATATTGGTACGATGTTGCAACAAATATGGAAGAAGCAGCAAATAAGAAGAATTTCGGCTAATAAACTATGATGCAAAGAATTTTCTTACCAAACTAATTTTGGCCGACAACACCGCAATTATTGCAACTTCCTATGCACAAGCATCAAATATCCCAATATTGAAACACCAACATCGCCCAGCTTTGTGGTTTGAGGATAAACACGAATAAAACCAAGGTAATATTGTTACAGATGATCAAAAATCATCCATCTTAAATTACACAACTGGAGTAAGTCTATGAATTCAAATACCTCGGATCATTGGTGCAAGAGAATTGAGTGACAACTACAAACGAGATTAGCAAGAGAGTTGGCTCGGCAGTGTTTGTCTCCCTCAAATTGTCCAAATGGAATCGATTCAACATATTCCTCAAGGCCAAGCTCTGCCTATTCACTTATCCTGCCTTTTCTCCTTAGTGCTTGATTTTTGGGTCTAAGGGTTTTTTGCTATTCAAAATTCAATCGAATTATTGGATCTTTTTTTCATTTCGAAAAATAGAGATCCGCAGTACTATTGTTTTTTAAATGCTAAATCTCCGATATTAATCAAACAAATTCTTATTAATTTATAACAAATATTTATTATATAGAGATAGAAATAAGAAAGAATAGCTATAAGAAATTATATTTTTATTTGTTTCATTTATTTTTTGCTTTATCGATTAGCATATTCATCCTGTGATGTAGAAGTGAGATAAAAAATACATCATAAGTGATTTTTATTGGCATTAGAGCGTCATTTAAAGGGGGAAAACGTCTGATGAAATAGGTCATTTATGTTGTCGGAATTAACATTATCTAAAGTAAACCACGAGAACATTGCAACTTCGGATTTACGCTTTATGGTATGCATTAATTTTGACATTCAGTCTTTTCTCTTCACAAATAGATGAGACTTATCATCTTCCTGTATATGTGCCTGCCTCTCTATTATCTATCCAGCACTTCGTCATTCTAAAAAAGTAAGGCCCCTACTATATTTAACAACTGCAAACTTAGCCTCTATAGTGTGTCTATCCAGTATATTAAGAAGTATCGTCATTCCATTACTTTCATCTAATTCTTTCCCCGAGCCTCTTATACGTAATACACGCTCTTATTAGTATTCGAGTAATACTGCACCAAAAAACGCAAAACGCCTCTGCTAACTAGACTAGGCTTTATTGGTTTGTATACCTGTTACAATCGATGCCCAATTATTATCCGTACATCGGTTTGTTAAGCCTTAGTGTCGAACTTTCATTATCTTCATTTTATAACCCGCCTTGCAATGTCGCTGGCTAAAATAAAAGGAAACTGACAAGATTTATGTATGATCCAACTGTTACATCTGGTAAAGTTGTTGCAAGTTTACGACTTTATTCTGACACTCTATAATACTCACCATAACCTACCGAGTATGAGCTTGATAAACATCAGACTGACGCATACCAAAGACTCCGGCAATATATCGTTGATTGCAACTTTTATTTAGAAGAAAAGATAAACCATTTCGTGCCCGGTGAAATATGGTGGAAGCACGCCATAAATTTACGAAAATTATCGAAAAATAATTTAAAATAATATCTACTATACTTAAATAAAAATAACAAGAATCAGTGAAAAACTCTGAAGTATTCATACGAATCAATTGGGTTAATCCAATTTTATAAAAGCTTGCTTAAGAAAATTTCGAATACTTTTTAAAATGAAAAGAAAAATTTTCATGTGATTTAAGTGTCGTTGTTGGCAGAAAATGACGGTTTGGAATTCGTTTATCAAAAAATAAATTTTTCTTAAACCTTATTGGCAGTAAGTACCAAAGGGATAGAAGGAAGCAGCAGTGAAAAATAAATAATTTTGAAAGTAAAAAGGATAAAATTTTGAGTAAGTCTTAACTCATTCAAATCCAATTATCTTTCGAGAAAATATGACAGTTCAACTAACTTCAATAGTACAGGTCGGTCTCTCCAGGAAAGAAAAAAAAATTCTTTCACTCTATAAATAATGACGGTGAAAAACACTTGGAAAAATTGTGTCAACTTATGTTTTTACATATGTTCAAGGTATGTAATGATTTGAAAAAAAAAACCAACAAACCTTTTGACTGCTATTTCTATTAAAAGGGAGGTTAATTTGAGTATAGTAAAAATTTCTTCGTGTTATCGACAAAGCTTTTTCAATATTTTACATTAATTATTCAGAGAATTGACTTTCATTCAGTTAATAATAACTTGATTTTCAATTAATCTGGATATTGACCAGAAGCTAGACGATTTTATTAACTTTTCATGACGAAATAATTAAGTTGTCTTATTAAAGAAACTAAAGATTTTAAAAACTACTCATTTCAAAGAAGTTGTAGCCAAATTGTTGCACTGTTTCATCAAGAATTATTAAAAATAAAAATCAGTACTTTATATAATACAGCTATTTATATAACGTATCATCATAATGGGTAGATAGGATCTTAATTAATCTCATAGTATAGTTACTATGCATTATATTAACTATACCAACTGAAGTGTTTGCTCGGCGCAGAAAGTACATACAAAGTTTGACCTATCATTTACTTATTATATTCCCACCGATGGCCGAAATCTTATGTTATACCCAGTAAAATATTATTGTAATGAGGTTTGCTCAATATTTTGTGCAGATTTGCCAACAAGTTCTGATATATTTAACATTTATATATATATATATATATATATATATATATATATATATACATACATATATATATATATATACATATATATATATATATATATATATATATATATATATATATATATATATATATATATGTATATATATATATATATATATTTACAATCATGTTCTTCATCGTATTACCCCCTTAAGTTATAAATGTGATTTTTTTTATTTCATGTTGCTCCATCGCATAGGATATTATTATGTTTATTTCTTTAAAAATCATTATTGGTATAATTAGATGAAATGAGGTGACTATGTGTGCATAACGCAAAATTCACTAGACGGATTTTAATAAAATTTTACATTTAACTACCTTAGAGACACGGTCGAAATCTTGAACAGGGATCGTTCACATTATCACTCATTTCTACTACTATTTAAATAATTATACAAATATTTAACAAAAACTTCACAGGAAATCGTTAAATTTGTGTAGTACTACAACTTACTTCTGCTAGATGTGGTGGTACTTGATTTAAGTTTAATAAATGTTTCAAATTCAGTGACATATTCATACTTAGATAATAATAAGTATAGTGTTACCACGGTCACCACACAATTGATTTAAGGGTACTCCCTTGAGTGTTGGCGAAGGGGAGAAAATTTGCTATTCTAGAATGGTGCAGTAAAATGTAGCTGCTTGTAGTGAATAAATATATTTTTTTAAGTGTAAAGACTATACAAATTAAAATTATGTACTAGTCATATTCTCTTCGTATAGAAATTTACATTTCCTTTTTTTCAACATAAATCAACCCTGATACATAACGCTCATCTTGGAAACTTACTGCTTGTTACTTTTGCCCGCTGATGAAAATGGTTTTGTTTATGACCAATTGCCACTGAATACTTGGTCAGTTTCATTGATATAAAATTTAAATTACAAGATTATTACTGCCTCATTCATTGCCTTAATTCAACTACTTGCATATTCGCATCTAAACAGTAGCCGTAATTAGCGTATTCAAGATGCACAAAAATTAATCTTTACTTTCATACCCCAAAATTAAAAAGTATACTAATATAATAGTTTACAACATACATTTCCTAGTCTATATTTATGGAACACATTGTTATTTCTACTTTATTTAATTGGTGTCGAATGTCGGTCAGGTTTATCAGGAAGTCCCACTATACGGATCACTACAAACTATGCATATCTGCATATCGCATTTAAGTATACTATTAAAATATTAATTTTATTTTGTTTAGTATATATTTCACATACATAAAAGTGTCATCAATATCTCAAAAAACTATTAGATTCATTCAATTCTCTCGTAAACTTTGCACAAACTACTATTTCACAGCTTTCCTAATTATTTTTGGTTTTAACCGTTTCAATGTCGAATAGTTTCTGAAACTAAATTTGTAGACGTTTTCAGTATGCTTTATCACTACAAAAAATTTAAATTTTTTTAGATACATGCAGGTAAATACGTGAGTAATATTATAAAGACTCTTATAACACCGAGGAATATCTGAAATTTGAGCATATTTTTTACCCTTTCTTGTACATATCTATTTAAATTTATCGACACCACTATAGCGTACAAAAGTTCCATTTTGAATTTTCAATAAATGTTGACTCCACATAACTCCCGGATTTGACCCATTACCAACACAAAAATATATTATAATAATTATCTTAGAGAAAATTTATAAAGGTAAAATGAAACACGTTCAGTTGGTATTAAATTTATGGAACCTTCTCAATCCTAGATTAAAAACCAATTTAATCAATCAAACCCTACACTTATTTTTAGGTTAACATTTATAGAATAACTTCGTTGTCTGTCTGTTCGTCTGCTTGTCTATCAATGCTCTTTTTCGCAGGAACGCAACAAACAAGTTGAAATTCAAATACTTAAGTTTATGGTATGGTCCCTTTGAAGTTTAAAAAATCAAGTTTCAAGAAAGTCGTGTTTCAAGAAGCAAGGTTTTATAGCACAAATAAAGGAAAATTTTGAAAATACTTAATTTGTAGTTATGCAACATAAAAATATATTTTTTTATTTACTAATATATATATATATATATATATGTGTGTGTGTATATATATATATATATATATATATATATATATATATATATATTTCCGTTGTAAAAAATTAGAACTTTGTAAATAGTTTAATAGGAATATTACACACCAATAAATTTTTAAAAAAGCTTAAATGTGTACGAAATTTCGTAGTACGAGTTTCATGCTCGAGTAAAAGATAAAATACATTTTTAAAATGTTTGTTGGCTTACCTGCTGTTTGTCTTTCACCCATTAAAAGAACAAACAAAAACCAATTGGCCAATATATATTTCACTTTTACTATAATGATATTTGAAGTTTAGGTTAAAAATTAAACTAGCATTTATATTTATCGGCAATTTTAAGAGACATTTGTCTGTTTGCTTTTTCGTTTGTTTTCTTTACATGTTCATTATTGTGTTGCGCAAAGATTTCTAACCCGATTTGAATAGAATTTCATTGTAATAATTGTTGGAGTTAATTTAAAATCAAGGCTTTCAATAATTTTATGTCCTTTTATTTCAATAAATAAAAGTTCATAAAATTATATTATTAGTACTTATACCATAAGAAGCAAGTGCGCGAGCTTAAAAAATGTCACAAAATATAAAACAAATAAAAACTGTCTAAACAATCCCTGTTATTTTTCATCCTGATCAAAGTTATTTTTGAAATACAAACATTGTTATTGCAGAAAAATTCTACGAGATGTTAAACGAAACCGTGAAAAAAGCCCGCAAGGAACAAGTAATAGTTCATAAGGTTCAGACAAAAGCTAAATCCAGTATGTAAACTTTGAAAAGTTAGGACGTTTAAGCAAACATAATGACCATTTGCTTAATGATTTTCATTAAAAAATGTTGTTTTGTAACATAACCTCGGGGTTAGAATTCTTCAAAAAAATGTTTAATGAAGAATATCATTTTTAATTAAATGCGGGTAAGAATATAATTTTTAATTAAATCTTAATAAAATATTTAAAAATTTCATGACGCTATTTTAAATACGCGTAGCGTCATCTATTTATAAACATTGTGTAATTATTACGCGTCGAATAGCTAGGCAATTCTTTGCTATTGTCGCACAATTGCAAGGTAAATCTATTCTTTATAATGTCCGTTACTCTGTGAGTCCAACTTCGAGGAAGTAAAATCTAAATATTACTTAAAGTAAATCGTTTGCCAAACTCCATACAAAATGAGTTGGAAGTTTTTACGTCATGAGCAGTCAAACAAACATATAAACAAAGAGGTAGAATTTCTAAAAACTAAATTTTTAGGTTACGTTATTTCTTTATGTATCCCTAAATAATTTATTTTTTAAATATCTTTAATGTACGAGTATACCAATGTTTTTGCCGTACTTTGTATAGGTGTGAATTCAAAAAATAATAAAAAAAATTTTGATTGAAGAAATGATTAATTTCAAATTAGGCTTAGTTTGAAATGCAATGAAGAGTGGAGCCGTTTTAGTAAAAAAAATCACAGCGGATTTGCTTATCAGGCCATAATGCGTAAGAAAGTATGGGACTTGTCTTGGTTTATTGTATATAATTGGATTGTCCCCTAATAATTTTCAAGATTCCAAAAGAGGAATGAAATATTAGCGAAAGAATTCAGTATTTAAAAAAAATCAGTCTGGCGGTAATATTTAATGAACATAATACTGATTTTTCAGTTGAATATAAAATTGCACTCCCTGAAAAAAAAAACACCAGACAAATATTTGAAATATAGGGGCTCATCTTAAGTTCTTATATTCCTAACTTTTGAATATGATTTATTTTTAAAGACTTTTCCGTTATATTCAATTACTGTGATGAGTGTTACGATATGACTGTATCTTAATTTTTATTGTTCATATAATATTTAAATATTAAACTTTTAAAAAAATTTATAACGCATTATACTCGATAAATAAAATGAACTTTATTTCCAGACAGTGATCAAAAAAAAAACAACTTAGCCATATAATTAGGAATATCAATATAATTACCATTGGAACATAAAATTATTATCACCCAAGACCAGTTACATTGTTAAATTGATTAATAACCACACTGTTATGTGGCAACTGAGAATCACACATGTCTGAAGAGTTAGCGTTGTTATCTCAAATTACCAAGTTAAATCTTTTTAGGTAACATGAGTTAATGTTTGTTTTTACAGCAGGCATTTAAACTTGTTGCCGCAGTTTAAATTTATACAAATACGAAAAACGAACAAAGTAATGTGTGAAAATTGAGCAAATTATTTTTTTCTTGTTCACAAGCCAGTCTTACTCGAATCTCACCCAAGCCAGTCAATACATGAAAGTTCATTGGTAATCAGAGTCGAAAATTAAAAACATGTTTATGTAGTTCAGTCATTTATTTTTATTATTACTTTGTCATTTATTGAACATTTGAAATTAATTAATTACAATATTTTTTTAGCATATTCACTTATTTTCATTCTAATTAAACTTTATTTAGATGGTTTTAGTAAATTAAAAATTCATTACGTTCGCTTAAACTTTTAAAATAATTAAATTTAATATATTGCATTTATTAAATAGAAATTAAAGTACTAAAAAAATTATTTTTAAAGTAATTAAATTAAAATTTTCATTAAGTGCCAATTAAATTTAATTTGTTTAATACTAGATAAAAAAGATCATATTTTTACTACTAAATTGAAACAACAGTGTCAATTTTAAAATATGATAGAATAATAATGGCAGTGAAGCGATCAGAGCAACATATTTTATTGTAATTTGTCAATTTTAAGTATTAAATAAAGGATTAAGTAATAATTTATAATGCTCATAAATACATATCGAATTGGAAACGGTCTGGCAGATGATTGGCTTAAAATAGAAAGCCAGGAGAAAACAAATATTGACATACGCTTGTGCTTATACTGTATCAAAAGTAGCATTCGAAAGCTTACACTTTTTTCGGGCTAGCCCTTATTCGCTAAGCGTGTAACGTGCCGTAAGGAACTTCCTCCCAAAAATAATATTTTACTTCTTATTAAATAATAGTCGCATAACATTAAATTTTCTAATTTATTCTCCTCATTCAGAAATTCCCTTTTCGAGAAGGTAAGATCGATTACTTTGCATTATTTTGAGTCATTAATAAAAAAATCTTTCAAGATAAAAGTCAGATTTTGTTTCACATACTTAGAGTTTTGGACTTCATTTGCAGAACATTTAGTTTCAAAATGGCCCGTATGTGTATTTAACTTCCATGTAATTATTCAACCGATATAAGCATTCGACGAGGATTTTTTCGGTTAATTTGCATTAACCATTTCAAGAGCTATAGACAAATATGGTACCCTAATATATACGTAACTAATAGATATTAGGTTGGTTTTAATACACTTTTATTAAAGTAAGTAACTAACTACGTAATGGAATCTAGGAAACTAAGTTTCATGCATTTCTAATTATTTTATCATCGTGAAACTTGGTAGTTGTGTATAGTTCTAATGATAACACAGAAAATATTATTGTGTAACCATCCGACTAATTCCCTGAAATAAAACTGGAAGTTAGATAGTGAACTAGAAAACAGAATAATGTATCCTAATCGTTTTTGAGCTTCCAATTATTTTATCGCCATGAAACTTGGCAGTTGTGTATAGTTCGTATGACCACACAATAAAATGGTACCACCAGCTAATTCAATGATGGAGCCAGAAGTTAAACACTGAAGTCGATGACAGAACGACGTATCTTAACCGTTTCTAGAACTGCATGTCCATATCGTATCTAGAACTCCATATCCCATCCATATGTATGTATTCTCTTCTCGACTTAATTATCATGTCGAATTCTAAACTTACTGATCCAGGCTTTTCTCATCTTGATCTTATTTATATCTCACTCTCAATTAAGAGTCCAAAGCCTTCGTCTAAAATAATAAATCGTCGCAATTATAGCTGAATAGATAAGTAGTATTCGCTTGAGGATGAATGGTATGTTGATTAGGGAACGATCTCATGTTTAAATAATGTGAATGATATGGTGCAGAATTTCACCTCTGAGATTACTAACCTGATGAATAAACCTGCATCATTGAAGCGAATAAAATTAAGAAAAAAGGCTCCTCAGTGGTTCAATGATTCCACAAAATGTTTCACGCAGAAACGGGATAGGACCAATAAAGTAACACAAATGAGCAGAAATGGAAAAAAATATTGTGTCAATAAAAATATCAATGAATGTACATCTTCCAATATTTGGAAATTTCTAAGTACTTTGAGCAAATAACATGAGACAACGCAATATCCTGTTAATATTAATGATCTGAAAATTTTCTTTGCAGCCCCAACATTTTCAAAGCACATATTTACTTAAACATCTACCCCAACCATTCCAAAAATTTTTGACCTATATCGACATTTCCGTTAGTATCAAAAGTCTTTGAGCGGATTTTGCATTCTCAACTCCTCAGTTTTGAAATACGCAAAATTTAGTTTACCCCCTGCTACCTGGCTTTAAGTCAGAGCATAGTACTTCAACCCCACTGCTGAAAGTGGCTGATGATGTGCGCCTAGCCATGAGCAATATCCAACTATCAGTTCTTATATTACTGAACTTCAGTAATGCCTTCAATTCCGTGGACGTTGACGTTTTAACATATAGGCTTAAATCATTAAATTTGTCGCAACCACTGGTTCAACTCCTATCTTCGTTGCCGTAAACAGGCAATCATAATTTCTGACAATTACTCAAAGTGGACCAGTCTCAATGTCGGAGTACGTCAAAGTTATGTCCTTTCTCGACTTCTTTTTTTTCTATTTTCATTGACCCGTAGTTAAACAATTGTCTTCCAACTATCATTTATATGCTGATGATCATCAAATATACTCTCACTGCAATGTCGCTAAAATCTCTTCACACATTGATATATTAAATCCAGATCTACATTTGATCAGACCCAATTAAATCGCACACTATTATTATCGGTAGTCAAAAACTAGTCAAAAATATCTATATCTGATTTACCATAGCTATGGATTAATAGTTATATTATTCCGTTTACTTAAATTTTAAAAGACTGGCTTATTAATTGACCAATATCTCACATGGCATTTTCAAGTAAATGATGTTAGTCGTAAGATTTTCTCCTAAATACACTCTCTTAAACGGCTTCGAAATTTTCTTCTACTACGAACTAAAGCACACATTTGTCAAAATTTACTTCTACCTGTCCTTGGTTATGGATATATGTGTTATTCTAATCTAAATGAATATTTACTCAATAAATTAGAACGACTTCAAAAATAGTATTCGATATATTTTCGGTGTTAAAAAATTTGAATAATATTTATCTAGAATGAAAATGAATATTTATATATAATAAATATTTGTAAAATTAATTTCATTTAAATAATTGTATTCCTCTACCTATCTTATCATCTACTATTTGCCATTGTTATATTCAATTCAAAATGTTATGAAAACATTTAATTGTAAAGAAAACAAATAAATAATACTATAACTGTATTGTCGGTGAGAAACCGCATTTTTCGTACTAAATTATAAATATTAAATTGCTGTTGGAAGTAATTTTAATGTTCTAATTGCTTTATGGATTTATTTTAGGAAGGAATGAAATGCATTGGTCTTAGAGGTGAACTAAAAATTTGATCTCGAAGAATTCAATTTATAGTCAAAATAATACAACACGTAACCAAACAATTGATTCGATGAATTTTAAATTACATATTATATATAGTTAGATATCAATCTACAATAGCTACCCGTACATATGGTAATATGCGATCGTAGCGTTTTGTTATTTACGAAGTATCCAAAACATAAAAAACGGATACTAAAAGGTTATATACAAATGTGAAATATTAACAGTTATTTACAAATGTGAAATATTTTTTACTAAATTATAAACAAAACTGCATATCCAAAATAAAAATTTACATATCCACGAAGTATTTAACGAAAAAAAAACGATTAAATATATATACGTATAAATGCTCTAAGAAAATAAAGGACGTAGTTAAAATGTTTGTTGAAAGAGTTTCCAAGTTTCTTCAGTTCGATGTTTCATACGCTTCTATCCTTCCATGTACCGTACTATTAAATATTTATATTCAATACTAGTTAAAATATTTCATAAAGCGAGTGTATCTCCGTCCTAAGAAACCATTTTAAAGAGAAAATTTCACATTGAATTTGCTTATCAGAGCGCGACGCATAGGATCACGTGGGACTTGGCATAACCCGCCTCAGGCTACCTCTCGTGATCCACTAACCTGTATATAATTTCACTTTTCCTTAATGCGTAGCCAAGTAATATTCAATGTTTCTCAAATATACAACGATAATGAGATTATTTTAAATATAAATAGAAAACTTTTCTATTAAGCATGTAGCCAAACAGAATACTTTCATTTCTTCCTCAAGCATGAAAATGTTTTTAAATCATGATAATTTATTTATTAGATAAGCCAGGTTTAATCTGGAATCACCACTTTTAATTTTTGTATTTTATATAGGAGGTCATTCTGGTTAAGAATTGTCGAAGAGATCAAAATTTCCAAATTTGAATCTTAGGAACCAGTGCTTGGCTTTGTCACAAAAATATACCCATTGGTGTGCATATAGCTCATGTCGCTCCGCTCACTTTTCACCTTAAATGGAATCCAATATATAATACAGCAAGATCACCTATATTTACTGTGCGAAATTTCCATATGTTGTTTTTTTTCCTTACTCACCAAAACTCAAACAGGAAATTGAAAGCCCTTTACATGCCCTTCCAGAGATGTTCGAAAAGTTTCAGTAAGATTTCAAAAATAATACTGAAACGTGACGATTGTGTAACTATTGACTTATAAATTAAAAACAAAGTTTTTGGGCAAAAATTCTACGTAAGATGTTTTATGCATCGTTGAAGGAATTTAATTTTCAATTATATCGATAAGTTAATAACATGTGCAATTGCTTTTACAAAACGCGAATATGGCATCAATTATAGTGGAACAAACTTCGAATTTACAATAAGGTGCTGATATCCAAAAGGTTTAGTATCTTACATGTAACATCCCCAGGCAAAAGGTAAAAATATTATTTAAATCGTTTTTTAAACTAAGTATTTTAGTAATATACTATGACTTAACAATATATTGTGCAGGCTAGCGAACTGTAGTTAGTCAAAGTATTTGCTTTTTATTATTTTAAAATCTAAAGCATTGCCTAGGAAACCTATTTTAGTTATAAAATATAATGATATTCGTCGTATATTGCGGGATTTCACATATTTTAATTAAAACAATATGAGTTAGAAGTTATGTTTCTCCTGGCAGAATAGAAGAGATTAATATCGACATGTAACTATCGATTTGAAAAACTGGAGTTTACAGTTTCTACAAATCTAGAAGTCATTGAAATTTTTATCTTCCTAGATTCCAACATCTCCATCAAAGGTAAACACGAAGAGGAAGAGCGTTGTCGAATTAGCATGGTCAAAAGCGCAATGACTAACTTAGATAAAGTATGGAAGAACGGGATTATGTAGAAATATACCAAGAAATATTTAATATAAACTCCACACATCTACCAAACGTAAGGTGCTGAGTCATGGATGCTGAAAATGGCTGATCGCAAAAAGATCGACACCTTTGAAATATTGTATTGGAGTAAGATTTTCAACATATCACGGACCGAACACAGATCCAAGGTCTTAATTCTGAAAGAACTTGGAATCAACACAAGATTATCCACTTTCTGTGCCTGAAGAATTATCGAATATCTTGGACAGATGAAAACTCATTGTTATTGGTATTAAGACTGCAAGAATGCTGCTCTAGACGCTGAACGAACCAGATTAGAGAAACGCTTACCACTGCATTAGCTTAGCACTGCAATTCATGATTTCCGATATAGTGCCGAGAATAGGAATCTATAGCAGAATACCATCAAATAGGAGACATTATCAAGGGTGAGCCATGGTCCTCAGCAGTGAAATATCGACTCGACAAGAAGAAAAACCTCACAAGGGAAAAAACGATATCCTTTTTTATGAGATTACTAACATGTAACGCGACCGATGGATTTCTGCAGATTACGTTAGGTATTTCAGCGATATAGATATAATTACTTACCGAATTTTGGTAGTTTTTTTTCATTAAGGGTGTAAATTATTTGATCAAACTTGACTTGCTTTCGATAAGAACATCTAATCCTTTTAAATTGCGTTAGTTACTCAATAATGAATTAAATCGTCGTACAGTTATGAATATGTTTTAGAAATCGAATATTTTTCAATTCTGTATGGATAATATAAAAGCGGTTGTAATTTTTTGGATCGCGAATTCATGCACTGAAGTATAATTTACATTTTTAATGAATTTTTCTAATAATGCTGAATAAAAATCCAGTTTATTTCAATTACTTAGTTATTTGATTAGTTATTCATTTGGTATTCACTGGTTTTATATGAAATTCCGAAAAAAAATAATTTTAGTTTCTTTTTATAATTAATTTTCTTCTTTTAAATTAAAAAAAATTGTGATGTCGATTACGTTCAAGTTTAAATATCAGTCATTATTTTATTTAACCAATAATATGTTGGAAAAATTTTATATTGAGAAATCCCCTAAATAATACGTTAAGTTACAGATAAATATTACTAATTTCTTTACAAAAACCAACCATTACATTTTTTTAATACAAGTGCATCAAAAATATAGCATGAAAAGTAATATATTCTAATGTGACATAAAATGTTGACTTCGACATGCGCAATGTATAGAAATGAATATTCAAATGATTTGTTGTACATAAAATGGCTCATTATTTTGTCAAGTAGTTATAAGAAATGAAAGAAAATATTTTAATAAAGTTATTGAAAATGAAATGTTTAAAATGAAACTATATAGTATATTGCTCAGCCTTTCTGGTACTAAGCCTAAATGAGATAAAAGGAGGTATGACCGAAGACAATGCTCCAATCAATTCCAACGCCTCGGCCAGTGGTCGACTAACACGCTCGTCTCTATGTGATATGTGTTTTATAAGTGAGTTCAGGCACCATGGAGCCTAAATAGTTCCAAGAAAATCAAGTGTTTTAAACGAATGGAAAACAACTAATATACTTTTTCGGTAAAACCCGTAATGTCATTGATTAGTAGATACTATGGATGCAAGCTGTCCTACGATCCGGTTGTCACCCGGCGCCACTTTGTATCCATGCCAAGTGGTGTGAAATATGCTTCAGAAAATAAAAAATCCAACGACAATCATAACCGAAGGAAGGAATATCGAATCGGTTCTTGAAACGTGAAATGACCACTTAGTCAGAAAATTGAGCACAGTAGAGAGGGATGTGGCTCAATATAAATTAGCGATGCTTGATGTCAGTAAAATACATATGCGAGAAGCAGGAAACTTTACCACTTTAACCGAAAATACCATAGGTTCTCTTGAATAAGGGAATAAAAGCGGAAATAGTGCGGGGATAGTTGTACCTCCGCGTATCAATAAGTACGACACAGGAAATAATATAACCTCAGACAGAATCATACCCCTAAGGTTTAACTCTAGATCCTTAACTCCTAAACATGTTCTCCGTACCCATCGTGGGAGCAAGATGTCTACAACGTTTACGAAACCCTCGAATCTTTAATAACAGCATTACCAAAATGAAAATAACTTCTCTTAACGGATAACTGGAAAGCTAAAATGGATGATACTAATAGCGACGATCATATTCTAAAAATATACAGTTTCTGAACATAGAAATAGAGTGGCGATAGATTTTTGGACTTTTGTGTAGATCACAATTACACAATTCAAAATACCAACTTTAAACACTGCCGCAACCAAGCCACACCTGGATGGAGACTGATACCATAATTAGATGAATTATATTCAACGATCGGTGTAATATCTCTATCTTGAAAACAAAATCGTATCCGAAAGTAGAATGTTAACAAATTTCTACCAAATGGTTAAAATTTTGTCTCAAAGCAGAATGTAAAATTATGCCGCGCATGACTTGTAATCTTGAAGAAAACTAACAACTTGTTTAAAAAAATCATAAATCGCAAATTGAAAAACAACTGTCTACCCTAGGGTGTATATAACGGAAAATGGTTTCATGTCGCAATATTCATACCCTATAAGCTATATAACTACGAGCGACTTTTCAACTTCAATACGTAAAACGAACGGTTGTGACGAAGGTTTCACTATTAATCTAGAATAGTGAAACCTTCGTCACAAGCAAGAAGTTATGCAGTTCGTAACAAAAAACCAACGGTAAAAGAGGAAATATGGTCTCCTAAATTGACAGATTAAAAAATGTTGTCGTTGAGATGGAAACTAATATGTGAGAACATATATATTGAGATTTAGCAGCATAGTAAAAGCTGAAGATTGGATATTTATTTACAAAAAGTGCGCCTAATCACCTGAAAGTTTAAATCCAGGAACTGGTATACAAGGAAGTGTAGAGGCAAACAACTGCCGAAACACAATGAAATCACAGAAAAATGAAAGTAATACTGTGTAAAACTATATCGAAGCAAACTCAAGTGAAAATACTGACTTAAAAACATAATAAGATGTTGCTGAAAAAGAACCCATGTACTTCAAGAATAAATTTTTCAAGCACCCTAGATCATCAACAGGTATGGATGAAATTACTTCCGAGATATATTGAAGACATCGAATCAAACCTTTGCACGACATTTGCAATGAAATATGGATCATCGGAAAATGATTCGCAGAGTGAACACTATTCATCATCCTAAGAGAGAGTCAAGCAAATTTTGCGACAACTACTGACAATCACACACAGCCTACAAGCAAGCAAAAATTATGCTTTATATGATCAACAAACGCATCAGGCAACATTTTTATTGCCCAATCTCGCATGAATTAGCGGTTTTCCTATGATAAAAAGAGACTACAGAGCAAATCCTTAATAGAAGCCGTATTATTGAGGCTTGTTATGAGTTAGACCCATTTCTAGTCTATGCTTTGCTGACAACAAAGTGAGCTTTCAACTGCGTAGTTTAAACCAAACTCTGGCAAGTATTTACCGAACAGGGAATACCGCAAAACTTAATAAATCTCTCAAAAAATTATAACGCAAGAGCAAAAATTGGATGCAGTACAATTGGACCGAGCATTATTGAAGTTATTCAAGTTTGAAAAGGGCGTTGACGAATAATGGATCCTATTTTCAAATCTCTTCAACGTATATGATGAAAATATAATAAAGAAAAAGTCCCAGAAGCAAGGCCGGATTACAGTGGAAAAAATCGTATTTATGATATACTGTACGTTACAGTACATGAACATTCCACTTTTACCTAGAATACAAAGAGAGATTGAGAAATTATTGAGGCGGATTGAGACCGTCAGTAAGGAATGTAGAATTTCCATAAACCGAATAAAAAATATCATTTTTGTGATTAGAGCAGGTACATTTAGACAGTGCCAGATAGTATCCTCAGAGACTTCGAAGTGGATGATAACCTTAATTATCTGAGATCCATAATAAAAATGAGGAGGAATTGCGAAAAATAAATTTGTCGCCGCATCACGTCTGGAAACCACATTATGCCGCAATTAGCAAAAATGTAACGAGAGGCCTGGAAGAAAGGCCGGTCGGAAAGTTAAAAATAGTTTTTACGCCTCTGAGGTATGATGTTGGGCATATTGTTGGTATCTTGAGGTTATCATTGGAACAATTGGTGTATTGAACTGGTTATCGAAGGAATGAGGCCATATAATAATAAACTACCAAGATAAGGTTCAAGATGGCAAGAGTCGAGGGGATAAGACCTCGAACGTGACAGTGTCTTTGTTGGGCGGAGCAGACCATATGCAGCCCAGTAATGATCATCCGTGAAGTCATAAGATTAGTGAAAGATTGCGAGAATTGTCGATAAGTAATTCACTCAAAGATAGCACCTAATCTTTTGGGTTACGATCCTCAGTAAAAGGAGAATTATTATTCAAATTAAAAAGAAAAAAAAAATATATGTATATATACTTATATATATATATATATATACATATATATATATATATATATATATATATATACATATATATATATATACATCCATATATATATATTTATATATATATATATATATATATATAGATAATGTAGATCTCTCACTGAGATTTCATTTGGTGTAACCAAGTCCAAACTCAAGATTTGAACGGTGAAGAGATTGACATTAATAACCATATACAGGTTTTATCTGCGTCATAATATCATTCACTATGGATGATATTATGATCAGTAATTTCTTATATTTGCTTAAAATTCATAAAAAGATTGATTTTTTTACTAAAATTTATCAATCACGTCGTGCAGATGACGTTTTTTGTTTTGTCAAATTTTGTTGTTTTTGTAAAGATTCATGTACTTCACCGCAACTAGGTAACTATATATGCATGTATATTATTGTAAATTACTTTATATATAACATGTGGGGTATTATTTGAAAGGCTTGTTATGAGGAAAACAAAAATATTTTTCATAATTTTAGATTGGAAATTTTAAAAAATATTCTTAATAATATATGAAAATAGAACATTCTTTTTGCTTATTTTCAAAATTACTGAACTAAAAATCATGAAAAAACAGAGTTCGTAAAATATTATCTTAGATTGTACGATTTTTAAAATGGGCACCATTTTTATATCTCTGAAAGACATAGTAGCTAATAAACTTATATTGTGACAAAATTAATATTTATAAATAGTTTAACAAAAATATTATATAACCTTAAACATTTCCAAGACTTGCATTACTGTTCATTCTTATGTTGAGTTTTCGTTAGAGTCCATGGAGGGAGGAGTTATTTTTATTAAACGACTGCATAAATATTTTCCTTTTTTCTTCAAAAAAATGTAAGATAAATGTTTATAGATTACGCTGACAACATACTCTTTTCAGGGTTCCGTACGCCTATAGTAGAAAAACGAATCCTAATATTGCTCACGTGCCCATTCGTCGATACATCTGTTGTCATTAAAAACCAACAAAACAATATATTTTTGATTATAAAGAGTTAAATTTCACAATAACTCGAAATCTTCATCGTAAGAAACCATTTTAATAAAAAAATTCCGATCAAATTTACTTATTGGAGCGCGATGCGTGAGATCGAGTGGGATTTAATGCGACCCGCCTCAGTGTGCCCTCCGTGTTCTCCAATGTGTGTAATTGAATTTTCTTTTAGTTCGTTCCCAAACTTCCAGAGAATCAAAAGCAACTGAGACAAGTTAAATTATGTAACTTTAAAAATATTAGTCTCGCACGTACGTATATACACAGAAGTAGGACAGATCTTTTAGTTTATGCAAATATTTATGTGTTGTACGACACGAATATCTGGCATTCAGCTGATAACGCTATGTGAAAACAAAGTAAAAATAAATTGTTGGTTATAACGAAATATATAAACATATTAAACTTAAGGAAACTACAAAGTACGAACTATATATGTGATGTGTGCCTCGTAAGTCAAATCAAAATATATACATTGTCAATCAGTTGTATTCCAAATATAAGATTAGTTAATTAAACATGAACACAATTATAATTATGGTAAAGTATTGAATTTATACTTACCAAAGATTCTCTTTTTGTAATATTTAAAAAACGAATATATTACAATTGTAAAATTATTCTCATATTCAATATATCGTTCCTGCATGTATTTCTTAACTCAGTTCATTTCAAGTGATGAAATTACAAATGAAAGTCGTAGTATAAATGCGAGAACATAAGTTATATTCAGTTCTTCCAAATTTGCTGACTGGTCACTAGTAATGAAGGCCATATATCGTTGTACATGGTTGTTATAAACTCAAAACACAGTGATATAGGTATTAATTATAATTAGGTTAGGCTTAATGTTTTAAAAGGAAAGTAAACAGATCTCTAATTTGGAATTAATTATTGGTTTTTAATGGCATGTCCAAACAAAAGTCACTGATATAAATTAAATTACACGCAAGCAATAAAGATATCCTTAAGGCCGGTTAACGTTTCACGACGCATTTGATGAACCTAGCGAACATCTATCTTCAGATGATGGCATCACCGTCGGACTCATCTTCAAGATCGCTGACTAAAACGTGGACTCACAAAACTCAGACACAAATTCGTTATATAGTACTCACCGTTTGATATAACCAGCTCTTATAGAAGTTTCTTGTGATCTTTCATTACATAAAATGCCACCCATGCAGTATGGACGAAAACATTTTGGCTGAATTTTGAGGCTTGGTCCCCATTTCTTCTTGCATTTTTTTGAACTTTTCTGGGCTTCCTCCTGTATTTTTGAAATGTACATTTTGGTTTTTAAACCTATTTCATCGTACTGCATATTTAAGCCCATTTAAATTTGGTAATTTTACATCTCCGTCGTCGAATCATCTCGTCGTTTTTAGGTGGATATTTTTTCAAAAACTAATTAATTGGCATTTTCCCGACGTTTTTTGAGCCATTTCAGCCTTTGATCTTTACTTTGAGGCATTTCAATCCTAACTTGAATTTGTTCGATGTTCTCTTCTTATAATCCTCAGTAAATGCATGCAATGAAAAGCAGTGCCCTAGTGTGAAATTATTATTTAGGGAATCCTGAATGTCATAGGTTATTTCTTGGACAGGTTAATTACTTTAAAATATAAGTGTCTAGAAGGATATTCAATAAATTCGGTTATTTATTTTTTTATTTTCAACTGGAGTACTGAACTGTATATATATATATATATATATATATATATATATATATGTATATATATATATATATATATATATCGCTTTTAACACCGGACCATATAATATTCCCCAACACGGGAGGGTTTGGAGTTATTATAGATTTTGTATGTTTGGTTTATCTCATAGTTACAGTGTACCACTACAATCATTCATCGTAGATATGTGGGGCAATACCTCGAGTTCTAAGCTCCTCTTTTACGAATGTACCCACCACCTGAATAGTAGATGACGCGTTGTTGCGACCTATGCAATAAAGCCAGATTATGTATTACGAACTTGTAATTATTCAGTTGAGACTCCGGAACTCTTTGGAAAATCCAACGTATCACTTGTTCTCATCAGCAGGCCTGGTAATCTCATCATAATATGTGTTTCATTCATGTGTTCCTGATAATGAGCCACAATAAATGTGATAAAAATTTGGTGATGAATTTTCAGTAGGAAAACATGGTTTTATCTAATGATACACATCAATTTCAGTGATAAATAAGGTATACTCTCTATCTTATGTATTTATTATATTCAATTTTCGATTTTAAATTGGTAAATTTAATATTTACTTTTATAAACTACGCACTCTTTTATTCTGATAAACGATATAACTTTTTGGCATCTTTAACTTAAAGCTTTTAAATAAAAAAAATTTCTGAACAAGAAAGTTTGATACTATTTTATGTACCAAAGTTGATTTTTTTTAATTTACAGCCTAACATATGCTTATTTTATACGGACATGTCCACAAACACCAACGTTAAGAAAATAATTAACAGAAATATAGGTTAAATCAAGCTCAAATATAAATTATAGATAAAGCGTCTTCACTTACCAAGAGAAAGTTCCGAAGAAGATTTACTGTTAAAAATAATTTAGATTATTTTTAGATTTTTAGCTTGGACAGGATATTTTTATCGAATGAAGTCTCGTGTTGATTTTGTCCAAAATATTGATAATAAGAAAAAAGAATATATCTAATTTTTCTAGAAAACACAATTTTCTGACTAATAAATAGCTTTATTAAATAAATTTGTATAAAGTATAATATTAATATAAAAATCATCAAATGAACTAAATTTTTTAGCATTAATTAAATATTACTTGTGACCTCATAATTATTTATTGATATTTTTAATTATAAATATATTCTCATTCCACACATGTCACGTTTAACATGTCTAGTTCCTAAAAGTAGAAATATAATAAATTTACTGATAATATATTCTGAAAGATCGATAATAATATGTCAGTCAGGTCTTCAATGTCTTATCACTACGTCCGTCTAATTATGTTGTTCTAGTAGTAAGCGAAGACTTCCGGGTACTTTCTTGGGTACAAGGCGCGAATGATTATATTACATTTAATGTGTTTTTGTAAGTACGTAGAATATGCAGGATTATGTTTAGTCCTAAAATCAGCATTTGTAAACAATATAGACGATAACCGGAACTGTAGTAATTTTGTTTCAAATCTCCTTGGTTCTATGATTTGTGGTGCAAAAAAACCAGATAATCACAACAAGATTTTAAAGAAACTTACCTCACGTGTATTTCCATTATTCTAAATATCACTTAAAAGTAATACATATGACCTTCATAACGCATATTTATCATTTTCTAAGATTCAGTTTTTTACAAAATAGTTCGGAGATTCAATTTTTAATCCGGAAAACTGTTTTATTAATCTTTTAATTAAAGAGGCTCGTGGTTTCCAATTTGATGCCAAAATTAAACACTTAAAAAAAGGTTGAGCTCCACAAACTCTACTTACAAGAAATCATAAAAATTGGCCGAGTAGCAAAAGTTAACTTTTGGTTTTATAGAATCAGTATAGTAGCCAGAACTCTCAAATCACAAAATTAATTATTATTTTGACTTGAGAACCCTATTTGAAAAAGAACAGGGTGTATCTAGAAAATAATACTGCGATAACCTATTCAAATAATATATATATATATGTATTATTTGAATATGTATAATATATATATATATATATATATATATATATATATATATATATATATATATCTTTTTTTTTTGTGCATGTATTTGCAATATATGTATTTAGTTATTATTAAACATATTTCATTGGACATGATGATATTTATAATATAAATTATACTCTTTGATCGTTTTTAAAAGGGAAGATAGGTTTTAATGTGCCTAGTAAGTAATTTATTGCAAGAACAAACGGCCAATCGAAATAAAAGACGGATCAATTGAAATTTATATTCCATTAGCAACTATTTCAAATTTTTACCGACCCCTTTTTGCCTGTTAAGTTTTCTGTAACTTTGATTCACGTTCCTATTACATTTGCATTTCTCCTTACGAATGGAACAAAAATGTTTTGTCGATTCAAAAATATCTTCGTTCTTTTCTGTTACATCTAAGAAATGAAACATAGTTTAAAATGTTTTAAGTGCGTAGTTGTTGCGATGAATATAACTCGTGTAAAATGTATAATATGACTCGTGTAAAATGTATGACAGCATAGAGAAAAATTTCCAAACGAAAAATATTGAAATGGTATATAGCAGTTTTAGGTCCGAAACCTAAAATTGCTATATATAAACAGATATATTGAATTAAAATGTTTTAAACATCTATAAGACTAATAAGTCAATATATAAAACATACATAAAAAAATTAACCACAAACCAATATCTAACTCAACGACAAATCAAATTAAGTTTCCACTGCGTTCTCAACCATTTTTGAAACTGCTTTTATTGGTAGTTCGTTGTAAATAAGAACACAAATGACTCAAATTTTAACCTGCAATAATTTCAAAAAACTTACGAAACTGAATTCGTTTAGAGGAAAAGGAAAGATTTTGGGTTCTGTCTTTTTGCTTTAAATTGTCTGGCATTAAGAAATGGTATTATTAAATCAATAAAGGAATTGCATACATACCTCTGATAGTCCGATTCTTGCACTCTCGTTTGGACTTCTTTCCAAGCAATTGTGACACATTAAATGATGGACATGGTATGTTATCAGTAAGTGGCTAAATTTAAAAACAGCCTGGAAAAGGCAAGAAATAGAATGCCTTGATGCTGGCGGGTTATTGTTAAACTATAGTGTTTATTTCAGAATTAAATACGTCTGAGAAGTAAAAAAATAAGAGAATCTACACAAAATAATTTTCTTTGAATTTGTATTATTTAAGCAAAAAATTTAACATATTCCTTCTTCAAAAACGAAATTAATTCAACATGTTAATTACATTGAGTATCGAAAAAGTTTTCTTATAAAAGGTTTCTTATTTGAAACGAAAATTGATTTGCAAGTGATGTATTACATGCTACTACGTTTTGTACTATACCAGGTACGAATTTGCAGTGTAAAACAAATAAATTTAAATAACTTCACTGACTACTGACTTTTTTTATTAAGCTGCATATTCCTAAAGACTTCTACTAAATTAACAATTTTCTAAAAAGTTTAGTTTCAAATTGTTTCAAAATACATACTTGAATCAGTCCAAGATCCCAAGTTGATACTCACTATTACCTATGCCTATAGCCATTTATAGTGAATGTCAACTTATAGTCAATTTATAGTCAATGTGTTTGAAACAATCAGAGACTGTCATTAGAAAACAAATGTTGAATCTAGCATTCCATTTTGATGTGAATAACCTTTCTTGCATTTACACATTAATGCATCTAGTGAGTCACAATTTGTGTTTACAAATAACCCATTTTGGATATATTATATTTCCATTAGCGTCTTCCCTTATATATAAATACAACCACCTCTTACCGGTTATAAATATCGCATTATTGTACAAGGGCGAAACTAAAGAGTAAAGGGTTGTCTCGACGGTTTGCATTTAAAAGTACTTGAAATTAAGCAGTTTATTATTAATGACGTAATTTTCTATTAACTAGATCCAATTTATGAAGTTGGCAACATTTAAAACTTAAATTTGCATCTTCGTATAAAAAATAACACTATAGGATTAAATGACTTAATTAAACAATTTTTAACACTTTCTTCACACTAAATTTAGGAAATTTCCGAATCATTTTTACCATAATTTTACATCGCTGGTTCTGAATGATTAGCAAATAAATTATTGTTGCATCATAGCTTTCATTTCGTCATGACTAATATTTTTTATATTCCATAAAAATGGTTAACATTGTACAAATATTTTCCTACTACCTCAATATTTTTGAAGCCAGATGCGATAGAGTTAGGTCAATTTAAAACAAAATTGTGAAAAATTCTTCACATGTCCCACTGCTGTCGCTATAATATAGCGTTATAAAACATTTTTGCTCCAGAAAAATATTTATTTTATTATAATAATAATCATTTTAATAAAACATAAAACCCTAAAATACCATCTCGATTATTATTGCCTTAAAAATAGGAGAGGAACATAGACGAAGGTATGCAGCATTTCTATTTAATTATTATCAATCATATTTGTTACAAATTAATTATAACTGATCATTAAAGGTTTTTGTGCCCGTGTTATAGGAAAATAAAAAATATTATTAGTATTTATGTTATCAAACTCTACGACCGTCACATGTTCTGTCGCACACACGACCATTTATAATATTCAAAGTAACTTTCTTAAATATTTCAGAACTTTTTTAATTTCCAGATCTCCAATCATTATAATAATAATAATAATAATAATCAATTTTTATTTCAGATATTTACATCCATATAATGTTAGTAGATACAATAGCAAACTTACAAACTAGTGTTAGTGATAATAATATAATAATAATAAGTAAATGGCAACCCGGTTGGAGACCCCGATGATGGTGACCGGCTATACGACTGCCCCGCGTACGGTGCATAATGGAAGCGCACCGTTTGCTCATAATGGTCGCAAACCCGTCTGTGTCAGCCAAAGCGAACATCGCGGAGGCACTACAATGACGCGGCAGTCCCACCAACACCCGGAACGCATTATTATATTGCACACGCAGGTCGCTATATGTCCGCTGCGTAAAGTTGACCCACAGGCTGCTGGTGTAAAATGATTGACAATATGCTTTAAAAAGCGCAATTTTGACAGTGCCTGTGCACCGTGAAAACCTGCGGGCCAACATATTGCATCGGACAGACAGCGCCCTGCGCTCTCTTTCAACATCCTTATCGTCCTTAAGGTCTTCGGTGACCCAGTGGCCCAAGTATTTAAATTCCTCAACTTTCTTTAGAACTGTACCACAGAGAGTGAAATTAGGGACAAAAGTGTATTGATTGTTGTCCGGCCTGAAAATCATTATTTCACTTTTCTTCGTATTGTATTTCAAACCATGGGTCACCGCGTAGGACTCACAAATTTTTAAGAAAATTCTTTTGATTGCTATACCAGTGCATAAATAATTGTACAATTTCCCTAGGTAAACTAGTTTCCTATTTTAGCTTATCCCATAGGACATCGTACGAAACAAGAGCGAAGGCTTTCGATAAATCGAGGTAACATGCATACACCGGGGTCTTCCTACTCCTGTAGTACTGTACAGTCCGCTTGAGACACAAAATAGCACTCTCGGTGGAAAGACCGGGCCTGAAGCCGAACTGCGCGTCGTGTAGCGAGACGTGTTTATCTAGGTGTTGACCAAGCAGACTATCCAGCACTTTAGCGACCACTGTGGCCAGAGAGATCGGTCTGTAGTTATCCACATCCGATGCATCATCAGTTTTATTTTTTATGATTGGTACGACTATAGTACGCATCATATTGTCAGGCAAGTAGGAGTGGCCCAAACATAGATTAAAAAAGGTGGAAAGCATTTTGTGTAGATGTACACATGCATGCTGCAGGTGCTCGATGCTAAGGTGGTCGTGACCCGGGGATTTGCCCCTCACCATGCCTTTGATTACCGATGATACTTCCTCCGTAGTAAAGGAAACACTACGCTTAGTAACCTCCTCAACATCGAGCACCTGCTGTGATTGGCCCAGCGAAGAGACCACCCTGAAATAACGGAAGAACATGTTCGCGATCTCACCAGGTTCGTGCACACCAGCCACGCTGACAGGGAGGCTCGGCCTGAGATTTAGTTTATTGGTGCTTTTCCAGAACTGACCGAATTTTTTGGTTGAGTGAAGTTCGGCTAAAGTATTCATTTATCTGTTGCTCATTGTCTTCACACCACTTCAGCTTAGATTTAAAAACGCGCCTAGTTTCAAACATATCATTATACAGACGGCCCGCCCGGGGCTTACCTCCATAAAACCAGGCCCGAAAGCATACTCGCGCCGCCCTGTGAGCGTCACTAACGTGTCTGTTCCACCCAGTAATATATTTGTCTCTACGCCTTTCAATAACATTATAGCTACATATAGCGGCCTCCGACAGTATACAAACAATATCATTATACATATTATCTAACAGAATTTTGTGACTCATACTACAACACATATTATCTAAACAGTTTGTTAGATTTGGAGGAAAATGAATTTCACATAGTCTGGAGTGACAGACACCTTTAAATTGGGCTATTTGCGTCAAGTTACGTTCACCCCAGACTATTCTATTTATACAATTAGTAGGTAAACAAAACTTAGGCTTAACAAGATCAAAATTACATTGTATGGACACAGGGTAATGATCTGACCAGTAGGTATTATATAATACAGAGGCCGCGGTCACAGAAATCTTCGCAGCACTAGTCACCAGACAATGGTCGAGCCAGCGCCGACAGCCATGCGCTTCACTGACAAACGTATGACTGTCAGTCGGCATAAGCTCCATATCTATACAAGACCATGATTGTTCCGCACTAAAAGTTAATAGTTCAGTTGTAAATGACTCACCGGGGTGCGCATTGTAGTCCCCTAACATAAATACCGTGTCCACATTGTGACTCTCAATTATGGCGGCCATTTCACTGAGACACTCAGGAAATTCCACTAAATTTTCATTAGATTGGGTAGGCATGTACACGGAAAATACCAACATAGAACGCGCACTGAACTCGATTTTTATCGCGGTAAGACGAACACTATTGCACATCACTACCGTTACCGTCGGAAACGCCATTTTTCTCCACAGTAGGGCCACATCGCCGTAGGGCCTACCACGTAAAACACCTTCCGCTGTATCCACTGCAGAAGTACCCGTGCAGTCGAAGTCACTGTCTATGGAGGCCAGGTATCCGAGGTCGTGCGGCAATAGCCACGTCTCCTGCAGCGCCAAAATATCAGCCGAACAACAAAGTTTTCTAACACATTCCACAGATCTAATCACGTTTTTGCAGTTAAAACTTACTATATTGACGTTATTCATAACTTAGAACTGATAACATTCTCGTAAGACACACGGACATTTTCTTTATAACGCCTGGTCATGTTTATAAATCGACGATAGGCCACCCCCTTAGGCCAGAAGCCATCACTAAGAAAAGTTGTTAGAAATTCTTTAGGTACGAATATTTTATATGATTCATAATCCTTCAATAGCTTCATGTGCATTTTTTCAATTTTAACTTTAACGTTAACCTTTTTCATAATATAGTTACTGACGTCACACACAGAGACATTATACAAGCTTATCTTAAGGTATTGAATCGAAAAGTGCCTATATTGGCACATAATGCCGTAATACTATAATATCTCTAACGGGCACCAGTTGAAATCCTCTCCAACTCTGATCAACAATAAGCCATTTAAATACGAAGAATCGTAACTTGAAGCAACCTGTCTCAATTCGCCGTCCATATCCGGAATGAAGTATAATGGAATTATCTTCTGATTGTTATTCGGCTCTTCTGAAAATACCAAGATATAAGGTAGGTAAATAAAGTAGTTACGTAAAGATTAGGGTGTATCTGACTACGAAAATCACGTGGGAGGTTATGAAATAATCATTCTATGCGTATTTGTTTATATATATATATATATATATATATATATACATATATATATATATATATATTTATGTGTGTGTGTGTGATGTACATTTAAAGTTATCAATCGTCAAGTAATAGAGTTTAAGACCAACTTACATAAAGTTGTACTTAACAGGATGTGAAAGGGCAACAAAAATAAAAAAGATATATTAAAGCCTTTGCCTAGTTGAACAAATAAACGAATAGACATTTACAAAAACCATGGAGGAAAATATTAAATGGGTAAAAAAGATGTTACTTTATAAGGAACACATGGGAAAACCCAATAGAAAAATCTCTGAACTGTAACAAATAGGTCATAGTAAAAATAAAAGAAATTATTTGAAATCATGTATTAATAAAAGTTAAGAGAAAGAAATATATTAGGATAAAATGTGTGACTTTGCATTATTGCACTTTATCTCATTTTAATAAATGTCAAATGCTCGACTTTTATTTATTGCTACAAAAATATATATGAATCAACGAGGATACCCGAAATAGTTTTGCACGATTTTCTTTAATGTGTATATTTATTTACGTAAGGGTTTATAGCTAAAATGGGTCATTTACCAAAATTCGCACTAGTCCGAACGGTTTTATGCAATCAAGCCATAAGCTACTATTAAAATCATTGTTCACTAAATCGTATGCACAGATTTTACAAACTCGTAAGTAACTAGCGTAAGTAATAAGGTTAAAATATTAACAGTCGCCCTCAATAAAAGTCCTTTAATAAAATTGTCCCCTCATACCATATACAAAATTGTTTAATAATCGAATAGATAAAATAGGAATACAAAAATATGTTATGTGTCATAACAATGGCTTCTACATGAAAGAGGTGATATACGAAAATCAGTCCTTTGAAAATGTGTGACATAATATTATTTTTAATTTAATATCAACATTTGAAATTCTTTTCTTTTTTGTTCTTTGTTTTTTCATTGCCACAAGTCAAAGCTCGTAAGTTTATTTTATTTATGGTTATTTTATTTAATTGTAATTTTTATTGTAACAGCTCTATATAATTTTTAGTCTATGTGATTTTACATGTGTAAATTTAAATTATAATAGCTCTATATAATTTTTTAACCAATTATTTTAAAAAATTATCGTGATTTAAATGAATAATCGATTGTCATACTTTTTTCACTTATTATTTGCAACAGCTATTTATCACTTTAACATGTGTAAGAAAAACATGTATTTTTTTGTACTTAATATTTCCTTGGTAAAGTTTGTAACATTTGAAGTTTCTACATACGTAGTATATTTTGAAATGTGAATGTTAACATAAAATTCTACTTAAAATTTAATAATTTTATACCATGTATTTCATTATGATCTCTTTTTTCACATAAGTGATAAATAAATAGGTAAATAAACAATAGCAGGTTAATTTAGTATTTAAGTCAAACTGACAGTGGAATATTTTATAGTCATCTTTGATAGTGTTGTCCATTGGTTTCTTGATTGGCTCCTAGATTATAACTATCTGGTGATAGGCGCTTACTAGTCCTGTGTTACTAGCTGATGTGGAATTTCGACCTTTATTAACAGTTTGAGGAATTCAATATAAACAACATAAAATTCGACTTAGTTAAAAAATGCGAAATTGTACTTTATTAACGAAGAATTCAACATTATTTTCTATCCTTTTATATAAAACTCAGACTGTAATTGTTCATGTTTAAAGTTATTTAATGCACTATTTTACGCCAGTTCGATAAAATTTTAATATTTACTAATATGTGGGAATATTTTATGACCTAGGAACCTCAAATCATAACAAAATCTTGTTTTTTCAAAAATGTAAGTAAGCACTTGACACTTTTGAGAAGAAAATAATTATCGGTCATTCTTTCTTTAGTTCTGTATTTAACGATGTTTCACAAAAAAAATTTCAAGATTGGTATTATCTTGAAATTTATAGCAATATATTTTATGGGTACATTTTGTGTACCCCTAAAATATATTATACAAAAATAACTTAATGTTAAATTCCAACAAATTTTACTTCAATTCATGTTCATAAAAATGCAACATAAAACTAAATAATATAGAACATAAACACAAATACTTTCTAAAAGTTATCTCCTAATACATGTTGCGGAGCCAACTCTGTTCTCGTACACTTTAAATTTTCTTAATACTTCCAATTATTTACACTAAGCCCAGCTGGTTTATGGCAGACTTCTTTGCTTAAGAGGATTAAAGGATGAAATCAATTTCTTTAAGCTATTGCTTTATTAGATACAATCTTTATTAATAAAATCGTGTCTTATAAAGTCACACCCGAACATACCTATTTATACAACTCTTTCCTGTTTAATGTAATTTGATAGGTCCGACTTATGTAAATCAAGTAACTTAGGAGGCGATTTGGCAAGAATATATTTCAACAAAATTCAAGACAATTCCAACAATATTTTCTAACTAGCTTAATTAAAAGCAATAAACAAATACGTTACTGCATACCATCATGGGTAAAAACAGAAAGATGTATTATATTTCAAACCCAGAGTCGAATCAAGCTCCTTAATAACCAAAACAGACAATGAAGTTATAGAATCTTAAATTAATTGAGTAGTCAGGTTTTCAAGCTAATTTTTCGTATTCATACAACGTTTCTAAAACATTTTCACCCACTGAATAACTAGTTACCATACAAAGATGATACATCATACAGAGGAACATGTAAGTTTTCCCAGTTAATAAACATGTTCCCATCAGATGAGTAAAGGTCAGGTGTAAGACGACGCCTTGGTAAAACGAATACATTTTTGGAAACTTTAAAAACCCTTCCTATCCTATTCCATTGTCCATTATTTATTTGCCGTTATTTGGAAATAGGACTCTATGTGAATATTTACATAATTTCACAACTTCATTTCTGAATTTTAGCCTCTTAAGTTATCTGTTAGCTTCATTTATTTCGACCGAATATAATTTTAAAATAATATTCTACAAACAATTTATTCTTATTACTTTACCTCTTTACTCGTTTTCTGAAGATACCGATCACATCATCTAAACAATAAGGGATGAAAATTGGATTTATATACTGCGTCGACACATTTCGTTAATTTCACAAACAATAAAAATATGTTCACGTCATATTATGTACGTTTCTCTTGATTTGCGACGGCTACATTAAGTGATATTTGGACAAATGGACAAGGAATAGGGAGCTGATTTAATATCGATTGTAATGCATGTATCACAAAGAGCATACTGGCTTTCTATATAATTAATTTAACGGTAATATGTTTCAGTAGGCGCTGGGAATAAAATGTGTGCTGGAATACAATAGCTGAATCCGTATGAAATTATTTATTTTGCTAAATACCTCTATCTAATAAACTATTGTACTTACGATTTGTGTTGACCTAAATGTAAATAAGTAGCACATCAAATTTTGTTCGAATATTTTTAGTGTAAAGTTCATTTTTAAAATCATTACTTATGGCGATATTTGTTTGAATAGGTGAGAAAAATCAGTGTCAATCTCAGTCGTTGAAGGGACATTAAAACATTGAAAAAATATAAATATGTTATAATACATACATAAGAGCGCGCGAATATGTTATAATACACACACACACGAGCGTGCACGCGCACGCACGCACGCGCACGCGCCCGATCACGAGCACTCGCACGCGCGCTCGTGCGCATGCGCACACGCGACCACGCGCACAAACGCACACGCATAAATGCGCATAATGGTGAAAGAATATACGGACTAACTAAAGCAATTAGTTGAAAGGCGCGCTCCTTAACTAAGACCGCGTTTATGGCAGCCCTGGATAGAGATCAATCAGTGGTGGAAATGACGAAAGGAAGGCAGAAATCCTGATGGAAAGGATTACAAAACCCTGCGATGCTAGCATGCATCGAAAACGTGCACTAACCAACGTCTGTCGGTGCACTGGTGGAGGAATATCAGCGCCCTCCGCGAAGAATGCCTCAGAACGAGGCTGGCATCGCAGCGAGCCCAGAGGAGACCAAACTCTGTAAAACAAGAGTACAAGAAGGCACGCCAAAGGCTGAATGCAGCAATCAAGGAGAGTAAGCAGAAATACTGGAATGAGTTGACCAATGAGATGGAGAAGGTCCCATGGGGAAGTACCGTAAAGGTGGTTATGACCCACCTGAAAAAACAGCCAATGCCGTAACCTACGTGCCCTCAACTTGTGGAGAGGATCGTTACCTCTCTGTTTCCTCGACAAAGAGATTTCTTCTATCTGCCAGAGCAGTGCGAAAAAAATCCTCCATTTACTGAGGCACAGTTGATGGAAGCATATAATAGAGTAGGGAATAATAAGGCTCCCGGCCTGGACGGAATCCCAAACGTCAGTTTGGAGGCAGCCATCAAAGTGGCGCCGGCTCTGTTTCCGGAGGTCAAGCACATATATGTATAAGGCATGCCTCAAAGATAGTACTTTCCCTCTGAAAGTAGAGGTTAGTGCTTCTTCCTAGAAGGAACAAACCACCGGACGAGCCAACATGCCACTGCCCACTCTGCATGCTGGATATAGCTGACAAAATACAACGTTTAGTTCACAGAAGAATTAAATCAGCAGTCGAACTACTGCTCGACAGCAACCAGTACGTCTTCCACAAAGGACGCTCAACCTTAGATACAATTAACCTAGTTGTTAACATAGCCAGGGGCGCGATCGCAGGAACCAGATGGAAGGGAGGTGCGAGAAAGTATTGCTTGGTGGTTACATTTGACATCAAGAATGCGTTTAACTCCACTAAGTGGGATTGTATTTTAAAGGCCCTCAACGAGATGAACATACCAGCATACTTTTGCAAGCTACTTTACAGATAGACTCCTGAAATACGACACGAAGACCGTTCAGAAGGAACATAAAATGACTAGAGATATACCTCCGTGTTGAGTCCCTCTACTGGAACATCATGTACGACGGGCTGCTCAAAGATATATCCAGAGAGGCCAAGGTCATTGCATATACAAATGACGTGGCCATAGTAATCGCAGCGAAACACCTCGATGAGATAAACCTCGCCTTGGAAATTACCTGCGAGAAGATTATCTAGTGGAAGAAAGCGGGCAATCTGGAATTGGCAGAGCACAAGGTCGAGCGGTGCTCATAACCAGTAAAGAGCAGGTGGGAAACATCATGCTTAGAGTCGGGGAGTATGGAATCACACCACAACCATTTCTTCAATATTTGGTAGTGATAATCGATTCCCGACACAGTTTCAAGCAATAGGCAGATCATGTGGTTGCCAAAGTGTCGGTAGTGAGAGCTTCCTTATCAAGACTGATGCGCAACATAGGAGGCTCGAAACAGAAGAGGAGAACATTACTGACGTCAGAAGTTACATCAATGCTTAAATATGGAATCTCCATTTGGGCTGATACCCTAAAAATCAGTGGTCACGGAAGCAAAATAGCACCGGTATGTAGGCTGAATGCGCTGAGAGTTGCTAGTGCACTTCGCACAGTGTCCGAGGACGCGGTGTGCTTTGTTGCCGGTATACTGTCCATCGAAATATTAGCTGAGGAACGATAAACCCTTTACCAGCGTAAGGGATTGGCTACTTTGAGCTCTGAGGATCTCAGAACAGAAGAACGGCAAAACAGCGTAAGTCGATGGCAAGTGATGGATACCACAATAAAGGGCAGATGACGTATCGCCTTATACTACGAGTAAATTATTGGCTAAACAGTGATAACGGCGAGGCCAACTATTATCTGACGCTGATGCTTTCAGGACATGGGTGCTTTCAAGCATACCTTCATTTGTTTAACCATGAAGTTTGGAGTGCCCATCCTACCCAGAATCAGTGAAGACGCGGAGTACTTGTCCTTTGTGTACCTACGTTTCAACTTATTACACAATACTCTGGAAACTGTTCTCGAACAGGAAATTCGGCCAGAGTCATTAGTCAAAGCGATGCTTTCATCAAAGGCAGCCTAGGAAGTAACCAAATTATTCATGACAAAGGTCTTCCAGGATGTCCGTCGCATAGAAAGGAACCGAGCAAACAATAACAACAGTTGGAAGGAAAGAAGCAGTGACTTCAACTATATGAAGGAGGAGTAGTAGCTAGATCCTTCCCCTGTGTCAGCGTCTGTCATCTTATAAATGCGGCTAAGAACCACGTGACTGATTCGCACATATTGCAGTATACTGGGAGTGCCTGGAACTCATGCCGTTGTTTTCGCGATGTGACGGAAAGGCTGATGCGATCTTGACTCTGCCGAGGTGGCAAGTGCAGTGTATATCAGGAGCCAGCCTCTTTGGATCCTGATCGGGAAGTGTGCAGTAAATGCCGCGGTCAGAAACTCTCTGTTTCGGGTGAATGTCGGTTCGTTCATATTTCCCGAGACAGGTTAAACGCCTGGTCAGGCCTCAGGAGTTGGGTTCCTGACCCAGGGGCTTATCCCTCTATCCACGAAGAATTGGTACATTTAAGCCATGGCTTATTTACAAGGGAATATACATTTTAGTACCCTATTAATTGATGGAGTTAAAGATGTTAGTAATGGGTATCATGCCTAACAAACAGAACTGGATTCACGTGCAATGAAGAAGACCCAAGCCTTGAGAAGCTTAGCAATGAGCTGGAGGAGTTCGTTCAAGAGCAAACGTCCACAAAGAGATAAAGACCAAGTTAACCAGTAATGGTAATGCCTTTAGGAGATTACTAAAGTACTGTAGAATGAGGTGCGAGCCAAAAGCAAAGCTTTTTCAGTCTGGGGCCAAAAGATTCTGTTATCAAGACGTACTCAAATCGTCACTCAGATGGCTACGAAGAAGACAACGATTCATTTACTGAGAAAAAGGATGACACTAGATCGGTCAAAAGGAAGCAGCGGTCGTCTCCCGAATTAGAAGGCAAACATCCAAAGAAAAGGATGGATCTGGGACCAATCGCACCCACCAAGGAGGGAACACGGCACTCCAACAAGAAGGAGATAACGGATTGGCAGATGATTCAACAAATAAGGACCAGAAGAAGCAGCGTAAAGACAGCCGCTGAGGCAGTCTCCGCAGCAGCCTAAGCAGAAGAAACCGTGAAGATCAGCAACTAGACCTAAGGCACTGACCGTACAACTAAAAGAAAAAGAGAGTTATGCTAAGATACTTGGTAGGGTCGAGAAGGAGGTCCCTGATGAGCAAGTTCGCTCCACAGATTCGCAATATAGACACGGGAGACCTGTTAATTAACGTCACTAATAATAATGCCGACAGAGGCCACGGTCTGCAAAAAGCTATTGCTAACATTCTCATAAATTAGTAAGGGACCGCAAGAAAAACTCGTAATACGTAATCTTTATGATGCTACTACAAAGAAAGATATCTTTGCAGCCTCACAAGAGAGGATTGTCAAATCCCACAGGACGCAATCAGATCATTGCGTGAGGCCTATAGAGCTATTGGCATAAACGTGCCTTTATAAAGGCACTCGGCAAACGCGGCAAAATCAGGATTGGTTGGGTCGAATACTTGCAGTGGAGAGACCAACTAAATGCTTTAGATGCTGGCATTATTGTCATCTCGCCACTCAATGCCAAAGCAAAGTGGACGGATCCAAACTCAGCGCTGAATGTGGAGAAGAAGGCCACAAGGTAGCTGAGCGTAAAAAAGAAGCCCGATGTATTTATACGTTGAAAGTGGCCAGACAGGCAACTGTGCTCACCATGCTGGTACGAATAGTTTCCAAGTTTTCAAAGAGGCACTCCAAAAGATAAAAAAAACAAACGTGAAGATACTGCAGTTCAACCTCAACCATTGTAAGGCTGTGCACGATCTGCTCATGGAGATCGTGCGCAAACTGAAGCTAAACATAGTAATATAGAACCGGAACTGAATAAACAACCCTGGGAAACGGATAGCACCGCTAAAGCCATTATGGGGGTTTGCGGCAAGCTCCCTTTCCAGAGTATAGTGAATCACAAGGATACCGGTTTTGTAGCGGCATGTGTAGATAGTATCCACTTCTACAGCTGATATACCCTGCCTAGTCTTCCGTTTGACGAATTCACGGACTTCCTGAATCGGCTGACCGATGATGCAAAGAAGCACTCTCCCGTGGCGATCGCCGGGGACTTCAAATCTTGGGCAGTTGAGCCGGTGCTGTCCAGCAACTAGTATGGCTTCTGGGAAGAATGCTCAACCCTTGACGCGATCAACTTTGTCCCCAACATAACCGAGAACGCGATCTAAGGGCTGGTCCCATGGAAGGAAATTACAAAGAAGTATTGCTTGGTGGCCACTTTGGACTTTTTCTTTTTTACACTTGCGGATCCTCAATGAGATGAAAGTACCAGCGTACCTTCAAAATATGGTAGCTAGCTACATACTTCACTGATAGGCCGCAGAATAATGACACGAAGACAGGTCCGAAGGAATACAGAATCACTGGAGGAGTACCTCAAGGCTCGGTTTTGCATCCTCTCTCGTGATGCAAAACCGAGCCTTGAGGTATCATGTACGACGGTCTACTGAAGTATATGCAATGAATACGATTTAGGGCAATTGTCAAATGAATGAAATTCATAGTAACTATAATTCTTATTTAAGTTTTAAGACATTCCAATTTACAGTTTAACGTAACTCAAAAGAAAGGAAATTTTGGCCAGATATCATATTTTTCTTGTCCGTGTTATATTTCAGTGTTAGAAATAAACTTGCTTATGTGTGGTAGGTAATGGAATGTAAAGTCCGATTATCGGCACTAAGAAACGTCGTACAAATTTAGTTCTTGGATGGATCTGATCGTATGGGAAAACCGCCAAAAAACAAAATTAAATATGTATCGTAACGCTCACTTAAGGAAACTAATAGGAAATATTTTTGCGTTTTTTAAATCTAGCGAATGTTGATTTAAATAATGAATGTAACATATTTAGTAAATATAATAAATAAGATGTGTCCTAATAATAGACAGTTCAGGTGTTTTTTATAAACTTACCAGGTATTTGTGAAGATAATCATATTAATAAGGTAATCTAGTGGGGAAACTTGGTAACTACCAATTTAAAAATTTAGAGTTGCTATATTTTCAGTTGAAATATTACAAGTGTTTCAGAACTTGGTTTTGCCAAGAATTTAAACATTTTTGTTAAATCAACAATTTATTATTCCTAATTGGGAACTTCTCCTAAGACTATTAATATTAAGGTTTTTAATGAGGATGAAAGATTTTAAAAAAAAATGTAAAAATATTTGTTAGACATCTTTCTAAAATATTCATAATTTGGTACCTTCATTCCGCTGGTTTATTTTCTTTGGCACGTTTGATTTCGTTGTTCTTTTCAACTTGTGAACTTTTTTCTATAAGAAATTGTACTGTCAGAACCGAGGTCATATTTGGAGGTAAAAACCATTCTCTCTAACGTACAAAAATATGACTTTATGACATATTTTTTTGTAAATCTGGATTATAAAGCGACCTAAATCTATTGTACACTACTATAGCTTCTTCACGTGTCTAGGAACAACATTTATTTGTTAAGTATACTTTATTCAAATAAATCACTAATGAATAGCAATATGAACTTGGCTGCAAGAAAATAATGAAGAACCAATATCATATAAAACGTTCTCAAGACCTTGATACAGAGATGGCACAAGTCAAGCATATTGGGAAGTATCCCGGGTAAACATATGCTTGATTCACTTTTTGAAATTCTGTTATCATCATTTCAAACTAATGGACTAAATAATGATTAAATCTTATTATGCCTTTATTTCAATTGTTAATGTGCCAATGAATATGTAATAATAATAATCTATAACAATTGATCCATTGATCAGACCATTGCTAACATCGATAAGCATTACCCAAACTGTTATGTACTGAAACCGTTTAAAAAAACTGCCATCAGAACCAAAAATCATCCATAAAGCTTCGTTATTAAAAAAACATATAATAGAAGAACAAAATCACACGGTTTTCCCATACGATCAGATCCATCCAAGAACTAAATTTGTACGACGTTTCTTAGTGTCGGACTTGACATTCCATTACCAAGACACATAAGCAATATTCTTTCTAACACTGAAATATAACACGGACAAGAAAAATATGATATCTGGCCAAAATTTCCTTCCTTTTTAATTGACCCACGGGCATACGGCATTTATGGTTTTATTTTATTACACTGTAGTATTCCATATATTACGCTTGAATGCAATTAAAATTCTTTCGTTGAAAAAAAGTGTCGTAAAAATAATAAAACGAAATAATAACAGTTATCACTAGGTATAATCAAAATTCAAATACTATTTTCATCACTTGTTTAATCGTATCAATTTCAGCGAAATAAATTAAAGACAAAATTGCTCAATGAAACAAAATATATTTTTTATATTTTTGCAAATGCCTTACACACAAACGTTTGACTAATTACCGTTTGGTTACTATTCTATTCAATTGCCCTCAATTCATAATTACATTTATTTTGTGAATGAAAAATAGCCTTAGGATAGCCCAACCTAAATATATATGTATGACTTGGAGAATGGGGAGGACAAACAGGTGGAAGCTTATAAAAAAACTTAAAAAATATCAGTTAAATATTTTATTGATATAGCCATTACCATACACCTAAATGTATATCGTAAATTTTCAGTTGCTGCTCAGTAGAGCAACAAACATTATTGACTTTGGTATTAAAAATATTTCATGGTAAACAATTTTTGTGTCAAAGTTATAAACATTTCTTAATTTAAAAATAAAGCTCCGTATTTGATTTACATAAGTAAAACGTTAAACATTAATTCAATATAATTTCGAAAGTCAATTCGGCAAAAAATTTCTGCTTAAATTCTTGGTTTAAGCAAATGTTTTTGCATTCCTAATATTTCGATGTTTTCTGGTGCTGCCGGTAAAACAGGGATAATTATATTTGTATGTTATCTAGATGAGCATTACATGCATCAAAATTAACAAAACTATTTTCTCATCAAATTAAAAGCCCTGTTTATCTAAGTATCTCGTGTCCAACATCATCGTTCTCATTTTCTGTATATTAACCTTTAAATTATGAATGGAATAAAATTTGTGGCATGCAACTCATAAATAATTAATATTGACACTCGTTACTATAATACATCACTTCACCTGCCCTGTAAGAAGTACATTTGGACAATTGACGCAAGGTCTGTTATGATTCCTTATTATTTTTAAAAAATTATCACTTGAAAACTGTCATTAAATAGGTAAAATATATCATAATTCGTAACGTTGTTATTAAATAAATCGTGAATAGACCTGAGTTTGCACAGTTAGATGAATGAAGCGATGGATGGTTCCTTTGACAATGAATATATTAAAAAGTTCATTTTGGTCATGTTTTCTGCAAAACCCTCAAACCATGCTAAAATATTTAATTTTAAAGACTTTCCTTAACATAAAAAATAGTGTAAATCGAGAACGAAATGTTACAAAAAAATAAAAATCTGCAATTGAAGCAAGCAAAAACGAGCTAACTCTTCCGCGACAAAAGGTAACAGATGTGCTAACATCATGCTGTAAGAAATACCGAAGTAGCTCTTACAAGGCAAAGCTTTAATTAAATTGGCAACGGATGGCGTGAACCGCATATCATAACTAATGGCAAGGCTACCCCGCGTCGCTTACTACGACTATTTACATACGTGGGAATTAGTGTTATTACCAATTCGTAGCTAACATACGACGACAGCGCCCGTATCGTACTGAGTTTATTAACACTGATTTTAATGTTATGGTTTAAATCTAATTGAAAACAATCTTTGAATTAAAAAAGTATGAGTATGACATTTGAATATGATAATTCTAATTTTGCTATGATATAGACAAAATTAAAGTAAATTACTTATTTAATTTTATTTTCATACCGTAATCAGTATTTGCGTGTGACTTCGGCGGGTTGATTTTCGATTAAGACGGTGACTCTTGAGTTGGCAGGACATCCAGACTACAGATGTATTGAAATAGTTGATCTAAGAAAGTAATTCGATTAGATTCTATTTTTTATAGTCTTATGAATCATATTTTTTATAGTCTTATCAAGTTTTTTACGGTCTGTAAAAACTGTATATGCAGTGACCGTAAAAAATATAAAATTTATTTTGCTAATAAGTCACCATCACTACAAATATCTAATATACGTTACACTAACTTGATTATGTCAAACGAGATAAATTATTCATTGCTTCAATCGTTTGTCTCCGCTAATTGAACGCTGGCCCATCGACCACGGGGGATTAAATATGCAATAGTTGCAAGTAGTTATTAGTAACACACTTCTAACCGTAGTCACGGTAACGCATAATAAGTGTTGAAAAAATCCAGCGATAAAGCTATTTGATTTATTTTTACTTTGTATTCTTTCACATTCTTAAATTTTAGTATGTTATGCCAAAATTTAAAAACGCTCGTAACTCAAAGAATAGTTCAATTCTTTTCTGAAACTCTCATCATGTCTTTTACCTTTTTTAACAATTTTGTTTGACTTATTTATATAAAACAAAATATAATTTGTGTAGTATTATTTTATTGAGATTTCGTAAAACGACATATGCTTATTTTAATAAACAAGGAATTGCTTTCAAGAAAAATAGAAAACTTTTATAATTTCATTATCTCCGTCCGACACAGTCTCTCAACCTTGAGATAAAAAGCTCAGGTAAAAATATATGTCAAAACATTAATGAAAATTATATTTTACTACACGTTGAATGGGGACGAAAGGTCAATTTTCGTGCATCTCGTAAAGTGAAATATTAGTGGATATTTTTTTGTAAATGAAATTGAAAATTTCTATTTGTAAATTCCTTTTGTAAAATTTGAAACTTCAAAGTGACGTAGAATATATGTTATCAACCTTGGGTATAAAAAATCTGAAAAATCTATATATTAGTTGACAAAAATTAACAATCTTAAGCTATAAATTACTATCAAATCCAACTTTATACGCGTACTGAAACACACTTGACCTATTTTAATGACATTTGTATTATCTAATATTTAGTAGTTAAAACTATTGACAACTAAAAAAATGGTTTTAATCCACTATTAAAATATATAAATGTAAATGTAAAACTACATACATGTAATAAGTTAGAGATGTAAACAAATAAAAAGGGTTTAATTTTTTATTATGATTATTCAATTAAGCCTAGGTTTTATATTTATTTCATTTATATGAGAACAATATATTTTTTCAATAGTTCATTCTTCTTCTCTAGTCGTCCTCTCGTTTCTGGGGTTTGTGACTCATTCGTGTACTTCCGATCAATTTTTTCTATCGGTCCCGATCAGCAACTTGATGTAATACTGCATTTATCAATATTCACAGTTCTCCTGACATCAGATTTGAAATAGTTTCGGGATCTGACCTCATAGCCTTTTATCCTAGACTTTATCAAAATATTTGTAAAATGACAGAATATTTCTCTATGCAAGATTCGGGTGAAAATTGTTTAGAATCCAGTTATTGATCCGCAATGCTCTTTAGCAGATTCGTAAGTCACGACGCGATTAATTTATGTTTCAGATTTGCAGCGTCTTTGGATGAGAAGTAGTAGGTTATTAAAATTCAAACTTTTCTTGAAACATTCCACATATCCTGCAATCTGAAGCAATTAAAATCTTTTTATAAGTTCACAAAGCGTGGAGTAATAAGAGTGTCGTATTCACAGAATTTCTCTAGAATTTTCCAGACATTGGCAATGTCTCCACAAGGCCTTTCTTTAAAAAAAATGATGGGTTTAGGCGTGTGTACCAAACTAGGAATAACCTAAGACTTCTGTTAATGATTTCAAATCCTACTTTATTCGAGTGCGAGGTTAGGTCAACGTTCTATAATTATTTAAGTTCCATACTCAACCCTTTCTATCTAAAGAAATTATAGAAGAAGGACCCACTCTAAAGGTATCGTATAGGTTTTCGAAATGTCATTGAAAATATTGTGTAATGCTTTTATTACCTACCATGAACTATCACAAACCCATAATGCCTTTGCTGTGATATGGTCTTACTCTTGAGTTTTTTGTTTAGTTTTCTGACAGCATTATTAACCTGGGAGGAAAATATCTTATGTTTAATTTCATCATTTAATTCTTGGCTAGAAGACAGGCTAACCTTAATGCAATCCGGTACAGTATTATTTCCAAAGACCTTCTTAATCTCATGTATTGGCTTACCATCCTTATAATCAACTCGATCCAGGAGGAAAGTTAAAGTGTATATTGAGGTGTATTATATTTTCATGGACAGATGATGTTTGATTTTTTTTTCAAATGTTGCCGGATTGCAGCAGATACCTCTTCCATATAGCAGGTTTGTCTTTTTTTAAAAAATGTTGTGTTATATGATCATTTTATGTTTATTTTCTTCTTTTATTGCCTCTCAGATCTCAACAGATATCCAAACTTTTCTGCTGTTAGGATCGTTTGATATAAAATTCAGACATAAATTTATTGACACAGGTTTGACAGTTGTGCCCTAGTCCTTACTTCTTTAACTTTATTCAAAGCGAAAATTATCATTACCAATTAACAAAGCAAATAACTATTCTGGTGATTTGGCCATGCTCAGGAGAAGTTGGAAAGTCCACTGAAGTTTTTTTCTTGGCCTTAATAATTCATGGTAATTATCGTTATCAAGCCATTGTCAAAGTTTGATCTATTTTGTATGACTTTTATTTCAATCATCATTGTCATTTGAATCATTTTTCAATTTATTTAATAGGTGCTAATTACATCTAGGTTTTCGCATACTTCAGTACGAGTTATATTTGAGAAAGTTTTCTGACTAAATTGTTCCAATCGTTTTGATTTTTGTGGAAATTTTAACTATTTTTTAACTAAATCGTAAGGCAAAATTTTGAGATCTCTTACAGTCATTCCAAAGGAATAATTTTCTATATATTTTCTACAAAAGGACAGTTTTTTCCATTCATCAAGACTGAAAATTTTCAAACTAATCTTCTCTCTGTCAAACTAACACTATGGAAATTTATAGTGGATTTATATTTAGTAAGTCATTTTTTAATATTTATTTGAGTATATTTTAGATAGCAGCTGTCTTGTTATGATATGCTTTGCAAGTAATTACACTTCTAGTATTTTTTCATTTTGTTTCGTTATGTAGATGTCTGTCGGTTTTTCATAGCTACAAACCACAGAAACAAATTAAAAAAAACGATTTCTTAAATTCTCTGCAAAATAACTTTGTCATCAAAATACTAAAATAAAGATTAGAACGATATAAAAGTACATTTTATAGTAAAACAGAATACGTGGGTCTTTTTGCTCCATCTTTTTGCATTTTAGTAATTGGGAAAATTATTTAGAATTTATTCCTTTTTTTTATTATCGACTCAATATAAAATTAACTAAAAGGATCTAAGCTGAATTAATTTACAGAAGCGTAGAAATCATTTTGATGAACCCCTAGCAATAAAGTCAACACCAATTTGTATTTTTACATCAAATGAGAAAATAACCTTACTGGAATACAATACTGCGCGACAACCTCAAATACATTAACCGAAGCACGGTGGTTTCATTCATATGTCATAAATTCAAAAATAAGGACCTTAAATTTCACTTATAACTATAGTAACGTAGTTAGTACGATAAACAAATTACCCAAAAACGTATAAATACCCTCGCTAGTAATTGTTTTGTCACTTGTGTTTTCACCTCTAAAATACGGCTTTGCGCATTATTTACTAGAACCCTTTATTATTATCAATGACTCATCTTTGCAATAATATTTCCAGTTATTTGTTTGTTTATTTGTGCATTTGTTATATGAAACTCCAAGCTCAAGTCATGTTTTGTAATATTTAATGTATTTTATATTATTATATATTCTGTAGTATTTGTAATTTTTAGTGCTACGAACATTAATTTTAATTCGAAATAAAAATGCATAATTTTACTATCTCTTCGTGCTACAAGAGCATTTTTTTTAGCACCGATGCGCGTTATTTCATATTGATATTAGTGTAGTCTATAGCTTGTGGGTTTTATAGCTCTTTATATTAACTAGTAGCAAACGTTTTTCCTGGCAAGTCTACGAGATTTTAAAATGCTAAACTGTATCTTTTTATTTTCGGTTAATTCACTGGAGCGCTCCATTAATATGATGTATTTCTTTGAGTTGTGGGATTTACTAAAAGGACATACTAGAGAAAAACACTAACGTATTTTGTCAGTGCTATTAGAAATCTTTGGTAACGTAGAGAATATAGACATTTGTCTTTTATATAAACGTGTGCTTAATTTGTGTAAATGTGTCGACAAATACTACGAACTTGTAAATTGTAATAGACCAAACATTTTTCAAAAGTGTGGCAACTAGTTTAGTGCAATTGAGTGTAATGAATTAACAACAACTGATTAAAATCTGGATGCTCAACCTAGTAACTTTATCTCTGGCCTTGGTGACCAGGAAAGAATTTTTTTTAATTTTTCCACCATTTTTTTCCCTTTTCACGTGAGTAAACAACAACAGCAAGTGCAGTATATACCGATTGAGCATATTTTTTGTAAATTTAAAAACAAAATATAGACCATAAATAAACGTATAATTCAGAGAAATGTTATGTACATTTTGACCGTACTACTCAAAATTGTTCCCATCGGAAATTATACGCTAATCCTAAATAAACATATCTTTGTAATTAATACCTGCTAGCTAGATAGTGGACTGTAATTAATTGTATATTTTTGAGAAATCATCATTTTGGTAAAGAGTCTTTATTACTTTTTTTTTATTTCCTAAGATATCAATGGTTTCTGTCCTATATTATTCATTAACATAATCATACTACATAATGGCCTTCAAATCTATAGTAGGTTCATTGTTAATTAAATGCCAGGTAATAAAATTAGAAAAAAATTATATTGCTTGTAAAATGATGCGTATTGAACAGAAAAAAATTTGTGGCTATTTCATTAAGAATTTTATTCTAAAGAATTATTACAAAAATATTTTAAAAATACACTCTGATAAATCGAGGGTTGAATGCAAGAGATATTTTAAACCTTATTTATGAACAGTACAGTATACAATTGTCAATATAGAAACAACTAAATCACATTATTTGAAAGAAGTATTTGAAACTAACAAAATTAGCCACAGTGCTTTTTAGCTTATAATATTTAATTAGTAGTTAATATACTTTATTCGAATAATAAGCATTACTATAAAACTACGAAAATATAACAGATCATTTTTAACGTAATCATAAATCTCGTGAATTACCCAAATAACCAAATTACATATTTTAATTTGAATTGATACTAAAAAAAGATGCAACCTGCTAAAATAATTTTTATTTTTTTATAATATAGCGCGTATTAATTAAAGAAGTTTTCAATAATTATTTGCCATGCGATAAAGTAATAAAAATATTTTCAATACAAACTTAGCTAAATATTACTTCTTCCAAATAGTTTTCTATATCAAAATTATTGGTAAAAATTTGTAATTATCTAAGAAATTTTTCCTTTTATTCGCAGAGTATCAATTCAATAAAAAAGATCAGTTACAAAAGTAAAATTAAATCTACCAGTTTTACGTTTTGCTTTAAAAATGTTCCTTTTGCGTTATAATATAATGTCTGGAATGTGCAGATATAAATAAAAAAAATAATTGAAAACGTTAAAGAATCTTAAGCAATAATGACAACTAACATACAATTGGTAATAAAAGTGAAAATTGCTGACAATTCCAAAATCGATAAAGATATGTGTTTATCATCCGACCAAAATATTTCTCGATATATAAAGTACCTTTTGTGCACTGTACATAATCTTATAACACTATGCTGAAATTTAATAAATGACACATAGTTAGTGCACTATAAACAATATCCCTTATTTACATCTGGTTTAATAAATGTTCTAACCGTTCGTTGACATGGCAGTAGCATTATGATCAAAGTAATTATATTTATTTAATACATCTCCGGACAATGTTTGGTATTCAAACGGAGCATGCATGGCGGAAACTTTAGTTATATTTCCTTTTTTTTCAAACAATTCACAAATGGGTAATTGTTTAAATACAATCAAAAGATTCTTTAATACAGCTAAAAAACTGCTACAAACTATTAAGATGACTGCACTAAAACTTATGGACAAGAATTCCTATTATAGTTATTAAGGATCGTCTAGGCAAATTATTATACTTAACAAAACAAATATTTGAAAAGAATTATTATTATAAAACAATTGGAAGTAAAAAGTTACTAGCGTAAAAAGTTCTTATACATAAATATTGTAAAAGAATTGGCAATAAAACAAAATATCCACGCAAGTTGACAATTCATCGAAAATTTTAGCAAATGTTCCCAAGAATATTTAAGAGGAGGAATAGTATTTTTGTCCAAATATTCGCAGACAAAAAAGAGACGTGAGATCATTACTTCGAAAAATGGGTGTTATCCTACACCAAAAAATAATTAATCCTTTTCGATAATTTTATATGTTGATATATGTTCTATTAATCACATACTGGTGATCATCGTCAAACGCACTCGATGCACCACGTAAAAATACTTTAGTGGGGCTATTTTATTATAAACGTACATTTCAAATAAATTTGAAGAATCTTCTTGATTCATCGAAATTAAATCTCAACTGATTTACTCAGGTCAGATTAAACTCAGGTCCAGCTTTCATAATGGTTTATTACTTAATAAAATTTTCTCAAATTCAGCACGGATTTATTTATAATTTTTTGAATGTAGATACTAAAAACCTCGATCTCAGTATGTCACTGTGAATTTCTATATAAATAAGAACTTTATACATAAGGAGATATAATCAAATTTAAATCAAGGAATCATAAAAATATAAGAATATAAAATTTCTTCTAACACGCTTAACTTATTGATTTATTGACTGATCTTTGTATTTTACTAATTTTATTGATTTATCTTTGTATTTAATGTTCAAAAAAATATCTGTTAATTGTTAATGAGTATATCATTGAACAATTTAAACCAGTATCACTTTATTTGTTCCTGCTTATCCTTCTTTTTCTCTTCGTCCCTCTTCATCGTATTTATGCAATTGTTGAGCTTATTTTCAATTAAGTGATTTCTTCCATTTCACGTAAATAAGAAAGGATCAGAACTTAATGTCAGAAAACAACTGATATAGGCTATCAGTGAGGTATTATAAAATCAACTTTTTATAAACAATCTAACAATTTATAATGAATTAATTAAAGGTTAACCTAACGACAATTAATAAATAATACATGCACAGAAAAAAAGTTTGGGTAATAAAGGAAAAAAACAGTATTTAGTAAGAGCATCCAGATTTCAACATAATTTTAGATAACTTTTAAAAACGTAAATCAACAATCCGTTTTGAATGCTAACTTTATTCCAAATTGAACAACACGTACAGCAGAAGAGTACTCGTGGGAAGTATTATTACACTTAGAAATAAGTAGAGAGAAGAACGAGTTAGAACGTGTTACAAGGTCATGAGACCTTAACTTTTAACTTTAAATTTGGAATTGAGATAACAGGAAATGAAAGGATTCTTCAATGCATTAAAGTGAAGATATAGAACACAAGTATATAGCAAACATTTAAATCTTAAGGCGTTTTACTTTATTTACTTATTTATTTCTTTGATGAATAATACTCTCGCAAACTTAATGCCATAGGAGCTTTCACATCTGGCCAACAAAAGCAAATTTGTAAGTTTATATTGCATATAAGTAACAAAAAACGATGATGCCGAAATAAGGTAAGTAAATTAAAAAAAAAATTAAGGAAAAGGGAAGATTAAAATTAAAAAATTTGGATAAGCGGACTGGCTTTTGAATTGAGGGGTAGTGAATGGAATATGAAAAGTTAAATTAGGTTAGGTATAATTTTTGAGAAGACTTTTGAATACTATAATAATATATTGTAAAATCTAATATTGAGGTTGGGCGTGTTCCATTGTTTCCCAGTGTAGACATTAAATATACGTTCAAAGAAAGCATTTCATTGCAAGAAAGCAGCATTTTCACGTTGATGCGACCTAAGTTGTACGGAAAAAAATGATTATTAGGCGTACCTTAATTTGAATACGATAAGGATGATTAGTGATTCATGATTGGATCGGCCAGAAGCGGGTAGTTACGAGGAAATATATATGCGAAAAGACGTGATAATAAGATCAAGCAATTATTAACGTCGAACTTTTCAAAACGACGGAGTGAGATGAAATTGCTAGAGTAAATAATATTCCTCAGTGACACCGAACGTGCGTTCCTTTTATACAAACCGGTGAAGAAATTTATACAAACCGGTGAAGAAAACCCTTTAATCAATATGAAAGTAAAGACAAAGTATCGACTCCAAACAATCAAGCTCAATCAAACACTCCAACAACAAAAATAAAAAGGAAAACACATATACATTAGTGTGTATAACGCCAGAACTCTGGCAGCGGACGACAGAATGGAAGAATTGATGAGCTCGCATCATGAGAAGAATCATGAGCTCGACAACATCCACTGGGATATTCTGGGTTTATCAGAGGTAAGAAGATCTGGTGAAGAAAGCACAAAATTCAAGTCTGGGCATATCTTATAGAGATGGCAAAATGAGCACAGCATAGGACTGCTGATTCATAAACGATTAAAACACCAAATTGTAAGTCTTGAGTCGATTTCGAAGACAGTTATTTATGCTGTATTGACTATATACAAGAAAATAACAATAAAAGTTATCCAAGGTTACGCTCCAACAAGCACCTCATCGGAACGAGCAATTGAAGACATGTACCACCTACGATTTCATCCTTGGAGATGTTAGTGCAAAAATAGGAAAAAAGGAAAAACAATCTGAAAAATGTATATAGGGATTCGGCTACAAAAAAGGAACAGCAGAAGAAATATGCTTGTAAACTTTTTATAGGGAAATGGACTTATCCACATGAGTTCATTTTTTGATAAGAGAACTTCTAAAAGATGGACACGGGTTATAGGTATAAAACGAGATCAACTACATACTCTGTAGCCACAGACACTTAGTGCAAGGTGTAACAGTACTAAACATTTTTTGATGGCCAGTGGTCACAGGTGAATTCGAGCCAAGGTAGCCATGAACTCTGAGATGGAGAGATACATTTTGATGTTCAAAAAGAAAACATATAGTCAGGCTAAAACTAAATATACTTGCAGAAAACTCCATAAAATATTCGACGCTAAACTTTCAAAATTGAATTGTAAAACACTGTAACTTAATCAACTTAATAAACAAGCTAACGAAATAGCCTTAGAATTAGCAGTGACTGTATCAAAGTAAGATCAATAAATTGAAACCAGAAATAAACAATTTGCTCCAAGAAAAATGTGACGTGACTTCCAGTGAAAAAAAAACACGAGCGAGTTTGTATCATAATGTAAAAGAGTAAAAGATTCAGTATTAAAGGACATAGAAGCACATAAAGAGAAAATAATCGAATCCGCAATCGAAAGATACATGGGACCGAGGGGAAGCTTTTACAAGAACGATGCTTCCAGGCATACACAAATTACAAAAGTGAAGAATAGAGAAGTTAATTTATTACGGAAAATGTAAAACTGCTTCAGACAATTGAGGAATATTATCAAAACACATCTATGAGGAAAGAGCCTAGTAATTACAATAATTCTGAAATTACAATATAGGGTCAGAGGAAATACCCGATATAATACAAAATGAAATCAGACTGCCATTATGATTGCAAATATCTATAAGCATGCTACTGTGAGAGTATCTTTGTCACTATTGTATAGCAAAACCCATATATATATATATATATATATATATATATATATATATATATACACACATATATAGCAAACACAAATTTCTGATAGCAGATTTCTGCATAAACCTGAAGATATGCTGTCGTGATTTACACAAACCACAGATGAGACCTACACCGGGTGAGTTTTCCATTTTCAGAGACTCTTTTTAAATCAAAGCTGAGAATTTTCGTATGAGCAGCGGTGTGGATATTGATTTACAGTGGAACATCATGAAGAATCTCATTGTGTCTGTTCGTAAAGAATCCCAAAATAAGAAGATAAAACGTCCAAGAAAAAATGTATTTCAGAGAAAATATGGGAAGCCATCCAAGAAGAAAAAACCTCTTCGTGGGTAATGCTTACTATGACAGAGTTCAATATCGCTATCAGCAAGGGTCCAACAATTTTGCTGGCTAGATTACGAAGTTTACCTTAACTCAATTTGTTAGGATATTGAGGATCATGCACAAATTTTCCACACAAAGGACTTATTCTTGAAGGTTTACCAAGTGGTAGAGAGATAGCCTTCGTACTATGAAAATTTATACACAACGACATCTGGTGAACGTGACAACCTCCTGTAAAAATTTAAATGTTACTACATGTAGGGAACACACAAACCTATCGACGAACGACTTCATCACGGAACCTAATAGTATTGCTTCAGAGGTCAGAAACGCACTTGGGAAACTAAAATGCAACAAATCACCTGGGAGAGATGGAGTATTCGCCGAAGGATTGAAAAAACTGGGCAATGAAGGTGTTACAATCTTACTTGACCGTTGCAACGAAATCTGGCAGACATGTAAATGGCCTACAGAATGAACGGAGTCTCTACTCGTATCACTCCATAAAAAAGGATCCACTCGAGCATGCGGAAACTACAGTACCTTGTTATTTCATGCCAGTAAAATTAAAGTCATACTTGCATTGGCAAATACCATACAAGCAGGCCAGGTTTGTCAAGGGGCGTAGCACAAGATAACAAATCGTGAACGTGAGGCAGATTATTGAAAAAAGCCGAAAGTGCAACGTGACGATGCTAATGTGCTTTATTGACTTTTTTAAGGCATTTGATTGTGTACGATATAATTACCTATGGAGAGTCCTATTGGAAATGGGCATACCTATACATTTAATAACTTTAATCGCAAACCTGTTCGAAGACGGCGCCTCCACCATAAGGTTAAATGATGTGCTATCTTTTCCGTTTAAGCTTGGAAAAGAAGTACGGCAGGGATGTATCTTATCTCCTATTCTTTTAATATATACGGCGAATTAATAATGAGCATAGCCTTCGAAGAACGGGAGGACGGCATCTCAGTAGGTGGCACCAAAATTAGCAGTTTAAGATATGCGAATGATACTACTCTTTTTGCGACGTCAGGGAAAGAACTAACTAACAAGTTCACAAGAGTCGAGTATGAGAGCAAGCAGGTCGGACTCTCAATAAACAGAGCTAACACGAAGGTCATGGTTATAGATAACAGTGGCGAAGTTTCACGGACAGGAGAGCTCTTTGACCTACAGTTTGTCGGCGAGGTTTTATATCTGGTATAACTACTCACTGACCGGGGAGGAAGCGGTAGAGAAATTCGAAGAAGAACGTATATAGCCAAATTTGCTACAAGCAAACTAACGCAATTGTGGCAAAACAGAAAGGTGTCTAATAATATCAAAATAAGAACAGTAAAAACATTAGTCTTTTCGATTTTTTGTACGGTTCTGAGTCGTGGACAATTCGATCTGTAGAGCGCAAGAAAATAGAGGCATTCGAGATATGGTGTTGGAGACGAATGTTGCACATATCTTGGACGACCTGGAGCTACTTTGGTCACACTGTAGGCCGGGAACCAGATAACTTAGAAAAGCTAATGGTTATCGGGAAAGTCAATGGTGAACGACACCGCGGCGGATTTCTTACTTAATGGACTGACCAGGTCACTACGTTCACAGGCCTCTCAATTACATCTATTATCAGAAAAGCCAAGGACAGGGCTGAATGGAAAAAAATAATAAACGAAGTCATTAGAACTTTTTAGAATGGACACAACCTTCAGAACTGAAGAAAGCGACGTTGAAAAATATTATTGTTCACCATATATCTTTTAGAGGTATAAAAGTTACGTAAATTTTGCAAAACTGGATTTAGAATAATTGGCACAGTTTTTTGCTAACATTTAGATTAACTTTTAGCAACTTTTTTTCGTTAATACATCAGTTTCGGTGTTTGGATATGCGAGACATTTTTTGTGGGAATTTTCAACAATATCTCTAATCAAAACTAAATAAAATTATGAAAAAATCTTATAACTTCATTGCACGTAAAAATTATTACGCATCTTAATTGTTTTTAATTTTTTATAGCTTTGTGTAATTCCACATGCTTTAATTTTATGGCATATTTAAGGCTTCTATTTTAAAAATTTCCCGAGAGAAACGGACAAGTAAGTGATCTTATAATGATCTCGTTTTTTTTCCTTTTGAGGCACGGAAAAAAGAAGGAAAAAAAATGTTATGCATTATATACGTATTGGTTAAAAAAATGTTATGTATGGAAATGCGTAAATAAAGTCAGTCTGCCATTCACTTACTGATTACCGTAAAATTTTTAGAAACGTGTCATATGCAAATTTATATGCAGAACGCTAATAATATATATTTCACATATATTTCAATACATAACATATATTTCAATTTATTTTTAGGAAGTAAGGAAACGATTTCATGTAATAACTGAAGAAGTCTTGCAGCAGTGTTATTTTTGCAGTTGATTCCCTGATAGGTATATTTTTCGAATAACATTTTTTTTGCGCAGAAATCACAGATTCGTAAGGAGAATAGAATTTACAACTGTGATTAAATGCAGTTTGTGTTATTAAATTCCATTAAATTATAAGTGCTAAATTTTTCGTCTTATATGTAAGGCGTATATACCTTTTGTAGAAATAGTATGCTCTTCGAATTTAACGCGATTTATCTATTTTGAAGATTTTAGCTGACCATTTTCCCTTAACATCAGTTTAGCTGCGAATAATCATACACATTCATAAAGTTACTTATAAATATAACTGTTACAAGAATTTTTTTATATAAATCTTCCTGCAGTTTATTTCTCAATATTCTCTTTAAGAATAATACGGAGACTCGTAATTCCCTTTTTTTTAAAGATACTTTGTTTCTTTGTCCATGATGACGATTATAAATGACAAAAGTAACAAAATATTAATATATTTTGTTCAAAGCAAAATAATTTCTTATTGCTGCAAATGAAGAAAAAATTAAGCGGCTTATTCCGCGTAAATTTAAAAGAGTCAATAGTCATTTTAGATGCGTATATACGAAAACATATTGAGTGAATCCAAAAAATGGCACTCCCAGTGATCGAAATATATGTAAATTGACGGTGCTTAAAATAAAAGTTTTATTCGCTGCATAACAATTTTGCAGTAAAATTTGAGTGGCATTAATGACTTCTTAACTATACTTTTATTTACTTCAAAAGCACGCTAATTCATTACGGCAATTATCGTGCAAAGATCGTCAACTGTTTGAGGTTAATTAGATATTACATGACAATGTATTCCTTCAAATTTTTGTAAGAAAATGTCGCGGATATAGATGCAATTTGACTACAAAATATAGTATTCAGAAAAAAAATTATATTAAAATGAAACAACGCAACGAAATAAAAATGCCACACAGATTAATATAGTTTCTATGGTTTCATTGTGTTTCAAATATAGCTATGAAATTTGTAAAGTACCGTGAATTGTAACAACCAAATGAACTTATAAAAACTACCAATTTTACTTATTTCGTCAATGACAGCTAATTTTCTTGTCCTTTTTTCCACTGACATACACAACATACTATTTGGCCTGCACTTCACTACTAATTTTAGACTCAACCGGCAACTTCAAGGTAATTAGTTAATAAAAAAAATATTCAAAATATTTTTAATCTAAGAAGGCTTTAGCTCAAAAGTATTAAAAATAACTATTGCGGAAATTATAAGAATAGTCCCTAAATATTCTCAAGTTTTGAAGAAACGTTTCTTAGTTTCCCCGTTGTTGGCACAACATATCCAAAAAATTGAAACAATAATGGAAAATATGCGGAATTTGATAATTGAAACAATAAGGGAAAATATGCGGAATTATATATATTTAAAAAGTAGTTGTTATGACTAAGTAAATAAAATTTAAATTTATTCAAAGAATTATTTATTTTCAAACTTAAAAGTAAGTTCAGGAAACTAAATCTAGAGTGGCGGATTTATTGGCAAAAGGGTTGTGGTAGATTGTAAGCAATTTATAAACGCCAATTAATAGAATTTAAGAAACAGAGTAGATACTAATTCACTTATGAAGTATAAATATGAAACGCATAATTAGAATACGTTTGGGTACAATAAAAAGGAAAAATTAGGGGTTGGGATAGTTGACAGAAAAGATTTTGATTTGCCGACTATGACAGATAATATAATTTTAGAAGATTTAAAAACAGAGGCAATGGAGAGGTATTTTGCGTATCGGTGTTCAGTCGATTTCATAATTTAGTCGAATATACGGCAAAAGATTCTCAACAGAATTCAATTTTGTGCTACTGTGTGCTTGTTTTTAGAACATAATTTAATGTTGTGAGGTGACAGGTATTGGAAACTAGATCAGAGGTATGAACGTGATGAGATTATTGAGGGTATTATATAAAAAATATAGAAGATGGATGTTGCGTCGTTCACAAATCTGTAAGTATTTGTTTCTTGACTTACGAACAGATAAATAATAAAATTTTCAAGGCCAATACACAAGTTTTGAGGTGGTTCCAATTTATTCATTTAAAATAATTTATATTGGAACAATACAGGTCTTCGTGAATAAGAATAGGCGGAAGTAGAGTTTGAAAAATATGTACTTTTTATGCAAAAGAAGAAAATTTATAAATGGTTTGAGGGAGTTATTGGAGTGCTGTGATCAGTAAAATAAACATATGAACTTACGTGAATAATTAAAAGTTTTTAAATTTTTTTGTTTTTGTACACAGTTCAGTTTTATTTTTAACTTTACTGTCCACTTTAAATTAAAACAGTTATAAAAAATGTATAGTGGAATCTAGAACTGGCTTTCGATTTTAAATAAAAATTATCGAAGTAAATAAAAATTCCTGCGTGTAGACTTTCCTTTTGATATAGCGCTTTTGCGAATAACATATCTGAACACGATGTACTCTTCAGTTTAGCCAGACTAAATATGTAGAAAATGAAAAAGGTGACTGAAAAAGCAATTCAAAAATAAAAAAATGGGGATATACAAAATATCATAGTTTTCAATGATTGCCAACCGTTTTCTTGAAATGTCGCTTAAAAGACGTCAGTGCATTTGATATTATATATATTGTTGAATTCAATATGCATAAATTACACATTTATGAACAGTTATATATATATATATATATATATATATATATCTATATATATAAATATATATATAATTAGTTTTCCATAAGATCTATTAATGGTCCTTATGTGTGATAAGCCGCGTCAAAAATTCTGATACAAAGAACGTTTTCCTAATTCTGCATAAAGCCGTCGGTGTGATATTTGAATTTCAACGACTATTGAAAATGCAATGCCAGAACAATAGCACTTTAAAACTTAAGAGAAATTAGTTCTAAAATATTACGCACTCCCGCATGCATGTACGCACGCACACACACGCACACATACGCGCGCCTTCATGCACGCATATACGCAAGCACGCAACCACCACGCACGCACGCCCGGACGCACGCACGCACGCACGTACGTATAAATTCTCCGACAAAATTAACAACCTTACACAAGCGGAAGTGCTTCAGTGTTCGAATTGGGTAACTTTTTTAAACTTAGTAGGTATCCATTTAAGACATCAACTTATTTTTGGTTGTCTGAAATTTTCGAAAAGCTATTTATTGTAAAGAAAATTATAAAGTTTCCACTCCACTATTTAATTAAAAACATATTTTGCTTCGCCCTTATATAATTTTTAATTACAAAGTTGATGAAAAAAATTAAATTTTAAATTTAAAATAATTTTAAATTTGAGTCCTTTTCTTTTTGACTTGCATATTTTTTATAAGGAATTTCTTTCGTGAGAAATAGTGTTCATGGCATTACTTTATTAAAAGTACAATAATATTTCAGGGCTATACGCTTGTACAAATATTCAGAATAAAGCCTAAAAAATTATGCATCAGCTTCAACAAAACACTTTTCGTCATTCAGTAATATTTAAAACGTAACATAGCATGTTAACCGAAAAATGTTACTTTGTGGCGCAGAGCTTTTAGCTAATCACATATCATATCATATGATACCAGTAACTTGCATCTCGCATACCGAATATTCACGTCAAATTATTATTTTTCCACATCCGTGTTGCTTCCAACATTCTTATTTACTAAAACCTATCTCCAGCAGTTAATTCAATATCACAGTCTTTCAGCAGCCATTTAAAGTATTCTAAAGTTGTTGAAACAGATTAAAGATACGAACTGTATTATGTGGTTTGCCATTATTTGTTACTCCCTGCCAAAATATCCAGTAATTTCAGAAAAACAGTGCAGAAACATTTCTATGGCATGTGAAACGATAAATTGTAATCAATTTACTAATAAGTAACAAAATTAAAATAACAGAGTGAGAAACTTAATATAATAATAGTAAAGTGAATGTGGTATACTATAATGAAACATCTATTTAGTGAATCCCATCATTTTACAGGTAATACTTTCGTAACGTATAAAATATGTATGTATTGAAATCTATATACAGGTGTCCAGTGGCAGATTGGAATGTTTGAAAAATTGTAAAAAAAACTACACCTCTGATACAAAGTAGGTTTATTTTAACTTTATAACAACAAATGCGGATTTAATTTTTTAAAATCCACGTTTTCCAAATGGCGGCCATCGAGTCTGTCACACACCGAGTCTAGCACGCATGTTTTCAAAAACGCGTATGCAGAGCGACTGGGGTATCCTACTGACTTCGGCTCGAATATTTTCTTTAAGTTGTGTCACAGTGGTCGGATTTCTTTTGTAAACAACGGATTTTAAGTATCCCCATAAGAAAAAGTCACATGGGCTTAAATCGGGTGACCTAGGTGGCCACGGTACGGTACCGTTTCGGGATAAGTTTTTTTCTGGAAATAACTACCGCACTGCATTCATGGACACATTAGCAGTGTGAGCTGTGGCTCCCTCCTGCTGGAACCATTTGTTTTGGTTGAAGGGTAGACTATTCTATAGTTCTACTCTGAAAAAGTCATTTAATATCTGGCCATGTCTCTCCGAATTCACAGTTACAGTTTGGCCACGTTGATTTTCAAAGAAATAAAGCCCTATTATTGCAGATGCAGACATGGCACACCAGACTGTTACTTTAAGCTTATGTAAAGGCCCTTGATGCATTTGACTTGGGTTGTGGACATCCCAGTAACGAAAGTTCTGCTTATTCACATATCCTCCAATGTGAAAGTGAACTTCGTCACTAAAGACTATGTTGCCCATCCGGGTAGCAGTACGAAATCTCAATAACATCACCTCCGCGTAAGTTTTTCTTAATTCAAAGTCTGAATCGTGTAAATCTTGAACAATTTGAATTTTATATAGATGGAACTTGAGTTTTTTTTGCATTATTACCTGTAAAGTTGATTTCGGAATTCCCAATATCGATGAACGTGTACGCAGTGATAAACGGGGATTTTCAACGACAGAAACCATAACACGCTCGACATTTCCATGGCTACCAATGGTCCTGGCCTGGGCCTATTTAATGTTGATCCTGTAGCTCTGAACCTTGCTACCCATGACTGAATGAGGTTGATCGATGGTCCATCACGTAATCGACGAATACTGTAACGATTATTAAATCGACGGCGTGCTACAGGCAGCGAAAATTTACTCGAAATGTACGCCTCAACGGCAAAAGCGCGGTGCTCTCTACTCCACTGTTCCATGACTATTAAAACATTTGTACCGCTTGCGTTTCTAACGACGCCCCCCGCGCCCCTCTTATGTGTTGCGTTCAGAAACTATGTTCAAACTTTGAAATCTGCCACTGGACACCTGTATAATATAAAAAGAATCAAAAGTGGCTAAACTTTGTTCAACAAAACTCATTTAGTTTAAATATCATTAATTAAATTGGTAATAATTCAGGAGTGATGTTAACAACATACAAGGATAAAATTTCATTGATTAAAAGCTAATGAGGCGTAACGTCTCAGTTTTTTGATACTACAAATGACCAAAATATTTAGCACGTTTTGACCTGGATAACAAAGTTATAAGTGCTGAGTGCATAATTACATTTTTGCAAATTAGCAATATTTAACTTGAAAAATGTTATTATTTGTGTTAAATAGTAGTATTTAAAAATAATTTTAGGTTCAATCACTTTCTTTTTAAACGTATTAGTTATAAAGTTATAGCGATTCAAAATTTCTGCGAGAAAATTAACAAAAAACAATTTAATAATTGGTAAATCTCAATTTCTATTTTCGTTTAAATTGACGTGGACTTCCCGTATAAGGTCGTAAAAAAATTACAAATTGAAAAATAAATATATGCCTTTTGTTTCGCGACACCCCAGATGAAAGAAAAGATTTAGAGTATTTTTTACAGTAGTTTACTCATAAGGTCTACTTTCTTTAATGCTAGAATATAAAATAATATAAGTTTAAAAAAAATGGAAGATTAAAGTGTGCATTACTTCCTTTGTGTGCATTATTTTCTTTATCGTACAATGAAATATTTCCCTTATGTGGATCATCAGATATATAAATATACATATATATATATATATATATATATATATATATATAGGTCACGTTTGACAATTTTAGGTTTATATATATATATATATATATATATATATATATATATATATTCTCTCAACTGTTCAGGTCCTGTGGTAGGCCTATCTACCAATCTGCGAGAAATGATCTAAAAAATAGATCGAGATTCAATGTTAATCTCTTCATCTTTGCAAATACCCTTGAAAATAATATGTTTGTAATCTATAAGCATAACAAGAAGATTAAATTTGTTGCAAAAGGTGTTGATGATTAATAATTTACTTTATTTATTTAATCACTCTTTAGAAGTAATATAAATAAAAGTATTGCTTAGAATTGGTCCATTGCTTAGGTTCAAAACAGTTGACGTAACTTCTTTTCTTAAATTTATTTACCGGAATTCATAAACAATACAATGCATGCAAAAATAACGTATATTACGATTAACCTCAAGTACGGTATTGATTATAAAAACATTATGCCTCGTAACTTACTAAATTCTAAGTTTACGAAAAAACATTATCTAAGTAGAAAAAATGGAATATATTGGTTTAGTAACTTTAAAAAATATAGAGATGAAATATACGATGTACCTAAGTAAATTAAATAACATTTTCAGCCCTTATCCGGCAGTTCTAATGAATGAATGAAGCGCCTAACCTCCTGTTAGATGACTTGAAGGTATTAAACCTCAAATAAACAGCGAAACCCGAATTTAATGTACTTTTGGAAGACAGAATAGTTTTATTTACTATTAACAGAAACTTACGTAATTATCTTCGATTTTAGTGACGATATCTTTTAGAGTAATTATACACACTAATTACCCACCCAGCATTTATTGCGAACGAAATTTGACCCAGTAAATTAATAACATCATATTTTTTATAACGGTGGCTGAAACTGACATTTATTATTAACAGAATACATAATCATGTATATATATATATATATATATATATGTGTGTGTGTGTGTGTGTATATGTCCAATAGTTACTAAGTTTTAGTACATAAAAACTAGTTGCAGATGTGCGTTTCTTTAATCCTATTAATTTTTTTTATAAGCGCTGTTTGAAAGACGTTAAGTTTAGAAGTTTTTATTTTTAGATTTATATTATAAAACCAGTCATGGCATTTAAGACTTTTATATATAATGTACATCTTTATATGACTTAATTTCTATTGGGATGGTTTTTACTAACTTTAAGATCAAATTAAGTTTTTTCCTGCATATTTTGTTTAATAATGTATTATATTCTGTTTCAAAAATTTAATTATTGATTTAATTTTTTACGGGAGTTTAATTAGTAATTCCAACAAGACAACTGATCGAACAAACATTCATATATGAGGTCGACTTTTGTTTAAGACCACAAAATTAATCGAATTGGGTGCCGACTCTCATACATCAATCATAACTACGTACTACACTCTCAAACGTTCAGCCACGGTTTTAGAAGGTGCTACATATGTCGCGATATCGGCACCTTACATTGTTGACATTCATGGCATGTTATTACCGTAGATAAAACACTAAAACGTTCTGACACAATACTATCTATTCTCTTAAATTTCTCATTAATCATAATATGATCCCATGCCTTTACCACGCCTAATTATAAGAACACCCATCTTTTTTTTATATATGTATTTAAATGTCCAGTATTTTTTTCACTATTTTATGTAATGCATTATTTAATACAATATTTAAATTTGCTGAGAAAAAATTAGAGTTAGGTAATAGAGTTAGAAACTATTAATTTAATCATTTTGTAGTCATAATATCAACAGTGGGAAAATTTACGGTCAAATGTTTTAACGAAACTGTGGTATGCCATTTGTCCATTGTTTTATTTAATTGATTACAATAAGTTTTCTATTCAAAATTGACTTAGTTTAGCGTAATAATATATGTGTATATATATATATATATATATATATATATATATACATATTTTTTTTCGTTATACTTAAAATTATATATATATATATATATATATATATATATATATATTTATAACTATAAAAAAATCATTATTCAAAATTATTTTTTTTTAAATTAAACACTTACAACTGTACGAGTAACACAGAAATTGGTTTTGGAACTGGAATCTTATTATTTTCTCATTCGTCAACTTCATGACCGTTCTTATGAGATCGTTGTCGAGGGTATTACTAAGGAGATAATATTATAATTTTGCAAGATTGGGCCATCTAGCAAAATTATACGTTCTGATTTCATACTTTAGCCACTCTAAAACATACTTATTCTCCAATTAAAATCCTTAATTAAATCCCTTAATTTAAAACTTGTTTGGTACGATACTTCTCTATCAGTCCATGCAATTTAACAGCCGAGCACAACCTAATGCCCAAGCACATTGCGAACTTATTCAGTATTCCTCGAAAAGTTGGAAAAAAGTTGGTCACAGGCCATCACGAGACGATACACGTAATTGCGGGTACAATAATGGCTTCTATGTATGTTTTTAATTCATCACTTTTGTGTCCTTTTATGATGCATTGTATTTGCATCCAAAGACCATTTAGACCACTTACTAAGGTTTATTCAATTTTCTTACACTTAGATTGGAATATTTGTTACAGAACAAGAATCTTACAAACTGATAAAATACACAATGTTTTACGGAAAAAATTGATGTTAATGTAACAGGAAGTGTTTTTCTGTAATTAAATGTTAAACCAACTTTCTGCATGTGTAAACACGATTTAAATTTCCACTAGTGATTAGAGTTACCATCCTTACTTTAAACTAAAATATTGTATAATATTTAGACAAACAACACTTTACATCTTATAAACCTTAATAAGTACGCTAAAATAATTCCACATATTCATTAGTTTATTACACTTTCATTTTTTATCCGTATTTGGTCGTGATTTCACGAGAAATGGGACATGTAAATAATGGATGGCCTAAAATTGCCAAACGTGACCTATGGCAAACACACTGGACAGAATAAACAGAATCAGAGAAACTACACTACATACATTTTTTTATATTGATAATAAATATTGCACAATAAAGTAGCACTTTTTTCTTGATTACTTTTTTTTAATTACACTGACCACTCTATCATTTACGGTTGTTAGTGCTTGAAGACACAAAAGAAACTAGCAAAAATATGGCTTTACAGAAATACAACATAGTTTTATATAATAAGACAGCGATTGACAATCAAGATAGAGCAATGACAAAAATACAATCTGTGACCATCATACAAACGAGAAACTAATAAGAAATGAAAATAAAGAGAAAATTTTACAACGTTCATAGTAACTCTTTAGAAACTGTTAAAAAACCGACTATTTTTGTTTTAAGATGTGGTCTTGTCTGAATCAAACAAAAATTAACTGTTATTAACAATTGTTTTCATCTTTAATATTCTATGACATTAATTTTCTTCAAATTTACAAATCTTCTGTTGTTGTCAAAATAAATGCCTTTTCTCTCTTTACGTGGTTCTTTTCACCGATTCGTTGGGCCTGCGAGTTTCGCGGCTTAGGTAACATACACCTCTATCTATTTGAGTATGGAGGATATAACAGGATACAACTTGAAGTTTGTTACATCGTAATGGTTCAGTATAAATAACCTTTACAAACTTTTGTGAAAAATAACCTGGCTTCATAAAATATACAAGTTTCCTTATTGTGTAATTGGTAAACTTTTACGAAATTGAATTTATTACATTATCTTTATTTAAATGGACTCAAGACTAAATTGTATTTTGCCAATCTCCTTTATGATTAGTTAATTAATATTAATTTTATACAATAAATGTAACTTAGTATTTTTAACATGTGGAAATGAAACAAAGTATTAATATTTTGCCCATGAAAAAAATGTAACCATGCGATTCTAATCCGTTCTTTTAAATTTACTGGGTGTAACTTGAAAATTGATTTACAATTATGGTTCAAAGTATTTCAAAAAATCTCTGTGGATTGACAGCGACTGAGCGATTTCCATCTAGTACACATTTTTTATTTGGTGCATCCGTAGAAATAATTTTGTGAAATATATTTGGTGCATCTGTAGAAATAATTTTGATAAATTAAGAGAATATTGATAATTATAAAAACTCCCCTCAATTCTCATTTAACTCGCAATAAATTAATAAATGCTTATTTAGTCGCGGTGTCAGTCTGCCGCCTTATAATTCTACCCGTGCATGATAATTCTACCCATCCCGTGTTTTGGTTCACAACAAAGAGTATTCAGCATTCCTAACAAATATTCATCACGTGCTTTCATAGCTTTATGTGGTCTGTGATATTTTTTTAGCGAGGATGAAAGCAAAAATATTATCGCTGCCGGTTATATCACTTTGTATATTAATAGCCAATTTCCAGTCGCGACTCCGCTTGCAGAGGATTACGCGTCTCGTATTGTGGAGACGGCCATATTACTGTTACTTATATTGAGTTTATACGCCTCTCATTCACTTAAAGTAATTTACATACGTTTCATATCTATGTATGACAAAATCGCTAAAATACATATTCATATACAAATCCATATATAATGCATCAAATGGTTAAAACAAACGGGGAATACATTTTTTTTTTAAATTATTTATACAAAAGTTTCATGTGAGTGAAAGAATTAATTTTTTATCCAATTAAAATTAATTAACCGAAAATATTAAAGTCACAAATTCATGAAACTGTTTGTTTTTGTGTTATATCAGTGTATATAAATGTTATCTAAACATAAGTACATATGTATTCATGGCTTTTATTATATACGCGTAAACAATACTGAAAATCTTAATTGTAATTAAATATGAATGAATATAACAGTAATAAGCATTTAGGTTGGTACATATTTCTTGCTTTGTTTCTAAAGACGTTTACATATATGTCCCCTTTAAGTACTTATTAGCACTTTTATAATTATTAGAAAAATATACAGGTTTTGCCAAATTGGTATAGCAAGTCAGTTTTTTTAAAATAAACTATATCACTGTTTTCGTTTTCTATACCATTTTCGAAAAACACCATTTCTTCCTAAACGTAAGGGATAAGCATCTTGCAATATGCGCACACCAGGCGGCACCTGGAAAGCGATGCGGTGAACACTTTATATGAATATGAAAATGAATATTGAGCAATACGATACGTTACTAGTATGAAAAAAAACTATGGTGATGTGCGATCATCACCTAAAAAAAGGAAATGAAACGGGATTAAAAATAAATAATGTTTTTATGATAAAATAATTTGGAAAAAAATATCAATTGTTTTTATATTTTTATTAATTGCTATACATATTTCATGTTTCGAATGCAATGGAGCACCTAACCTTATTTATAAAGTTGGTAGTTCAAGTCAACGAAGCACATATTATTCCACTTCGCGTCTTGCTGTACAAAAAGATCGATTAGTTTTATCTATTAAATATTATTAAAAAAGACCGTGGTCACTACTTTGTAAACCAATAATTTGAAGTACGGCTAGTTAAATGTATGTCGGACATGCATAAATTTTAAGTGCAGTCGCCACGTGTTTGTATATAATTAGAAAAGATATAACTAACTACTTGCGACAAGTTGAATTAATTGCCGCCGACTATGAAGTACCTACGGTGGCCGCTACGCGCAATAACGTAGTCACCTGTATCTCTCTTTCTTAATGCAAGTTGAACAAAATTAATACGTATTAGCACACTTACTTAACGCAGTTGACTTGACTTCTTTAATATACGCGTTAGTATTTTGCATTTATTTATTTAATCGAAATAGAAATACTAAACGTTAAGAAAATGTGTCCTCTTTAGTATTTGAAAACGTCTGATATTATACAATTAATGACAAAATATTAGCAGATAAAAAAATATAATCAACAAAAGTTTTTTCTTAAGTTTTGAAGGAAATAATAAAATCTGAAATACGTAAATTAAAGAGATAGAGAGTACGACTTAAACTAGTCATAAGAATTAAAGTTAACACAACTTATAATGCTGCTCCTATTAATACAACTAAATATAATTTCTATATAATACATTCCTATTAATAAAACTAAATATAATTTCTATATTCATTCTGTTGAATATAAACACTTTCGGTACATTTTTCGTATTATTATTTTCCATGTATTTAAATTATTTTAGTTTCACTTTCTTAAAATATTGAAATATGTTTAATTATAAAACATGATCGATATAATTATTCTTTTATTTTAATATTTAGTTTGACTTCACCCACTTTGTTGCTTTCGGTTTAGAAACTAAATTTTCCCCCTACTTCAAAACATGCGCATTAACCCCCAAATATTTTATTTAATTTATGTTAAAATATTTTCCCTTAAATATATATATTTATGTATATATATATATATATATATATATATATATGTATATATATATTATATATATATATATATATATATATATATAAATTAAAATAAACATTATTGTACGTTTTAACGTTTTACCATTTTGATAATAATAAATTGCTCCATCATTGCTGTTGCGCAACATCAATGAACTACGAGCTTGTCCTAAGGACAAATATAACTACTGCTCCCTACCCTCGATTAGTGGCGAGAGATTTAACATATCATTATATTCAAAATATAACACTGTATTACTACTTAATTACTAAAAAAAATTGAGATGCAATTTTTTAATCATCCTAAATAACATTTTCAATTATGTAAAATTAAATAAATTCCAAGTCAAATATAATTAAATATTGGTCCATATCGTTTAAGTTCTTCGACTTAAAACGAATCACTATATGTGAATAAATGTGAAAAATATACTCTTTCTGCATTAGTATAAAAGGAATTTCCCTATTTGTCTGACGACTCGTCGTCCATCGGTCGTTCAGTTAGTCCGTCCGTCGGTCCATCCATCCGGCGCGTCGGTCCGTCTGCCTGTCCATTCCTCTGTCGATCCATCCGTCGCGTTGGTTGGTCTATAAGTCGGTCGATCCATTTGTCAGTAGATACGTTCATCGGTCGGTCCGCCTGTCAATCCATCCGCCTGCCTGTCCGTCCATCATTCATTCCATCGATCTGTACATCCATTAATCTGTCCACCTATCCACTCGTAAACCCGACCGCCGCCTGCCGAGCGGCGGTCGGTTTGTGCACGATGGAGTGGACGAGCAGATTTTTATGAATAAATAACAGTTATTGAAAATAATTAATGCTAAAGGATTTTTAAATAATGAAATAATACTGAAACACTTTTAATTATTTTGAATAATAAAAAAATGTCAAAAAGAAGTAAAATAGTCTTTTGAGCAATTCAAAAGAAGGCTGAAAGCAAAATAATTACGATTGAAATAATATCATTTTAGAATATCTGCCGAAGTCAAAAGATTAATATTTTACGGGAACTAAATGTTAAAGAGCATGGTTATGAATATAAAGAAACCAACAATTAGCCGGTTGATCTATGTCGAACTTATAGACAGAGATAACCAGACATATCGCATTTAGTGTAAAAATAGTGAATCGAAAAATTACATAATGGGAAGGTATTAACAGGAAGATCTAGGTCTAACAGGAAGATCTAGGCTGTTAGGAAAAGTTTCATAAAAATAAAAGTTGTTACATTGAAACGAAATAGATGATGAGATGAAAGGAGCGTGTTAATATATAGGTGGCCACCTATCATTAGCTTTATATTATGGTCAAGTAAACAACAATGAAGAGGGTTAAAGAAATATATATTTGAAATTAATGATTAATTATAATGAGTAATTATTCCAAACCAGTTATGTCCATCATGCTCTAATGTTATTAAAGTCGTCAAAAAATATTGAATTATCCCACAATTTTTGAATAGAATAAATAACGTACACGTTTGGAACTTTTAACCTAAATCAAGTGTTATTAAAACATTTAATCTCACTTTGCAAAAACTAACGGAAAATAATATGGTAATAAAGTCCCCAATAATTTACCCTCAAACTTCCTGAGAAAATAACTTCAACGACTTCAATAAATAGAACGTTACTCGTATTTAAAACAAGGCATAAACAATATTGTTCGTTCGCAATCTGTTATCTACATGAGCTTTAATCAATTCGTAAGCGCTCAAAGAAAACTGTACCTGGCACACATCTCCGTTGAAGATTACGCACTCTCGGCTGCGATTACAAAAGTTACTTTGACGAAACATGAAAAGTGAAAGCACCTCCCTGACACCCGCCGACAACACTGAAAAGGCGGTTATAAAAGCCTCTACGTGTACGACTGTGCGCTTATATGATTTGAATATTAAAACACGAAATTTCATTGCCTATTACATAGCACAACCAATAAATTTATATAAAATATTACAACATTTTAAGGCTTAAAAAAGCATTGTATCTTGTGTTGCCTTTGGTTTGCAACATTGTTAAAGAAACAAAGGTGATTAGACATTTACCGCAATTTTAATTTCTGTTGCGCCTAAAACGTAAAAATTATAAAATTAAAAACATTTAGGCGAATCGAAGAATTTCCAAATGGAACATGCTTTCACATGTCTTTATTTCAAACTCAACCACTAGTCTGAGTGAAAATATAAAGCTATGAACGTAGTCTAAACGCGAGTTTTAAATACGCATGCACTGTAGGTTAAAATAGTGTTAAAAATTAAAAGAAAAACAATTCGCTCACTCATGGTTTACTTTTTGTTCGTCTCATTTTCTAATAATAATTTATTTTCCAAATATGAGAATGCAATTCATTATTAAAAGTATGTAATGGTCATGAAAATATAACTCATATAGATAAGGAAGACTGATTCTATAATCGGAGATAACTAAAATTCCAAAGATTTTCATCATTTCGCAGAATCATCCCAAACATTCGTTAATAATGTTGATATTTATCATTAATTCGCGCACTTTAACCTTTGTGGCTACTTACTTTAGCATATTTCAGTATTTTTTCAACATTATTTACTTTTTCCTTTCCCACTCAATTCATATTACATGTGAGTCTCATTCTCAAAATATTTCGACGTTTCTTTTTCCATTTTCACAATCACAATTTCTGCGATCTAATACTAGTTAACTTTGATTCTGCTATGTTAACTTTTTCTGCATTTATTCAGCTATGAACTTATTACAATTTAATTTTATATAATTCTTTCGCATTGGTTATACCGTATTATATCTGTGAACATTGTCTGCATTATTATTATGTACAGCTATATATATATATATATATATATATATATATAGACACACACATATATATATATATATATATATATATATATATATATATATATTTACTTAAATACTATGTATATTTATTCTCATTTTCCTTTTAATATTACCATTCTGCGGTATTTGCAAGAAATGACAGAATTTTAGACAAATGCTAAAATATAATTTATTTTATGACTTGTATATAAAAATTATGTACCAAAATTACGTTCCAATAAAAATTCAATGTCATGTAATAATTTCAGATTAAAAAAATAAATAAAAATATTATACACCATAACAAATGTTATGGAAAATTCACACTAAAAGTTTATTATATTTGTAGATAACAGTAGCTAAGTATCGATTTACATAGTAAATGAATATACAACGTGACAAGTTAAAGAATATTTATTAGGCGCCTTCTTGTTTACATTTAAGATCAACAAATATTTTTATTCTATCTTTTACTAAAGACTCATTAACAAATTGCTTGTATTGTATACTCGAATTCACGTTTAATATACTCGAGTTCACGTTTAATATACTCGAATTCACGTTTAATATACTCGAGTTTACGCTCGAGGGAACGTTTCATCATTTCCATAATTATTTTCATTATATTTAACATATTCTCCAATAATAAACGAATCTTGTTATAAAATAGAATCTTAGTTTCTGTACTAAATTCGAAAGAACATTAATAGTCTAGTCATTCCGGCTTTAAGCAATAGGCAACAGTACATTTTGGGTAAGCATAATTTTTGTTGTCATTAATCGTTAATATAAATTCATGCTTTTCTTTATTGCGATGTTCTCGTTCGGTCTTAATTTTAAAAATAATATAGTAACAACATGTTGGCATAACGTCATGATGAAAATTATTTGTTACGAAGAGCTGCAAAATAGAACGAAAGGTTTTGAAGCGTAATGAATCGAATGTTTTAGACTTCATAATAAAAATACTTAACTTTTTTATATTGTTTTTTATTATGCTATTATTGTTATTAGAGCTAATAAACAATACATCTTTTTTAAGTAATTTTCATTTATTCATTTTTCGGTGTTATCAGGGCAATAATTTTGATAAATTAAGCGTTATAAAATAAAAATGCACCACGGATGAATTATAATGTGTTACAAATGTACCTCAAAATATACTCAGTGGTGGCGAGAATCAACGCAATGTAAACTCATATAGAGGAAATATGTACATAATCAAGAAATATACATCTTTAAAAGATTTTCTCAAAAATTTGGCAATTATTGTGGTGGTGAAAAATGAGAAAGTGCGGTAAAAGTTTTAAATTTAGGACACGAGAAAAAGATTGAGAATGCTTTTTCTTAAATTACTAAGTTCGACAAGTTTCCTTCGATGAGAACACGGAAATTGCCATCGACGAGGATTCTGCGAGCTTCAAAGATGACGACGTGCCTATAGTACACAATGGCCCCCCGAAAAAATAAGAACATTGTCAAAAATAAGACTCATGTGTTAAACCTAGAACAAATATTATATAAAAAAAACTAAAATTATATCCTAAGATGTGGAATGAGTAAAATTATTCAAAAGTATTTCACTTTTGTTCTATTTACCAACTTTGGTGATACTTGAAAATAATCAAATCAAATTCGACAAAAAAGGAAAGCAACGAGGAAATGTTTATCATATGTAAACAATATACGAGAATTATCTCGCCCCAAAGTTTTTCGTCCCCTAGTTTAATGTTTTTTTTTCGATCAAGACTTTTTAATATAAACGTCACGTTTACTATTTATTAAAGAAAAGTGTGACTGTCGGAAAACGTTAAGTAAATACAACTTTTACTTACTTAATCTAGCTCACGATTACGGAAATGAATAAAAAAAAATTATTTCATCCTTATTTTCAAGATACCGACTCAGTGACAATATTCTTAGTCCCAAAAACTTAGTTTTACACCCATAAGCTTCCCCAAGACCTGAATTTTAAAAAAGTAGTCATACTCCTACTTTTATGAACTTTTCCATTCAAATTTTTCTATTACATATAACAAGCTTAAAATTTATTTAATTAATTTACTAAATATTGGATTATTTCAATTATTTACAAATTTCACTTCTTTAATTTTGCTCAAGATATAAAATAGATCAAAAAAATAATTGCAGCCTTAATTTTAAGAACATAATCTTTTATTCAGATTATACTAAACCTGTTTTTTCATGATTTTTGGCTCAGCAATTACAATAATTTAATTTAAATTAGGAGGTTTTTTGTGTTTAATATCATAGGCAATATTTTTGTGTTTCATCTGATGAGCTTTTTCCAACAGAAGCTCCCCATGATATAGAAAATGAAATATTTTTAAGACCTTTATTTATTTCCTATTTGATTGTTATACGAATACCTAAAGAACGTTGATGATGTAAAATATATGCAAAATATATAGATTAATAAGATGTATTAACATGCTAATATCCAAGTTTCTTCGTCACATGGTTTCTGCGAAAATCGGTTTCGAAAATAAACAAATGAAAATATACATAGCCTAGTACTATACATTTCGCACTTGCAAAAATACATTACATTTTAAAAATTATGACACTTGGAATTATCGCTGTAGTTTTTATACCAGCTTTGTGTGGGATTTTAAAAATTTTAGGTTGAGTAAGGTCACTAAATTAATTTTTAATTTCCAAAATAAGGTGGAAGGGGAACATAGATTTTTTTAATATTTTAGGCTAAATTTCTGAAGATATAACATCTACAATTAGAGAGAAAATATTTTTGAGACCCTTATAATGAGCCCTTTCAAACGATAGATTAGAGAGAGAATGTAAAAAAAATTTCGAGTGTTTAATTTGCCTTCCTTAAAATGTTTAAATAAATATTTACTTAAATATGTGTAGGTTAATAAGTTTTATTACTATGCCAAGTTCAAAATTTCAACCTGAAGCGGCTTCAGAGAAAAACGGCTGTGAAGGACATATGTACGGACATATGAATGATCTTATAATAGTTTCGTTTCTCCTTTCAAAGTACTAAACCCTAAACATTTCCCAAAAGTATACATTGATATGTGTTAAACATTCACTACAAAATGTCCATAATGTAAATCTATCAATTAAACAATTTACAAATATCAACATTGTTTTTACCGTGTAAATATATCATATATTTTGTAGGAGTAAAAATATCGAGGTTTTCTCAAAAATTATGACATTTATCAGCAATGCTTTAAAATTCTTTCACAATTTTGACTTAGCAATTTGGCGAGTAGGGAGACGGTGAACATATTTTTTGTGGACGTTTTCAACGATATATTCAAAACTATCTTATGTTCTGAGAAAATAAATACTTTAGAATCCCTATAATTTGTTATATCGATTGAATTCCCATATAATAAATGCAATATGAATAAATTGGGTTTTAAATTTGCCCCCTATAAGGTTTCTTTATAAATACACTTGATGGTTGTTAAGTCGAAACTGTAAATATTGAAATATATGCGGCTTAATAAGCTTTATCACAAGGTCAGATTTAAAATTTCTAGGTCAAACAGTTTCCAAGAAAGACGGCTGTGATAGACAAACAGACGAACAGACACGTGAGTGATTTCGTAAGAGTTTTTTTTTCTCCTTGACGTACAGAACCATAAAAAAAGTGAATTACACCTACCTACTTTTCCTTCATATCCATATATATACACATTTTTCACGCTACAGGCTTCAAATAATTGAAGCATCAACTTCAATTATTTTAATTAACCGTCAGCAGTGATCTGATCCGTAACTCATATTATATACTTCATTTCAATGGTCGTAAAAGTCTATAGTTTGTGAACAAAGATTCATAACAAATGTCGATACGGTATTAAGGGCAAAGTCAATATATTCAATATATACGACAATGGCTTATAGCATTATCGCGCGACGTTTGAGTAATTGCCCGTAAATTATTAATTTTATCTTGGCAATCAAACAAACTTTCATACTCAAGATACTATGGCAAGTTTTACCTTACTTGGTTTGAATAAAGAAAGTTCTCTAATTATACATTATAACAGAAAATTATAATATTCCTTTAGGTACCGCTGCTTTTCTAGGCATAAATAATATTTTACGTTTAAGTAAACAAGTACAAGTGAAACTGTTTTGAAAACATTAAATCTATAAACACTTGTATTTATTGTTAATAATTTTTTATTCACTTAAATAAAATTAAAGCTATGTTCAAGATGATATTATTCTCTGATTTCAGAACATATCTTCATAATGTGACAGATAGAGTATTTTGTATTGTTAGTGAAAATATTTGGATTTTTAGATCTAATTGTGGACAAAAAGTAAGGGAGAGTACAATATTATACAAGAGAGTACAGTATAGGTTGAAACGATCACAAAACAAATTGTCTAATAATTTTATTTTAACTAACTATAGAAATCTATTACCACGACGCAAGTTAATTTAAATAATTTATTTATTAAAGGACAAATTAGCGGTGATTAGTGATTTCGTTTGCATGAAAAAGAAAAAAAATTTTATCGCAATTTTAAAAAAACAATGTTTTTATAAATATAGTAGACCTTAGCTATACAAAAAGGCTGAATAGTTTAAGATGGAGAGAATCGAAGAAATAGCAAGAAAAAAGAAGCCGCGAAGTATATAGCTGAAGGCTAACACCATTCCCGTAATATTATTATATACGTATGTTAACGCTTTCACTCTATTTAATGCTTTTGCTCGAGAGTAACGTATTATAAAATTGTCGATAGAGAAATAATTCTTTTAATCCCAAAAAAATTCTGTGTCAGAATAAAACGTATTTTATATTCATCTCAGAATAAAACGTATTTTATATTAATTCATGAAGTGTGAAAGTGACGCAACTAAATAAACAACTTAATTCACTTTAGTAGTTAGAATGGATATATATTATTCCGAGTAATTAATAAAATTTAAATGCGTGAAATATTTAAGAAAGACATAAATGTCACACCAAAAATGACGAATGATCAATGAGATAGAAAGAGAGTATTATTAGAAAAGATTGTTATGCCCAAATTATCAAATGTCAAGTCTTTTAGTTAACATACCATGAAAGCTTGGCATTAATTTTACAACTGATTTAGCCATATCATCCAATGCTTTTAGCATACAAAATGTTTTTTACATCCAAAATTATGGCGTTAGTCTCGCAACAATTAGGGCAGTCATGGAAGGATCTGTCATTAAATTTAATACGAATTTATAAAACCTTGCAATTTAACTTACAGAAATCATTGATTTAACTGTCGAAAAAAGATTATTATAAAGATATTGAGAGGTATAATTAAAACAATTTACAATTAACAAGAAATTGTCATTAAAAAGTAAGTAATGTCTCGTTTCCCAGAGGTCGAATTAGTTCTTTTATTCAACTTTGTGATAATTAGTGAAAATACAGCCACCTCTTCAGTTAACTACCATAAATGTAGGTAAATTTTTTGCTAACTTGTTTTCAGAATGCTTTTGTCCACATTCTCGTAGCCAAGCCAAGTTTTGATAGGATGCAGATGCTACAATAAACAAGCACATGTCTTGTATTATTATATTGTTGTCTTCTGTTTCTTGGCCATTTTAAAATGGTAGCTGAGTAGCAATATTTTTAGAATAAATTGGTCTCGCGGTCCATCAGTTTTTATTAATCTGGAGACATGACTTTCTGTTAAAAGTGATAATCTTATGATAACAAATAAGAAACATTTACTTCTAAGTGTACTTACGAGCTATGCCAGCAAAGAAAATATAAGCACATATCCAGAATGAAATACACATAATAAATTGTTTATTAGAGTAAGGGAACTCTCAAATTATCAGACCAAGATACGCTACCGCATTACTCTATATATACATAGAAGTATAGTAAAATAAATAATCGAATAATAAGGAATTAAAAACTAAATTTTATAAAAAATTACAAACATATTATTGTCGGCAATACTAGGAACCGTAACTTTAAATTCGCAACCGAAGGCGGTACGAAGTCTTCAATTTTGAATTAATTTGGAGGAATATAATATAAATAAACAGTGAATGATAAATACATAATTTCAAAGTGAGGTTTTTTTAAATATATTAAATTTTGTTAATGCACTGTAGAAAGTATACGATCGATGTATATTTCATGATGTTCATATGTAAGTAATTGGTTAGTGAATTCTTGATGTAAATGCAATTAGTTTTTTATTACAAAAGTATTTGAAATAAATTCAAATGTGAGCACATGTTTACACCCAGTTTATATTAAATAATTCTAATCAGAACATGCCATTGTTATATAAATTGTTTTAACAAAGAATATTAGGAATATTAATATTTAGGTTACGTCAACCACCCTACTTCCTGCGCTTTACGAACTTTAGTGTAGTTAGCCAGTCCCTACAATTTTCACGCATAGAAGCTGAAGTTGGTTTGAAAATATTAAGTTTCATTATCCGCAAGCGACATAGGCTCATTATATTATCCGCAATTCCTCACGCCATGGCTGAGCTTTGTTATATATTGGAAGAATTCCATAAAACATTTAAATTGAAATATAATAATAGAAGTATATTTATTAGTACGAAAAAATTTAAGTTAATTCTCACATCAAAATACCAGCGCGGCATCGTAACAGAGTAAAAAAGAAACACGTGTACTTTATACGCGTCTTAAGTTTATCACCGGCACGACGATACAAACACGCTCCTGTACAAAACGTACGCTCTGTACATCAAATACAGTTATTTATATATTATATTATACATCCATATTTTCCCATATATTTTGATGCATAAACCGAATTGCGTATTAAATATATATATTAATAAAAATATCATTACGTAAAAATACAATTAAATAACATAGGGATGTGCCATTTTCTCCATGTTTATAATTATTAGGTGGGCTATTAATAAACTGATCATATCAATTCACGAAATTATTTGATTATTATATAAAATCAATAAAACCAATTTTTAATTTTATAAAAACCGTCTTTAACTATTAATATATTCTGTCGTTCATGCATAAATTAAATTCCGTTCCTGTTAAATGCGTTGGGCTTTTTAATTAAAATTTGGTAAATTTATTTTTAAGACGGTCGGTATCGGTAAATTTAAGTACAGACAATAAACAGAATATGGTGCAACTATATGAATGTATTCTTACATACGTACATTTTTTATATTAGTATTTGAACAAGTTGAATATATTTAATGCTCCTGTATTAGTTGGTGTGGAAGCCGAATGGAATATTTCCACTTCTTTCCCGAAACCATGAAGTGATTTTTCTATTAAATTATGAGAACATGAGAGTGGCTCCGCCATATAACGTCAGCTTAATCTGAATTATTTTTCAATAAAGGGAATATTATGTACTCTTCCAGAGATGTTCGAGAAGTTTCTAAAACATTTCAGAAATTTCAGGAGAAATAAAAGCGGAATAATTAGTTACCACCCTAAAATATTATAGTACATTTGAATATGTAAAGGTGTTCTCGTAATTCTAGAATCAAAACTAGCTTTTGGAATAGGTTTATAGTAAATGGTTGTTGGTTTTTATTTCATTTTAAATCACAGATTTCATTGAATCTCCCTGACATTTATAATAGAATTTAGAGGATTTTTGACATTTATATTAGAATTTAGATGCATATTAAAGATTAAACAATAAAAATATATAAATTGAAATTAAAACATTTTATATGCACATAAATATATGTTTTTACACAAAGACGGATTATTTCCTTGCGTAATATCCTTATAATGCATATTATAATCAACTTACTGAAAGCTTTCGAAGTCGGTTACGAAATCTTATAATTAAAAGTTGAACTGTAAACATTTCAAAAACGGACAGGCTCTCGTCTTGTGTAGGATGCGGATTTCACGACATATTTTATGATTCTAATCTATTATCGAGTTATTACCCAGGCGGTTATTTATCTATCGACAAATATGTAAGTAATCCAGGTACGTTACCAGAGCAAAAGCTTTCAATTTAATATTCATAAATCATTGAATCAAATTGGTTATTTGAAAACCCAAATGGGTTGTCTAGTAAAACTGACATTTGCATTAATAAAATTGAGCAGAATTTGAGGAGAGTGAAGTCACAGAAGCGTGTTTGAGAAATTCAATATTTATGAGTTTGTATTTTTATTTAAGGTAAATTTAATTTCTTTACTAAGATTACTAATTACAATATATATGGACAAAGAATACTTAAGCATAAGACATGTTTGATTGGAATCTTTGGTAAAGGGTAATAATACAAAAATGTCTAATTTTGATTGAAATTAAATTATTCCTTTCAATTGTTGCACATTAATTACCAATGTACAAAGATTCTACCATTTTTAGCAGTGGAAAACTAACGAACTTGAATTTAGTTATAAGAGATGTACTGATTTAAACTCATATAGGCTCAATACAATTTATATTCCAGAATTATCCTTGAGATGTAAAGAAAAAGAAGAACATATTTTGACGTGATCAAATACAATAGATAGAGATAACACTAATAAAAAATTATTTTCACTAACTTGACTAAGTAAAGAATATAAGCATGTCTGAGAATGTATTTAAAAATGAGCAAGGCAAAAAAATATGTTAGAAAGAATATACGCAACATGATATTTTTAATGTCCAAATTAAAGATAACATCCATGTAGATACTAATAACTCTATTAACATAATTTCTCTTATTTATTTTATTCTTGCTAATTTTTAAATGTAAATGTTCAATTTAAAAAATTGTTCCCATGTTAAAAGCTCTTATTTTGGCGAAGATTATTAGCTGTATACCACTTTTTCAAAATTTAATTAATTTTATGCGGACTGAGTAAAGACAAAGCGAAATAATTTTTTTGTTTGCTTTGTTTGCTTTTCCGCGATAACCTCTGGAATTTCATAATCGATTTCAAATTCTTATGTTAGAAACCGAGTGTATTGAGAATGATTACAAGCTACATATTATCATACTACAATTTACAGGAGCATTGAAGTTTGAAATAAAAATAAATGAAGTTGGGAAACACTGTTTAAACTATGCAAGGAAGGAGAGACTAGCTTAATTATTGACTAATTGTACTGAGTATTCCTGTCGGTATACCCCCGAATCCAACGACTGATGTCATTTGCCGAATAAAGCGAAGGCGTTTGCTAAGAGGGAGGATGGTGGGTGGTGGGAGAGAGATCTGTATAATTGAGGTAATTCTACGTATATGAACCATGGAATTCATCCAGTATAATAAATAATTTTAAATAATATCCACTTTTTTCGGGATAGAGTAAACAAGAGGATTTATGTTTCCACACGCGGCGCAGCAATTGTCAAACGTTAATAATTTAAATTAATTTCAAATAAAATGTCACGATTAAACAAAAATGGATTTGTCTCCGAAATACACTCCTACACTTCTTAATATACAATTTTGAATAAATAAAGATTAACTGTTAGGTCTTTAACTTACTTATGTCTCATAAAACAAACAAAGGTATAACAAAACAGCCGAAGACGTTGGGTGATTTACAACGGACGCCGTTGAGTGTAATACAAAAGCGTTTAATTAGATATTGGGACACTTTTACCACATTTAATAGATCGTGACCATCAATACCCGCCGCGTCACAGTTTGCGGCGGTACAATCTAAGTACAAACTCTTCACTTCCATTAATTGAGTTTACTTCCAAACCTGCTCATGAGAGGTAGAATTCTTCTTAAAATTTATTGGGTTTAAGTTGGTGTATATACTTATAATCTAATTGAAATATTAAGCATTTTCATTCACATAATATGAATTTTTGAAAAAAAAATCATTTATTTTTTAGAAAAAGTGCCTCATGTCTTGAAACTCAAATATTGTACTCAATAATAAAAATAAATATGATATTTAGAACTACTTTTGAAAATATTAACACCATTAAAAAACTTATAAAAGATTGAAATTAGCAGAGCAGCATATTTGATTAGGTTGAGGTGTCTTTTCTTCATTCAGTGTCTGTAGGTAACTGAGCGGAGATCCTCTCCATCTCTGCCAATGCATCAGTATTTCAAGGTTATATTTCATTGAATCAGTCCAATGGTGACATTTTATTGTATTGTAATCAGAACTACGGACAACTGCCAAGTTTCATAATGATACAATAGTTAGAATGCATGAAATGTATTTTCGTAAATTCCGTTATGTCAGTTAGTTACAGGTCGACCTAAAACAAAAAACGTACCAAAAACAATTTGTAAAATTATTTTGCCCAATTTACTAGTGCAAGTTTTTACACAGAAATCAAATAATTTGTAAACCAATACCGCCATAAAACCTATAAATTTAAAATTAGAGTGAATATTATGCTATTAGCTAATACCACGTTCAATTTGCAACACCAATATTTTCGCATCTTCGAAACAATGAAAGAAAATCTCATTTTTTATTCCTGAGAGAATAACATATCGGTCTTTACGAGGTATAAAATTTTGGCATATAGGACATCGGAAAGGTGGCCTAGAAATATTGTTGCCATATCTGTGTCATGAAATTTTATGTTTAACGTTGTGGGTTTAGATAAATACATGGTCATGATATACAAAAGTCACATTTAAGTTTATTACCATTATTAAAAGTATCTGTATAGTTCTTAAATTTATATCCTCTTGACAGTTTCTCCGTACCAATCATAATTTTCCAAGAAAAATTACAAAACATTTAGTACCTATCGGGATAAACAACTAGCATTATTGTATATCATATTATTTCTCGTTTAATGGCTATCGACCTAAGAAATACATGTATAATATATGCATTAATAATATATAGTGATGGCCCTTCTTATAAAATTAAATTAGAACTAGTGTGACCCGTGCGAAGTCTTCGCATTATTTATTCCATTATGAAGCTCAGATGACAGATCAAACAAATATTTTACTAAAATTGACATATAGAGGCGCAAGTATCAAAAGCATTGAGCTAAAGCGCCACTTTATTTATACGTGAGTGGATTTGAAATTAAACAAAAATTTTACCGACCGTCAATCATATTGACGTTGAGCCGTTAGATGGCAGCATTGCTGTTTTGTGTATATAATTTTAATAATTAATTAATTTGCAAAAACAATAGCAATAATAAATTTTTTAGTTGTGGATGCCGGTAGAGCAAGCAATTATCTATAAAATGATATATAATTTATGTGGATTAGTTGTGAGGTTTTTTCTAAAAAGGGAGTGTAACATATTAACCTTAGCGTATTAATATATATGATGATGATGGTGATGATATGATGATGATATTGTTTTAATAACCTAATTGACTTCCTTGATATTAGCATTTTGAAATTGTAAATATGCCTGACGATCTAAATTAACAGTGAATTGAGTACAAATAGCGTTTACTCGTTTGTTATATTCGATAATTGTTTAACCCGCTAGGTACTAAATTTTTCGTAATTTTTCTTTAAAAAATTTTCGTAATAACCATTACGCGGGCAAAATTTCGTAAATAATAATGTAGCGCCATTTATTCGAAATCCTGAATTGAATATCATGGTATATCCAGTGTAAAAATTAGTAAAAAGCTAGAATTTTTACATCGTTGTTATTGAATATTTTGTTTCGTTATTCAAATTTATTTATTATCAACACCGTTTTTATTCTACAAAAAATTACATAGTCGACTAACTGAAAAGCAAATCAAAAAACCGTACGTTGTGAATTTTTACTGCCCACTTAAATAAATATCTAAGTACATTTTAGACACAATAGGTGGTATAAGTTGGTAGGAGTGAATAGAATGGCAGACATAATTTTACAAAAGATTGTGTCTACGAGACGATCCACATACGTATCTTACGATTCTCAATGAAAAATAAAGTAATGTGGTTACTGGTATGTGTAAGTAAATGTATAATAGTATATTTTAAATTTTTACTAATGAAGTGACTCCATTTAATATCATGTAATATTGTTTTCATCTTCAGCCCAATGACATTTTCCTGTTGGAATTATCGTAACGATTATATTGATGCAGAGAAATGGTTACAAGACTTTATACAATATAAATTGCTATCCTAATTAATAACGTACATGTGAAAGTGAGTTTGCTTATTTACTTGTTTGTGTGGTTTCACTTCTCAGCAAGCTAAACTCTCTCTCTCTCTATATCTCGCTGAAGTACACATTGCCTGTATCATGAAAAAAATATAACACATTAACACTAAGAGGTTAATACTTTATTCACACACAGGTGAATAACATTTTCAAGCTAAAAAGCACTTTCTAAATTCGTAGCATGATCAGCAATCAAACAAAAAATAAATAATTTATCAAATTAAAAATACAATCTATTTAGTCCTCTTTTTCAAGTACGTATATAAAATGTATACTAGCTTACTTACAACAATTCCCAGCTTACCTGAATGAAAAAAAAAAACAAAAAAATTAAATGAATTATATTTATGGAGTGGGGAAAAATATAAATCATTTATTCCAAGAATGCAATTAGAGGAACAAACATATAAAGTAATAAAAATAATATTGTATTTCACGTTACTTATATAACTTAAATATGAATAATATGATCAAATAATTTAAAATTTTATTCATTGAAACAAAAGTAGCAACAAACAAAGCAATAAATATATCAAATAAAATTCCAATAAATATAAAAATTTTAAATATGAATTTAAATTAACCATATCCAACCGCACACATCTCCATTTCAGTTTGCAATCGACTTTGGCGGCGTCAGTCATGAGCGTTTTTTTTTTCTTATATGGGCTTTTCTTTAAGGTACACTTATTTTTTACCTCACATATTTCACACGGTTGCCCTTTGAAATATTTGTAATTTCTTATTATTTCCTTTACAAGTATGAATGCCCACATTAGACATCCATACAATAGTGTTGGAAGGATTGCAGATTCCGTGAGTTATAAGTTTTAATGAGATATTCAGTTTCAAAATTTGTTTCATCCCCCAGTATTTGTTGCATAAAATCTCGATCCTTTTCTCAAACTGATTGATGGTAGAATCTGCAAAAATTATGGCTTGGTTCATAGGTTCATAGGTTCATCATAGGTTCGCTTATGTACGTAGTTGATTATTTGAAATTGTATTCGCGTAGGTATATTTTGGCTATTAGTCATAATATATTTTTTACTTGCATTCATTTCTAAACCATATCATTACTTTCTTCATTGAGATTTTCTAGCATGTAACATAGCTAACGAAGACTTTTGATTACCAACGCTATATTATCAAGAAATAGTAAATGATTTAGATAATTTTCATTGTTATTCATTTCTATCTAGCCCCAGTTAAGTTTGGAAAAGATGAACTCCAAAGGAGGTATAAACACGATAAGTGAGCTTGATCATCCTGACTACATTTCTTCCCATTTAAAATGAAATGTCTTTAGTTTAACCGACGCTTTACTTTTTCTGAAAATATTTATAATTATTCGCAAGTGCTTCCACACTCTACCATGATCGAATAATATAGAAAATACCATAGCGCTTCTTGTGTCATACAGTTGAACGCCTTTGAATAATCGATAACCTCAAGTAAGGTAAAGTAACAGTTTATATTTGTTATTTAGCTCTATTAATTTATTCAACGTAAATATGTGATCAGTTATGCTATATTTGGACATAAATCTAGCTACTTCTCTTGTTTGGTGGATATCTAGACCTAATCTAAGTATTTTAAAGAATATATTCATATATGTGGATATCTAGACCTAATATCTAAGTATTCTAAAAATATACTTCTTCATAGGCTTAAAAAAAGTTTTGAGTATATCGTTCAAAACTTCATTATGATGATTTATGATGATTTCAAAGATTTGTAAAATATAAAATGTGACACACAAAAATCAGAATAAAAACCAAAACCATCGACGTTCTTCGCTATTCTCAGGAGTTGAAATGGAAGTAATCGCGTCAATAAAGGTTTGACCCTCCAAAATCTGGGAAAAACTCGGAAAAAATCTAGGAAAAATTTTTTAATATTTTTTTTAATTGTTTTCAATCTGATATTTAAAACAAGAAACAAGACAATTGGCAGTAATTTTTTTTATACTTTATCTATATAACAATTGATTTTTGGAGAAAATAATTTATTTTCATTATATTTATTCATTTTCGTCCTCCGTATTTTTGTACAAGGAATATAATGGTAAAACAACTAAAATTTTCTAACAATTTATTTTATATTAATTTATTTATTTAGTGGAGTCAATGAAATATAAAAATTAATCTAAAATTGTTGCAACTGTTCCATTTTTAATGATTGTCGTTATAAATTTTGACATACATACATAGAAAACATACATAAAAAATTAAATTTTTTGTAAAATTCATTCTATAAACATTTCTTTAAAATAAAGAAATTTTTTTTATTGTATATTACGTAAGAAAATAAAACTTTACAATAATTTTAATTAATATTGATTCTCAATTTTCGGGAGAATCTATAAAGTGGTTTGGGTTTACTTTGACTGGAAAATGATTGACACAGTAATTGTCACTGCAAATAATACAGGCAGGTGAACAGAACCAGCCGGTCTTCCTACAGCGATTCCAAATTCCTGCCTATGCGGTACCAATTCTTGTTTTATAAGAATAGAAAATAATTTTTAGGATATTTCTAAACATGTTTTTAAGCCTTTGAGATCTATAGACCTTGATTCGTTGACTGAATTGACTCTTAAAAGCAATGATCGCGATAACGCATCTCTAACTTTTTAATGACATTAAATATATTTATTTTATTTTCATATAAAGTAACAGCACTAACAGGTGATAATTGCTTCTTTTTTTGGTGAATTAGAGATTTTTCACAAATAAAGTCATTTCTCTCCCAATCGAACGCGGAATCCTCTAATTTTCTTACTTTAATTTTGATGGACTGATAACGTTTGTTTTTTTCACTATTTAATTTGTAAATTTCATTAAATATACAATTTTACTTTAAAATAAAAACACTTTTAAACTCAAACCATTGTCGTTATACTTCCACTTCGAAAAGCATATAAAAACTGAGTGCGTTTGGGGTAAGATTTTATGGAGACGGGTCTAGCACTTTCTTATTAACCATTTATATTTTTACCTAGAATTGTTGACCGTTGTAACGAATACACCGTTTCAATTATACCTCTTCACAAGCTTTTTCCCTAATAGGCCAGCCACAGTGCGATGAATGGACTCTCCAGAGTGAGCTTCATGGACCATCGGAGAACTGCAAGAGACATACGCTATGAAGATGTATAGTAAAGATCATGAGACCAGCCTGTATGGATTGTAATAATAATAATAATAATATTTTTTTTTATTGTAATGATTGTAAAAGCAATTTAAAATTACTTGCAATATTATTATTTTTAATTATTTAAGCTATTAACGTCCAAGAGAATGGTAAAAAACATAATTGGGGATTAAATTAAAACTGTATAAAATGTTATGAAAATTAATTTTAATATGGTAAATAGTGCGCCACTCAAATGTATTAATATATTAATTTAATTAAATCAATAAGTTTATTTGGAAGCAAGAAACTAAAGACTTCTTTTTTTCTCACTTTCGTTTTACATACATAACAATAAGGACCAAAAAAATGTTAACCGTTCACAATATTTTACCTCCCAATTAAATGAAACTATCGTGATGTAGTATTATTTCTATATTCTTTCTTTAAGTTCTTTACCACGACCTAGGTTTCGTTGTATTACAACATCTTCAGGTGAGCTATTAACAGACAGAATATAGGATACCGATTATCATATAATTTTGCAAAAATACTAAGTCAAATAATGTTAATACAGAAATAAACAAAAATAGTTTTTTTTAAAAATGGGTATGAACATTTTAGCGAATTCCGTAAGCGGAATAATAATATCGTTAAGACATCTTTTCTTTCAAAATAAAATGGGAATTTTCGAATAATAGTTTTTTCTCCTGAAGCCTTTTATAATGGATGTTGATGATCATTGATCTTTTTAACTATACATAAATAAATTCAAGAGGCATCGGCAACGAAGTTAATTTTGATATATCTGCAAATGATTCGCCAAGCAATATATATATATATATATATATATATATATATATACATATGTGTGTGTGTGTATATATATATATATGTACAAATATATATATATATATATATATATATATATATATATATATATATATATATATATATACATATATATACCTAGATGAGTACTAAATACTAATACTGCGACTTTACCGAAAACTAGGTGTATAAGAATTAATATAAATTAATAGAAAATATATGGAGTACACAAGAATTTGTAGCGGCACAAATCCCAAATTATCATTTAGCAATAGATGAATCTATATAAATGTATTTTTACTCTATTTTACTAAATTAAATGGCAACATTCATAAACATGAAGAGAGACTTATTATTTAATGAAAAACTGACCAAAATTTCTGGATAAGAAAAATGGATTTACAAGCTATCACAATTAATTGAAATCAAATATCATTTAAATTATGATGGAGCTTATTTCTAGACGAGTACTATAATAGTTTTATGTCAAACTAATATTAAAAAGTTAGAAAGTTAGAAATAGAAATTAACTCACCACGTAAGACCTAAAGCACTTCATAATTATAATTCTTATAGGTTATCGTTATCTAGACAATATCATTTTTATTGCTTCTCTCGATTCACAACCTTCCAAAGAAAATATATTCAAATTCAAAAATCAGGAAACAAATATTTGAAAACGATATATGTCCATAAAGCTAAAAAATAAAGTTATGGACTCGTGTCTCATCCCACATTTTCTAAAAAAAAGTAATTAATTAACCATATGTCAGAGGGGAATGGAGAGAAGCATGTCAAATCAAAAGAAGATACAAAAAACTAGACACGAAAACATAAGATTGAAAACAAAACACTTGATACTCTTATTCGTGTACAAAAATTAAAGTGTAAATGGGGCGGCCATGTAGTAAGACCCGAGATCACAGGTGAATCGAAATGGTTACAACATGGAAAGGTCCATTGGGCAAGCGCCAAAGAGGCAGACCTTATGCACGCTGGGAAGATGGCATCAGGAAAATAGCTGGACTACAACGGAGACATATAGCTCAAAACCGTGAGAAATGGGAATCTTTGGAAGAGGCCTTCATCTGAGAGGGGTTTAACAAATAGTCGATACTTTATTAAGCATTAAATATCTACTAATATATACAAATATTAAGTATAATAAAACAGATATTAAAAATTTTGAAAAATTAAAACTTAAATTGTTTTAATATCAGGAAACAAAAGGCTTTTTTATTTTGTTTATTTTATTGATCTCGTAACAACCACAATTTTACAGAAAAAAAACAGTAAATACAGTGTCATCTTTATTTAGAATGAATTATCTTTCATGTTTAAAACACAATTAATACGAAGTCTCTTATGAAGTCCCATATCTATCTTACCGGAAACAACATTCTTCCGAATATATTATATATATATATATATATATATATATATATATATATATATATATGTGTGTGAGTGTGTGTGTGTGTGTATACAATTCGAAATTAGTATTTTTCTTAATTTATTATGGTACAGTTTTGTGACACTTGATGGGTTATAATTATTATTTACTGCTTTTTGTTTTATATTTCCGGCTTGCGCTATTGTGTTTGAAACATATAAATGCTGTTGGATGTTCCTAAGAGTTAATATTTGCTAATAGCCCACCTAAAGATGTTATAACACAATGAAACATAGGTCGTGCTAAAGAACTCAAAGAAAGTAGAAATAATACTACATCACATAGTTTCATTTAATTGTTAGTAATGAATTTCTACAAAATTAACGCCAAATATATTTATAAAATTTAACCACAAAATTTACACTAGGATGTTTTCATTCTTTAAAAAGTAGTTTCTTAATTTTAAAGTTATAAACTATATGCTAGTAAGTTAATTCATAACAAAGCTAGTCATCTAAAACACGGAAACAGATTTACACATAAAATAATACGCGACAGCATTATCTACGGAAGTCTAAATACGGATGTGTCTTGCCGATTTTAAACTTTGTACGTGTATTTTAATTTTGTTGCAATTGGTTTTAGGCTTCCGTACGTTAAAAGGCAAAAACAGCATAATGTCACTCAAGTCTCTGTCAATCCGAAACTCGGCGTAGTAATATCTTATTAAATCATTTTTTTTCATTTATGTATCTTACTTTTTACAAAAATGGAGCTACTTCCTATCAGCCTTTTATCTAAAACTGTTGAACCAAAAATTTAATTAGCAGATTACAGGAAAATTATCTTTATTTTTTTTTTAAATTATTTTTTTTAAATATGCACCATGTTTCTACGCTTGTGAAAGACATAGCATATATTTTAATCAAGAATGTAAGGTTAAATGGAAATCATTTTCAGCTCTCCATGTTGGCAAATTACTGGTTCCTTATAACAAAGCGCAATAACAATAGGATAAGAGTTTAGATAGTATCACCCTGTTGGGATTTTGGAACTAATGTAAGTAATAAGAACCTGAATACAATATCCGCATATAAATGGATCAGAAGTTGCCCAAAATGAAGATGTTTGGAATATTATATTCATAGACCATGTATTTTTTTGTATTTTTCATTTCATGAAAATTTATCGAGACTCTGTAGCTCCATATTTTATTAAAACAATAATGAAAGTTTTATTATTGTGCTTATAGTCGCATATGAACCGTTGTTTACTTACAAATTACTTTGATTTGAAATAGATAATCTTAGACGTGCTTAGATTTATTGTTGTGTTAAAAACAAATTTGCATATTAAAAGTGTAGCAATTTTAAGTAAAAAAAACACTTTTAATAAGTGACACATATTTTATGTGACACAACAAATACACTAAATAGGTCAAAGTGAGTATTATGACGTTCAAAATAAATATGCTATGTAAATGCTTTTGTAAAGGATAAACAAGTAAGAAAGCTTACTTTTAAGATATAAGTTTAGTGTAGGATTTCATCTATGAAATATAATTATAAAGGCAAATTTTTAATTTTGTCGATAGATTCTACAAGTATCCCTTTGCTATTTTTTATTTCATGCGTTCTTCCAAATAACGGTATATTATATCACATGAACCAGTCGTACTATTTTATATTTGAACAAATTTAAACATGTAATTCATAGAAGTATGCACATTTCGCTGTTGGGAGTGGTACGTGACCGGAAACTGTATTGCGTTAATAAGATAGTTCGGTCTCTCAGCACGCAAGTATTATCTCAATCGAAGTCGTGCAACTTTTCACGAATATTTCGTATCTGATTTAAAAGTACAGTGAATCAGCAACATCAGCTCACAGGGGTTGAATTAGTTCCACCATAAAGCAGGAAAAGGACGACGCAATATGACATTGGGAATATTTACCTACACTCATGAAGTATAGACGGATTTAGTGAATCCCTATTGCGTATAAGTTTCGTGAACCACTTGAGACTTAGCCGAAAGTTATACATGTACTACAATATGATATAAAGGATTAAATTTTGGTGATTACGAGTTAAGATCTTTGGCTAAATTATTAAGTTCATGGCGTTATTCAAACAATTTTGGCAAATATTATATATATATATATATATATATAATTTTTTTTGTATGTGTGTGTGTGTATGTATAACAAAGCGAATTGTGTATAAGCGCGACAGAATTATCATTCAACGACAACGCTATTGTACTTACGTTATACAATAAATTAACGATTGACATAAAATTATTATTAAATTGAAAGATATAATAATAAATTTTATTAAAAAATATTGAAGATTTTTTGAATTCATATGACGTGGTAAGCACTTTGTAAGTGGCCCTCCACTTAAGAGGCTAAAAAATAGAAACTCAAAAATTAGTGAAACATTTCAATTGTAAACTTGAAAATTTTCTTTTTATATATTTAAAACAATAATACTATAAAACCAATTTAACAGTCTATAGACATAGATACAATAATTTATAAACTGATATTAATAATTTAAAAATAATTTTTACAACACAAGAGCCATATGACCCCAGTGCTGCCTCATCAGTCGTTCCGTAAATCCGCGACCTTCAGTACATAGCAAGGTAGATTATTGATTCAGCGTACTGGAGCGATATTTGCAACGAAGTCAAATTGTTTCCTCAAATATAAAGTAAAAAAACGCACTCAAGGACGAATTAGAAAACTTTCGATGATAAGGGCTCTAATAAGACAGTCGCTTGATTAAACATACGACAGGGACCAAGTGAAATATGTTTGATATATAGATAATAACATTATCATAATATAAAAAATAAATATAGCATGAGATGCGGTACTAGAAAATGGAGAGCAGGCGACACAAATCGCAGACAGGGCTTTATAAAAACTATTCTTATAATGATATATATAACAGAAGAATATGCTTTGTACTAGATCTGGTGCCATATACTCTTATGCTACTTCATTACTGTATCATATATAATTCAATAAGTAATCTGCAGGCATACATAGAAAACAAAATTTACCATTGAAAGGAAAACTAAATGGAGGATGTACAAAAATCATTGGAACAGCGACCTAGAGCAGTAGAGTGAAGGTGCCTTTGAGTTTGGTTGGATAAATTCGAAAAGTTTAATTTTTGTCAAAGTTTACTATTTCCGCCATTCCAACCGGACCGTTTTATGGATCCTTCTTGGATCCGTAACATCCCCTTCGTACAAAATAAGGGATCCTAAAAGGTAGTCTACTAACTATAGTGTCCCGTATCTATAATCACAACGCTTCCACCCAAAAGTGTTAATTATTGTCCCTACTCAATGAGGCTTTTAGTAGCTCCATTTTCTTTAGAAATTTTTAGTGAACACGCTAAATATCTCAAAGATCCACACTCAGCCAAGACCCGGTGACAAAATATACCTTATCCTAACTATTCGCGTGATTCTACTCGACTGTAATGCTGATGTATTCTCTTAATCCCTACGCGTATCTTCATGCTGATTGCAATTTAACAAAATATGATTTGCGTCCTGCGTATTGAAACCGCAGGAGCACACAGGGCTAACTTTCGGTGCAAATCGATATATATCTAGTGCGGCAGGCGCCAGGTCCCCCCAGAGACTGTGAAGTATAGAAATCGCTGTTTGGTCACTTTTTTTAAACACTCGGAAACATTGAGGAAAAGTGGTTTCATTTTTGGAATCTGGGGAGGTCCATCTTGATTGCCAGTGAGCAGTGATGATTTCCAAAATACGTTGAATTCTATTCAAAAGGGTTCATTTTCAACAAATACGAAGCTCAACGAACCCACAGTAAACTTATACCGAGAACCAAAATGAAATTATCGTTCTACAATTGCAAGATTGGTAGGAAGAAGAACCGCCAAAACCGCCGGCAAAGCATTCGTTGAACAGGTCCTGTAAGCTTTGGTCAGAACCATAAGCGGCTAGCGCAGCGACCTAAGTACGACCCTTACTTGTTGGATCCCAATGAATTACAAAGCGCACACTCATGGTACAAAGTCAATTTAATAAATTATATTACCGTATACACCAGCTTAAAGGTCAAGCTATTCAGCCCCCAGCTGCAGCAGTCATGACAAGCTGGGTCATGGCATGGAAGGCAAGCCGAGCCCTCTCCCCGATATACCGCGTCTGTGACAAAAGGTTCTGCCGTGAATCGAGAATAACGTCGAAGTACGTGACCTGGTCCCGCACGCCGATCCTGGATCCACTTACCACCACAGATGACTTCCTCGCCCGCCTGCCCTTGAAGAGGACAGCATCGCTTCTCAATCTTTATTCGGCTCGCTCCTACGACCAACAAGTCGTCTGTATAAGCGATGGTACCGCATATCTGAAGGGGTATCTCATAGAAAATCTCATTCCACAACATTGGTTCAAGGACCGAACCCTGCAGGAAGCCCCAGGTTGACGTTTTCCTGACTTCAGTATCTTCGTCCTACAAATAACAAAATGATGTGTCTGTAGGATTTCGATTGAATTGGATGAGCCAATTTCCCATTAATCTTTGGTATGACTTTAAGTCTCACCACTTTCCATATTTTCAAAAAGTGACCAATCGCTGGCATGTCAGGCATTTCCGTACCCCAAACCGGTTTAACAAATCTATTATCAATTTTTTATATGCCCGGGGCCTTCCTCGAGTTAAGATTTAGAATGGTGTCGTCCAACTCAGAATGACGTGACTCCAGATCACAGCTACCCTGTGGGATTATACTGACTGTATTTCTAGTGAGCCGCTGTTCGATAGAGTCGAGAGCTAAATCATCATTGGGGAAAAGAAAGGTCAACAGGTATTCCAAAGTTTTGCGGATATACCCAGTATACTTCCCATCAGTTTTTTAAGGGCGCTAAAGACAAAGGGTTTTAAGGGTTTCCGTACATATTTATACACGGCACCCCATGGATCCGAGTCTACCTATCTTGGGCACTAAAACGCCTAGGGCGCTTAAACTCTCTATTATAGTTACATCGAGCCTATACTAACTAACTTCCACTTATCCCCAAGCCTTTTCAAGTTCTTTAGCGCGTTGGTAGATACGTCTTTTTTCTGCAAACCTCCAACAGGGCATCTAACCTTTTACCCCCACCAGGGTTTATTTTTCAAAGGGCCCAGCCCGGCCGTTCCAAACTTGCACCCCCCCCCCCTCTCAGCACTGGGGACAATCCTGGATTGAAACTCAACAGCCATGCAAAGATGCAAATTAATTAATCAGTTAATTAAGCAATCGATATTATCGAGCTCTCGGTAGGAAATTTGAAAGATTCGGCTCTAACCTTGGCACTCCTTAAATAGGGTGCCGGTTCGCATTCCATATCCTGGTGTGAGGCGAGCCTTGATCCCTATGGAGAACTAGACGCGCACACCCTCGAAAACTGAGTCGAGATAAGAATGATATTCTCGCTCTAGAGCCCGGAAAAAGTTGCGCGCTTAGCGGGTAGGTTGCGCAGCACCATTCTAAGTTGTGGATGAATTCCTGTAGTATTTCCCCAAGTAGGTTGGAACGCCTCTAGAATCATAGGCAAGATTGGCGTTTGCGTCAGCATAGATGATGACAGATATACACCCAATAGAATGGAAACCATGATGGAATGGTGGCAGAAATATTTGGTGGACACGGAGTATTGAAAATAGATACCAAAAATAATAAATTATAAACGACCAAGTGAAATCTGGGCCACTACGCTATTCTCATTAGATAAAAAATCTAGGAAAAGAATACCAATCATTTACGGGTCCGGGACAATAGCGGCTTTGGGTTCAGGTTCCTTTTCCAAAACGAGGAAAGGTTCTAAACCTAGGATGTGCCCTTTTGAAGCAAAGTGTTCCGGTATAAACGCTATGCAAAGTCTACGAATACCTACTAAGGACTTTCGAAAGCTCGGACATGGCTATTGAGGCATGCTCCGCGTTGAATTGTATAACTTTCAAGTTATATTGAGATATACGCCTTGTTCTTCACTGTCCGTTTCAGAGCATCCCTAAATGAAAGACAGGCATGGGTCAGGCATGACCCAGTGTTCAACAGGTGTCTTGAATCTTATACAGATGCACAGATGTCAGATTCAGGAGCTCCATTCTCATCGCGGCACTTAGGCCAGCAGTAGTTACACCACTGTTCGTCATTGTACTGGCATGCCATACGGCATGCCAGTACAATGCCGTTCGTAACATTTTTCCTGTCAACCCGACCGCGATCTTCCTAGAAGTGGTGATCAGCCTTTGCAGGTCCTCAAAATATTTTTGGCCCCTTTAATGTTTTTGGCACTTACGTCATGGTGGCTCTTCTTTTCAAGTAGGGTAGAGAATAGAAATTATGTTCAGTCGTCTCTTCCTCCAGCTCTTCTTCAGAATACTTGTCATCTCTACTTTCTTCCTCAATATTGCTCATATTCATCTGGGAACAGGTTCTAACTTCTTCTTTCTTCGTCCGTAGAGCGGCTGGAGCGGAAACTGTTACCAGGAACTGTTCTGCGATATTTCACGCATTCCGTTGGAAAAAAAATAAAAACTAACACTAGTACCTTAAATTAAAGATTAAATTAAACAAAACGAACTACCTAAATTTCTAGCGCGTTAGCTACTACATTTCTAGATAAACACCAATAACACTAAGTAATAAGTAATCCTAAATCCTAATAAAAATATCTCATTTAAATGTAACTAACATTTAACCTAAGCCCCAAATAAATTTACCTCCACTAATTTAACCAATTTATGCATAATCAAAAATAATAAAATTAATATTAAAATAATGTTCTCGACAATGTTCAACCTCGTCAGGCACGCGACATCACGTTAGCCAATAGACGGCGAGCCGCCGCTTATAACGGACACTGCGTATTGAACATGTAGCTATTAAAGTAAGGAATCAAACAAAATAACTCTACAGACCTATCTTCATAGAAGCAGTAATTTCCGGTATTTGAAAAGAGTGGGTAGTAGGTTTATTAAGTTTTGAAACTTACGTACACACTTTATGGAGTCAATATCCAAACCTAATTGATATCTACTTACCGAATTGTCCTTTAAATATTTACAAAGTTTTCCTCTGGAAAACAGCTGCTTTCCAAAGAAAAAGCACTTAACACTACACACTTACGTATTCACTGCACAGTTACAGCACTTTATTTTAACATTTTTAAAAACGTCAGATTATCAACATTTTTTAACAACAAAAAAAATGTGTATTTAATAATTTTAAAGAAAATTTACAAAAATTGTATCGAAATTATTTTTAAAGGATTTTTGAACCAAGAGCGCCCGCAAGTATGTGTGTACGCGACGAAAAATTTTTAACGAAAAAGAAAGAATTCTTTGCTGTCACAGCATGAAAATGAGTTTCGTTTTTCTTTTAAAATTAGTTAAATTTCTAAATAAAACTATTGGCAAGTGTAGCGAATAAGAAGAGTTAAGGAAGACTTTCTGCTCTGGCTTCTACAAATACAAGTTGGTCTGTTATGTTATATCGTTGAGTTAACGTCATTTATGCAACTAAAAAGTGCACACACGCATAACTATCGTACCAGATTTGACGAAGCTGTAGAGGATTATATAGAACAATGTAGTCATAAAGCCACCAGACTATTATCATAAGTATACATACGGTTGTCATGAGATTCGTAATAAAATATAATCCCTACTTTGTTGTTTTGCTTACGCTTCTCAGTTTTCGGCTGCTAATTTTTCTCGTGTATTGGACACTCCATACTAAATTTTTAATTCCCCAATTTTCCAATTCACCGTCATATTTTTATATTGTTTTTAATGTATTATCTTAACAGCTTGCTGCTATAAAATTAATCCCGTATATATACGTCGCAAACGACCATGTTATTGGGCGTATCGGTAAAAGAACTATAAATAATAATTATTAGACTGTTACAACAATAGAAACTTGTTTTATAATGAAGCTCACAAAAAAAATTAATTATTTGACATAGATTTTGAATGCGTGATGTTTACTAAAATGGTATCATCAGTTTGACTGCCATGATCGAAGTGTGGCTTACAAATTTTGTAAGATTTACAGAAAACGTCGATGCTTAAAATAAAATTATCTTATTGGCTAAAATAATTTAAACTATTCTGGTGGGGCGGCTACTTGATCCGCCTTCGGGATACTCAGTCCTTTGTAATCCCATTTATAGCAACTAATGAACAGCAAAACTAGGGAATAGAATACAAAATATAAAAAATACATATCTATGGTGGTCTTTCGGACTATACAGATATTAGGCGCAGTAGGGGTTTCCAGCTTCTTTACAATTCACAATATGCAAACAATGCTGACGGTATTTGCAAAATATATGTTGGAACGGATATTGTCATTACTATCTCGTCACTATATCGATGGTACAAATTTACACAGAAATACAAATTATTAATGATTTCATTCAGTAACCCTTTTAAATATTTAAGAAATTGTCTCCCACCTCACCTTTAATTTTCATTTACATACTAAATGATGGAATCTAAATTTATTAACAATAATAATGAAATACTATATGCCCCCTTACTATTGGTTTAACGCTTTCACTTCCCTCATTATTATAATAACATAAACATCACAGAAAAGTTGTTTTTAATTTTATTTTTTACTTTCACATCATAGTTTCTTTTCACAGAAAGAACTTTTTTATTAACCTATTGAAATGTTTCACTTAAAGAAAGTACCTCAACATTTCAATCATTATTTTAAGAGGCGCTGTTTTTGTTTGTGTTTGGGTTAGTGTTTGTGTCGAATATAACTTTAAAGCTATCATGTAAACATTTCCCCAGGATTTTCTGTAATGATCTCATTTCATTTTTGTTACTTTTTATTTTACCCTTTTCAAAATAATTAAATAATAATTTATGTGCATAATTGTTCACACTAATATCCCATTACTTTTGTTATTATCACTTCTCTAATAAAAAGATAACCTTTTTGTTCTATGACCGACATGATCGTATCTACCAACCGTATCTAACCATCTAACAATCGTATCTAACCATCCCTTCCATGAGTTTAATACTCGTCGTTTCATATTATCTTCTGTTATTCGATTCCCAATCAATAAATCACCTAAAAACAAACAAACTCATTTACAGGCATTGTGATTACGTTTTTCGGATACTGTTTTTAATATTCATTCTGTTAATAAACCTTTAAGTCACACTTTTAATATTCACCATAGTCAGTCAACCTCTTAAATAACGCACGTCACGTGTCAATATTTCAGTTCGTACGTATGGACCATTAACCAACTTCCTTAATTAAAAATAATGACGAAAACATAAGTCGTCAACAGCTTACACTTTGTTAGTGTCAATTATCCGAGTTCCCGCCGACTGTAATAAAGGTAGACGCTAGAAACAATTGACCGGTCAATGATTCTATTATTTCTCAATATCTTTATTGAAAAAAGCATTGTCAAAGTTACATGTGTATATATATACATACATACATACATATATATATATATATATATATATATATATATATATATATATATGCGTATATATATATTGCCTTCTCATGAAAAGGCTTGTGTTGACAGACGTTTAAAACACACGATTTTATAAAATAATGTTTTAGCTTTATTAAACATAAAAGCCGGGTTTGAAAGTAAAGAGTAAAATAAAGAACTTGATAAATTGCCTAAAAATGTTATTTTAAAATTTCAAATACTTTGGAATAATTGGCAATTTTATTAATTAATTTTAGTCTTCTTTCAAATAAAATTAACTTTTTACATTCTAATCAATATTTTCAATTTACCAAAACGCAAATTAATAATCCTAGTGAAAGTGTTGAAATCAAAGTTCAATTTGAACCATATGCTTATTGTGGTTCAGATTGAACTTTAAAGGACACACAATCGTTTTAATTGATCAACAAACTCGTTCCTTTAAATTAAAGTGTGAGAATCGTAGTTTTATTTATGTGGCGTAATCGAGAAGAAATTAATTTACGCTTTATTTATTGTACTCAGACACTCGCAGATCACAACTTCAGTCATGGAGTCAAAAGACCTGGCGCTGCAGACCAGCAGCCCGTCGCTATAATTTTTATTCTTTAGGCAGTTACGGATGAATTCAAGCCGCTAATTGCACAATAAATTAGGACGAATAAATGTCATAGACCGCAACTCGGACACGGACAATATCTATTTAATTTGCAACCTAATTTAAGCGTTCGTCCATTACAACAGTGAATTCGCGCTTCCTGAAGGACGACATTTAATTGGGTCCCAGCAGTCTTCCGCCTTACGCTACAGGCATCGCCCGCATACTTATATTTTATTTCTTGTCAAAGTTCGTCTTCTTAGATGGCCTTATCGTTTTTCGAATACGTGCTTCGGCGTAGACGGGTGGCGAAAGATTTCATTGTAATTGTTTAATGTTAAATGTCCAGTCGGATGTACACATAAAGATGTGTACCGACTGTCATTTTAATGCTATTCATTACCCCATCTAATTCTAATTCAGACTCGACGGTCGCTTTAAAAATTATTTTTGCCTTAAACACACCAGATTGCAAATATATAGTAGATAAAATGAAATTTTCTCTACTCTTTATCTGATGTTAAAGGATAAACGTTTATTTATGAAGGTTTAATTTTGAGATTTTTTTTAAAAAGCAGATTTATTCCAACAAAACTATTATAAAATAAAATATTTCTAGTATTTGTATGTTGTTATATAACAGAATATCAGTCAAATTTTCAATACATTAAAAATCAAAATATATCTTGATCAATTCGTCGCAATTACTGATTACAGTAGCAGATACATTTGTCTTAAACAAGAAGAATAATACAACATTATTAAAACGAGCCGTGACTACTACTTCGTAAACAAATAATTTAAAGTACAACTGGCCAAATATCTGTTGCACATATATTAATTTTGAGTGTAGTAGCCACGTGTTCGTATATAATTACAAAATATATAAATATATAAAATGAGATAAAAATCGAATAAATAGACCAAATTATTGCGACAAGTTGACTTAATTGCCGCCGACTATGAAGTGTCTCTAGTGGCTGCTAAAGGTATAACTTGGTCATCTGTATCTCTTTACTTTCTTAATGTAAGTTGAGCTAAACGATTATATATTAAAGCACTTAATAAATATTATTTAAATTCTGCGATAGCATTTTGCTTTTATTTATTTATCAGAAACGAAACCAATAAATGTTAAGGGTAAATGTTTTTTCCGTACGTCCGTAGTAAAGTCTAATATTATAGAAATAATTTAAAAATAGTAGCAAATAAAAATAAATATAATCAACAAGGGTCTTTCAAGTTTTGAACAAAATTATAAAAGTCTAAACACATAAATAAACACGATAAAAAGTATGACTGAAACTATTCATATGATTAAAAGTTAAAAAGATTACGTACTCTCGGTTGCAATTATAAAGATTCTTTTGAAGAAACATGAAAAAATGGAGGCACCTCCCTTACAAACGCCGACAATTCTGAAAAGAGGGTTATAAAAAGCCTCTGCGTGTTACGACTACTCGCTTATGTGGTTTGAATATTAAAATCCGCCATTTCATTGCCTATGACATAGCGTCATATACATATTATTTAAAATGATACAAATTTTAAAATTAAAAAACTTGGTATCTTGTGTGACTTTGCAAGGTTGGGAAAGCGTGAAAACAAAGGTGATTAGACATTTATCGGAGATTTAATTGCTGTAGCTCCTGAAACTTAAAAATTAATAAATTAAAACATTTTGCCGCTTTTAAGAATTTCCAAGTGGAATATGTATTCACATGTCTATATTTCCAACTCAAACATGAGTCTAAGGTAAAATATAAAGAAGATGCGTCATAGACGCATGCATATTTATACCTTAAATTAGCGATAAAAATAAAAAAAAACAGTCCGTTCATTCATTGTTTACTTTTGTTCTTCTAACGTTCTAATAATAATTTATTTTTTGTTATTATTATGTCTCTGTACCTTGTCGGTATTAATATTATGTACAATTATGTACATATTATTTATAGTATTTATCATTTTTCTTTAAATATTTCTGTTCTGCGGTATTTTCATATTGGACCCATGCACTTCATCAGTTGTTTGTGGTCTTCAATTTTACGATTATTCAAATATATTTTAAGTTGACAAGGATGTAAATTATTGGACTTATATCTATGAAGTACACGCGATCCAAAAAATTACAGAATTTTAGACAAATGATAAAAACATAATGAATCCTAAATAAAAATTACGTATGGGTTCCCATATATAATTTTTTTACAATTCTAAACACTTTAAAAAATATAATTTAATATTTCCACACTAAAAACATTTTTTATATTTTATATTAATTACATCAGAAATGTTATGCGAACTTCTCACGATAGGTTTATTGCATTTGTAGATACATGTAGCTGAGTATCAATTTACAAAATAAAAGAATAAACAACGAGACAAATTAAATAATTTTTATTAGGTGCCTTTTTTACATTTAATGTCACCAATGAAATAAGGAGATACTATTATTGGGCACAAAATTTAAGCAAATATTTCCATCCTATCTTTCAACTATAGGCTCATTAAAAAATTGCTTGTATAATATACATGAGTTCGAGAGGACATTAAATCTTTCCTCTATTATTTTCATGATAATCAAAATATTGTCCGATTAAAATGGATCTGATTCGTATCAGACAGAAGTTTACGTCCTATGCTAAATTTAAAGGAACATTGTTAGTCCAGTCATTACGAGGTTTAGCAATAGGCCACAGTGCATTTTGGGTAAGCATCATTTATTTTTGTTAGCACTAATCGTGAAATCGGTCTCAGTTTTAAAAATAAAGGTGTGTTTACTTTTTTCTATTCATCACTGTAAATGTTACCAGGAACAATTTCGTAAATAACACAATAATCTAAAACATTTAGTAACTACATATTGACATAACGTCAATAATGGAAATTATTTGTTGTAAAGAGATGCAAAATAGTATGAAAAATTTTGAGGCGTGATGAGTCGTGTATATTTCAACTCCACAAATAAAAACTTCTTACATTTTTTTATATTGTTGTATATTATGATATAATTGTTATTATAGCTAATAAATAATACATACTGTGCTTTTTTTTAAATGATTTTAATTTATTAATTTTTCGGTGTTATCAGGGAAAGTAAATTTGAAAATAAGCGCTTTGATATATAAATGCGCAATAGATTATTATTATACGATGCGAATGTGCCCAACGGTGGCGTGAATCAACACAATGTAGATTGATATAGAGGTAAGAGGTACAAAATCGAGAAGTGCACGCCTTTAAACGATTTTCTCAGGAATATGGGAAGCATTGTGGTAGCGAGAACATTAGAGAACATTTGTGGTTAACGAGAACAGTAAAAATGTGGTAAAAGTTTCATACTTAGGAGACTATAAAAAGATTGAGAATAATTTTTCTTAAATCACAAAGTTTTAAAATTTAATACAAATTAATAAGTCCTTGCTTTCAACTTATATAAAATCGTTAATTGATCTGTCGAAAAAAGATAATTATTAAAATTTAAAAGGAAAATTAAAAAATAACATTAAAAGAATCTACTCTACTGTCCTAGAGACATTATTTTCAGTTAAAGGTCAATATCTTATGATCATAATTAAGATACATCTACTTCCAAGTTGTACTTTATAAACTCGTAGCTGCCATCAAAGAAAATATGAACAAATATAAAGAATGAAATACTCAGAATAAATTATTTATTAAAACTTCGGAACGCGCCAATACCAGATAAATATATGCTACTACATTATTGTGTTTACCTACGTAGAAGTAAAGTGAATTAAATGTTCTAATAATAAGGAACTAAACCTTAAGTTATATAACAATTGATTAATATGATATTGTCGGCCATACTAAGAAAACGGAACTTTAAAAGCGCAACAGAAAGCGATACAGTCTTCAATTTTTGAATCGATTTGAAGGAATATAAGCTTAATATGTAGGTAAATGACACATATAAATGTATCATTTCAAAGTTATGTTTTTTAATATATTAAATTTTTTTTATATCGCTGTTGAAACTATGTTACAATCGACGTATGATATTTTATATAATTTACTTTATATTTCGCACGTTAGCTCTGTATTTTTCATATTGAAGTAATTTTTATCAAATACCTGCTGTAAATGCAATAAGTTTTTATTACGAAAATATTTGAAATAAATTAAATTAAAATTTAAGTACATCGATCTACACATGCACCGAGTTTATATTAAAATAATTCTAATTAGGACATTTTATCGTTCTATCATTCCCATTAGCAAAGTATAAGGCTACATTTAAGTAATATCATCCACTCTATTTCCGTTTTTTCACGCAGAGAAACTGAAGTCATTGTGTTACATGCGACATGCGTTTATTCTCTAATATTATTTAACACATATTCAAACCGTAATTTCTCACATCGAAGCTGAGCATTGTAATGCAGTGGAACAATTTCACCAAAACTTTAAATTGAAATATAATAGTAGAAGTATATTTACTAGTACGAAGTGATTTAAGTTTACTCTCGCAACAAAATACCATCGCGGCAGCGTAATGGAGTCGAAATACTTACGTGTACTTTATACGCGTCGTAAGTTTATCGTCGGCACAACGATACAAAAACACGACCCTCTAAAAAATGCACACCGTATCGTATCGTATCGTACCGTATATATATGTAACAGGTTACATCCATATTTCTCGATACTTTTGATGAGTAAGCCGAATTACGTGTTACAAATGTGTGTAATTAAAAATGGGGATGCGCTATTTTCTAAACGAGGGGATGCGCTATTTTCTCCGTGTTTATAATTATTATGTTAGCTACTGGTACTTCACGAAACTTCACGAAATCATTTCGTTATCATATGTAATAAATAAAATCAATCTTCAATTACATAAGCGCCGTCTTTATCTATTACTTACTAAATATCAGAGTTTATACATGGATAAAATCCTTTTCTTGTCGGTTGGTTTCGGTTTTTTAATGAAAAGTTGATAAATTTAGTCTTAAGAGTATGGTTCAACTGCATGAAAGTATTCTTTCATACTTACATTACTGCTATTGGAATCAAACAAGTTGAAGGGTATTAGTTGGTGCAGGTACCAAACGGAATATTTCCACCTCTTTCCCGACAGCTTAAAGTAGTTTTCCTCTTAAAGTATAAGGACTTGAGTGTAGCTCCGCCAGATAATGCGAACTTAATCTGGATTATTTTCTAATAAGGAGAATATTATGCACCCTACCAAATATGTTCAAGGAGTTTCTATAACATTTCAGAAATTTCACTACAAATAAATGGCGGGTTTATATATTACAACTCGCTACATTACAACTAAATGGCGGGTTTATATATTACAACTCGCTATATTACAACTCAACTAATGTATTAGAGTATATTTCAATATAGTAGGATATCCTCTAAATTTTAGTATTACAACTAATTAATTTTTTATCTAGTGGGCAACCCATATTTTTAATTATTAATATTCATATCTGCTTTCGAAATGCGTCTAGAGTGAAAATGTTGTTGGCTTTTTATTTCATTTGAAATCATAGATTTCTTCGAATCTTCTTGAATGTTTAATCGAATTTATGGGAATACTTAAAACATTATTTTAAATGTTAAACAAAAAAGAATAAAATTTTACATCAATATATTTTATGCAAACTCCACAACATGTTTTACGATACTTTCCCCGTATGCCAATCCGTTGTCTGGTAATTACCCAAGAAATTATGTATCAAGTAATCCAGGTACGTTGTCCGAACAAAAGCCTTCAATTTAATGATCATAAATCAGTTTGATTAACAAAAGTTAGTAGAAATTGACGAGAGTAGAGTAAAGCCATAGAAATGTGTTCAAGAAATTCAATATTTATAAGTTTATGCTCTTCTATAGAGTATATCAAATTTAATTTCTTTACAAAGATTATTAATTAAAGTTTTTAATGGCAAAGACGCTTTGGGCAAAAGACTTGTTTGATCTGAACCTTTGGTGAAGGGTAATACTCTGACAATGCTCACTTTTTGATTTAATAAATTGAAATGAATATTTTGATTTCAATCAAATTATTCCTTTCAATTTTTATGCATTAATTACCAATATAAGATGACTCTATCATAATAAATAGTGGAAAACCAACGAATTTGAAATTATTAATAAGACGAATATTGATTTAAACCCACATCGAGCTCATTACAATTTTACATTCAGGAATTATCCTTCAAATGCAAAAAAAAACATATTTTGACGTGATAAGTAACATATCAAATACAATAGAGTAAATATAAAATAAAGATAAAGAGAAAGATAGATAAAGCTAATAAAAAATTATTTTCACAAACTTGTACTGTTTATTAAAGAAAATAAACGTACAAATAAGAATTTATCTAAAAATGAGCAAGACAAAAAATAAGTTAGCACAAAGATTTACAAGAAGATATTATCAATGTTTAAAAAAAAGGCAACACCTATGTAGATACCAATATTTTTTTTTATATATAAAGAGGAAAATTTTGTTTATTTATTTTTGTTCGCGCTAATCTCTGAAAGTACATGTCTAAAAATGAGCAAGACAAAAAATAAGTTATAACAAAGATTCTAGTATCTTTTTATATACAAAGCGGAAAATGTTGTTTATTTTTATTCGCGCTAATCTCTAAAAGTGCATGTCTAATTTAAAAAATTGTGTTAAAAGCTCTTACTTTGGCAAAGATCATAAACTTTATACCACCGTGCCAAATTTATAAAGACAAAGAAATGACCAATCGAATTTTTTTTTGGTTTTTTGATTTTTCCACGATAATCTCTGAAATTTCATAATGAATTTTAAAAAAATTCTTATGTCAGAAACCCAGTGCCTTGAGAATGAATACAGTAAACAAAATGTAATTGATATTGGGAAATGCTGTTTAAATCTTGCAAAGTAGGGAGAGACGGACTTACTTATTGACTAATCATACCAATTTCATCATCATCCCTTTGGTATACCCCTGAATCTGGCGAAAGAGCGAAGGCGTTTGCTGACAGCAAGAATGGTGGATGGTGGGAGAGAGAGAGCTGTATAATTGAAATAATTCTACGCAGATGAACCATAGAATGCACTCAGTATTTTAAATTATATTAATTATTTCCGAATATAGTAAATAAGCAGATTTATGTTTCCACATGCAGTGCGGCCATTACGTTAATAGTAACAATTAAATTAAATTTTGTATAAATTGAAGTCACGATTAAACGAAAATCGATTTATCTCCGAAATATATTCCTAACCTCCTTAATATTGAAACTTGCAATCCATAATGTTTAACTGTTATGTCTATAAATTAGATTGTCTCATAAAACAAACAAAGACATAAAAAAACGTTCGAAAATGGTAGATGATTTACGATGGACGCCACGGAGCGTAATGCGAAAACATTTAATTAGACATTAGGATGCGTTGTCCATGTTTGATCGATCGGGACCATCAATTCGCACCACGACACAGCCTCCGGTGGTAAAATTTAGGAATTTGTCGCCGCGATTGAACAATGCGTCCTTTTGCACTTTCATCTGTGGAGTTTACTTTCAAACTTGCTCATGGGGTATTAAGACCCTACTGATAATTTAATGACCCCACTTTTAAGTTGGCATATCTACTAATGTACGTAATATCAATTTGTGAAGCAAATTCATTTACGTATGAGAAAAAACCATTCTTTGCTTTTACACTCAAATATTATACTTAATAACTAAAAGTAAATATTATACTTAGAACTACTTTTATAAATATTGACATTATTAAAAATAATATCTACATAATTTAAATAAACAGAGCAGCATAATTAATTAGGTTGAGGTAAGCTCCTCTTAATTCTGTATCTGGAGGCGACTGAAAAAGTATCGTCTCCGTCTTTGCCAATGCATCAACATTGCAAGGCGTCTTTCCAGCTTGAAACAATCCAATTCTTAGAAATGTTTTCCAATTCCATTTCATTGAATCAGTACAAGTGATACAGTTGTGTTGTGTTGACATCAGAACTACAAAAACTGTCAAGTTTCATGATGATGCAAAAATTAAAAACCCAAACACAGTTAGGATGCATCGTTATGTTTTCAAGTTCAATGTCAAACTTCCGGTTCTATTTTATTGAATTAAACCGATGGTACAATTTTATCTTGTTGTCAGAACTACATACACCTGCCAAGTTTCAAGATGATGCAAAAATTAGAAGCCCAAACAAGATTAGGATATGTTATTCTATTATCAAGTTCAGTACCTAGCTTCCGGTTCTATTTCATTGAATCAGACTAATAAATGTGAAATTTCTCTTAAATATAAATGCCAAGTTTCATGATTATACAACAGTTAGAATCACATGAAATGAGATTCTAACTGTTGTAATAATGGCTAAATAACTAACTACATAATGAATTTTTCGCAAAATCCATTATGTAGTTAGTGAATAAGTTACAGGTTAATACAGCCACGAAACGTAAGAGTTTAAAAGTAGAGCGAATATTATGCTATTAGTTAATACCATGTTCAATTTCAAACGAATCCGACCAGAAACAAAGGCATATATTATGAAGTCGCCAAAATCTGAGAAAACGCGCTACAGTTAAACAGGCTAACTTGTTGCCCCAATATTTTCTAGCCTTAGCGATGCTTTTGCATCATCGAAAAAATGATAGAAAATATTATTTTCTGTTCTTAAAAGAATATAATATCGGCCCCTGGGAGGTATGAAATTTTGGCGTATACGGTATCAGAAAGGCAGTTTTATAATATTGTTGCCTTGTACACGTAATAGAATTTTACTGTTTGAGTATAGATAAACTTTATCAGTACTGATAAATACATGGCCATATAAAAAAAACTTATTTTAGCTTCTCATTATTATTAAAAATGTCTGTATAGTTTCTTAAAATATTCCCGCTTGACTGTTTTTCCCATAACAGACGCACTTTTCCCTCTATATTATAATGATTTATCCCCAATTTGAACACAGACAAATCAACCTAAGAACTACATATATAATATATACATTAATAATATATAGTGATGTCTCTTCTAATAAAATTAAATTAAAATATTCCTTCCATAACCTAATTGACTTCCTAGATATTGCCATCCTGAAATGTTAACCTCCTGACGATCTAAATGAGCATTGAATTGAGTACAAATAGCGATTACTCGTTTGTTACAATCTGTAATTGTTTAACTCGCTAGGTACAATTTTTTTCGTAATCTTTCTTGCAAATTTTTCTTCTACCGCTATTATGCAATAACAAATACTGAATAAAACTTCCAAAAAGAATAATGTAGCATAATAATGCAGAATTTGTTCAAAAACCCGAATTGAAGATCATGGGACATTCAGTATAAAAAACATTGTAACAACAGAATTGTTTAATTTGTTCTTATTGATTATTTTGTTTAATGTTTCAAATTTATTTATTGTAAACACCATTTTTATTCTTCAAAAAAGTCACAAAGTTGACTAATTTAAAAGCGAATCACAAAACCGCACATTATGAATTTTTACTGCCCACTTAACTAAAATATGTGAATATATTCTAGATATGACAGATAATGTAAGATTGTAGAAGTCAATAGAATGGCAACAGACAATTTTACAAATATTAAATCTACTCACAAACCTACCTTACAATTCTCAATGAAAAATAAAGTATTCTGGATACTGATATGTGTAATTAGATGTTTAATAATATATTTCAAATTGTTTACTCAAGAAGTGACTACATTTAATACCATATAATTTTATTTTCTTCTTCAACCCTAATAAAATTTTCATGCTGAAATTATCCTAACGATTATATTAATATAGACAAATGGTTATAAAACTTTATACAACCAAAATTGACCTTAAATTGTATGGTTCCACTTCCCAAAAAGCCAAACGACCTCACTGAGATATATATAGTATCATGAAGAAGACCTGTATTATGAAAAAGAATATAAGCCACTTTTATCCCGGGATAGAATTGTTTTTTGTAATTAAAAAATGATCAACCGCTAGGGATAAGAATGTAAATTTAAGTGTGTAATGGATAAAGACAACATGTCAATTTATAGCTACCTGCTCTATGGCACAAACTTCGTTAATTTTGTTGTATTTTTCTGCTCTGAGCATATGAAAATTCTTACCACTTTTTAATGCTAAAATTAAGTATGTTCGCAAGAACGAAATTTTTAATTACATATTGACATTTTTTCTGTTTTCTATGCTAAGAAAAATTAAGCGTGGGTCAAAAATCCTATATAAATTTATTGAAAAATTAATAAATTCACTAACGAAAAGGGTAAAGTTTTTAAGCATTACATAAACTGTGCGGTATACATAATTTGCTAACTTTTTAAGTAGTTAAATTTTTTGTAGTTAAAATAAAATATTGTGCTGGCCTGGATAATTTCAGTCTTTCTTTTTGTAAATAAGGTTATATTCATAAAAAAGCTTAGTAAGAAATATAGCTCGCTTTAATAACAAAAAAATAATTTGAAAGGTTCTCTTGTTATCATAAAAGTGTCGTTAAACATCAAATTAATACCTCTTCATGCATACATCTTCGCTTATTTCAATATTTTTATTCATTTTTTATTTTGAATTCGTGTTTGTATTTGCATATCCAAAGCTAATCTCAATTTGCATTTATTGTCGGTCTAAATAATATGATCAATTATGATAAAAAATATGGCCTGGATGTAGTGATTCTTAATGTGTTTGTTTGGGTCACAATTAAACACCATTTTTATTGATACAAGTGCTCATGCGGTAAAGCTATTAAATTAAGAAACGACGTGATGAATTCGTAAGAAAGTAAAGTAAAGTAGGTGAAATTGATAAAATGATGATAAGAATGCTATTGCCAGCCATAAAATAATAAGAAACTATATATATATATATATATATATATATATATATATATATATATGTGTGTGTGTGTATATACACATTGGCTACCACTGCACCACCCGCTCGCTCGGTGCTACGAGCTTTTTGCATTTTCTCTCATATATGGCCATTTCTTTGGCGATCGCTAATTTTTTACCTAACATACTTCTCTCGGTTGCCTTTTTAAATATTTGTTTTTTCTTATTATTTGTTATACGAGTATAAAGGCCCTCGTTTGACATCCATACAGTAGTGTTGAAGCGGTTGAGGATACCGTGGCTTTTAAATTTTAATGGGATGTTGAATTTAAATGTATGTTTCACCCCCAGTATTTGATGCAAGAATTCTGGATTCTTTTCTCAACCTCCTTGATGGTAAAATATGCAAACATTATGGTTTGGCCCAGATAGGTTCACTTACTTATGTAGTTGATTATTTCAGATTTTATTTGTGTAGGTATATTTTCGTTATTAGATTTATTTGATATATATTTACCCGTTCAATTCTAAACCACATGATCACTTTCTTTCCTGAGAGTGTCTAGCTTGAAGCATATCTCACCATCACTTTCAATTATCAACGCTATATTATCAGCAAATAGCCAATGATTTAAATATTTTCCTTTGATATTCATTCCTATACGTCCCAGTTAAGTTTGGAAAAATGAATTCTAAATGAGCTATAACAGATTAGGTGAACAGGATCACCCTGAGTGTATTTCGTCCCATTTCAAAGGACTTCCTACTTATTCTAGTTTAACCAAAACTCTGCATTTTTCATAAATCTCTTGAATTATTGCAAGTATTTTGCCAATCACGTTCAACCATTGTAAATAATATCATAGCACATAGAGACGAATTCCTTTGAGTAATCGATAAACTTTATGTAAAGTGACAATTTATATTTATTTTATAGCTCTATTAATTGATTCAATAAAAATATATGATCCGTTATGCTATACTTCGATCTAAATCTAGCTTATTCTCATGATCGGTGGAAGTTTAGTGTTAGTCCAAGTATTCTAAAGAACATATTCACAAACAGTTTGTAAGCACTTTGCAATAAGCTTATTGACTTTTAGATACTAATGTTCAAGGTTTCCTTTTTTTTTGGAAATTATAGTAATAATAGAGTCTTCTCAGTCTATTAATGTAATCAGTCATGCTGACTTAAGTTTTCAATGAGAATAATTGTAAATGTAGCAGTCACGGGTAACAGTTTTCTGTATATCATCCGAGACTCCAGCTTATCCATTTCCTAAATTCATTATTTTAAGAAAATCTTGATATGTTCCTTACTTTTGAATTCATTTTCAATGCAGATTTTATTTTTTGATTTCCTATGTAATTATTTATAAAAATTCGTTATGATATCTGCTAGGTGGGAACAATAAAGGGCAATACAGAGCGCAGACTGATAAAGCCTAAGAAAATATGTAATAAAACCATTAAAGCAAAGAAAATAATAAATTTCAGGAAATAATTTTCAGAACGTTGCTAAACATTTCCTATAGTATTTGGTATCTACCGATCTTAAGTCGTTGACTTAATTAATTCTCACAAACATTGAGTACGATGATGCATCTCTAATATTATTAATAGAGTTAACTATTTTTATTTCCATGTTATACGAAAGAATGGCACTCATATATGATAATTCTTATAGTGAAAGAGAGGTTTTTTTATGAATTAAACAATTTCTATAATTGAAAGATGAATCCTGAAATTTTCTTAACTTAAATTTTTCAACTTTGTGTTTCACCACCAATATTCGTTCTTTTTTCTGAAATAACTTTCTTCGTATTGAATCGTTTACGACGGCTACTATTAATGAAAATATTTTAGCCGCTTTCCAAATAGTGCAATAATCGATTTTTTTTAAATTTCATAACAACTGCCTTAAGTGTTGACAGTCCCTTTATTACTTTCGTCATTTCTTCAGGATTTTCTTTAGAAAAGCTTTACATATTTGCACTCTATGCTTCATCGCAAAAGCATTTAAAATTATCGGCCAACTCGAAAATATCTTTTTCTTCTATCCGTAACATAAAAAAAGGGAATTAGAAAAAAAATAGTAATATTAAATATTTTAATATTGATTTTTCTTATACAATTTTCTAACATTTTTATTATATTATTGATAAGTCCAGTAGAATGATATATCACTAAATATATGTAAGGACTAACTAGCTTTGAGTTCAATAATAAGTAATAAAAAATTACCGTTTTCATTGTATTTCCAGAACTTTAAAACCAAGTTCACGCTTCCACACTTCTTTAGTTATTACCCATATAATTTGGAAATTTTACTAACTCTAAAGTTTAGTTTTGTAAATAAAAACACTTTTAAACTCAAATTCTTGTTGTTATATACGTATTTCCACTTCGAAAAGCATACAACAACTGAGCGCATTTGGGGCAGGATTTGATGAAGACGAGTCTAACACTGCCCTATTGACCATTTATTTTCTTACCTGGAATTTTTAATCTTTTTAACAAATACATAGTTTCCAGTATGTCCCTTCATAAGCATTTTGACTAATAGGACAGCCACTGTACGATGGATGGACTCTCTGAGTGATATCATAGTACAAACCATCGGGGAAGTGCAAGGGACATATGCTATGATGTCGATATAGTGAAGGTAGCCAAGCCAGCCTACATGGGTTGTATAAAAAATTTGTAACTAATTGCCATGTTATTATGACAAATTAACAAAAATGTTATAAAACATGAGTTAAGCAATCATACCCGTGCAATCAATTGGCAAAATAATAACATCCGACTAATAACGGGCAAATATTAAGAACCAACTCAGCATAAACATAAAATAAATTAAATTACTAGAAAGCTAAGCTAACGCACAACATCCAATGGAAAGCAGTACAATATCAAGAAGCAACTTAGCATAATCGTCAAATAAATTAATCTACCAGAACGCTGTTACGCCACAAACATTCATGGGACGTTATATTACTAAGAAGCAAGTCAGCAAAAACATAAAATAAAAACCAAGCTTCTCAGAACGCAAGCGTCAGCAGAGGAGAGCTATAAAATAGAGTCCGAGCAACTGACGGAGAAAGTCTACCAGCCACCGTCTTAAAGTTAAATTTGTTCAGAATTGTTAAGCTTAATTTTAATTTTAATAATTGTTATTCTGTAAATTGTAATTCAATAAAGCATATTTGTAAAGAATTACGTTTAAAGAGATTCTCTTCAAGTGCTGAAGATATTGTCATACAACGAAAACTAGATCGTGGTTAATTATTTAAATAAATATAATGATATATCACGTAGTTTCATTTAATTGTGAATAAAAATTAAGTGGCAATTAATTTCTACAAAATTAGCGCCAAATATATTCAATACTATAAAACATGATTAGGAATTAAACTCAAAGTCCATAAAATGTTATGAAAACGCATTTTAATATGTTGAATAAAACATGCTGCTTAAATGGGTATATTAATTTAATTAAGTATGCATAAAAATCACTAAAAGTATCTTGCCAGGAGAATTAAAATATTTTGTGTTTTTTTTATTTTCGTTTTATACATAAGAATAAGAACCAAAAAAATGTTTGCCACTCATTGTAGTTAACCTCTTGAAATTGTAATATTAAAATGTTACATTTATATTACGAGCGTACAAATTTTGATAACAAAACTTAAAATTTATTGCCACAGAATATATGTGTGATTTTTTCAATAAACATGAGCGTGATAATCGTCAGTACGAAGTATATGATACACAATAATTTGTTTAATTTTATCATTACGATTTTGATGTATAAATTGTCTTTCAACAGTTGTGAAAAGTTTTTTTCTCTCGTAATATTCTCTATCTCATGACATAAATTCCAGAGATACTTTATATAAAAATAATGTATAAAAGTTGACAAATTTAGATTTTTCCATATTTTTATAATTGGATGATTTATGATTTCTGAAATAACAATTTCTAAAAATAATTTCTATAGAAGACAGAGTTATATGCAGAAATTATTACAAATCTACGAAATACAATTATTGTTAAAACTGACCTAACGATTGCTACCAATTTATACACTTTCTAACTATTTGATGACTAAAAGAATTTATATTTAATTCTTTTAATTTCGCTCAAAAAAATTTTTAAGGCACAAAGTCATTTGTATAAAACGTGTAACATTTGTAAAGATATAACGCACTTCATAAGTTGTTGAAATTATCTAATTTGATGACAAGCAATTGCGCATGAGTTCGATTTAGATCTTTCTTTATATGTATACCATTCTTTGTATGTTATTTCTACATTCGATACGTGATAATCCTTACCCTAATAAACAAAACTTTAACTAAATAGTAGCGGTTTAAAGTTATTATTGTATCGAGTAATTTATAACACAGTCGATTTCGGCGTCATCTTTGGATTTGGCTACACGATAATTCTGAATATATTCGTCACATGAATTACCGTATATGTATAAGAACATGGTTTCCTTGATTTCATTGCGTGTGATATTTAATCTCTATGTACCTTCAGTATTTTTGTTTAATCATACCAAAAAAACTTATGTCTACGAAAAATTAATACGGTGAAAGTTATTTGCGAAACTAATCAATAAATACAATTTTCTCATAGTTTATTATTCAATCCTACTGTTTCATCTACCTACAGAAAGTCATTTTAGTAATACAACTCACAATAAGGTCTTTTTTAAATTCATATCCATTTTATACCGATAAAGTTTACAGAAAGAATATTAAACGAGTGAACTTTTCATATAAAATATTATAGCTATATAAATAAATTTCCAAAAGTGTATAAATATCTTCCTACTTAATTGTGACAGGGTTTTCAATAACTTAAAAATGAGGTTAAAATACTGTAAGTTGCACTCGAAGGCATCATGATTTATGCTATTTTCCTCTTGAATCTAAGATCTCTCCAATCTACATTAAATTGTAGAAATGTTAGATTCAAAGAGATAAGAGGCATTTGAAAAATTAAATGCCTCTTATCTGAAAACCTAAATTTAAAAAAAATATCAATCAGTATCGGGGGACAAACAAAGTTTCCCTGATTTATTATCTTTGAAATTGTGGATGTAAATTGACCGAAATAATTTTGTAAGAAAATGTTAATCATCTTCTATTATTTAGACAGAATGTAAAAATTAGAGCGGAGAGATATATTGTACGTTACTCTGAAATGTAACTTTTCAAAACTAGTCTTAAAATGGAACCTCAATTTAATTTTAATTCATCGATACTCCAATCGATGGAATGTACGAGAAAAATATTCGCCACACAAATAACATAAATCAGGAAGTTCATTTAATGTTTTTGCATATAAACATTTTGAAAATAACAAAAATTGCCCTATATGCCAAACACGATGAATAAAGCTTTATTCCCTCACTAGGAAACCTTAAAAATAACATTCACATTTCAGTTTTAAATTAGTTACAACTAAGATGTGAGAGTTCAGATCGCTTTTTTACTTAAAACTTGTGCACTTAAGTTTTGGGAACAAAATTAGTACCAATAATTAATGTAATGACGTTTTTGTAGGTCTTAAAGCTAAACATGATTATGTATCACCCGTAAATAAACCAGATATTTTTACAAATAGTAGCTGATTGAGATATATATATATATATATATATATATATATATATGTATATATATACATATGTATATATATATATATATATACATATATTAGGGTGATTCTTAAAATCCAAAATTTAAAATTTCAGTGGGACACCTTTTATTATGTTCTTAGGCATAAAATATAAGCATATTATTTTTATTTTATTTTTGAACGAAGTTTAGTGGTCGCTACCGAATTTCAAAAGTTTATTTTTTAATTATTTTTTTGAAGTACGTATGATAGTCCTGATACACATTATTATTAACCTAGTAACACAATGCTCAAAAAAACAACATTAGGAATACTTCAAACGTCATAAAAACTCACCACCCTTCCCCTCGCCCTTCCCTTAGTTCCCTGTTACCGGTCGCTGGCACGCCGCTTAGTGCCTAAAGTACGTTCCACCAGAGCGCACGTCTTTTATTTTGCAACTCCCCAGTTTACTGTGTGTACGTAATTTTGCAAGTGTGTTCCGTATTAGTTATGTCATCTACAAGTTTAATTGCTACAAGAAGCAAAACAGTTATGTAGTTAATCGGACAGATATCACCAGTTCTAACCGAAACAAAGCGGCCATCGACCAAAGAAGTATTGCAGTTATTTCTCTATTACAAATTTGAGAAAAAATTGAACAACAATGCTGCTGCGGACTCTACTACTCAAGATATTATGGCTTCGTGGGAAAAAGCAAGCATACGTACTAGGAAAAAATAACACGTAAAAGAAAAAATACTGAAATACTTTCAACAATAGCAATGTATGAAAAAAATAAAGAAAATAAAACCAAGCGGTCCGCAGCAATGCTACGAAAAAAAAACGTGGCAGAATCAACTCGAAGAACTTTTTGACATAGCACATTCGGATGCAGTGAAAATCATGAAAATTGAGGAAGACAAGCAATTCCTACTAGCTCAAAGACTGAATAAACCTGGAAAAATTGGTAGCTTTGATAAACAATTTTCAAAAAAAAGTACTGAAAAACAACGAAAAGTGGAGCGGTTGCAAAAATTGAAGCAGCGGGAAGAAGAAAGTGTCAAAAGATTAACTGAAAAATGTACTCTGCCTATTTCATCATCTTCACCATCTGCAATTGAGTATTTCATCATCTTCACCATCTGCATCTGCAATTGAGAGGTTGATTGTTTCTCCACAGCCAGGGGCCTTCGAACTCTGAAGCACCGCCAGAGAAAAGAGGTAGAAAAAAAATATAGACGATCGTTTAGCTGCTAGCCTTGACGTTGCTAAATTAAGCGATAGAAAATGGAATTTATGTGAAAAAATTAAGTGCATGTGTTTCGATACTACGGCATTCAACACTGGTTCCAGGAATGAAAGTTGGATCTAATATATGTTATATGTAGTAATATTATATATATATATATATATATATATATATATATATATATGTAATATATATTTAGGTCCTTACATAAGCATAGGTATATTACCTAAATATTTGGTACTAGGGTGGTCTTTAAATATGAAATTTTAAACTAAATTAATATGTCATTCGCCCTCCGCTAACCTCGCACCCCTTCCTGTTTTGTTACTTACATCAATAAACCGAATAGGTGACCAAATCTTGTAATTTCAAATTGCATACTAATATACTGGGTACAAGTTTGCTGAAAAACATATTTGAATATCAAAATATAAAACGTAAAGATAAAAAGGAATTAGCGGCAAGCGCAGACGGTGATAGAAAGAGATAGAGACTCCATGAAATCATGTATTTAAAAGAGATTGTCCCATTAAAATTTATACCTATAACCCAAATTTTGAGGACCAGTTTTAGAATGTAGGAGTAGCACTAACATGGTGCATAAATTGTAAGGTCGAATTTTTATTATAAAACTAAGGTGGCAAAATATTATTTCCAGAACATCACTTTCCCAAGTGCAAACAACATACAAATTGTACGCGATTCATTGTTAGGCGCATCCCACGATGTTTTACGAAGTTAATATCGCGAGCACAGCTACCCGAATAGGGCTCACATTCTGAACAGACGTATGATGTGGCAAATAATTCTGTTACGACATGGATATTATTGGGTGTTAATGGAATCATCCAGTGTGTTTTATACAAATTTTTCAGGATTTTAAACAAAATTTTAAATTAGTATATTACTGAGAAATAGCACTACCTACCTACTCTGTTGTTTGGAGACTAATGAATCTTCTCAATGATGATATAATGGTAGATGATTATGTTCGCAAAGGGGGAACATAATTAAATAATATATTCGGACATTTTATGAGATAGGTGGGTCAAAGAATATTTAATCATTATTATTTATATCGGGCACACCCCTAGATCATCTTTTTTACAATTTTTTACACAGCTTTTATTGTCACTATTTTTATATTTTAACACGATATGCCTTAAAACATACTACGATTGAATACGTGTCTAACCCTTTATTTATCAGTTTCTTTTATTAAAGTCGGTTGTCAAGATATTTGTATTATAGTCAAATAGTAGTTTAAATGTGCATTTTTGGTATGCAGCGTTCTATCTCGTAATGTATGTAATGATTCATTGAAAGCGTCAAATAGAGTTTGCAAGGTACTGCAGATGCCATTGCAAAAAGAAAGTATGTATTTATTTTTTTTCTTCTATCTCGAGTTCTGATAAAAAATTTGTACAAAGCTTTTATATAAATTCAAATTATCTGTTACATTTATTAAGATTTTTTTCACGTAAAGTCAATATTACTGTTTTCCGATCCGGAGAAGGTAAAAAAATTAAATAAAAAATTTAAGTCGTTACAACACACACAAACACACACACACACACACATACACACACACACATATATATATATATATATATATGTTATATATATATATATATATATATATTAAACTCATATTTTATTAAAAAATATATTGGTAGATTTTTATAAATATTGAATCACAAACAACTTTATTAATTGTTTTAATTATCTTTATTTATATGGGTTGTTTAGCACAAAATCGTAAGTATATGGGTTTCACCGTGTATTTAGTAATTTGTGTTTTACTATTTTAATATATGAGCATCGATAAGTAAAATTGGAAAAACGAAATAAATTTTAAAATGTGTAAGTATATTGCAATATCCATGTACAGTTAGATAAGCGATAGATTAAGAAGTTCACGAACTGAATATATTTAAGATGCCATTTAACGTTTTATGAAAGTTACAGATCGATCAACACGAAGCACTCTCCTAGTTTAAATGCGGAAGGCGTTGTTCTGCCTAATAACTGAATCACTAACAAAGTAATGAAAGACAACGTGATGTGGCTTGTCCCCAAACTCTTACAAACAGAACGTCATTAAATCTTATCACCATTTCTATGTCTCTATTATATCACAGACACTCAATGGATATTGATATGATAGCTTTAATTAAGTTGATCTTTATAATCTCGTCGACATAATCGTTGGACCCTTGCATGAGCATGGCACCCTTGCCTGTGCAAAAATCTGATATCAGCAATTTGTTGTCACTTCCACAATCAGCCCCTGGGTATGTTTTTGCACTCCTAATTCATAATCTTCATCTTCTATTTACTGCAATATAATCAATCTGATTTCTCGTCCGATCTCATGAAGATACCCATCTATAAAGTTTTCTTGGGTGATTTTCAAAAAGAGGTGTTTATAATTGTCAGCGAGTTCTCTGCACAGAACTGCACCCATATTTGATCTCTCTCGTTCCTTTCTCCTAGCCAATAGATCCCCACCACAACTCTGAGATCGTCATCGGCTTTTGTGAATCACACTTTAAGCATTAAGATTTTAGATCACCAGAGTAAAATCGCACCTAGGTAGCCTTTTCAGCGTGTCCTCTAGTATCCCACAGAAAACCTCGATGTCATCCTCCGATGATGTTGCTGTTGACGCATATACTACGACCAGATTCATTCGGTACGGCTTTGTGTTAACTCTTATTGCCATTATGCGATCACTCACTGGGTTGTAGCCCAGAACTGACACATTGATTTTCTGTGTCAGTGATAGAACCACTCCGTTCCCGCTTTCCGATTTCGGGCAGAGAAAAATACTTTGTGGCCAGATGAGGTCGTACAGTATCCTGAGTCTCTCATGTGCGTTTTTCTTAATGCCAATATTTCCAGACCAATGACTTTTCATGTCGGGTTTCAAGGAAAGGATAGTTCAGTAAGTGCTTGTCTTCTGCGCCGCAGCGATATAAAATATGTAGTCAGTGCATCCTGCTGCCAACGCCTAACATCTGGATTATGTGAACTATTGCTATCCGGTCTGGTTGTTGACCTATATCTCCAAAAGTGTTGGTAACCACGATCTTAATGATAAGTTACTCGACGTAACACGGTTTGCCGCGTGTAGATGGGAGTGGAACTGGTGGGGAGAGGCTAAGTGGCTGTTCTTCTTATGCAGCCATGTATTCCGTGTCACTCACTCTTGAACCCCTTATTGCTTATATCAAAATAAATACAATCCTACAGAGAAAAAAAACATATAGCAAACATAATGCTTTGTTATTTAAAACGAATTACCTTTTATGCTTAAAACAAAATTATTACGAATTCTTTTTTTAATGTCCATATCTAAACTGCCGGAAACAACATTCCATCCTTGTCCATAGAATATATCTACCTACCTGTCAGTCCACCTTGTGAAATCTTTTAACTTTAACTTATATGACCATAAGTTACAATATTTGTAACTAAGTCATAAACTAAATCTAGTCATCTTGTAAAAATTGTGGAAGTTAGAGGCCCCTATCTATGAGACTATTTACTATATTATTTTTAAATGCATTTAATCATCTGCTATTAATTTCCAAGAAGAACATTTAACAATAAATAAGGTGTAAGTCGGCATTAGTAAGTAATATTTGTAATTGTAATATATTTCGTCCAAAAAATTTAACCATCAAATTTAAATTGGGATGATTTCATTCTTTCAAAAATAGTTTCTTAACTCATAAAGTGTCAGACTATATGCTAGTAAGTTAATTCGTAACAAAGCTAGTGACCTAAATGGATACATAAAATCATTCGAAACAACATTATCAATGGAAGTCTAAATATGGATGCGATTCGCCTACTTTAAATTTCATAGTGGTATTTTAATTTTGCTGAATAAGTATTTTCCGGATTTCGTACATCAAAAGATAAAAAAACAGTATAACGTCACTCATGCATACGTCAATCAATTTTGGTCAAAATAATAAATATTTTTATTTTAAATTTTGTATGTCTGAGGTATATTATTTGAAAAAGTTGTTATGAGGAATACAAAAACATTTCTCATAAGTTTAAATTTCATATGGTAAAAGATATTCTAAAAATATGCAAAAATATAGGCTGTTTTATCCAAAACTACTGAACCAAAAATTGAAATTGAAAATTAACTTTACTAGATCTTAAAATGTTTAGATATGCACCGTGTGTTCACGCGTGTGAGAAACATGGTATATAATTTAAATATATATGTACATTATGAAAAATTTGTATTTATTAATAATTTAATGGAAATATCAGACACACTTAAATGTTTCTAATTGCCAAAACCTGCATTGAATACAAGCGATGCGAAATCCACTCTGTATTAGACAAGTATTTTTTTTAACAATAAAGATACATTTAAAGAAAAAAAGGAACTTATTATTAAATGAATGTCATTAATACAAAGAGTAGGCAGGAAAATGTATATGTACGAGTAGATACCATTTTAATCATATACCTAATTCAGAGAAGATCTCACTCGTATGAACCACATATTTGTTTGGTGGATATCTGCCATGATTGGTAGATTTCTAGAAAAAATATTTATTTTACAATTCCCTAAAAATATTGAACTGTAAATTCTAATATAAAGCGTAAATTATAGCAACACACCCGACGAAGTAATTCAACATATATAAAAAAATAACGACAATTTATACAAATAAGGGAGGAAAATAAGAACTGATTTTTCGTAACCTGTAGCACTTGGGTTTAGAATTTGTAATTAAAATGTATTGCAGGTTCATATATAATTTTTACAATTTTCTATGTGTGAATCATATAAAATTACATTATCTTTAAATATATTGCAGTATTTTGAGGTTAGGCGGACATATCAAAATGAGAAAATAAATTTTAAAATGTACATAGTGCAAATATATACATACATATATATATATAAATATATATATATATATATATATATATATATATATATATATATATATATCTTTAAAGCTACATGAGATAGCATGACATCTAAAACTTATTTAAACAGCGCGCTGAACCTAATTATTAGGCAAAAATCTTAACTGGTAATCACCCAAATTCAATACTTTATACTAAATTACTTGAAAAACAAGTCCCAAAAGTACTTGTGTAACTTTTGGCTATGTCGCAAGCAATTCACCAAACATATAATAGGGATTCGCTAAATCTGTTCTTTTCTTATTTAACGGTAGAACTAATGCAACCCTCGTTGATGTAACCTATTTACAGAACGGATAAAATGTATTTTCAAATCAGATAAGGAGTATTCGTGAAGACGAAATGAAAAGTTGCTCAACTTCGGTTGAGATGTTATTTGCGCGCTGCGAGACTAAACTATCTTATTAACGCAATTCAGTTTCCGCTCACGTACCGCTCCCGATAGCGAAAGGTGTCCACTTCCATGAAATACATGCTTGAATTTGTCCGAATATAAAATAGGACGAGTGGTTTATGCGCTGTAACATACCGCAGTTCGGAAGAACGCGTGAAATGTAGATTGCAAAAGGCCAAGTGGAGAATTCCTGTCGACAACACAAACAATTTAGCTTTATAATACTATTTTATTACTATAACCTTATATCAAACTTAATTCTTAAAAGTATTATTTCTTGCTTGCTTATCGTTTATAAAATAATGTTTTGCATACTGCATTTTTTTAATTAAAAAAATACTATGGTTTCTTTTCGCCCTGTTTATTTCATTTAGCATAATTATTGTATGACATAAAATTAAACACGTCTAAATTATTTAATTGATAATATATTTGAGGTCTACATAACTAAAAGTGTTATTTTTATTTTAAATGCAACATTTTTATATACAAAATTATTTTTGGTACTATATTAAATATGAGCATGTCTCAGATTATCTATTTCAAATCAAAACCATTTCTACGTAAATTACGGTTCATATACGACTTAAATCATAATAATACAATTTTCAATATTGTTTTGATAAAATGTAAAGCTAATGAATTTAAATAAATTTTCTTGAAATGAAGAAATATTTGGTATGCGAATATAATATTACAAACATCTTCAACTCTGTCAACTTTGGATTCTCTTTACTGGAGCAACGTATTCGGCTCATAATTTAATTCCAAAATCCTAACAGTATGCTTCTAATATGCATATGAAGTTTATTCTATTGTTAATACGCTTTGATATAAGTGACCAGTGATTTGCCAACACGGAGAGACATTATATCCGAGAGAAAAAGATTTCGAAAAATACGCAGTTTTTTGAAAACTATAATAGTTTAAAGTTCATATTATTTAGAAATACATATTTATATTTTGAAATTAATATATCTGTTTAAAGTCTACGATTCCTCATCATTTCATTGGAGCACTCGGTAAAATTAGGAATATCTAAGAAAATAAAACATTACTTGATTTAAACAGTTTTGTTGCAAGTTTCAAAATATTATTTATAAACCGCATTATAAATCAATTGGGACAGTCTAAAAGGTAAACACTTGCCCCACTTACTGTCATTTTACCCAAAATTTAATCAAAACAAAAAGCAAACAAGTTTAATGGTACTGGTAAAAGTAAGTGGTTGATGGAATTTAACAGTTTACTATGGAATTTAATACTATCACAACTTGCTTTTATATTGCGATTTATTCAATTAAAAACTTATTACACGGATGGGCAGGCTTAAATGGATGGACAGATCCAAGCAGGAACGCATGCAGATGCAGAGGCATATAGCACGCAAAGATTAGTAAATAAATTTGAAAGAAAAATACGTTCAGATATCTCTTGATGTTTAAGCAATTAAAATATCTAGGTTACCTTCCTTTGCGATCGAATATTCCTTAAGATAATTGAAATTCAATCATTTGCACTCATGCAATAACAACGCACGGTCTTAAGAGCTGATGAAAAGGAAATACCGAAATTGTAACGTCAAAATATAAGATATTTTTTTAATCTAAAAATTAATCCGGAAAAGAACACTTACAGAAAATAGAATATTTAAATAAAATATATAATTAAAATATTTAATTTTTTATTACAATACATACAAAAATTAATTGTGCGTATTCTGATAATAGATACAGTTTCGATTTCAAAGTGTGTATTATCGGATATATGGAGATATTTAGATCCAAATGGTTTGCCAGCAGTCACAGGTAAAACTTAGTAGACTCCTGTGAAGATTCCGTTGTTCTCTGATCGAGATAGACAAAGAAAGGATTTTAGTAATCTTAGCAAAAAATCGAAACGTAGACGGTTAATAGAATTATCTTGGGTTGTCGATTCAATGTTTAGTGCATTACTCAACAATTGGGATGTGTCACTATTAACAGGTATGATTGCGGATGAATTTTATCATTTTTGTGTAGTGTAAGCTTACAAACATTATTGTTTGTTGATAATGAACGTTGTTAATAGTTAAACTTCTAGTAAAATTTTAACATGGTTTCAAAGAGTTTTTGATTTCGCTACTTTAATGTGTAATGAAATCATAAACTAAGATAGAGTTGCAAAATTTATTGGACACACACCTTCACGAACCTTAGAGTCATAGAAATTTGTTTTAAATAGTACTCCAGTAGAGTCAGTTATTTTAACTTTAATTAGGAAATACGATTTCAACGGTAGCATGGGTACAAATAATCTTTACTTCTGTAAATTTTTACGTTCCTTCGCAGTTAGTAAGAAATTCATATAGTGAAACCAACATTTTTTCCCAGGTTCACTTCAATGAGATACTACATACCTATTATTAGTATCAAATTTATGAAGGAAAATTCTACTGTATCTAACAATGAGAAATCTTATTTTAAAGAAAAGGTAGCGCTCTTCTGTCCAACAACATTCCCATTAGACAAACGCGTTTTCAACATCTAGCATTTGTAGTGTGTTAAGTGGAACATTATATACTAAGTGTTAGATTTGTGGAGCAGCACCAAAAAAATTAATGAAATCGATAGGTGCTTCCATAAAGAAAGCGATTAAAATTGTTTTCAATTCGGTTTGTCACCTCTACATTCATGGATTTGTTTTTTTTGAGTATTTCCTTCACCTTCATTATAGAATAGATTTTAAAAATTGGCAGTTCAAACAATGATAAAAAAATGTCAGCTGATAAGACATCGCACCTTCAAAATCAGTTTAGATCTTGATTGGACTTAATTGTACATAAACAACGAAGTGGCGGAAGCGGGACATCGAACGACGGAAATATTGCTTAAAAGTTTAAAATCATGGACTTAAACAGAGATTTAATTGACCATTGTTTTACAATGTTACAAACTTTATCTTTGGAATACAATATCAATGTACACTCATGTAGTAAATTCGGTTTGGAGACCGGGCTGCTTTTGGTACAAGAATATCAATTACATAATCTCCCAGCTACAGTTCACAAAGTACTTTTACATGACTTATAAATTGTAAAGCATTCAGAAACTGTTAAACTGTCGAAGCTGTTAATAAAATTTGAAGGCGTTGAGAAGAGACCAAGCTCGAGAACTTACTAATCCCATTTACCATTTTAATGAAAAAATCATATTAAACTAAGACCCCTTCGTTACCAGCCTATGAAAGCTTCTTTGAAAGAAAAATGGTTTTGTATAGTTTATATTAAGTTTGTTAATAGTTTAGAAAATTGTTTAATAGTTTTTTGTAATAATATCTTTAAATGGCGAATTAACGTTATTGCGACTCAAGTTATTACGAAAAAAAAAGTTGTTTGGATATAACTTAGTTCGAATGAGATAAGGATGAGCTCGTGGTTAGATAAGCCAAGAGCGAATAGTTACCCGGAAATATGTTTGCGAGAAGAAGTAATAACCAGATAAAGCATAGAGAAGTAAGTATTAATGTGGAAGCTATCAAAACAAAAGGAGAGGGGTGAGTTTGCTAGAGTTAACAACAATCCACAGCGACCCCGAATTTGCAATCCTTTTATATGAACCGGTGTGGAATTCCCCCATCAATATAGGATGCGGATATAGTAGTAAAATGTTATTAATTCCAGTTGATTATAATACGAGACTCCAGAAGATGAGTAAATGACAATTAAAATAAATGTTGTGCTGCAAATTGTAATTTTTAAAGATATTTCGTAACGGACAACCGATTAATTGGGCATTGTAATGCAATTTTTAAGGGCAAGTCTTTCCAATGATAGATAGTGACATCACCGCCAAGTATTTAAATTCACATAATCTGTATTAAAACCAAATATGGAAGGATAATTATTAAAAGAAATAAAAGTTGTTGGTCTCATTTCGCGCATTAAGCAATCACGTGGAGTTATATTCAAATAGTTATTATGAGAAAGAAAATAATAATAGAGAATAATTATTAAAATGACAGGTGGAAAAACAGCATATATTACGTTGCGGATATACAAATAATGTTAGAGTCAAAGATTATTCAAATTTATCAATAAGAAAGGAATGCAAAAATCAGGATCTATAAAAAAACTGAATGTGATCCGAGGATATTGACAAGTAGATATGAATAATAGATTTTTTTAAATACGAAAAGGAATAATTAAATATTTGTAAGTTTAAAAAGAGCAAAAAAACCTGCTAGGAATTTTATAAATCATGACATACAAAAAGGATATTTATGGATACAAAAATGGAAAGCAAAATCAGAAAAATAGCACTTAGATGGAAATAGAATTTAAAGAAGTGCATAACTCTCTCCTGCCTTCATAAATAGAAAAGCTTCGGTGAATTATAAACGAGCGTCCACGCATTAATGATCACGATCATCCAACTATACTTAAAAAGTTATACATTCAAGTTAAATAGAGTTACATGGATTCTACAAATAAATATTAAATTTTGAAGTACTCAGCATTAATATATGCAGACATAAAAAAAGTTAGAGTATGTTTTGACAAGATCATAATGCAATTTGACGTTCAATTTTCATAGTGCTTAGTGCTGCTTATAGACATATTTTTACCTGCTCATGCTGACCCCTTCTCAATTTAGTAGTTTTATCACCATCGGGAAACAAAGATAATTTTTCCATAGTGTGTCTAACAATTATTAAGTTTCAATATTTCCCTTGTATATATGGAGACTTCCTGCTTAGGACGAATAAGGTATTCAGTGATTGGAAGACGAATGAGGTATTCAGACCCTTTTGAAGCCAATTTTTTGACCAAACTATATAGTGGTCATCATGGTGAACAAATCTTATTATTGCTTGAAGAGTCGAACACATCTAGACAGTTCAGCCGATAGCATGCATCCAGACTGTAGTTATTGGTATACGTATAGCCAAGTTTACAGCTGATAATTTTGAGAACAGTTGCTGACAGAATGCCTGAGGAGTCCGCCTTCACACCATTAATAAGAAAAGTAATCCAAATCGGCTGTTTTTCTTAGTAGGAAGTCAAACATATCGAGAATGGTAAGGAAATAAAATCAGTAAATTCGAATTTCAGTAACTCGAGCATAGTGGTGGGCGCAGAAGATGTGGCGCACGATTCATTTATTTGCTTGTGAAAGTGTTTTACAATTCTTTTTTTTTTAATTATGATCTGAAGACGGTTGATCGTTGTTAGCTTAAAATGTAATTATCAGTGCCTTATTTACCATCAATTTATATCAATTATTTGATTTTAAATCTCTAATAAATAATTTAGAAAGAGTTTAATGGTAAAGAAATATTTCATTTATACTAATATATATGTCCGATTTAAAAAAAAATTTTTCTTGTTACGAAATCCATACTTTCAGAAATAATATACGTTATATATCATAACGGCTTTATATTTGGGTTTCATATCGAGAAGAGCAGTACTGAAAAATGAAACAGAATTTAGCGAACACCGAGTGATTGACTATTCATCTCGAATATTACCGCCGGTATAACTGCGACCCTAACAACCGATGTCGTTTAGCGAACTAAGCGGAGGAATTCCTCGCGGGAGAAATCATTATATATAATTAGTATCAATATAAACCTTAAGCTTAACTTGTACGCAGCCGATTAACTGATATCAATCAATATAATAGATATATAATAAAAATATTATGTTTACTAAAAATAATTAAAAACGGGTGAAGTCAGGAGAGATATAATTTTTTCAGAGAATTTTTGAAATCGTACATCCACGGTTAATTTATTATGGCAGTATGGTTTGGCGGCTTAAAAGTGAAGAGATATTCATAAAAAGTGGAGAAATATTCATAAAAGCATGAATGTTTAGAAATGACGAGCATGCAAACGTTTTATGAATGCAAACCTAAGCCATGGGCTGATAAGTCCGTCAAACTAGTACAGAGTTAATAAGTTCTGTGTGGATTTTAATTGTAAATTAATGAGTAAAATAATAATAAAATAATGAAAGGATGTGACGACTGCGCCAATGAAAATTTGCCATTTGGGTAGATTTTAAAAACAGATATCTCGCTACGGATATCAATACCCTGAGATTTAATTGGATTAACTAAAAGTACCTTATTTATTCTCGTTTGCTCTTTCATTCTTCTCAATATTAGTTAAATAACCAGTACTGTGTCAGTTTGCAAAGAATTGTACAAGAGGAATACAAAGATTATTTTATTGTAAAAAAAAGAATATATTATTTTGGATGTAATGTATTAAAAAAGATCATTTAACTTATAAGACGCAAAGTATAAACAGGAAACCGACAAATGAGTGCTACTAATGAATAACCAAAGATTCATACATACAAATATGCCAATATTTTTTATCCGCTTATTAAATCCATTCAATAATGACATATGTTATTAACTTCAGTACATTATAACTAATTACAGATGTTTGTTTTTTAATTATTTTTATTTTTTTTAATAAGCGCTGTTGTTTTAGAGTCGTTAAGTTTATGAGTTTTTATTTTTTAGTATTAGATGATATTATAGAGAGTAGAAAAACAGTCGTATCTACGATATGGCATTCAAGATTTCTATATAGAATATATAAGGACTATTTTTAATAATTTTAAAAACAAACGGATTTTGTATTCACGGATATTTTGTTTATGTATATAATTTCTATTTAAAAAAATTAATTAACAATTTAATTTCATGCTTGAGTTCGATAAGTATTTCTTCTTCTTCGATAACTATTTACAACTTTTATTGGATAAATCGAATTGGGTGCCGACTCTCACATATCAACTTATCCTTATAACTACACATTATACTCTCAAAATCGTAGCTAAGGTTTTACGGGAGTTAGGCCCGCTGCGACACCGGTATGTTACAACGTTGGCGTTCATGGCATGCTTTTATGGTAGACGAAAAATTAAAACGTCGTCATACGATTTCATATATTTTAATTTCCTCATAACTCATAATATCATGCTATGATCGTGCATAATTATAAGAAAACCCACCGTTTTCTTCTGAAAACACTAAACGTGGGCGTTTAAATACGTACACAAAGACTAGGCATTTAAATATATACAGTATTCAAATGTTCAATGTTTTGTCACTATGTTATATTATGTATTATTTAAAGCAATATTTAATTTTACTAATGAAAAATTTTAATCACGTAATTCGTCCTAAAGTATTAACTTTTTTTACAAAATCTGAGGGTTTGTAGAGAACAACTCATTTGTTTTGGAGGGGAACCTTAATGTGGCAAAATTAAAATTTTTTTTTGTTTTGGAGGGGAACCTTAATGTGGCTAAATTTAAAAATGTTGCCACATTAAGGTTCCCTTCCAAACAAATGAGTTGTTCTCTACAAATCCTCAGATTTCGTAATAAAGTTAATTCTTTAGGAAGAATATGGTAGACGAAAAATTAAAACGTCGTCATACAATTTCATATGTGTTGAAACTGTACTCCATGAATTGAAAAATAATACTTTTTATCTTGATTACTTTTTTGCGTTGACAACTCTGCATTTACTTACGTCACTGCTTGAAGACATTAAGGAACCCAGCGAAAATAGACCTAGATTTATAGGAATACAATAAAGTTTTTAAAGAAATTGAAATTTTTTATATTATAAAAAAGAAATAAGAAAACGATTGACAATCTAGATAGCGCAATAAAAAAATACAATCTGTGAGCATCATAGAAAAGAAATGGGAATGGAAATAAAAATAAAATTTTACGTCGTACATAATAACTCTTTAGAAATAATTACAAAACCGACGGTTTTCTAAGGTGTAACCCGTATATAAATTTATTAAAAACAAACTGTTAACTGATATTATCAACTGTTCTTACCTTAAATTATTTTTTTTCTATGACATTCATTCTCTTCAAATTTATAATTTTTCTGTTGTTGTCAAGATGAATATCTTTTCTCTCTTTTCGAGTTTTACGTGGCTTTTTTCGACTATCCTGTTGGGCCCTCGAGCTTCGCGGCTTAGTACGTTACATCTATCTATTTGAGTATAGAGAATGTAACAGGACACTACCTGAACTTTGTTTGATCGAAGTGGTTCAGTATAAATAACCTTTATAAACTATTACGAAAAATAACCTGGTTTCATAAAAATAAATAAGATCCATCATTGTTTGATTGCTGAACTGTTACAACATTTATTTTATTTAATTTTCTTTATTTAAGAACATTATTATTTATATTATTTATCTTGGTTCAATACTATATGATACGTACAGAATCAATATAATTTAATATTTTTGATATGTGGATATAAAAGCAAGGGTAAATGAACTACGTTTCTTCGTCGAAGAAAGTATTAATATTTTATCCATGAACAAATTCCGAAAAAGATCAACGCGCAATTCTTATCTGTTCTTCCAAATTTGCAGGGCGCAACTTAAAAATTGTAACGAAATTATCGTTTAAAGTGTTTAAAAAAAATCTGATAGAGTGTTCCAAAAAAAAATTGAGCAAATTCCATCCAGTACAGATTTTTTTAATTGGCGCATCTATAGAATTTATTCTGTGTGATGAGATTTTTGAAGTACATTTTTTGGTGTAACACTTATTTTCTATGAGAGTATCCAAATACATAGTAAAAATATCAACAGTACTTACTAATAATTTTCTACTCAATCTAAGATAAGAGAAGCAAAAGACCCATACGCAGCGGAAATGTAAAGACTAGAGAAAAGGAGGGGGGGGGGGGGTGAGAAATGTTCGGCATTAGCAATCATTACTTTCAATTTTTCGTTATGTTAACAATAACTGTAACAAAATATGCATTGTTACAGTTATTGTTAGATTACCAGAACTTTTTTCCTCGATTCCGTCTATTTACTTATTATATTAACCTCAACTTTAACCCATTCAAATTTTTCCACAGTATTGTATTTTTTTAACATAACAAACTATTTTGATAGGAAGAATAATGTATGTAAAAACTCGTTGTTACGTGAAGAGGATACTTTTTTAAGACTAGCTGAATTTAATCGTTATTGTGACACATTAAAAGTAAGGTCACACGTCAAGGAAGTGTCTTCACTCACATTTTATTTTCTTTTGTTCATTTTTGTGCTGCGATTCATTCTTTTCCAGACTTTTATTTTTGTTATGTATAGTGTATAATTTTTTAGATATATTTCTTATTAATATTATTTTTAATAATCCTGTATATAATTATTAACTATGGGATAATGCATCTTAATGTGCTATTATAATATTTTAATTTTTTTTTGGTATTACAAAAGTTATATGTCACATGCGTTGAATAACTTTTCAATGAAAAATACTGGCCGAAAGAGGATATTCTAATAACCTAATTGTTTTGTGGTCAAAGGATATACCATACTTTAAAGGCATCATTGCATCATGTCCTGCTTTAGCAATGTATACTAGAAATATAATCACTCTCCGAGAATGTGCGTTTAAGGATGTAGAAATTTCGTACTACGTATGTTTAACTTGTGCTAAAAGTTAAAATAAAGAAATTAATTTTAAGCTTTTTTTTAATTTTAAGATTTTAATAATCATGAAAAATAAATCACTTTGGCTTGAATTGAAACAGAAGGGTTGTCCAAAACTTTGAAACCTTATTATACACATCATGAAAACTCACTTCAAATTTCCTTTACCTCGTAATAAATTAATCAATGTTTATTTTGTTGCAGTGTTAGTCTGCCTCCTTATAATGCTACCCGTGCATGATCCCGTGTTTTGCTTCACAACAAAGAGTATTCAGAGTTACTAACAAATATCCATCATGTGCTCTATTAGCTTTATGTGGTCTGTGACATTTTTATTAGCGAGGATGAAGGCAAAAATATGATCACTGCCGATTATAAGGCTTTTTTCATTAATATCCAGCTTCTAACTGCGGTTCCGCGTAGGGTTACGCGCCTCGTATTGTGGAGAAGGCAATATTACTGTTACATTATGTTTACACGTTTGTCGACTCACATTCAGTAAAGTGACATATTTATATACATTTTATATAGCTACCATATAATCGCAAAAATAGATATTCATATACAATACATCAAATGTTTGTTAAATTGTTTATACAAAAGTTTCATCTGAGTGAAATAATTAATATTTTATTCATTTAAAATTATTAAACCGAAAACAATGAAGTTATAAATTCATGAAATTGTAATAAATCACTATTTTTTGTTTTATATCGGTGTATATAAATGTTATCTAAACATAAGTACATATGTATTCATGGCTTTTATTATGTACGCGTAAAGTATACTGTGAATCTTAATTGTAACCAAATATAAATATAATTGAATAAAACAGTAATAAGCATTTAGGTTGGTACATATTTCTTGCTTTGTTTCCATAGACGTTTATATGTTTATCCTCTTTAAGTATTTATTAGAACTTTTTTATCGATTGTTTAAATTTACGTAGAAAAACTTGTCAAAAATAATGAATGATATTGTTCAGTTCGCTTCACTCATTATTGTAATATATATGTATATATATATATATATATATATATATATATTTATATATATACGTATATATATATATATATATATATATATATATATATATATATATTTATATATATACGTATATATATATATATATATATATATATTTTTATATATATATACATACATACAGATCTTTTTCTTTTCAAGTTTTTTTTGTACTTTCACATCTTAGTTTTTTTCACATTTATTCCGGAAAGAACATTTTTATTAGCCTATTCAAATGTTTCACTTAAAGAAAGTATCTCAACATTTCAATCAGTTTTATCATTTAAAGGGACATGTATTGATATCGATGCTAAAGTTACCATGTAAACTTTTTCTCAGAATTTTCTGTGATGATCTCATATAATGTTTACCACTCTTCATTTTACTCTTTTCAAAATCATTAAATATACATTTAGGTGCTTAATTATTGAACTTAACATCCCGTTGTGTTCTATCACCGACAAGGTAACACGATTCTTTCAATCAGTTAGATTTACTCGTTGTTTCATATTATCTTCTGTCATTCGATTCCCGTCCAATGAATTTCTTAAACAAACATACTCATTTATAGGCATTGTGATGACGTTTTCCGGATATAATTTTATATTCATTGTATTTATAAACCTTTAAGTCACACTTTTAATATTAGTCATAGATCTGCCTCCTAAGTTTTCTTAAGAGGTTTGTGCCAGTCAATCTCTTAAATAATGCACACCGCGTGTCAATATGTCATTTCGAATGAGAATACAACTCATCAACACCTTACACGCTGTTCGTGTCAAATCAATTTCCTGAATTCCCACCGGCCGTGATAAACTCTATACACGATGATTCGGTGAAAAAATTGTTTGTCTCTTAATGTCTTTATTATTAATGTCATTAATTTAGTTGATTGGAAAAATCATTTTATTTAATTCTCTCTTAAAATTTGATTAAAATAACCTAACCTAATCTGCTCCATCAACGGGATAAACTCACTCGATTTCTTTTAAATACTAAGGGTATCCATGTTTCGAGTTTCCATGTTTTAGTTGACCTAGTCCGGAAGTATTCTTATGAACTACTATTATTATAGACGAATACTAAAATTATTTTATAAAAAGTATTTGATCTCACTAGCTCTTATTTCAAATGAATTTCCATTTGCTCCTCAACTTAATTTAGGTTTGGTTTTTAAATTTTATTTTAATATTCATTCAATATCAATATTCAATTCAATATTCATAAATTTTGCAGTATGAAAATATACATACTTTTTAAATTAAAATGAAAACTTGTCAAATATATATATATATGTATATTATTGTATATATACATACATATATATATATATATATATATATATTATATATATAGAAAATAATAATGAACTGCAGGTATAGTCTCCAAAAAAAGAAGCGCTGAATGTAGTGTAAAGTACGAAATGAATGAATATTAAGTCCGATCAACAAAAAGCTTGTGAACTATCTATCAGAATCAGATTCCACCTAATTCGATGATAAATTACTCATGAAAACCAGGTTTCAAAGTTACGACGATGCTGCAGTCGTGAGGAAGAAGTATTTTCAGTCTCACTAATTATCACGGCTAAGCAATAAAGTAAAGAAATTGATATATTGCGTAAAATTTTTATTATAAAATTTGTTATATTGACATAATTAACAGTAATTATTCCTAGTCTCCTTTCAATTAAATTAATTCTGTAATAATCACACTGTTAATAATCACAGTGTAAGTGTTGAAAATAAAGTTCTATTTGAACCACAATAAACATTAAAATTTTAGTTTTAAAATGTACAGTTTACTTACAGATTATTTTAATTGATCAACAAAATCCTTTCTTTAAATTAAAGTAGGAGAATCTCAGTATTATTTATATGACGTAACAAACAAGAACACAATTATTACGCTCTCTTTATTTTATATTCACAGATCACAATTTCAGTTACACCAAGATCACAACTTCAATAAGCAACTGTCTGAAAATTTGCTGCCGTAAACATTATGCTTTCATTATTACAAGATATTTCCAATCAGAGTAAACATTTTTTTTGATGGAAAAAATCGGTTGTCCCAAATTATTAGAATTTAAAAATATTATATATTTATAATAAATTTAATTCATTTAAATAATACAAAATCAATCTTTACATATTTTATTCAAAAGCATGTGCGAAAAACATTTATAAATCCAATATATTTTTATTTTTAAAATATATTACGACTTAATATTCACTTTGGAAAGCACAAGCTATTAATAACACTCACATTGAATTGTTAAATTTCTAATTTGTATATTTTCTTGTATCTATTATTTTTTCCACAGTCACGTAGCAATACCTCATAACATAGTGAATCTTGTTTTATACCATAAAAATCACTTCGAAAAACTTGTGGAAAATAATGCGAAAATAAAGTACGAAATAATTTGCACGTCACTGCCCTGAGAATATAACTTCAGACTTCAATAAATAGAACGTTACTCGTATTTAAAACAAGGCACGAGAAATTTTGGTCGTTCGCGATCTCTTATCTAAATAAGCTTTTATCAGCTCGTAAGCGCTCAAAGAAAATTGTAAAACTGTACCTGGCACACGTCTTCATTGAAGATTACGTACTCTAGGCTACGATTATAAAAGTTATTTTGACGAAACAAGAAAAAGTGAACGCACCTCCCTTACACCCGCCGACAACACTGAGAAGGCGGTTATAAAAAACCTCTACGTGTTACGACCGTGCGCTTACGTGGTTTGAATATTAAAAACATCCCTTTATTGCCTATTACGTAGTATGATATATACATTTATATAAAATGTTACAATATATAATTAGCATTATAAGACTAAAATGTCATTACAAGACTGGATTTCCAAACGGAATATGCATTCACGTGTCTATATTTCCAACTTAACAAACCTCCAACTCAACTTAAAATATAAAGCTATGAACGTAGTCTACGAGTTGAGTTTTAATCATGCGTGTACTGTAAAATAAAGTAGCTTCAAAAAGTTAAAAAAAAAGAAAAGTCAGTCCACTTACTCATTGTTCATTTTTTGTTCTTCTCATCTTCTATTGACAGTTTTTATACCAGCTTTGCGTGGGATTTCAAAAACTCGTATCTTTCATAATTTTAGGTTGAGTAAGATCACAAAATTAATTGTTTATTTCGGAAATAAGGTGGGAAGGGGAACGTATATATTTTTTAATATTTTAGGGTAAATTTCTGAAAATACCTAAAATTAGAGTGAAAATATTTTTGAGACCCTTATAATGAAAGGGTTCAAACGATAACTCGTATTAGAGAGGGGTGAAAAAAATTTCGAGCCTTCCTTAAAATGTTTATTATTTTTATTTAATTATTATTTATTTAATATTTACTTAAATATATGTATTATGTTTTATTACTATGCCTACTTTAAAATTTCTGCCTGAAGCGATTTCTAAGAAAAACGGCTGTGAAGGACATATGCACAGACATGTGAGTGACTTTATAAGGGTCCCGTTTTTCCTTTTAAAGTACTAAACCCTAAACATTTCCAAAAAAATCTGCAATTGATATGTGCAAAAGATTCAATATAAAGCATCCGCAATGTAAATGTTTAAATTAAAATATTTACAAATTGTTTTTACTGTATAAATATGTCACATATTTTGCAGGAGTGAAATTATCATGACACATAATACGCACAATAACACCGCTTTTCTTTACATTCAAAAATATCTTCGGTAAATTCAAAAATATCTCACGTTCTGAAAAATAAAATACTTTAGAATCCCTATTAATGATTTTACCAATTGAATTTCCATATAATAATTTCAATATAAATAAATTGGGTTTTTAATTTGCCCCTTTGAAGTTTCTTTATAAATACACTTGATGGTTATTAAGTTGAAACAGTGAATATTGAAATATATGCGGCTCAATAAGCTTTGTCAGTTTATAGTATCAGATTTAAAGTTTCCACGTAAAAATGTTTCCAAGAAAGATGGCTGTTATAGGCAAGCAGACGGACAGACACGTGAGTGATTTCATAAGAGTTCCTTTTTTCTTCTTGAAGTACGGAACCCTAAAAAAAGATGAATTACACATCCTTTCTTTTCCTCATATCCATAAATATATACATTTTTCGGTAACGCTATCGGTAACAACATTAATTTCGATTATTTTCATCAACAGTCAGCAGTGAACTGATGCGTAACTCACATTATATACTTCATTTCCATTATCATAAATGTCTAGTTTATGAACAAAGATTCATAATAAACGTGCTTTAACGTTGATATGGTATTAAGGGCAAAGTCAGTATATTCGACAATGGCTTATAGCAATATCGCGCGACATTTGAGTAATTGCCCGTAAATTTTTAATTATATCTTGGCAATCAAACAAGCTTTCATACTCAAGATACTATAGCAAGTTTTACCTTACTTGGTAGAAAAAAACAAAGTAGATGAGTTCTGTAATTATACAGTATAATAGAAAATTTTAAAATTCCTTAATTTCCAGACATACATAAAATTTTACGGTTAAGTAAAGAAGCATAAGTGTAATTGTTTTGAAAATACTAAATCTATAAATACTTGAATTTATTGTTAATATTTTTTTATTATTCACTTAAATAAAATTAAAGCTATGCTCAAGTTGATATTATTACCTTGACTTGATGTTATTACCGAGACTGATTAGAGTAAAATATTTTAAAAAATGTATTGTTAGTGAAAATATTGGGATTTTTAGATCTAATTGTAGACAAAAAGTAAGGGAGAGTAAAATATTCTTATAGATTGAAGTGATCACAAAACAATTTTTCTAATAATTTTATTTTAACCGCTACAGGAATCTCGCATGACCGACCACGACGCAAATTAATTTAAATACTTAATTTGTTAAAGGACAAATTAGCTTTGATTAGTGATTACGTTTGCATGAAAAAGAGATCAAATTTTATCGCAATGTGAAAAAACAATATGTTTGTGAAAATGGTAGACTTTAGCTATAAAAGAAGTTGAATAGTTTGAGATATAGAGAAATTTTATATCGAAGAAATATCAATAAAAATCATATTGAAGAAATATCTTGAAAAAAGAAACCGCAACATATGTAGCTGCAGGCTAACACCGTTTCCGTAATATTATTACATACATGTGTTAACGCTTTCACTCATCTAAGGAGCTGATTTTTGTAATCAACAAAAAAATTCTGTCTCAGAATAAAACCTATTCATGGATATTCATTTCCGTGACAAAAGTTACATCAATGCAAAAATTTGCGGATATCAATGATATAATTGAGGTGTGAAAGTGGCGCAAATAAACGAAGAAGGAAATATTTGTTATTTCCAAAATTGGAGTCTCGCAAAAATTAGGACAATCATGGAAGGAAGTGTTATTAAATTTAATACAAATTTATAAATCCTTGCAATTTAATTTATTTGAAATCATTGATTTAACTGTCGAAAAAAGATGATTATTAAAACTTAAAGAAAATATATTAGGAAATGACATTAAAACAATTTATAACTAACAACAAATTTCCATTACAAAGAACGGAATGTATCGTTTCCCAGAGATTGAATTAGTTCTTTTATAAAAATTTATGACAATTGTATTGGTAGGTCAATCTCAGTAGTTACCAATACGCAGGAAACATTTCGAAAATATTAATGTAGCACCATTTATTCAAAATCCTGGATGATATATAATGAGCAACCAAGTGAAACATCATTAAAAAACCAGATTTTTTACATAATTTTTATTGATTATTTTGTTTAATTTTTCAAATTTAATTATTATTAACACCGTTTTTATTCTACAAAAACTTACCAAGTTGACTAACTGAAAAGCAAATCACAACTTGTGAATTTCTCTAATTATATCTAAACACATTCTATACACGATAGGTAATATAAGTTGGTAGGAGTCAAAAGAATGGGATAGACACAATTTCACAAAAAGTTGTATCTACTCAACGTCAAACGTATAAAACGAGATGATCCACAAATGTATCTTACGATACTCAATGAAAAATAAAGTAATGTTGATACTGGTATGTGTACGTATATGTATAATAATATATATCAAAAGTTTTAATCATGAAGCTGCTCCATTTAATACCAATTAATATAGTTCTCATCTTCAGCCTTAATGACATTTTCCCCTTTGAAATTATCATAACGATCATATTAATGTAGAGAAATGGTTACAAAACTTTATACAATATAAATTAATACTATACATGAAAAAGTTTCTTTACTTATTTGTTTGTATGATTTTACTTCTCAAAAACCCAAAACAGGTTGAAGTAGAATATGTATGAATGTACCATGAAAAAGAATATAAGCCACTTTTATCCCAGGATAGAATTGTTTTTGGTACTTTAAAAAACGATCACCGCTAGGGATAACAGCGTAAACATAAACGTAATATATCAAGACATGTCAGTCTATGGCTACTTGTTTCGGGAAATAGGATTCTTTAATTTTAATTTGTTTTTTTTTTCGATTCTGAACATATCAAACTTTTTAGCCTTTTTAATGCTAAGATTTTCAGTATATTCCAAATTAGTGGAGTTTACTCCTAAATGATCAATTTCTATATATAGCACTCGGCATGAAGTTATATTTAGAGTAAAATCAGAAGTTCATAGCATTAAAAAAGTGTAGCAGTTTTGTAAGTTTTGATGTCGGAGGTAATTTCCAAAACTGCTCATCTGATTTCAAAAATTCTTTCACCAATATTCAGAAAGGATCTTCAGGATGGACATAGGTTGTATATTATCCCATTAAAGAAATTTCGTATATTATAAAAAAGTAAAATTTGGAAGTTTGGATGTGGGAGGTAATATCCGAAACTATTCATCCAATTTAAAAAATTAATTATCCAATTTTTAAAAAGGATCTTCGGTATTGACATAGGTTGTAAATTATCCCGTTACAGAAAATTCCATGGTGACCAGTTTTGCAGCGTAATTCAACGACACAACAGTCGAGCAAATGCCTTTCTTATGAACGCTATGTTAACGGTATGAAATATATTCATAGATAATATTGATATTTATATTATATACAGTTTTTCCTATTTCATACATTCCAAAACAATCGTAATTAAGGAGTAAACTCCAGTGGCGCGTCAGAGCTGACACATACAATGATTTTTTTTTATTTATATTAGTATTTTTTCTTTTTCTATGCGAACAAAAATTAATAGCGAGTCAAAACTAGTAATATACAAATTCAGAGAAAAGCTCATAATTTCAATAAAGGTAAGAATCAAGCAGTTTTTCTTTAAAAATTACGTTAACTGTGGCGGTATACATAATTATCTCACTTTTTTGCTGAAGCATATTTCATTTTCTCCTATTTCGTTCATATCTTTTCTGTACATATCACAGAACACATTATCTATTAGAGCTTAACACTTTTTTCACATAAATATATCATTTCCGGAACAAATCTATGGAACGTAGGAAAGACTGAAAATTTGTGCCATGATAAGCTGTCAAAGTCATAAATAATTTAACAAAGTAAAAATACAAATGGTTTAGTCCTCTTTTCTAGGACTGAATATTATTTCTTAGTTCTATTAAACTTATACATACACATAATATAAAAAAAAATTAATTTCACATTACTTATATAATTTATGTATATATATGTGTGTGTGTGTGTGCGTGTGTGTGTGTGTGTGTGTGTCCCCGGGAATAAGTGTCTTTTTGCTTCATTGAACAATGATTGTCGTTGAAATAAAATATTTGTCATCTCTTTCGTACACACAGTATTTGCAGAAAATAATTTATTTTTATTATATCTAATAATTTTTTTACTTCGTATTTCGGTATAAAGAATAGTACAGTAAAACAACTTAAAAATTTCTAACAATTTATTTTATATTAATTTCTTTATTTAGTGGAGTCAATGGAATATAAAAATCAATTTGTCTTAAATTGTTGTTGTAAAAAACTATTACGTTACTAGTATACAATCATTACCTAACAAACGAGAATGGAACTAACCAGAATTAAGTAAATTATTTTTTATGACAAATAAATGAACGATAGTACGGTTTAAATACATACTTTAAAAATGTATTTCTTTATTTATAGAAAAATAATATAGCATACTCACTTCCTTGGTATTTTTATTAATAACAATGCATATTTCATGTCAAAATGATAAATCTCCACAAAAAAACCTGTCACGTACGAATAGAAGTCACCTTACGAGGGTTTCGAACACAATGCGGCACCTAAAATTATTTTTTTTTACAATTTTTTTTATACTTTCTCATTCATCTTTTTTTCACTCGCTTATGCCGGGAAGAACATTGTTATTAGCCTATTCAAATGTTTCGAAAGTTAAGAAAGTACCTCAACATCGCAGTTATTGTTTTTTAGGGTTATATTTTCCAAACGGTATTTGTGTCGAATATAATTTTAAAGCCATGGTTTACTTTTTATTTTAAAGTTTTCAAAATTATTCAATATAAATTTATGTGCATAATTATTGACACTAACACCCCATTATTTTTATTATTTTCACTTATGTAATTTTGGGTTCTATTACCGACAAGATAGCACCATCCCTTCCATCAGTTAGATGTGCTCGTCGTTTCATATTATCTTCTGTCATTCGATTCCCAATCATGGATTTCTTAAATAAACAAACTCATTTACATGCATTTTAATTACGTAATCGGATATTGTTTTATATTCACTCTTTTAATAAACCTTTACATTAAACTTTTAATACTCGCCATAGATTGCCTCTAAAACGTACTTAAGACATTTGCGTCAGCCAATCCTTTAAATAACGCACATTGTAGTATGCACTGTTAACCGATTTCATATCAAAATAGCGACAATAACATAAGTCATGAAAGCCTCATCCTTTGTTAGTATCCAGTCAATTGTCTGAGTTCCCGCCGATTGTAATAGACATTATAAACAATTGACCGGTCAATAAATATTTTGTCTCTGAATATTTTTATATTAATGCCATTAATTTAATTGCTTGGAAAAAGCATTTAGGCGAATTCTCTCTGGAACAGTGATTACAATAACGTAATGTTCAATCGACGCGGCAAACTCATTTGATTGGTTTTTAAATACTAAGGATCCTTAATATTGTCCACGTTTAATAGATCTTGTCTGAGAGTGCTTTTAATGGAATACTCCATGTATGTTTATTTATATCTACTTTTATAATTTAAAATTGTCCAATACACACGTGCAGGCACGCACGCTCGCACGCACGCATGCACGCATGCGTGCACGAACTCACGCACGAACACACACTTGCACTCACGCACACACACATATATATTGCCTTTTTAGGAAAAGTTTTATATTGACAGACGTGTAAAACACATTAATTTATAAAATAATGTTTTAATTTATGTATCCATGAAAGTCAGGTTTGAAAGTAATGGTAATGATGCAGTCGAGGGAAACAAATATTTTAGTTATTACTAGTTATCCCAATTGAGCAATAATGTAAAGACTTTGATATATTTCGTAAAAATATAAATATAAAGACTTTTATATGGCCAAAATCCAAATTAATAATCACAGTGTAAGTGTCCAAAATAAAGTTCAATCTGAAACACATGCTTATTGTGGTTCCAATTGTACTTTAATTTTAAAGAGACATGCATTATTTTTAAGTAATTAATGGATCTCTTCCTTTAAATTAAATTACGAGAATTTCAGTTTAATTTACACGATGCACCAAGAAGAAAAGAAATTACGCTTTCTTCATTGTATACTCACGGTTTGTAACTTCAGTTACACTAAGGTCAATAAGCAACTATCTAAAAATTTGTTGTCTTAAACATTATGCTTTCACTACTACATGGTATTTCCGATCAGGGTAAATATTATTTTTAATACGGTTCATTTAGTGCCCAAAATGATTGATACCTATAAAAATGATCTTATTACAATAGCTTTACTTCATTTAAATACACAATTATAACACTTTTATAAATCAAATACCTTTTTAATTTTAAAAGATTCTACGACTCAATATTTAATTTGGAAAGCACAAGCTATTAATAATACCCATATTCAATTTTTATGTTTCTAATTTGTGTATTTTCTTGTAACTATTATTTTTTAAATAGTCATGTTGCAATACCACATAACACAGTGAATCTTGTTTTAAACAAAAAAATCATTTAAAATAATTGTAGAAAGACATTAAAATTTTTTTTCTAGATTAAAGTTCTTGCAATATTCATTTAAGATTATAAAGTAGTTAAACTAATCAGCCACTTTCCCTGCTCTCGTAAAAATGTTCTACCACATACAATCAAACCAAGCTTGAATAAAATACTATCATCTCCCGCCGTTCACACACTCTCACAGAAAGACCTGGTGTGACTGACAACCCGTCGATACAACCTTTATTCTTTAGGCAATTACGAATGAATTCAAGCTGCTAATTGCGCAATAAATTAGGACGACTAAATATGGCAGGCCGCAACTCGGACACGGATCGCGATATAATTTAAGCGTTAGTTCATTAAAAAGCTGCTTTCTGAGGAGCGCCGTTTAATTGATTGTCGGCAGTATTCCGCATTACGCTACAGGCAGCGCCCGGTGAGTTATATTTGATTTCTTGTCAATGTTCCTTGTATTAAATGGCTTTATCGGTTTTCGAATACGTGCTTCGGCGTTGACGAGGGGCGAAAGATTCTAATGTAATTATATGATGTCGAATGTTCAGTAAGTACGTATTTTGTATCTATGACTAAAATCTTAGTGCTATTTATTACCTCGTCTAATTCGTATTCAGGGCCGATGGTGGCCTTAAAAGTTACTTTTGCCTTAAATATCACGGATTGCCCATAGTAGAACAAATTGTTTTTATTTGACAAATATCTATATAAAAAGCTTTAATATTACAGATTTTTGCCAATAAAACTATTATATAATAAAATATATCCAGTATTTGCATTTTGTTGTCTTACAAAATACCAAACATCAATCAACTTTCAGCAAAATAAAAATAAAAATATATATTCGTCACTCCATCGCAATTACTGATTACAACAGCAGATGCATTTAGCTCAAATTAGAAGAGTAATAAAATATTATTAAAAAAGATCGCAGCCACTACTTTGTCAACCAATCATTATTGAAAGAACAAGTGGACAAATATATGTCGCACATGCATTAATTTTGAGTGCAGTAGCTATATGTTTGTATATAATTACAAAATCTATAAACTGCTTCCGATATAATGAGATATAAATTGAATAAATAGATCAAATTATATGCGACAAATCGACTGCATTGGTGCCGACTATGACCCGTAGATTTTGGCGACCCGTAGATTCAATCTGTTTATCTTTAAAAGCACCTTCTTTGGGAAATCTAAAAAGAAATATTTTACAAAAAAAAAAATAAAAATGGCCATTAATGTGAATCAACACAATTAAATCCTTACTAATAAAAAATAAAACAGTGACTAGGTCTCATCTAAAGAATTCGTGACACAGCGCACACACAGTAAACATTTCTTATATTTTAAGATTATACAGTGATAATCGCTAAGAAATATACAAAATTTTTATATTGACGTACGTTAATCTAGTTACAAAAACGTCGATAGTCGCATTTAAGATAACATGATGCAGGTCTACCCTGCATCGTCGTTGAACACCGGCGGCATAAAAATAAATGTTAGGTCAATTTTCAAACATCGAAATGAAATTGAAATATCGTCATATTTGTGGTAAATACCTCCTTTAGTAAGGTTTTACGTACGGCTCTCATTTTTATACAATGCAATTGCACAGTAACGCATATTTTTATGTCTGCGCAATAATAAGGGAGCATTCTCTGGCGTCACAGCCAACAACAAACTAATGTAGTGCGTGATGCACTAACTTCAAAATAAGCAGAGCGCTGCTTACGTGTGGCGCGCCCGTCACGGCCACATGCCATTTCTATTTACTCTATGTTCTGTGGTTGTTATAGACAAACAGACGGACAGATATGTGAGTGATTTAATAGAGTTCCTTTTTTCTTCTTAAAGTACGGAACCCTAAAAAGAAAGTTGAATTATATCTACCTAGTTTTCCTTCATGTTCATAAATATACACAACAAAAATACAATATTTTTCACAATATGGTTAACAGCATCAACTTTGATTATTTATGTTAATCAACAGTAGCGAATCTTGCAGCAGTGACCTGATCTGTAACTCACATTATATATTTCATTTTCATGGCCATAAACGTCTAACGTGTGTGAACTTATATTCATGATAAAAGTACTTTAACATCAATACAATTGTAAAAGAAAAGTTAATATATTCAATATATGCAGGCAATGGCTTACACCGTTTGAGTAATTGTCTGTAAATTTTGAATGATATCTTGGCAGTCAAATAAGCTTTATAACTCAATACACTATGGCAAGTTTTACATTAATTGGTGTGAAAAAACCAAGTTGATGAGTTCCCTAATTAAACAATATTTTAGAAAATTATAAAATTGCTTTACGCACCGCTACTTCCTAGACATAAATAAAATTTCATGTTAAGTAAATAAATATAAGTATAATCGTTTTAAAAATATTAAATCTAAAATTCACCTGAATTTATTGTTATTAATTTCTTATTATTTAAGTAAAATTAAAACCGTGTTCCTATTGATAGTATTCCTTTATTTGAAAACATTTGTTTATAATAAACTAATTAGAAAAATTATACGTAAAAAGTATTAACAGTGAAAATGTTTATTTTTTCCAAAAAAAAAAATTTAGAAAGTGTTAAAAGTGAAAATGTTTCTTGCGATTTTTAGACGAACGGAGACTACGAAATGAGAACGGATTTAGTATTCTTATGGATTCAAATGTTTACAAAGTTTTCGGCCTAATTTATTAACAAATTACTTTTATTTATTTATTGATTTACTTATTGTATAAAATATTTTATCCGTAACTTAGAGTAAATATATTTCATAACCTCTATACTTAGTTTTCTCATTCAAATTTTATAATAATATAATTGTAACTGCTACAGGAATCTCTTACAATCGACCACGACGTAAGTTAATATACATGATTTATTTATTAAAGGATAAATTAACTCTGATTAGTTATGCTACTTCCACGGAAAAGAGATAAAATGGTATCACAATGCAAAAAAAATGTATTTGTGGAAATATTAGATCTTAGCCTTAGAGAAGTCTGAATAGTTTGAGATGGAGAGAATCGAAAAAATAGCAAGGAAAAAGTAGCCGCGAAGTATGTAGCTGCAGGCTAACACCGTTGCAGTAATATCATTACATAAGTACGTTAACCCTCTCACTCTGTCTAAGAGTCTGACTTTTTTAAAAACCAAAATATTGTATATCATAATAAAACGTGTTTTACATTCATCTCAATGACAGAGGTTACATCAAAGGAAAATCGGTGGAATAATTGAGGTGTGAAAGTGACGCAAGTAAAAAAAACTCAATTCACTTTATTAGTTATCTGTCGAAAAAAGATAGTTACAAATGATATAAATTATTCTGAGTAATCAATAAAATTTAAATGTTTTAAATTTAAAAGAAAGAAACAAATTATATGCCAAAAATAACGAACGAGCAATGGGATCGAAAAAGAGTATTATTGAAAAAGATTAAAAAAGAACATCACAAAAAAAAGATATTACATTTGATAATTCGTGCCCGAATTATTAAATGTAATGTATTTTAGTTATCATACTATAAACTATTCATACCAAGGAAGTCTTCCATTAATTTTACACCTGGTTTAAGTATAATTTATATGTATGTTTAAGTACATATTTAATGCTGTTATCTATATAATAAGAAAATGTTTTTGGCTTCAAAAATGTAGCGTTAGTCTCTCCAACAAGTAGGACACTCATGGAAGAAACTGTGATTAAGTTTAATACGAATTAATAAATCCTTGCTTTTGACTTATGAAATCATAGCTTTATCTGTCGAAAAAAAGTAATTAATGAAACTAAACAAAATATTGATAAATAATAATAAAACGACCTACAACTATCAACAACTTACATTGCAAACAACGGAGTAAATCGTTTCCCAAAGATTAAATAAGTTTTTCTGTAGAAATTTGTGAGAATTCTAATACTAAATCAACCTCAATATCACATAGTGAACAGACAGCAATCTTTTCAGTTAAATACCATAAATATAGGTAACATTTTTGCTAATTTTTTTTCAAAATACTTTTGTCCAACATTCTCTTACGTCATCCAATTTAGCAAGAGAAAATCCTAGTACGGCAGAATTGTACTAAAGCCATGTTTTGACATGATGCAGATATTACAATAAACAATTACATGTTTTGCATTATCATAGTACCTATTGCCTTCTGTGTCTTAGCCATTTTAAAATGGGAGCTGAGTGGCAATATTTTTAGAAAAAATTGATCTCACAATGGATCAGTCTTTATACAACCGGAGACATGATTTTCAGTGTCATATCGTATGATAATAAGTCAAAATTTCAAATGTATCTTACATCTACTTCCAAGTTGTACCTTATGACCTTGTAGATGTCAGCAAAGAAAATATAAGCACAGAATAAAATACGCAAAACGCATTATTTAATAGAAATTGGAACCCGCCAATATCAGACAAACATATGAGTAATGCGGTAGTCGGTTTACAGAGTAATGCGGTAGGCATTACTCTATATATCTACATAGAAGTAAACTGAATTAATTGATCTAATAATAAGGAAATAAGCCTCCGTTATACAAAAATTATTTATAAACATTATATTGTTGTCGACAATGCTAAGAACTTTAACTCTAATTTCGCAACGGTAGGCAATATGAAGTCTTCAATTTTGAATTAATTTGAAGGAATTTAATGGTAATATGTTGTGAATGTTTTCTAACATATCAAAATTTGTTTATATCACTTTAGAAAGTATGTTACGATCGATATATAATACTATCCAAAATTTATATTTCGCATATTAGCTCTATATTTCGTAATGTTTATATGTAAATATTGTTTAGCGAATACTTGTTATAAATGTAGTTAGTTTTTTAACACGAAAATATTTTAATAAATTAAATTCAAATTCCACTACATAAATGTACCCATGTACACGTGTAGTTTATATTAAAATAATTCGAATCAGGATTTTTTTTTCTTATTTCATTCGCTTTAGAAAAATTACGCCTAAATAACGACCTTTATTACCATGACCTAAATAGGTCGTGTAAAGAATTAAAATAAAGCAGAAATAATACTACATCACGTAGTTTCATTTCGTTGGAAAAAAATGAAATTATAAAGAATTTTTACAAAATTATCGCCAAATATATTTTCTTAAGCTAAATATTATGCTGAATATTATGTTATGTTATGCTAAATTTAGGTTGTCACCCACCCTACTTCTTGTACTTCCCGCGTATTTTTCACGCATAGAAAATGAAGTTATTGTGTCATACACGATATATGTTCATTCCCCGATAATATCAAACACGTATTTAAACCGCAATTCTTCACGTCGAATTTGAGTTTTGTCATACAATGGAAGAATTCCATCAAAAATTTAAATAGCAATATAATAGTAGAAGTATATTTACTACTACGAAGAGGTTTAAGTTGACCCTCACATCATAATACCTGTACGGTATCGTAATAGAGCTTACGTGTAATTTAGGCGCTTCTTAAGTTTATCACCGCAATGATAATAAAAAAATGCTCCTTTTAAAAATTTGCTCTACGTACATCACACCGTATTTATATGTACATTTCAATTTTCTAATGTTTTTCGATGCATAAACTCAATTACGGGTTAAATAGGTATATTAATAAAAATATGATTACATAAAGACTAACTAAATAATAAGGAAATTGCCCTATTTTCTCCGTTTTTATAATTATTACGTTGGCTACTGGTAAACTGACCATAAAGTTTCACGGAATTATTTGATTATCATATGTAATAAATAAAATCAATCTTCAATTATATAATCACCGTCTCTATTTATTAGGTACTAGATACCAGCGTTTATACATAGATACAATTTTTTTCTTGTTGGATACTTCGGGTTTTTTAATGAAAATTTGGTAAATTTAATCTTAAAAAGTATTAAGGGAAATTTAATCTTAATCTAAGTTTAGAGAGTACTTTAGATATGGTTCAACTACATGAAATTATTACTTTATACCTTCATTATTACTATTGAATTCAAACAAGTTGAAGGGGTATTAGCTGGTATGGGAACCAAACAAAAAATTTCCACCTCTTTCCCGAAAGCTTAAAGTAATTTTTCTCTTAAAGTATGAGAATAGGAATGTAGCTCCGTCAGGCAACGCGAACTTAATCTGAATTTTTATTCAATATGCGAAACACTATGTACCCCACCAGATATATTTAAGGAGTTCCTATAACATTTCAGAAATTTCAGTAGAAGTAAACGGCGGGTTTATTAGTTACCAGCTTAATATATTTGAGGGAATACGGTAAGGTGTTCACGAAATTTTAGTACTATAAATTATTAATTTTTATTTAGTGGGCAACCCAAATCTTTAATTATTAATATTCATATCGGATAATGTTGTTGATTTTAATTATTAATATAATATTCTCTCGGAATTCGTTTAGAGTAAAATTTTGTTTACTTTTTACTTCGTTTAACGTGCAATAAAAAGCAAATAAAATTATTAATCGAATTTATATGAATACTTACAAAAGCATGTTAAATATTAAATAAAGAAATAATAAAAATTTATATCATTATATTTTACAAGCATATAAATACATTTTTTGGAAACCGACAGTTGGATTAACAAAAGTGAGCAGAAATTGATGAGAGTATAATAAAGCCATTGAAATGTGTTTGAGAAATTCAATATTCATGAGTTTATGCTTTTCTATAGAATATATTAAATTGAATTTCTTTATAAAGATTACTATTACAGTTTTTACCGCAAAGAACGCTTTGAGCAAAAGACATGTTTTAATCGGACTCTTTGGTAAAGGATAATACTCTAATAATGCTTACTTTTTGATTGAAGTCAAATTATACCTTTCAATTGTTATGCATTAATTACCAATGTAAAATTACTTTATCTTCATTCATAGTAGAAAACCAATGAATTTGAACTTTTACTAATAAAACGGGTACTGATTTAAACCCACACAGGGCTCGATACAATTTTACAGTTAAGGATTATTCTTGAAATGTAAAGAAAAAGAAGATCATATTTTTACGTGATCAGCAACATATCAAATAAAATAGAGATGATAATACTAATAAAAATAATTTTCACAAACTTTTGCTGTTGATTAAAGAAAGTAAGCGTACATCTAAGAATTTATCTAAAAATGAGTAAGACAAAAAATAAGTTAGACTAAAGATTCACAACAAAATATTATCAGTGTTCAAATAAAAGATAACATCTATGTAGATACTGATATCTGTACTAATAATATATAAAGCGGAAAATTTTGTTTATTTTTGTTCGCGCTAATCTTTAAAAGCACATTCATTTCAAAAATTGTTTTTGTGTTAAAAGCCCTTACTTTGGCTAAGATTATAAGCTGTATACAACTGTGCCAAATTTACATATGAAAAAGCGAATTTTTTTTTGCTTTGTTCGTTTTTCCGCAATAATTACTGATCTTTCATAATCATAAAAAAATTCTTATATTAGAAATTCAGTGCTTCAAGAATGGTGCTATGTATTATCATATTATAATTTAAAGAAATATTTCTGTTTCAAAAAAAAGATAACTAAAGTTTTGGAACACTTTTTAAATTTTGCAGGATAGAGGGAGACCGTCTTATTTATCAACTAATCATACCGAGTATCCCCGTCGGTTATCCCTGAATCCGACGACCTATGTTATTTGGCGAATAGAGAGAAGGCGTTTGCTGACAGCGAGAGTGATGGATGGTAGAGAGGGAGCTGTATAATTGAGATAATTCTACGCAGATGAACCGTGGAATGTACCCAGTATTTTAAATTATATTCATTTTTTCGCACTGTAGTAAAAAAGCGGATTTGTGTTTCCACATGCGGTGCAGCCATTACGTTACTCGTTAATAAATTAAATAAATTTTAATTCAAGTCACAATTAAACGGGGAAGGAACATATTTGGGAGACCAATTCATCTCCGAAATATATTTCTACCCTCCTTGATATTCAAACTTGCAATCCATAATGATTAACTGTTAGGTCTATAAATTAGATTGTCTCATGAAACAAACAAAGGCATAACAAAACGGTCAAAGACGGTGGGTGATTTACGGCGGATGCTGCGGAGTTTAATGCGAAAACGTTTATGTAGACATTAGGATACGTTTACCATGTTTGATGGATCAGGACCATCAATTCGCGCCGCGTTACAGCTTCCAGCGGGAGTAATTTAAGAAACTGGCCCCGCGACTGAATAAAACATCCCTCTTCACTCTTATTGATGGTGTTTACTTTTAAACCTGCTCACGAGAGTTTAGGACTTTCCTTATAATTCACTAGGTTTCGCTTTTAAGTCAGTGTACCTACTAATAAAATAACTGAAATATTAAGTATTTTCATTCACATAATATTAATTTGTGAAAAAAATCATTAATTTTTCACCGCACGCTTTTACTCTCAGATATTATACTTAATAACACATCAAATATTATACTTAATAATACATTTGAAAATCTGAACCTTCACGCATGTCTTGTTAGTGAGACCTGGCTCAAAGCTTAACTCCCATCAAATTTGTACTCACTACCAGGTTACGTTTTAATACGTAACGATCATATTTCTAGACGTAGTGGTGGTGTTGCTATATATCTTCGGGCTGACCTACCCTTCAAAATTATCGCAAAATCTTCCACTAGCTGCACGCCCATAATAGAATACTTATTTGTCGAAGTGACTTTTTTTCAAGCCAAGTTACTACTTGGTGTCGTCTATTCTCCTCCTGATGTTTCGTATTTCGGTGATTTTGAAAGTATAGTTGATCACTTCCTACCTTTATACCCACATTCATTGATTTTGGGTGATTTTAATACCTGCCTATACAAGCATAACATTAGAAGCGGAAAGCTTTGTGACATTGTCAAGACTGGTAACCTCACCATTCTCCCATCCTTTGCTACATTTCATGCCGATAATTGTCACTCCCTTCTCGATCTCATCCCAGTAACCTGCCTTAAAAATGTATCCTTCTGCGGTCACCACCCACCGGTCCAACATCCGGTCTATACCATCATGATCTCCTCCATATTTCCTATAAATTAAGTAGCCCTAAAGCCTCTTCAAAAAGCATATTCCTCCGTGACTTTAGTCATCTTTTCTTGAGGATGCCAGATCCATTAACTGGGATACAATTGCGATGAATCACACTGTTGATGAAAAACTCACTGTTTTCAATAGTTGTATCACTAAACTGCTCGATAAACATGCTCCCCTAAAACTCGTCAAAATTAAGCGGAGAGCTGCACCTTGGCTAAACGATTCTATTAGAAAAATTATGGCCAAACATGATCACGTTAAAACTAAGTATAAGAGTGATCCCAGCCCAAATCACTGGGAGAATTTTAGAGTGCTTACAAATAAATGTTCTCAAATGTGTCGAAATGCCAAAAAACACTATATTTCTGCATCAATACGTGATTGTACTCCTAATAATATTTGGAAGTTTTTGGGTACTCTAGGCATTGGAACATCTTCTACCACTTCGGAGAGCTGGCGATTGGATATCGACCAGTTAAATTCACATTTTTCTACGCCACTCACGGTACTTGAACCAGCTGTTAAGTCTGTAACTATGAACGGTATCTCGTCTTCATCCATTTCTAATGAACATCAATTTACGCTAAGAGATACCTGTGAGTCCGAAGTTAAAGCTAATCTTCTTGCGAAATCCATGGAATTTGATGGCTTAAATATTAGTGCTCTTAAACCAATAATAGATATCGTAGCTCCGGTCATCGCTGACATTTATAATACCTCTTTGAAAACTGCTATCTTCCCTTTGGAATGAAAAAAAGCCTATATTGTGCCCGTACCTAAAATTTTATTACCTACGCAACCCAAGGATTTTCGGCCCATATCTATTCTACCGCTTCTATCTAAAGTCTTTGAACGTATTGTTCATGATCAACTTGTTACTTTCTTCAATGCCCATAAGTCTCTAAATCCACTTCAATCTGGCTTTAAAGCTGGACACAGTATCTCAACTGCCCTTGTTAAGGTTACTGATGATATACGCTTGACTATGGATAATACACAAGTCACTGTTCTTGTGCTTCTTGATTTCAGCAGTGCGTTCAATTCTGTTGATTTCGATATATTTCTTGCCCGCTTGAAATATCTTAATATATCCCAATATTCACTTGAGTGGTTTAGTTCATATCTTCATGAACGCAGGCAATGTATTAAGTTGTCAGATACGTATTTTGAGTGGACTGATCTTACAGCTGGTGTACCTCAAGGTGGAGTTCTATCTCCTCTCCTCTTCTCAGTGTTTATTGATGATGTTGTTAAAAACATTTCTAGCAATTATCATTTCTATGCTGATGACCTACAAATCTATGTGCACTCGAACCTCCATTCCTTATCAAAACCATCGACATCCTTAATCGAGATCTCGCTTCAATTGGTCAGTGGGCTCATGAAATGGGTCTTTTGGTTAACCCAAGTAAGTCACAAGCTATCATCATCGGTAGTCAAAGAGTGACTTCTAAAGTAAAACTACTTAGTTTACCGAAGTTAGTGCTAAATAGTACAATAATACCATACACGTCAACTGTTAAAAACCTGGGCCTACTGATCGATCAAAATCTTAATTGGCGGCCTCAAGTAAATGATGTTAGTCGTGTTTTCAACACTTTTTGAAACGTCTTCAAAATTTTCTACCGACTATAACGAAAATCTACCTTTGTCAAACACTTTTATTACCATTAATCGATTATGGTGACGTGTGCTATCCTGATCTTAATGAAGAATATTTGTGCAAGTTGGAACATCTTCAAAATTTATGCATTCGGTATATCTTCGGCCTCAGAAAATATGACTACATTTCTGAATACAGGTCACTTCTCAAATGCCTAAAGATCCCGTGATCGACGCCAACTTCACATACTTACATTTCTTTTTAACATATTAAAAAATCCACATAGCCCAAATTATCTTAGTGGCAAATTTAAAGATTTGTCTGCTCACGGCCTTGGGTTGCGATCTAAAAGTTCACACACCCTACTTATTCCTAAACATACCTCTACCACTTACGAAAAATCCTTCACTGTCCAAGCAGCAAAAATTTGGAATCACCTGGACCCTGACATCAGGAAAATCACGTCTATAAATATTTTCAAAGATCGAATGAAAAAGTCCTGCATCTCCTGAAAGCTTTTTCTTTGCGTCCTCGCCCTTTCCTGTCTTTCCCATCCCAAATCATGTCAATATTTTGTTTTCTTTTTTAATTTACTTTTGTATTTTTTTGTCTAATGTGCTTTTCATTGTAAAATCTCTTACAGTCTACCAACTAAATTTTAATACAAATTGTTATGGTTGACTGGAAGAGATTGCTCATGTAGCAATAAGTCCGCCATATGTACTGTACATAAAAGTTAATAATAAATAAATAACAAAAATAAATATTATATTTAGAACTACTTTTACAAGAATTAACACTATTATAAAAACTTTTACAGAATTATAATTAGCTGAACAGCATAATTGATTAGGTTGAGGTGTCTCTTCTTGATCCTGTGTCCGTGGGTGACTGAGCGTGCATCTTCTCCATCTCTGCCCATGGATCAGTATTGTGAGACAACTTTCCAGTCAGCTTGAAACACGATTTAACTTCCCATTCTGATTCCTTGAATCAGTCCGAATGGTCCAATTATATTTTGATATCGTCAGAACTACTAGCAACTGCCAAGTTTCATGATCATACAATAATTAAAAGCCCAAACAAACTTAGAATACGTTGTTACGTTATCGTCGTTAATGTCAACTTCCAGTTTTATTTCATTAAATCAGTCCGATGATCTCTTGACAGTAACCCCATACAAATTATATTTTTTTAAGAAAAAGAACAAAAAAATTAGTACCTAGCAGATTATATATAATGATGGCCTTTCTTATAAAACTAAATTAAAATATTCCTTCTATAACCTAATTGACTTCCTTGATATTGGCATTCTGAAATTTTAAATATGCCGCATGATCTAAATTAACAATGAATTGAGTACAAATAGGGTTTACTCGTTTGTTATAATCTTTGTTTGTGTTTAACCCCTTAGGTACGGTAATTTTTCGTAATTTTTCTTGCAATGTTTTTTCTGTGAAGTTATTATGTGGTAACCAATACTCAGGAAAACATTTGAAAATGATAATGTAGCACAATTTATTCGGAATTCCGGATTGAAGATCATAGGACATTAAGCGTAAAAAATATTAAAAACTAAAATTGTTTACACTATTTTTATTGATTATTTTGTTTATTTTTAAAATGTATTTATTACAAACACCTTCTTATTCTACAAAATTATACAAAGATGACTAACTGAAAAGTGAATCACAAAATCGTACGCTGTGAATTTCTACTGCGCACTTAACTAAAACATCTAAATACATTCTAGACTTGACAGGGGATATAAGTTGGTAGGAATTAATAGAATGGCGATAGATATAATTTTACATAAGATTGTTAATTCTCGACGATAGATGTATAAAACGAGAAGATTCACAAACGTATTTTATGATACTCGATAAAAAATAATGTGGATACTAGGGTATGTAATTCATGAAATATCATGAGTAAATATTTTGAAAAATACATGAATAATAATATTTTTCAAAATATTTACTCATGATGCTGCTCCATTTAATACCATTTAATATTGTTTTCAACTTAAACCCTAATGACATTTTTCTGTTAAAATTATCTTAACGATCATATTAATGCAGAGAAAAGTTTAAAAAACTTTAACAACCAAACATTTTGTAAAGTGACATTAAATTGCTATTTTAATAAATATTGTAAATGGGGAAGGGAGTTTGCATATTGATGTTTGTTTCTCTTCTCAACAAGCCAAACGATATCGCTGAAGACATATAGTCCGTATTGCGAAAAAGAATATGAGCCACTTTTATCCCGGGAAATAATTGTTTTTTGTAATTCAAAAAACGGTCACTCGTTAGGGATAAGAGCGTAAACATAAATGGGTAACACATGAAAACAACATGTCAATCTGACTACTTGTTACTGGACATAGGGTTCTTTAATTTTACACTATTTTTTTGATTATGAGCATATCAAACTTCTTAACCCTTTTTAATGCTAAGATACAGTATATTCGAAAGTATATTATTTTTAATTATTTTCTGTGTGAACAAAAATTAAGCGCGAGTCAAAAGTGGTCCTTTATAAATTCATAGAAAAAATCATAAGTTCGATAAAGAAAAGAGTAAAGTTGCTTTTCTTTAAGCATTAAACTAATGTGTGGCGCTATACAAAATTAGCGAACTTTTTTCCTAAAGCATATTTCATTTTCTTCCATCCCGTTCAAATCTGTTCTGCATATATCACAGAAAACACTGTCTTTTAGAGTTTAACACTTTTTTCACATAACATTTTCGGAATAAATCTGTGCAAGATAAGAAGCACTTTGAAAATGTATGCCATTATCAGCTATCAAACTCTTAAATAATTTAAGAGATTAAAAATGCAAATAATTTAGACTCCTTTTTAAGACATAGTAATATTTCCTACGTATGTAAAACTTATACTAGCTTACCTGCAACAATTTCCAGCTTACCTGAAAGAAAAAGAGAAGAAAATTAAATGAAACATATTAGTGGAGTCGAAATAAACAAGTAAGAAATAATTTATTCCAAGAATGCCATTAGAGAAACATGCAGATAAAATCGTATAAAATAACAATGAATTTCACTATACTTATTTATTTTAAATATGAATAATGTAACTAAACAATTTATAACTTAATTCATTTAGAAACGTGTAGCGACAATCAAAGCAATAAATATATACAGATAAGATTCCAATTAAATGTCAATATTTTAAATATGATTTAAAATTAACTATATTTGAATAGTGTCTTTATTTGTAATTGAATACGTAAACTATATTTGAAACCAAATATAAATATTATTATATTTCAAAATCAGGACTGAGTATATATACCATTTACACTCTAAATTAATGTCATTCGGGTCCATATTTTCGAGAAAAGCAATGACGCGCAGTGCCTTCCAAACAATTATACGAAGCTTGTCCTAAACATCGGATTTATATAAACATCATATATTTATGAATATTTAAACAAATTTAATTTATTGTATTCAAGCGAATTCCAAAATTTAGTATATAATTTGTAGGCCGAACGCATAAACCGAATGCTACTAGGCGTTTAGGTGAAACGTACAAACTTCATTCTTATCTCGTGAATTATGAAGTTCCAGGTTGCATCTTGTGGCAGAAATTCTCTTTAAGAAACTAAAATTTGTTTCTTCATATCAAGCTAGCTACATCTGCACAATTCCGTGTATTGTTTCATCTATTAACTCATCACACTAACACACACATACGAACACGCACACACGAACGCGTACTCGCAGAGGCGCGTACGCGCACTCGCGCCCACGCGCGCATGCACGCACACATGCATGCACGTATTCATGCAGGCTTGCTCGCGCACACGCATGCACGCACGCATGCATACATGCACGCATATTTTAATGAAATACTTTTTTGTAACAGTTTCTAGTTTCTTGTTAACTGGGAGTTGTATTTGAGTAAAAGAATATTTATAAAGAACAACGTACGTTGTTAAAGATACCGCTAGATTTATTATAAATAATCAATTTGAATAGTTTTTTGTAACGATGAAAGTGTCATCAAACATCAAATTTATTCTATTTTATGTATTCATTCTCGCTTATTTCAATTTTTTAGGAATTGCAGTTACTTTAAAAAATCTTACATACTATTTACAAAAACGCAGTTTAAGGAATATTTTTCAAAATATTGTTTTGTTACAAAATGATCGCCAGCCCAAATTAGTTTTGTTGAATATAATTTTGTTGAATTAAAGTATTTTCTTTTATTCCATAATTAGTAAATTGTGAAATTTTCATCGATGTCAAATTGACTTTCTTCCGATCTGGGTGTAGTAATACTCAATGATTCTCAAACTTATCTCTAAAATTAAAAAGAACATAAACCTGTCAGAATTTATCGAAACCAAAATAAATGAAGAAATAACAACCTGTAGAGAAAATGTAATAAATGCGACTCACAAAAATCAGACACAGAATCAAAACTATCAACGCTTCCTGCTATTATCAGAAGTTGAAATTGAAATATCGTTGAGTCACTGACGGTTTGAACCTATAAAATCTAGAAAACAGCTCCGATTTTATTAACTTTTTGGCAAAATATTTATTTCAACCCAATATTTGAAATCAGAAACAAGGAAATTGGCAGTCAACATTTTTTTTATTATTTAAATAATATTTAACTAATTTTTGGGGAAAATAATTTTTTTCATTACATTTTATTTTTTCTTCGGATTTATAAGGAATTTCGTAGCAGTGAAAAATTAAAAAAATTTAAAAACTGCATTTTATATTTATTTAGCAAACGGAGACAATGAAATGTAAAATACAATTTATCCAAAATTTTGTGATTGCTCCCTTTTATTATTGCCTTTATAAATATTAAAATAATATACATAAATGATTGGAATTTTTTACGAAATTTAATTTTATAAATATTATTTTATCAATAATTATTATTAAAATATAAAAAAATACAGGTGTCCAGAGTGGCAGATTTCAATGTTTGAAAAATTGTAAAAAAAAACTAATACAAAGTAGGTTTATTTTAACATTATAACAACAAATGCGGATTTAATTTTTTAAAATCCACGTCTTCCATATGGCGGCCATCGAGTCTGACACACTCTTCGAGTCTATCCTACAGACTTCGGCTCCTACTGACTTCGGCTCGACTGGGGTATCCTACTGACTTCGGCTCGAATGTTTTCTTTAAGTTGTGTCACAGTGCTCGGATTACTTTTGTAAACAACGGATTTTAAGTATCCCCATAAGAAAAAGTCACATGGGCTTAAATCGGGTGACCTAGGTGGCCACGGTACGGTACCGTTTCGGGATATGTGTTTTTCTGGAAATAACTACCGCACTGCATTCATGGACACATTAGCAGTGTGAGCTGTGGCCCCGTCCTGCTGGAACCATGTGTTTTGGTTGAAGTACATTCTGTAGTTCTACTCTGAAAAAGTCATTTAAAACCTGGGCATATCTCTCCGAATTCATAGTTACAGTTTGGCCACGTTGATTTTCAAAGAAATAAAGCCCTATGATTGCAGATGCAGACATGGCACACCAGACTGTTACTTTAGGCTTATGTAAAGGCCCTTGATGCATTTGACTTGGGCTGTGGACATCCCAGTAACAAAAGTTCTGCTTATTCACATATCCTCCAATGTGAAAGTGAGCTTCGTCACTTAAGAATATGTTGCCCATCCGGGTAGCAGTACGAAATCTCAACAACATCACCTCCGCGTAAGTTTTTCTTAATTCAAAGTCAGAATCGTGTAAATCTTGAACAATTTAAATTTTATATGGATGGAACTTGAGATTTTTTTGCATTATTACCTGTAAAGTTGATTTCGGAATTCCTAATATCGATGAACGTGTACGCAGTGATAAACGGGGATTTTCAACGACTGAAACCATAACACGCTCGACATTTTCATCCGTGGCTACCAATGGTGTAGGTCCTGGCCTGGGCCTATTTAATGTTGATCCTGTAGCTCTGAACCTTGCTACCCATGACTGAATGAGGTTGATCGATGGACCATTACGTAATCGACGAATACTGTAACGATTATTACAGACAGCGAAAATCCACTCGAAATGTACGCCTCGACGGCAAAAGCGCGGTGCTCTCCACTCCACTGTTCCATGGCTACTAAAACATCCGCACCGCTTGCGCTTCGAACGACGACCGCCCCGTGCCCCTCTTATGTGTTGCGTTCAGAAATTATGTTTGTTCAAACTTTGAAATCTGCCACTGGACAGCCTGTATATACGATAAACACAGTTTTTAAAATTTTGCAATATTTAAAACAAATGTTCATTCTCAATTTTCTGCAAAGTCGTCTGGATTTATGTCAATTATCTTAATATTAAGCAGTATTACAAAATACGTTCGAAATAACTTCCATACAGATATTGCAGACTTCCATACATTATTTCCGGGCAACCAAACTGGTTTACTGATTTATCGAATGCCTAGGAACAAATGACGGTGTAAACATTAACGTTTTTATGCATATTATATATATATATATATATATATATATACATATATATATATATATATATATATATATATAAATATATATATATATATATATATATAATATATATATATATATATATATATATATATATATATATATACATATATATATATATATATATATATATATATATATATATATATATATATATATATATATATATATATATATATATATATGGTTACATCAAACAACCGAAGAGATATAGGCAACCAAATTTCCAAGAATGGGTGACCAAGTCTTGTAATTGTAAAAATGTAAATGTAAAAACGTAAAATAATTAGCTGTACGCGCGGAATTTGACAGAAAGAGATAAATCACACAAGGTTTTACGAAGTTAATGTCACGAGCACAGCTAATGGAGCATACGGACGAAGGGACGAACGATGTGGTAAATAATTTTGTTGCAATATGGATGTTTTTGAGTGCTAATGGTATAACAACGTTTTTTGAAATAGTATATTGTGGAGAAATAGCACGACTAATCTGTTGTTTGCCGTCTAACGAGTTTTTGCAATAATGTTATGATGAGATACAAATTCTTCGCAATGATGATGCGTGATAATTTGCCCTAAGCCATTTATACCGCTTTACTTCAACGTTATATAACAAGTTGAGAGGGAACATACATCGACAATATATTCAAATATTTCATGAGATAGGTGTATCATAGATTATTTAGCCTTTATTATTTATATTGGTCATACTCGTAAAGACCTTTATTACAATTATTATACAAGTTTTATTTTCACTCTTTTTACATTTTAACATAATTTTTAATATAAGTTGATCTATGCCCTTGCTACGAATTAATATGTGACCAGTCTTTTATTCACCAGTTTCTTTTCTTAGTCTGTTGACCGAAATGATATTTTTATTATAGTAAAATGATAGTTGAGTAGTCCATTTTGGGTATGCAGGCTTATATTTCTTAATGTATGTAAGGATTTCTTAACGTACTGGAAGCGTTAAATAGAGTTTGTAAGGTGCTGTATATGACATTACAAAGAAAGTGTGTATTTGGTTTGTCGTTATATCTCAATGTCTGATAAACAATTTGTAAAACGCTTTGTTGAAAAATCAAGTTATCTGTTACTTTTATTAAGATTTTTTTCACGTCAAAATCAATATTACCATTTCACGATGCAGAGAATATAAAAAACTATATAAATACTTTTAAGGCACTTCAACACATGAGTATAAAATTACTAAACTTATATTTTATGAAAAAAAAACACATAAGTACATTTTTATAAACACAATTTTTTTTTTAATTTTCAAATTATCTTTAATGGTATGGGTTTTATAGTACTTCAAATAGTAGTAAGTATATAGTTATTACTGTGTATTTAGTAATTTGTATTTTAATTTCTTAATATATTACCAAAGATGTGTATAAAAACAAATGTACTAAATTCTAAAATATTAAGGATATCGCGATGTATAAATACAGTTAGATCTGTAACTTCACGCAATGAATATATTTAAGATGCCATTTGATGTTTTGTGAATAGTACAGATGGATCGATCTGTGTCTCTATCTGAGTGTGAATGCGTTAGGAGGCATTCGCTTTTTTTTTACTAAAAACTGGGTCACTATATAATATAATGGATAATATATGGAATATAGAATTGGTAACGACATTAATCCCAAATAATCATTTAGCAGTAGATGAATCTACATGGATGTATTCTTAACTCTATTTTACTAAACTAAATGGCGACATTCGTAAAGGTGAAGATTGACTAATTATCTTACGAAAAACTAACCAGAATGGCTTACTGCTAAAAATGATGAAATATACATTATCACCATTAATCGCAGTCAAATGTCATTTTAATGAAGAAGGGGCTTATTTCTATAAACTGTTTTTATCAGTATTCTTTGAAATATCATAAATAATTAAAATTAACTTTTAATATACTTACAAACAATTTCAAAGAAAACTAGAATAGTTACATAAAACTAGAGAAGAAAAGCTACATTGGGAAAATTGTTCCATGCCTTGTCCGATAAAATCTAGAATAAACATTCCTCATTAAAAAGTAAGTGAGATTGTCACAGATGACTGCTGCACACAAAGTTGTGTGAGAGTAAATAAATTAACATATAACAAATAAATTCTATATGGTGATCGCGTTGGCCTCATACAGCGAGTCCTTCCTACTCCACATAGCGCACCTTATAAATGTCACGATATATTCATTACATCACCAGACAAAGGAAACTTGAACCAACGACATTTGTTTTCATTATCGCATGTACTATACTTCATACTACATTTACACATATTTCAATTGGGGATTTGTGTTCATTCAAGTCGTATATATTCAAGATAATTGAAATCCATTCATCTTCCGCGATCAGCGTATTAAAAGCTGCCATTAAATATACAGCGGCCGCTTGATAAACAGATAAAGCTGTCTAAGTTTTTAATTAATTACCACAGTTACAAGAACGTTAAATAAATTTATCCATAATTTTCCACCATCTTTTATGAAGGTATGGTTACTACAAAAGCCAAATTATACATTTATCCACTAGTAAATTTCCTACTTTCGTAAAGCTGAAAAGGTGAAAACGGAAGACGGCTAGGTTTTGAACATTGAAACAAATGGTTTGCTTACATCATATGTATGTCACATCTCACAGCAATAAAAAAATTGTATGGTTATTCTTAATTATAGTATGATATCTGTTAATGACGTTATATTAAATCGTCATTGATATCAGTATAAAAGTTATGTCATACTCGAATTTTCAGCTCAAACAAAAATCGAAAATGCTGTTACATGATTACCTGCTGTGTGGAGTCATTAAATCTATGAGCTGCTGCGTAATATGAATACATGAATCTCATATTATTTAAGGAAATTAAAACTCCACCCTTAATCTTTTGAATCGACCAAGGTTCTAAAACACGATTTAAGCATTGTCAAATCTTAAGAATACACGAGTCTATAAGCAGCATATGCATATATCATAAACAAATAAACTATAAAATATGTTTTAAAAAACCAATATCAAAGAGTAAGTACAAAAAGTAAAAAATAATTAGCTCAAAATATGTACCTTCTTATTGGCAATAAATAATTAAGTTACTTATTTCTGGAGTCTGTGCCAGCACTGTCGACCAACTTAAATAAATTAATAATTTAATTTAATTTATAATGTAAATTTAAAACCTGACCTTTGAAAACACTCACAATACGAAATATGTTTATAAAGGGCGTATTTATAGTAAAAAAATTTACATTTGTGTAAGTTGATCGACGGTGCTGGCACCGACTTCAAAAATAAGTAACTTAGTTACTTATTGTGAATAAATAGTTTCATATTTTGAGATAATTATTATTTACTTCTTAGTACCTGTCTTTCTTGAAGTCGGTTTTTTAAAAGATATTTAATTTTAGAATTTTTAGTGATTAATAATATTATCATCACATAATAATTAACTTTAAACTATTTTCTTACTTAGAATATTGTACAATTATTAAAAGTTATTGGTAAAATCTAGTATATAGATAATTTCCTCTTTGTCTAAAGTTGTTTATCAACAACACACAGAAAAAAAACAAAAGTTATAATCGCCAGCTGTTAGCTGTTAGCCGTTGAGAAGTATCTTTTACATATCCGAAATCCATTATCAGATTTTGCGAAATAATAAGTAAAGTAACGAGTAAATAGTACAAATATATTGAATCATCATTGATTTACTATCATCCGTTAAGGAATTGCATTATTCATTTTCACAACTCATCATCAGACCCTGGCTTAGTCGATGGTGCAGTTATTTTCGAAAGTAGTACCAGTAGCAAATATATTGAATTATGGTTGATTTACTATCATCCGATAAGGACTTCCATTGTTCATCTCCAGAACGTATCGCCAGATTCTGACATGGTCAACGATGTAGTTATTTTGCAAAGTAGCAATTATAAGTAGCAAATATCTTGAATCACGGTTAAGTTACTACCATCCGTCCAGGAATTTTATTGTTCAAGCTCAGAATTGATCATCAGACCCTGACCTAGTTGACGGTGTAGTTATAAATAACAACTACTGCTAAAAAATATCTTTAATTATCGTTGATTTACTAACATGGGTTGAGGAGTTCCATTTTTCCCCATAACTCATCATTAGACCCTGAACTGGTAAGTGGTGTAGTTATTTTGCAAAGTAACAACAACCCGTAACAAATATCTTGAATCATAATTGATTTACTGCCATTTGCTAAGGAGTTCCATCGTTCATTTCCGGACTTAATCATCAATTCATCGTTATACTTACATAAGACTACACCTAAAGTATCCCCTTTCAAATAAAAAAAGAATCATGAAAATCGGTCCACTTGGTAAATAATTATATCCGAATACACAAAAAAAATATCAATGAATTGAAAACTTCCTCTTTTTTGAAATCGGTTAAAAATGATGACACATTAAAGACTAATATAGATCTATTACCAATATTTCTTGTAAAGAATATCATTATTAATATTCTTTAGATTTGAAGAGAAAAATAAATTGAAATAAAAAATATAATAGTAAGAAATACATCGATTGAGCGTATTATTATTCAAAAATATATATTATGTTAGCGACAAAAGCAAGACTTATGAAATTAATACTACATCACTGAAATAAAAGTAATGAACTAGAGCTTATTTATGAATTATTAATTTGTTTACTACATTCTTTATAATTATTTTAAGTCTGTAATATTAAAAAAGGTAGCCCAAGCTGAAATAGAAATAAAGCCACCATGTAGCAAAGAACCTAAAAAATATCCATAAATATTATTCTTACTATTTATATAAAAATAAACACGATCCCTCAGAAATAAAAAAAACAAATAGCAAACATAATGCTATGTGCATTTAGAATTAATTATCTTTTATGTTTAAACAAAATTAATACGATTTCTTTATTGAAGTTTCGTATCTACTGGAAACAACATTCTGCCAAATGTATCTGTTCCTTGTCTATGGAATGTATCTACCTATCTGACCGTCCGCCTTCTAATTTTTAACTATATAAACGTAAGTTACAATATTTGTTACTAAGTCATAACCTAAATTTAACCGTTTTGAAAAAATTGTGGAGTTTTATTTTATGAAGCGGTCTTGAAAATGTGTTTTTCTTAAATTATTATATTATATATATATATATATATATATATATATATATATATATATATATATATATATATATATATATATATATATATATACACATATACATATATATCAACATTCTCTTTTTTCTAAAATAGGTGCTCTATAGCATTGAACGTTTTTTGTAGTTATGATAATGTATTATTACAATCTTAATAATGCTTAAAAGGAAATCATAATTTAGGTAATAAGAAAGGAAAAGTCATATGTGATATCAAATGCATCACCTATAAATTGATGACTGAAAATTATAATGAAACTATCCATTGTATTATTTTTAAATGCATTTAATCACCTACTATTAATTTCCAACAAGAATATTTCACAATAGGGTGTAAGTCGGTTTATATTTGATATTTTAATGTAGTTCGTTCACAAAATTTAACCAGCAAATTTACATTAAGATGCATTTATTCCTTAAAAAAAGTTAACTCATAAATTGACTAACTATATGCTAGTAAGTCAAAGCTAGTAATCTAAAATACGGAAACGATTTTATATATTAAATCATACGTAACAACATTATCCACGAAAGTTTAAAAATGAACGTGAATTGGCTACTTTAAATATCGTACGGGTATTTTAATTTTTGTGCAGGAAATCTTAAAAAGGCTTTTAAGATTTCGTACATCAAAAGAAGAAAACAACATAACATCACACAAGCATCTGTCAAACCTTTAAATTTTAAAATTCTATCAAAGAATCCTTTTTTTTAATTGTATATATCTTAGGAATATCATTTGGGAGGATTGTTATGCAAAATACAAAAATGTATTTCTCATAACTTTGAATTGCCCCCCCCCCCTTTTATCCAAAACCACTGAATCAAAAACAATCGATTACAGGAGAATTCTTTCCCTAAATATTTCTTTCAGAAATCTTTATTAGATCTTACAAGGTTTTAGACATGCACTATGTTTTTAAGCTTGTGAAGGACATAGTATATATTTACATTGTCAAAAATTTGCATTTATAAATAATGTAAGCGAAATTTTACGAAGTCTTTAAAGTTTCTAGTTACCAAAATTTGCACTGTACCCTCTTAATGTGAAGTCCACTTGTATTTGACTGGTATTTTTTAACAATAAAGATAAATTTAAGGGAAAAAGAGTCACAATATTGTCAAATGAATATATATAAATATATAGGACGAAACTTGTTCTGTGGACAACATTTAATAATATACTTAATTTAGAGAAGACTTCATTCACATGAACAAAATATTTATTTGGTGGAAAATATTTATCTAATATTTCCCAAGAAATTTTAAACTGTAAATTATAATATAAAGCTAATATAAAATCTACACAGGACGAAATAATGCAACATTTATCAAAAAATAATTGACAATTTATACAAATAAGGGTGTGAAATAAGAATTGATTTTGAAAAACAACTAGCACTTGGCTTTAGAATTTATAATTAAGATGTATTACAGATTTATATATCATTTGTACAATTTTCGGTGTAAATCATATAAAATTACATTAACTGTAAAGATATTGCAACACTTTTTACGTTAAGAGGACGTGACGAAATGAGAAAGTAAGAGTATTTAAAAAAAAGATATGTATATATATATATATATATATATATATATATACATGTACATGTACATGTACGTGTCCATGTACATATGCATATGCATATACACATACATATACATATACGTACACATACACATACACATACGAGTACACATACACATACACATACACATACACATACACATACACATACACATACACATACACATACACATACACATACACATACACATACACATACACATACACATACACATACACATACACATACACATACACATACACATACACATACACATACACATACATATACACATACACATACACATACACTTACACATACACATACACATACACATACTCATACACATACACATACACATACACATACTCATACACATATACATACACATACACATACACATACACATACACATACACATACACATACACATACACATACACATACACATACACATACACATACACATACACATACACATACACATACACATACACATACACATACACATACACATACACATACACATACACATACACATACACATACACATACACATACACATACACATACACATACACATACACATACACATACACATACACATACACATACACATACACATATACATACACACACACATATACATACACATACACATACACATACACATACACATACACATACACATACACATACACATACAAATACACATACACATACACATACACATGTACATGTACATGTACATGTAGATGTACATGTACATGTAGATGTATATGTACATGTACATACACATACACATACACATACACATACACATACACATACACATACACATATACATACACATACACATGTAAATATACATATATATATATATATATATATATATATATATATATATATATGTACATATACGTATACATATACATATACATATACATATACATATACATATACATATACATATACATATACATATACATATACATATACATATACATATACATATACATATACATATACATATACATATACATATACATATACGTATACATATACATATACATATACATATACATATACATATACATATACATATACATATACGTATACGTATACGTATATGTTTATGTATATGTATATGTATATGTATACGTATATGTATATGTATATATATATATATATATATATATATATATATATATATATATGTATATTTACATGTGTATGTGTATGTATATGTGTATGTGTATGTGTATGTGTATGTGTATGTGTATGTGTATGTACATGTACATGTACGTATACGTATACGTATACGTATACATATACATATACATATACATATACATATACATATACATATACATATACATATACATATACATATACATATACATATACATATACATATACATATACATATACATATACATATACATATACATATACATATACATATACATATACATATACATATACATATACATATACATATACATATACATATACATATACATATACATATACATATACATATACATATACATATACATATACATATACATATACATATACATATACATATACATATACATATATATATAAACATATACACACACATACACATACATATATATATATATATATATATATATATATATATATATATATATATAATGTATAAACTACGTATTTTTTACCATTTATTTCAATAAAAATTCAAGGTTTCCTTTTATTTCCTCTGTAATACTAATATAAACCTTATACATATTTGTCACTTTAAAAGTAAGTGAGAAAGTATGACACAAAAAGTAGAGCGTTAGAACTCTTCAACTTGACACAAACTTACTTTAATAGCGCGCCGAATGTAATTATTTAGGCAAAAACCTTAATTCGTGGTCACAAAAATTTAATCCTTTATAATAATTTTTTGAACAACAAGTACCAAAAGTACTTGTGTGGCTTTCGGCTATGTTGCAAGACGTTCATCAAACTTATAATAAGGACTCGCTAAATCCATGTATACTTCAAAGTGTACATAATTATTTCCAGTGCCATAGTGCGCCGTCTTTTGCTACTTTATGGTGAAATTAATGCAGCCCTCCTGTACTTATATTACCAATTTATAGTAACGGATGAAATGTATTCTTAAATCAGATACTGAGTATTCATGAAGACGAAACGAAAAGTTGCTCAACTTCGGTTGAGATATTATTTGCGTGCTGGGAGACTAAGCTACCTTATTAACGCAATACAATTTCCGGTCACGTGCGCTTCCGACAGCGAAAGATGCATACTTCCACGAAATACACACTTGAATTTGTTCAAATATAAAATGGGACGAGTGGCTCTGCGCTCTAACATAACGCTGTTCGCAAGAACGCGTGAAATGTAGATTGCAAAAGAACACATGTAGAATTTCTGTGGACAAGATAAAAATTTGCCTCTATAATACTATTTTATTGATAAAATTCTACACTTAACTTAATTCTTATAAGTACACTTTCTGACTTATTGACATATTTTTTATTTTATGTAATATATTTGTTGTATGACATAAATTTTACATAGCCTAAATTAAACAGGGTTGTAATAAAATAAATATTGGGGATTAGTTAATAATATATTTGAGATCTACATAACTAAAAGTGTTAATTTATTTAAAATGCGGCATTTTAAATATGCGAATATATTTTTGGTAGAACAATAAATATAAGCAAGTCTAAGATTATCTATTTTACATTAAAATTATACGACTATAAGAACATTAACACAATTTTCATTATTGTTTTGATAAATTATAAAGCTAACGAGTCTTCATAAATTTTTATAAAATGAAAAATGAAAAAAATATTAATAATGAAATAATATAATATTGAAAATATCTTCAATTCAGGCAACTTCGGATCCATTTACGCGGGCATTGTATTCGGGTTCTTATAGATTAATACCAAGTTTACAACGGTATGATCATATCTGGTGGAACTTTTAATCTATTGTTAATGCGCTTTATTATACCAAAGTGACTAGTGATTTGCCAAAATGCAGAGCAGAAAATTATTGTCATTTAACCTTATATTCGAGGAGAGGAGATTTCGAAAAATAAGGAAAATTGTTGTTGTTAACTATTATCATGTAATGTTCATGTTAAATAAAACTACATATTTAAACTTTGAAATGAATATATACTTTTGAAGTCTACGATTCGTCATCTTTAATTGGAGCAGTCGGTAAAATTACAAATATCTAAGAAAATAAAAATATTAGTTGCTTTAAATAATTTTGTTTCAAGTTTCAATATATTATTTACAAACTGCACTATAAATTAATCTAGGCCGTCTAAAGCATAACCACTTGCCACATTTTAAGCAAATTTAATCATATGAACGACAAATAAGTATAGTGATCCTTTAAGTGAAACCATTGCAGTCTATCAACTTTGTATCACAACTTGATGTGAAATGACCATTGTGACTTGTATATTTAAGTACATATTTCACAAACGGATGGACTCGGATGGAAGAACACGTGAAGGCATGTACGCACGCAGACGCAAACAGTGCTATATAGCTCGCAACAATTCCTAAATCGATTTGAATAAAAAATGTGTTAAGATATTGCTTAAGGGTTAGGTAAATAAATATCTAGGTTATCTTTTGTTGCGATCGAATATTTCCCAAGATAAATTCAATTCAATTATTTGCACTCATATAATAACAATCGAACACACGGCCTGATGAACAGAAAATATCGAAATTATCAGCTTGAAGTTTAAAGCAAAGTGTAAAATATTTTTTTAAATGTACATTTAAATGCACAGAAAAATACTTATTCAAAATAGAATATTTAAATCAAATACATAATTTAAATGTTTAGTTTTTTTATATAACATTATTACAAAAATAATTCGTAAGTAAAATATTTCGTAAGTAATAAAAACGATTCAAATTTCGAAGTTTATATTATCGGCTACACGAAGATATTAAGATCCAACATTTTTGCCAACAATCCCAGATAAAACTTAGTAAAACTCCTGTGAGGGTTTCTTACACACATAGGCGTATAGAAATATTTAAGTGTATATCATCAGAATATATTACTTACCTCAAAACATTACGAGATTTAAAATGATCGCTATAGTCTTCCGGTAAACTGTAGGTCACAGATTAAAAAATTAAGCTTTATTCTACTTATATTACTTCTGGTAACATTTTTTCCTTATTTTGACTTTTACAGTTTTTCAGATTGGAAGGGAAGGAGTTACAATTTTTTGTGGATATTTTCAGTAACGCCTGTAGAATTGCCTTATATAAGATTCTGAAAAATTAATTTGGCGTCCTTAAAACTTTTAAAGTGATTATTTGTTAAGTAATTGATATCGTGCACAATATATGAAATTAAAAAAGAAGTTCGATTATTTTATTTCCCTAAAAATGTTTCGATATTTTTGAGTAATATCTATGGATAAATCAGCTTTGCCCTTAACCTAAATTTCAAGTTTCAACGTTAAACGTTTAAGAAAAATACTGTTGTTGACAATTTTAACATTATCTCTAGAATCACCTTGCATATAATCACAAAACAAGGTGATAGTTTTGGAATCCTTACAAGTTGCTCTTTCAATTGATGTCCCACACGATTCAAGAAAATTTTAAAAATATTGTGAGTACTTTGTTTATCCCATCTAAAAATTCCATTTAAACATGTTTAAGAGTTAACTATTGGTATATAGGTATACGGCTTAACATACCATATCACTGTGCAAAATTTCAACTTTTTGGAAAGTGGTTTGTAAAAAAAATTACTGGAAGAGACAGAAGGATATGTGACAGATCTCGTAAGGGTTAAAAGTTTTTCCATACGGTTAAAATGTAAATATTACAAATGTTTAGAAAGATAAAATATTACAACTTAACTGACCTAAACATTAAAAAGGTGAAGCCTTAATTCTATTATTTAAAGCAAAAATATTATTAAAATTCTGCTATAAAATTAAGAATATAACCTTATAAGATATAAAAGTATAAAGAACAAACATTAGCTTACTATTGTACATTTTCAGGAAGACAAATTTTGCTCACAAAAATTAATTAGCCTTCGAAATGTTTGTCAAAAATTGGATTTTCTTAAAACTTGACCTAACTGAAGACATGCATAATTTTGAATATTACATATAAATAAGAAAAAATTAATCAGATCATACAAAAGTATGTTAATTATATAAATTTTGTACTGTAATTTCCAATGTAATAACATTAGGTAGAAAATTAGTAACAATTTCTAAAACCCAGATATTTTACATAAATCATTTTCTAAACGAATGTAATATTTAATTGGATATTACTCAAGTATCAGATATAACTACATATTTATATTAAAGAAGCGAAACGGACCATTTTCTGTAGAAAACTAAAACATATTTTACAACCTAATTTATCGGAAATGCAGAATATAATAATAAGATACTATATTGCGTTTGACCATGGACGTAATCGTATAGTCATATTTACAATTAGAGAAACCAAGAACTGCGTCCAGAGTTCAAACTTTTTTCAAAAATAAAAAATTCCAGAAAATGGACGCACGGATAAATTTCACCCTTTCAATGGTATCTCAAGTCCCTAACAAGGAAAAAAATTCATTTCTCCCGCAATAAACTCCCTTGTCAATACTTTTTTGATTTTCATGCACGGGCGAATTCCATATCGCCGTCTGAATGTAAACACGTCCTTCCCTCTCTTTGATCAGAATAATGAATCTTTGGCGAACATTTATTACATTTCCATGGGTTCCTCAAAATAAAGTACACCAAAAATGTAATATGATGATAATTTTCGTGAACGATTTAACATGGAAATTATTTTATATTAAAAGAAGCTACAAATAATTTTGTTCAGAAAAATATTGACGATTTTTCAACTGATGACATGGTAAGCACTTTATAAATGGGGGTAAGAGGCTACAAATAAAAACGGAAATTCGAATATAACAGAAATCCAAAAATTAGCGAAACATTTAAATTATAAGCCTAAAAATTTACTTTTCATACATACATATTAATAAAACTATACATCAAATTTAACAGTTTATAGAAATAACAGTAATATAGATTATTGATTCAATGCACGCAAATATTTTCCTGAAGTATGAAGTAAAAAATATGCTAGCCCAAAAATGTATTAGGAAATGTGGTATACTTTCAATGATAAGAGCGTCTCATGACACAGGCGCTTGAACAAACACCCGACAGAAACGAAATGAATTTTGTTGACATGTAGATAATAATATTGCCCGGTAATATTGGACCGGGTTTTATAAAAACACACTTTTAATTAATTAATAATAGAAGATTATGCTTTCATATGCACTTCATCTCTTGCTATATATTCTAACGCTACATTAATATGTATTATACATATAATTTAATAAGTTATATGCGGTCATACAAAGGAAACAAAATTCACCATTGAAAGGAAGGTTGGGTGAAAAAAGTACAAAAAGCATTGGAATAGGGGCCTACAACATTAGAGCAAAGATATGCTTGAGTTTAGTTGGATAAATTTTAAAAGTTTAACTTTGGTCAATAAAAGTTTATTACTCCCGCCATTCGACCCGGACTGCCTCAGGGTCCCTTCTAGAACGCGTAACATCCCCCCTCATACAAAAGAAGGTCCCTTAAAGGTCATAGTGTCCCATACTATAATTACAATTCTTCTACCCAAGAGGATTCAGTACTGTACTACTCAATGAACAATTTAGAACTTCCATTTTGTCTAGAATGCTGTTAGTAAACTATTAGAGGATTCTTGTTGACTTGTTTTTCAAAAAATAATTATTTTATTGGATTAGAATTATTTTATTTATTTTAATGAATTAACTAATAAATCAGAATCTGGTAAGTCGTCAGATCAGAGCGCTTGATAAACTGTACATTCGGGCAGACTAACTGGGGGAAAGAAGCCATCGTACCGCCGTGTGGTTTTGTTATCGAAAGTTATATCACCGGTCAAGCACTAGTGTAGAGATACTGGGAATAGAAACTTGGGAACTGCTCGAAACGCTAACTTGGTGAAGCCCAGTTGTGGTCGGACAGAGGTGCAACGTAAGATAAACGGAAAGCAAATCGTAAGGCAAACGTAAGGTAAAAGGATGAGACTAAACTTATACGAAAAAGTGAAGTTTATGTAAGGGAAGTTCTAATTCTGGGTCCAGAACGGAGGGGATTCTATAACGAAGGGGATTCTGTAACGATATCTGAAGGTTCATCTGATATTTTTACTATTTGGTTTTATTTTATGGATAATGATGTTAAACATTCGAAGACAATTGCCAGATTTACAAAATTTACAAATAAGATAAGAAAAATATAAAATTATAATAATAGCGATTACAATTATTGTATAAGTATAATAGTTCTCGTTAAGTACTATGTGATGTTTTTCTATGATATCGTTTAACCTTTTAACTATCTGATCGATTATTTTATCATGATCGAATAACAGAATCCATATCAATATTTCTTAAATTTAACACTTGAAGGTTATCTTTTATTTTATTGAATTTCTCGATGTAACATTTGTCATTTATTAGCTCGAAGTCTGAATTTATAGGTTGCAATTTAAAGAGCATGTTATGTTTCCGACTAAGCTTCATATTATTACAGTAGGCAATGCAATCAAGTGGTAATTTTAATATGCCTGTGTTTACTATTTTGAATTCAAATGTACTTGTCTTATAACAATCAAATATAACTTTGACTTTTGGCTGATGACAAATATCCATTTATTATTACGTAACATTTACCAAATTTCTAAATGACCTTTTAAATACCTAGTGCTACATTGATATGGTATTGAAGTTAGTGCTTTAAAAATAATTTCAGTTTCATAAATTGGAGCGGCAGATCTCGAGTATACATCAGATATTTCGCAAATATATAATTGATTGTATATAATATTACAATATTTCAAATCATTTAACTTACAATAATAAGGGTCATCTCTAGTTATGCCTAAGTATTTAACAGGCGGAACAATAGTTATATTATCTAAAACTAGTGGAAAAGGTAGCTCACTAGACCTGGATATAAACCTATAATTATCTACTATTTCTACAAAAAGTTGTTTTGGAGTTATAATTGAAGGATGTAATATATTTGACCGTTAAGTGTTAGTAAACTATTTTCTAATATATGTAACAATTCAGATATTTTAGATCTTACAAGTAGGTTGTCTGATAAGATGTTTAATTTTTTTAAGTATAAAGTTTGACTTTCAGCAGCGCTGTTCAAAGTTTATTCATAAATGTTTATTTATTTAATTACATCCTTAAAGGATGAAAGGGTTGGTGCAGTAATGAGTATATTATCTTTCATTCAATTTGCAAGTTGTTTCTGATCCTTTGCAATAATTTGAATAGCATTGTTATATCTTATAGCATCGTTTTGATCTATATTCGCGAATAAGTGTTTGAAGATGGTACTGACGCCACCAATCCGTACTGATTTTTCTGAATGTTTTGAAATCAAATGAGAGATTGAGTCGAAATCTCTTACTACATCGTAGTAGTGCGTTGATAAGGGTTGAAACATGTTATAACATTCGACATCACTGTAAGAATTAGATTGTTTACGTAAGTACTTGGATGTTGCCATAATGATGTTTATATTTTCTAAATGTGCTTATATAAATGAAATATCTACTGGGATTACTACATTTAAATATCCGTCAATTAATTTTAGAGATCCCAAGGGATAAAAATATTTACCAAGATTTTTGGAGTGGGTTGGATAAATTTACCCTATGCCGATGATATTTAATGAGGAAATTAATTTAAAACTATATGCTTACTTATATACTTATAACATTAACAGATACTTCTATGAGCTAGTTTAACTTTATCGCAGTGATGAGTAATGTGGCGTCTATTAATAAGTAAAGTCAGGGTGTTTCTACCATTGATTTTGATAATTTTGTATGGTCCTTTCCGAATTGGTGAAAGAGCCTTGCGTAATCGAAGATGATTTTTGACATAAACATAATCTCCAATTTTGTATTTAATAGGACGTGTGTATGAGTCATAATATATTTTAGATAATTCTTTAGATTTTTTGATATTTTCCAGAGCTTTTTCCGTAGAAATATTGAGACGATGTTGGAGCATTTTTATTTAGTCTGATAAATCTACAATAGTATCATAAATGGAATAAGGGACGAATGGTTTATGGCCAAATAGAAGCTCATAAGGAGAATATCTTGTAATGGAATATATGACGGTATTATATGATAGTATTGCTGTACATACAAATTTGGCCCAGTCGTCTTGATTTTCGGAAACGTAGGATTTAAGGTACTATTTAAGGGTTGAGTGACTTCGTTCTAGAGCACCTTGAGTTTGGAGATGGTAAGGAGAGGACCAAATTTGTTTAATTTTTAAGAATGGACAAGTTTTTTGAAGAAATCTGCAGTACAATTGGTACCTGGGTCAATAAGGATGGTTTTAGGAATCCCAAATAGGGAAATATAATTAAATGACTGCACTCGCTTGTTTCTTCGGCTGTCGTATTTCGGATGGGGTAGGCAATGGAATATGTTGTTAGGTCATCTTGTAGAGTTAGTATATATTTCAGTTTAGCGGAAGCGGATTCTGAAAGTGGACCAACTATATCTAAGGATATTCGCTCAAATGGGATAGTGGACGTGCTTATGATTTGCATAGGAGCTCGGTTAATTTTGCGTAGGGCTTTGTTAGTTTGGCATGATGAGCAAGTTTTTACATAATTTTCGATGTCACTACGTACGTCTTTCTCCAATAAAATTTTTCGCGAATTCTGTCATACATCCGATTTGTGCCGAGATGGCCTGGGATAGGGATGTCGTGGTTTTCTCTAAGGATTTTTGGAATTTCTTTTAAGGTAGGGTAATATATTTTATTGCGGTAGATGTGTTCATCTATATTGGTTTTGTGAAATAATTAGACTATCATATTGTATATCATTATTTAAAAGTGTTGATAAAATGGGTTTTTGAAATCTGTGATGCTTAGTTCTTTTATGTTATCTGAACATACTACAAGTTCGTTTCGAAGGATTTTTAGCGTTGTGAATATATCGGTATATGAACAACCATCAAACTGGTGAACCTTGAAAAATAGAAAATAATAAGTTTTGCTGTTAAAAGTAAGAGGTTTAAATGAATGGAGTGTTCTTTCAGACTGAATAAATATTTCGGATTGAGAGGAATTATCCAAAACTTCTTGTACATAGGGCATATTCTCGTCTAAATTAAGTGATGTGGGAATTATGATTACTTTTCAAAAGATTGTCACTGTGTTCAACCATTTTTATGTTGTGATCGAGGTTGCTAAAAGATTTCCAGAATTTTGAATAAGTAATATCTTCAAATACTTTGTCTGAAAGGAATGGGCTAACTGAATAATTTGCATATATATAAATTGGGGTGTAATGGTATTTATGATTTGCATTTTGTGCATTATCAATATTGATGTCGGAAGGGTCGTTGGAATCGGTGTTGTGATTGAAGGATGTTGGAGACAATTTAGAATCTTTTGTTTCAGTATTTATAGGGTTTATATGTTTTGATCGCTATCTTTGTAATTTACTACTTGGGTTAGTATGGTTAAACAACCACTTGATCGTTGACAATATTAAATTTTCTACCAAAAATATGAAGGTCTGAAAGTTTTACAACCAAAAACTAAAGCTAGGAGTTCCTTTTCAGTCACGCTCAACGACGTTTCACATTTATTATATGTTCTAGAGGCATATACGATAGGATAATCTTTGCCAATTTGACCTAGTGACAAGATAGCTTAAATTGCATAATTAGAAGCGTCGTAGGTAAGTGATTCATGCTCAGACTTGGTAAAATCAGGGTAAATAAGGGCAGGAGCGGTTATCTGTTTTAAATGCTCAAAGGCTAATTGCTGTTCATTACACCAATTGAAGGGTGTATATTTCTTTAAGAGTGACGAAGAGGTTCTGAAATCTTAGAGAAGTTTGAAATGAAACGACGATAGTAGGATACTAAGCCTAGGAAGGATTTAATGCCTTTTGGGTATTTTGGAATACGACAATTCTGGACTGATTTTATTTTATTAAGATCTGGTTTTACATCGTATTTAGTAATGGTGTGGCCTAAGTAGCCGACTTCTTTTCGCAGGAATGCAAGATTTGTATGGTCGAATTTTCAGATGAAATATTCGTAGTTTTAGAAATATTGGAGAGATTTCATCTAAATATGCGATGTCATCTAAATATACGAAACAAAGCTCGCCTTGGAGATCGATGAGAAAGGAATTCATAAGCCTATGGAATGTAGACGGAGTATTTTTGAGTCCAAAAGCTTTCTATTGAATTCAAAGTACCCTTGCGGTATACTGAAAGCAGTTTTGTATGAATCTTCAGGAGTCATCTTTATCTGATGGAAACCAAACGCTAGATCTAAAGCAGAGAAATATTTTCATTTTCCTAGTTGGTCGAGGATTTCGGTGATATTGGAAATGGAATAAGTTTCGCCGATGGTTATATCATTTAATTTCTTGTAATCAATTACTATACGCCATTTTCTTTGGCCAGAAGCGTTTACCTTATTTGGGACTATCCAAATTGGAGAAGACCAGGGGGTCTTCTAAATTGGATAGTCTCCATAGACATGGAAGGTTTGATGATTTATTGATCTAAATTTTTTTGAATTTGCGACTGAACTTCTTGCTTATCAATTTCGGGAAATCGAAAGAATTTTCCATTAATATTTCAGTAGTGGTAGTTCTACTTTCATTAGTTAAGAAATGGTAGTTCTACTTTCATGCATCTGTTGAGGTAAGTTGGCTGTTAGGTGGATGAAAGATATCTGAATATTTTGAGAATACGTCGTAAAGTGCATCGGACTCTTCGTGATTTAAATGTGAAACTCGTAAGAAGTTAAGGACGTCTTAAGTTCTGTCAATACAGGTTTGTTCGGGATAAGATATGGAATCGTAGAGAGGTAGGGAGTCTTGGTCGATATGATGTAGGGTGAGTTGGATATTTGAATTTATTTAACAGGTCTGTTGGATATGGTTAAGACTGTACAGGTAATTCTATTGTTATTTTTTACTTTTACTATACAATTTGCAATTACCAGACTTTCGGATACATGTTTATCAAGGATGATTCCTTCTTTTAATTCAGGATTTTTCACGGAGCATTCGATAATAATTTCAGATAGAGCATGGATATTGTAAATTGGATCAGAAAAATTAAGCTTCAGTATATTTTCGCTAGATGGAGAGTATTGTGATTTTAGTCGATTTTGCATTGAAAGTGATTTAATAAATTGTTGCCTATTATACCATCGTGGGTGGTTGATTTTTACAACATGGAAGGTGAATGGGATAGATTTCTTGGAAAATAAGAAGTTAATATCGAAGTTGCCGAGAGTTGATACTGTGTCTTTGCTATTGTCAATACCCTTTAATTTAATTGTCCTGTTTCTCAGTTTTATATTACAATAAGATTGAATTGAAGTTTTTTCATGAAACAGATAGAAGAGCCGGTATCTACAAGTAGACTTGGGGGTTTGTTAGAAATTGATGTGTTAACAATTATATGAGGCTAAGATATTTTGGTAGGATCACAGGATATTTCGTAAATAAACTCGTCTTGGTTTATCAAAACTCGGATTCTATTCGATGTTTAAAACACTAAATTGAGACTGATTATCCACTTGAGAGCTTGATTTGGAAGATAAGGCTCTTTTTTGCAGCTGGTTATCCGTCTGGCATTCCAATGTAGAGGACATAGAAGATGGGACTCTTGCTTGGGGCTGGTTAGCCGTGTGGTACTTGGATATATAACATATGGGACATGTGCTTGGAGCTTGTTAACCGTGTGGTCTTTGGATATAGAATATGGGACTCGTGCTTGGGGCTGGTTAGTCCTTGGATATAGAGGAGGTGACATTATGCCGAATTGTATGTTTTGAATTTTACTGGGGGTCTCACGAGACACCGCCGTGAGCCCGTTACATGTTTAAATGGTCGTGAGATGGACGTTGAGTATACTTGTCATAGATATTATATTCGGATTGTGTGTCATCAGTGTAATTGTTGCCCTCGTTTTTGTCCGTAAAATGAACGCGAGCCTGATGGGGTCTCAAAAAATTCGTATGAGGATTTGGTTGCAACAGTAGCGAGTCGTCTGCATATGTGATGGTCCTGCATCCCTGAAGGGGTTTTGGGAGGATCTCATAGAACATCACGTTCCACAATATTGATCCGAAAGGACCGGAAGGCCGAAAGGAGCGTAATGGGTCTATAGAACTTCGGATCGCTAGGTCATTTCTCTTTACTCTTTGGTATGATCTTAAGTCTCCCCACTTTCCAGACCTTTGAAGAAAGAACCTCACGTAAGCAACGAATAAAAAGCCAGCATCTCAGGCACCGCTGTACCTCAAACCCCTTTAACAAATCTATAATTGATCTTATCTATTCCCAGAGCCTTCGTCGAGTTAAGGTCTTTAACGATCAGTGACGTAACTCCGGATCACATACACTGGGATTATGCTAGCTGCGTTCCTAATGAGCCGCTGCACGACAATGTCCAGGGTAGGATCATCATTACGAAAAAGGATGGGATTCCATCGGTTTTTAAAGGACGCTAGTGGCAAATGGTTTCTAGAGGTTCCGGTCACTTCTGTTTACCTTACACGGGGACTCTATTAAGGCCACCCGGCGAGCCTCCACTAATTCTCAAGCCTTTTCTAGTTCTTTAGTCGTTGGTATATACGCCTTTGTTTTCTATAAACCTTCCGCAGGGCATCCAAAGTTCTACCCCATTAATGGTAGAACTTTGGATAAGGAGGGGTTCAAATGGGGGAGATTCTTCTTCGCATGGACGCACCCGAGCATGCACGCTCGCACGCACACATCCTCGCTCGGACGAACGTATGCCCGCATTCAAACTAACCCCGTAACTCTAAATAATTATGTTCATTGATACATTAAGAAAAAACAATTGAATCATAGAACAAATCAAATTCCAAGTCGAAAGCATAAAACAGAAAATTAGAAAATAATGTATAAAAATGAGATGTAATGCACATAAAAATGATTATCATATTGATAAAAGATTCGATATAAGAATAGACTATATAGAATAGATATAAAAAGTACAAACAACAAATCACATTCCATCCACAATACAAATTACATAACTCCCTATTTCTTTCACGCATTACAAATGGCATAGTTAGTTATTTTAATCATCAATTTGTTAGACTGTTGAGTCAGGTAGCGATTTAAGGGTCGATAACATTAAACCGGGACAATATTAATACGAATTCGTTGAGAACAATTAATCGAAACACCTTTTATTAAAAATATTCATTGTCCGATAATTCGATGTCCTCTTTCTTTAAGTAAATAATTAATTTTATTTATTGTTTTTTGCTAGTCCCATACAAATTTTGATTCATAATTTGAAAGGTACAGCCAAATTTCAATGTTAAGAAAATTAAAACTTGGTGAAATAATTGCTGTGCCACTTCAAAAACAACATATGGTTTTTCCATAAAAAAAGGTCAAAAGTTTTACTATTTTAAAACTACCAGATATTAAATGCATATTTTTATTTTTAAATGGTTGACCAATCGGATCTTGGTACATTTTTGATATTACAAGTGCTCAAATTTAGGGAAAGAAATTTTAAATTAAAGTTCAAAAAGCCTTTAGTTCTACTACAATTTCCTTTCGTAATGTTATAAACAGGGAATGAGATTTTTTTCCATATGTGATTATTTAAATTATACTTAAAAAATTAGTCAAGGGTATTTTTTCAAAAAATCAGAAAGTTCTTTTATACTAGAACTGTATAAACTATAAAAAACAGTGAAATTATAAAGGTTTATTGGTTGATTGTCAAACCCTCAAAGGCAGCGTCTTGAATCGTTTTCACATGTAATATTAATTCTGACCTATTTAAAAAATACAAGTTACGATACAAATACGAGCGATTACGGATGCGCAATTAATTGATTGCAAGGTAACATAACGTGATTAAAGTAAAGAAAAGCAAAATATTGTTTAATTAACGGGAAAACCAAAAATAAATCGTCAAATAAACATTTAAATTCCATAAGTGAAAGCGATACTTTAATCGTTTAACGAGTAAAGCATTATATTTTTGAATCATGTAAAACATTAGACGGAACAAAATATTGACTCGCACACCACAAAATGTTCATGAAATATTTTGATAACTTACTTTTCCACTAGATTTTTCATAACGAAATCAAGTTGGCCTCATTTAAGGTTAAACCTACTAGCATTTGCAAGTAAATAAGTTAATATCGTCTTCAGTCAATGTCAGGCATAATAAAAATCATACTCGGGTCGGTCTGTAAGGGTATCCTTAATACGCGCATTCCGGCAAAAGTATGTATCACTTTGGTTCATTTAATTTCATTAAAGTATCATGTTTTTTGACGACGGGAGCGCAGCCTTTAGCTTAAATTCGAGTCGCTTAATGGAAATTTTCTGATTTTCTATTTCATTTTAATACAATTTAAAAGCAAGTCAAGTTTGCCGAATTTTACCATCCCCAAGCTAATTTTGTAACTTGCTGGAGAAATTAGGCGACTCAATCTAATAACATTATCGAATCTTATATGAATAGTACATACGTATCCGCAACAAGCGTCTATGAGGATTTTAATTTTTCATTACATGTAAATTTTTCATTACATGCAAGGGTTAAATTTCTACAGTCCCAGAAAAATCCAGAAAAGAAGACATTTACCGAATACAATTTTTCCTTTTTACCTTTTAAAATTTGAATTTTTCATTTGTTTGTCCTTTTAATTATATATTAATCTACAGGGGTTAAATTTCTGCAGTCCCACAAAAATCCAGGAAAGAAGACATTTACCGAATTCAATTTTTCCTTTTTACCTTTTTGAATTTTAATTTTTCATTTGTTTGTCCTTTTAATTATATGTTAATCTACAAGGGTTAAATTTCTACAGTCCCACAAAAATCGAGAAAAGAAGACATTTACCGAATTCAATTTTTCCTTTTTACCTTTTAGAATTTTGATTTTTCATTTGTTTGTCCTTTTAATTATATGTTAATCTACAAGGGTTCAATTTCTACAGTCCCACAAAAATCCAGAAAAGAAGACATTTACCGAATTCAATTTTTCCTTTTTACCTTTTAAAATTTGAATTTTTCATTTGTTTGTCCTTTTAATTATATATTAATCTACAGGGGTTAAATTTCTGCAGTCCCACAAAAATCCAGAAAAGAAGACATTTACCGAATTCAATTTTTCCTTTTTACCTTTTTGAATTTTAATTTTCTTTTGCTTGTCCTTTGAAGTATATGTGAATTCATAAAGACTACATTTCTAAAGTCTCACAAAAATTCTGAAAACAAGACTTATACGGAATTTATTTGCTAACTTGTTTTCCTACGTCCGACATTTTTATTTTTTTTTGATATAAGCTAAACTATATACTTAATGATAATTCATAACTGATATGGTACGGAATACTTATCGATTACCAAGTAATTGACAATTGAATATAATTGCTCGAACATTAGTTACTTAAAAAATATCGTGCTGTTCTGCAATGCTGCTATTTAAGTGTTATTATTTTATACTGAATATACGACATAAATCTAGGAGACACGGCCGACACTGATATAACATACTTAAGTATGGTGATATAAGTCTACATATTACCTACATAATATACACGCAACATACAAGTCGTACAATTTTACATTCTCACTACCAACATGCATTATTAGGTATTCTGTACTACCAGAAAATTACGATTTCAACGTTATTAAGATTCACGGGAGCGATGCTGACATTACAAAGATATAAGAGAATATGTTATGATCAGACTGAATTTGGATGCTGAACCGGTAAAAGTTAAAGGTAAAATCTAACATATCTTCATAAAAATATCGGTAAAACAGTGGTACTATTTTATTATTTACGCGTGACAGATTTTATGATTTTACCAGCAATTTCCTTCGAACAATGCGTTTTATGCGCGAGCTTACCACGGGAATACATATCGACATATTTTTATTCAACCTTCTTTTCGGGTGGGAAAAATTCCGTTACTTTACTATTTTGTAGATAGACAAAGTTTCTTCCTATCGCCCGAGATTCTAATAGTAATAGTTTCATTTTAACTAAAATAAATATCATTGTGTAATGGAGAAACAGAAAACTACCATTCAGACGATTTGTTATTAAAAGATTAGTGATCGTCGTTAAATATTTGAGTCCCAATATCTCTATGCACCAGTCAATTCAATAAGAAATGAAGTGGTAATTTTAACAAAGTAACAAAATGAAAACTTTTTTTCTGTTACACGAAAAGTTTCCAAATATTTTACATGAACCAAAAACGCTAATTTTAAATATGCCCTCAGTTTTTCACCATCAGATAGAGTTCTTGAAATACACGCAACTTTCATTTGCATTTAATTACCTTATATATGAATACACATTTCAATAACGCTGCTAATTTCTAAGTATCTCTTCATCTTTGAAAGTTATATCATCGCATCATGAAGAAACCATGTAAACAATCCGGAATATCATTACATATATAAGAAATATATATTTAGTGAAAACAATAACAGTTTAATTTTAACTAATTTACATTCCTATTAGAAATAAAAAACCAGAATTAATCATCCTCATTAAGTGCATACAGTTTCTATTTAAATTTCGTTTGTAGACAACTAAAAGAGAAGTTGTTTTTTAAATCAAATGTTAGTCCCTTTTACTATCATGACGACTATTATTTTTGTAAAGTAATATGACTGCAATCAATCGAAAAAATCCATCTAAATAGACTTGTACCAATTTATCATTTACAACAAGACCTTTTTGAGTCCTAGTAATATATCACAGCAAACGCCACTAACTCCTAAGGAACATTGAAACGAATATGAGAGTGAAAGCATTAATTTATCTGACTGTCCATATATCAAAGACAGTTTGGAAAATTTCCTGAAGTCTCTATTTTCTTACTATATGCAGAATATTAAGAAAGGTTCCATTAAGATATCATATGATGGCTGATTACTGCCTGAGTCTTCATTTGAATACTGCGAAAAGAAATGCCTTTACGTGAAAATATATATTTGGTTTATATTAAAATGTAAAGTTTCCGAAATCTAGCATTTTTCTCATATTTTTTATTAAAAATGCTTAATATTTTCTTGATTTCAAGCATCTAAAAAACTAAAGCTAATACAAAAACTATTTTTATTTTCGATATTAGCGTGGATTTTCCACTTGCTCCGTTCAAAAACATATGTACTGGATGTTGCGGAAACGCCGTTTCTGTTGGATATATTGACTAAATCTATAAAAGTTACATTTTTTAATATCCGTCTAGAGGTTTTCGTGAGCTGCATGTACTCATTACTATTTTATTATATATGTAGATATTTTAGTTATGTAATTATACAATTATTTTTTCCCGTATGATAAGTACAAATAATTAAAAGTAATATTTAATACCATGTAGGAAATACAATCATTATATATATATATATATATATATATATATATATATGTATATATATATATATATATATACATATATATATATATATATATATATATATATATATATATATATATATATATATATATATGCACACAAGCGTCATATGTATTCACCTATTCATCAATTGTTATATTTTCACACTCTCCCAAAAAGTAGAAACTTTCAGGATCACATAGTAAATTATTTTTGAGTCTAAAAGTCTCTATTTACAATTTTTTCCATTAATTCGCGTGTAATCCATCGCTCGGTAAACAAATTTGTGTAAAGCCGGCGGAATCCGAATATCGTCGATAAGTTTTGACATTTAAGTACAGTCAGGTGATTGATCGACTAAAAATGGACAGATTGTTAAAAGATCAATCAAGACCGTTTTTCCAAAGCAAAATGTTGAATGAAGCGAATAAATATGTATTTCTCTAACATTTATGGGTAAATTTGATTCAGTTATGCAAGAACATTGGGGATTAGCTGTCAAAACTGATATTTCAGACGAACATAAATTAATAGAGGTGATGAGTGAAAAAGTACAATCTGAAATCATATCGCGTGCCAAAATATTACCTTCGTTATAGCTGACTGCGCCCTAGGTATTAGTCATAGAAAATATGATTTATTGACTTGTCATCAGAGGATAATAAAAAAAGGTCGTCTATGAAATGCTCCTTGCATTTAAATAACCACAAACTTGAATGCTCTTTACCTGTTAAATAACCACAAACTTGAATTGGACAATTGTAGGGGTCACAGGTAGACAACGGGGCGAACATGAAAAGAAACAATGTTGGTGTGCAAGGAGGAATTCTACTCCTAAACCTGTTAATTATTTATGTGCCGTGTGGTTGCCATAGCTATGATCTCATACTATGTGATGTTGCTAAGTCGTCCGTAAAATCTTCACTTAATTTGTGGTACTTCAGTGGTTACTCAAATGTTTTGTGTTTGTGTTATGTTTGTGTTATGTTTGTGTTATGTTTTCAACTTGATGGAAAATTTTAGCCGCACTACATATGTTGAAACTAAAAAAAACATATCTAATTATAATTAATAATCACCTCGAACTTAGGTTAGTACGACTAGAAGACTAATATTTTGACCCCATTCACAGATATTGATATAAGTTCAAAACTAATATATTGTTAACGGCAATAAATTTAATATATTGTAACAATGACCAAGATTGATGTTTTAACTTCATGAATATTTATATCAATTGGATTAAGAAATTGAAAACAAATCTACAATACATAATGTGCGAAAAAAAATAAAATCGCAAATCATAACTACTTGAATCTATAAAAATGTTATCAAGGTTTACACTCAAAAAATATTACTATTTTTATACACGTCCCATGGTAAACACATCTATAATTAATATAAAGAAATAACCAATATATTAGACAGCAAAAATGGAACTTGATTAGTGATAGAATATTTAAACAGAACAAACTTTTATGAACTCAAGATTTTCCAGTTGTATACATATCCATAAAGAAAGTTATCCTGTAATAATTTAGCTAAATAATAGATTAATATTATTACAATATATTAGTAAAATGTTATTACACTTACAATGCTCTAAGTCTTACGGAATAGTGATTTTAACTTCAATTTTCATCCATTAAATATATGGTTTACGGACATTTCCAGTGAAATTAAATTAAATAATTTAAGTTGAAATAAAACTCACACTACAATAGTTCCGTAACCACATATTAATACTATTTTTCAATATTTAAATGTTCCGTTTATTCTGTATTTCACAGACGCAGGAGGAATTACTTAATTTTCTTGTCTATATCTCTTTAATTTATTAATGCAAAGTAGTCAAAAGAATCGTCTTTAAAAACCAAAAAATAAACTTTTCTAAAAACAAAAAACTGAAAATTTATTTTACTTGCTAAAATTTCTTTTTTTACTTGCTTTGTTAATTTTAGGTTTTTTTTAGCAACTTTACAATTGAAACTCATTGGTTAAGTTTTTTTGGATATCATGTCCACCGCCATAGGAAAACAAAAATCGCTCATTGGAAAAATTTCTCACATAAATGCGTCTTTTGTTATTTTCATTTCTTTAGTCACCATATTTATTTATAGATATGTTACAATACTATTTAATTTCTTTTTCAAATATAACATTTTAAAGGAAATATTTAAGTTTATATTACATACGAAAATCTGACCTACACCTCATTTCCTCACAAATAAAAATACTATATGAGAAAACAAAATGAAGCAAAACTCGATGGGTCTACTTAAGAAGAACCACTGTCCACTTGTTATCTCCGTCATTAGGTTCTGACTCTATCGTCATCGTCATCTCTTGTCATAGAAATCAAGTATATATGCTAAGTTTAGATTGTTTAGCCTATCGGCAAGCGCGTGAATTATAGATTATAAAAGTTGTGGCAGGCAGAGAGTCAGTAAAAAAATTAAAATGAACCCTTTAAGTAACGGATTTTATTTTACATTGTAAAATTAATGTAAAATCAAATCCGTTATTTAAAGGATTCATTTTAATTTTTTTCACTATCACTAATTTTTTTCGTTCTTCGTATCCGAAGGATCCAAAAGGAACCATGTTTTTTAGTAATGCCCTTTGTCGACCCCAAATTAAATACATATTTATTTTTTGAAATTCATACATAATAAACAGTTCTTTGGTCCAAAACTCTTTTTGAATTATATTTAAAGGGGGTCTACGTATATCTAAAACTAAAGAGTGGTTTGAAATTTTTCCTTTTCTTGCAAGCATTTGGGGAACGGTTGAAAAAATTAAACGGATTTATGACGAAAATAAGCCAATTTTTTTATTCTTTTTCACAGAAAACAACAAATTATTGAACTGCCAAAAAACATTTTAGGTCATTGCATAAGAAGGCTAAAGCTATAATTCAGGTGTCACGCCAGCCACATTCCAAGCATACATTCAATTTTACATAATAATTAGTACTTTGTACACAAAAAACTCTTAGTTCTACTAAGGTCTTTGCTTAATACCCCACATCAATATAATTATATAAATACATGAACACAATTCTATAGGACGCATGATATATATATATATATATATATATATATATATATATATATATATATATATATATATAACGATAATATTAAATTAATTGCTTGATTAACATTAAATTGATATCAAACTTATCGAAGCAAGAATCTCATGAATATATAAGGTAGGCCCAGCCCATGGTAAAATTTGGCCCCTTTTATCTTTAAAGACAATTTTCTTCGAAATAAAATTAAAAATTCAATTTACATTTTGTAGGCAACTATGTTTTCCGCCCTGTTACATTTATTCACTCATCCGTAATTTTACTATCATTTGAAAAGTGAAAAAAAAAACAAAAGTTTGGGCTCTGAAAATATATCAATACAAGATTAATTTGTAAATATGTTTCTATTATACCGATATTAGTGCCATCTACCTCTTTGTATCCTACTAGCGCGTATAAACCAAACGAAATTGACAATAATTTTGAAAAATCTTTAAGAATTGATATTATTGTACTTACCGGTGGTATGTGATGTCACTCGTTACAAAGCTTTTGTATATGCTATATATTTTTCTATGAGCAACTACTGAACACTGAAATTCTGACAATATTTCAGAACGATAAACATATTAGGCGACACGAGCTACTCTCATTTAATAAAATCTCCCGTGACCTGCATAAGTAATAACATGAGTCAAAATTTTTACGAAGTAGTCCTCGTAAAACATGGGTTAATTTTTTTTTAAATTTAAGCAAAATAATAATTAATTTTTTTTAATTTAATCTGTTATCTAGCATATTCATTTTAAATTCTATAATAACCTAAGACTTAATTTTTTTTAAATTTCAACCTTACTTTTTTATATAAAGGGTTGTTCATATACTATTTTTTTATATGGCTCGTTGCCATGATGTCTATCAAAACTGAATTTATCATAATCAAGATCGAAAATGCTACTACAAACTAAAAATCATAACCAATTCTTTTTGACCAGCTGTGATTCGAGCCCGCAAGACACATTTTTTAAAAATTTTTACTCTTTAGAACTAGAATACTTTATCTTTAATATGCAATACAATATCGTTCGAACGATTTTGACATCACAGAATTTAAAAATAATATTTTTCAGTGTTTCGGTTACGCACGGAAAAATATGCTTCAAAATAATTAACATTCAAGAATTTTCTTTATTGACGACAAAAAGATTTTTATTAAGTTTCTTAAAAAATACAAATACGAAATAAAATCGATGGTTTGAAATGGACTCAATGTCCGCCACTATTTACGACTTCATTTCTATATAATACCCAAGGGTATTATTTATTATTTATATTAAAAGCCAAATTATGACTCATTTTATTGAATTATTTTATAAGACAGTGCAATGAGACTCGTGACTTCCTGTTCGTAATTTTCTAGCAAATTATTTTTTTTATTAATTCAGAGGCAGTACTTGCGGTCTTTTGTGGCGATAAAATTAAATTTTTTTCGAATATGAAAAACAGAAACAACTAGCAAGTTTGTAGCTTTATACAACATATAATTCGATACAACCACTGAGAGGATAAGTCGGTCCGATCTTTCTTGGGCGTCTCTTCTAGGGCCTTTTCGAATTTCAAATGTTCACAGGATTTAATTTAAAGAATGCGTTAATTTTTTTATTACTGTTATTAAAAATAGTCAGTTCTAAGAAATTTCATTGCTAACCTCGTGTAAACATAACGGAAAACGCGCGAGCAATCGCCCAAGTTAAATTTGGATTAGATTTACAAATCGCTAAAATGTTTGTCTGTTTATTCCATACGTGTATACAATATATAAATAATCTAATATACAAAATATTATGAGTTTAAAAAGTTTATTTTAATTAAATTAGTAGGAAGAACTAAAAACGTCTTCCAACAAAATAATAAAGTTTTCTTAATTTTTCTACAGGTTATTCTTAGTTTCAAAAATTATTTCTGTTAATAAATGAATTCAATAATATTGTTTAATATTGCTTAATATAATCCAAATTTTATATCTGAAACATAACAAAAGAGTATAAAGTTACTTTACCATATGGCGAACGAATATTTTTATTATGTTTTTGTATAGTATGCATTGCATCCATTTCTAATCTACATTCATAAGAGCTTTATAATTATTTTGTTATATACCCGTACACAAAAAAAGCATCTTTGATTTTTATAAAATTTACGTTTGGCGTAATTGATTTAAACCTGTTGCAACGTAATCCTAGATTTCTCTACATTTTATTTATATACTTTATTCTTCAAATTACATCTAAAAGTGGAACTTGTATGTTTTATTTACCTAGAAGTGTTCTTGTTTTTCTTACATACAATTGCTATGTTACAAACTCGAATAATAATTTGAAACCAAGACCTAAAGTAATCGGTAAAAATTATATACCTATGGCAAATAAGTCCTAACCTTTAAAAAAGTACTTAAAATGACACAAATATATCGAAACGTCTTATACGCACAACGACAAGACGCAATTCATTATTACTACCTATAGAACTCACCCTCGCCCTGTACCTCTCCTGCTGGTTGAAGTCCCTGCTTGTTATAAAAGTCAACAAAATGAAAGGCTAATATAAATCTACTTTGATTTATTTTGTGTTTAGTGTTCTTCCTATGTGCTATGTACGCTAATATTTGTATACATTATTTTGCGTGTAATTACTGAAAAATTATCGATATTTTAACTCTATTCGATAGAAATTAAACTGACACAACTATCAAAACTTGGCATTAGATGATATTTTATCATCTAATGCTAAGGTTTGACTTCTAATGTTATTTGGCTCAGTCTTTAAAAAAATTCAAATGTTTTTAACTTCTCTCGTCAAATAACAATTTGGCATAGTCTTTCAAATATTCTTTGAATTTTTCTTTGAAATTAAATTTACACGTATTTTTTCAATGTCTTCCCTCTTCTTTTTTATATGTTGTATTCGGATTTCAATGAACTATCCAAAATTATTCTTGCTTTCAGTAGATTACATACCACTGTCATCTAAAGAAGCACTTATACGAAATGCTTCTGGAGATAATAATGATACACAATCTACTATTTCTTTAGTATGTCATAATGATTTCGGTTCTTTAACCGATGGTGTAAACTAAGTAGCACCATATCAAATGTTTGCGTTGAATTATGCTGAAGTTTTTACCGTATTTGCTATGTTCAAGTTTTATGAAGCCAGAATCTGGAACCTGATTATCTGCTAAATAGTGATCAAGCAGGATGTGTTTTCTACAAATCCAGCTTAATCACTATTACCGTTATTTTGAAAATAATATTTTAATCTTTTTCGCGTTTGGAGCAAAATTACTCATAACAAAACTTACGAATTTTAGGACCGTTTTTTTATGTTTAACTGACATAAGTTTTTTTTTCTTGGATGCAATCTTTAATAAACTTTAATCTGTATTACTTATGTGAATTGGCACAAAATTCTCATGAATTTTCATTTTATAAATCCGTAAACCAAGTTAAGACTTTTGCAGTAACAATTTTATAAATTATTAAATTATTCTTTTAGGATATTTGTAACCAGAAACAATTATGGTGCACTGCATTTTTTAAAATTTAAATTAGATCTGCTTAAAACTTTCTGCAGAATCTACGAATTAACTTCCATATCATTATTCTTGTATCCTGAGATCAGTTTCCCTCAATACAACCTAAGAAAATGATTTTCAATTTAATGAGTCGTTAAAATACTTTAACGACTCATTTTTTAATCGGTCAGTTTTTAATGAGTCAGTCTCCGACGTCAGTTTTTAATGAGTCGTTAAAATACTTTAACGACTCATTAAAAACTGACAAAATTATTTATGTTTTGATATAAAGTTTTTATTCGACAAGTAGTGACCAGTATAAAACATCACAATATAAAAATTAAGCAAAACTGTATTTATAATGAAAAAGGGTTTTCACCGATAAAATAAGACAGATACGTTAGCTCACCGTGTGAATTTATCCTTATTTTGCTTTATATCTTCCACATTATATGCTTCATATAAGTCAATAAGATTGAAGTCAGTAATAATTAAGTTTTAATACTTATATTTATATTTTCGTGGTTTCTGTTACATAAGGCCACCAAAGAATAAATGCGTGCTATGCCCTACTGCCAACACCGGATTATATCATTTCTAAGAAACCTGATTAAGTACAAGGAAAACTGTTTACAATAGTAACAATTAGGTTTCCAAATTTTTGAACGTATTTAGTTATATAGTATGCCTTCATAGATGTAAAAATATCTTCAATTTATGAAAAATCGGGAGATCTTAAATTATCGTCACAGCATTCCAATAAATTTTTGTTTAACTTCGAATAAAGAAGTATTTTTAAAATTTTTATTTTAGTATTTTGGAGTTTTTTGGTTTTTATAATTCTCTCTTTTACTTAATACCTTTCGTGACTGCCAATCATTTTTTGTTCAAAACTGACTCAAAAAAAGTATTTTACGTTCTTATATTTCGAAAATATGCTGGACAAAAATTGCGACGGACGGAACCATGATGTATTATAAAAGTTTAGTCTTTATCCTTCGAAATATGGCACACTAATAAATCGGGACGAAAAATTTATATTAAAAAAATACGAGATAAAAACGAGAATAAAAATAAAGGATAAAGAAGTATAAGACAGTAAAAAGGAGGTTGGTATTGCTTTGCTTGTAACCTAGGTCGTATAGCTAATATGAGATCACGTATATAATGTTAGAAATATTATGGTGAAGGATGCTGCTTAATTTAAATGTATTCGTGGCATAATCGCTTCAAGTTATTACTAAATTTTCTTTTTCTTTTCATTTGTTGTTTTTATATTCTTACCTACTCAAATACAATCAAAACAGTTCAATTATTTGATAGCTACAATTCTTGATTAAATAAAAAAAAAAGTTTCATACAATAATAAATTTCGGAGTCAGACATTATTTTATCGGAAGTGGTGAAACGGCCGGTGCCGTGTTTTGCACCCGGATGATCCAGGGATTATTATATTTAGTTCTATTCAAGTTTGTGTGCCGTTTTAAATCATAATCATTTGAAGTGTTTAAAAAAATGTTTACGCAAAGTGTATTTTCAATATGCTGCTTGTTGTTTTTGTTCTTATTTTTGGAAATATAGCTATCTAAATGGTAAATAAATTAATCTATGATTATTCATATCAAACTATTTAGTTTATTGATATTAAACTAGATCTCCCTCAATAATTTAATCAAGCAATATGTTTATAATTCATCACATTTTTAATTATCGTAAATATTGTAAACATAAAATATTTGTATAATACAATATATCGAACGTACATACACATATTTCACCTTAAATTTCTATACTTTGCAATATTTTAGGCGATTTACAAACCAGACTTGTTTTATAAAATTGCGGCATAACGTCTGCCAAATCATATGAACACTTCACATTCTACAATCCATATAATAAAATCTAATTCTTTTAAGAAGCAGCGTACAAAGAAATGTATTCTTTTGCCTAAAGAAATTAGTACCTCCTTAAAATATATTAGTATTTCAAGAAATATATTTTCCACTCTAGTTTAATGTATATTAATAATAGTTTAATTCAATCGACTAAGATTTACCTATTCAATAGATTATGAACATTTTTTCCCCTTTCTTTCTCTCTTTTGTATCATATCTTAGAAGCACCTCTTCAAGAAAAATATTGAACTAGAAAGGTGATTATAATTTCAAACATAACAAATATTGTAATTCGAGTATATTACATTTTGGCTCCCAATAACAAAAATTATTTATTAGAAGTCAGTTATAACCATAAATTACAGTTAGCTGATTAATTAGACTAATTACTCATGACAAATACTGCAGTTTATAATTGGATGCATCACCGTAGAATCAAACTTTTTTTCTCATTTTTGAATGTTGATATCATTAATCGATAAGGTAACTGATTATTAAAATTGATTTGTTTTCTCACAGGTACCGTAGTTACTCTACATTTATTGCTTAATATTTATTGCGAAATCAAATTCGTTAAAAACACGACTAAATATTGCTCAGTCATTTTATAAATCAGTGATGTTTTATAAAATGCCTAGCCGCATTATAAAGCGGCGCATTTTACAATTCGCAAAATAGAGGTCGGATGAAATATGCGTTTCAATAATACTTTCCTTCAATACCTTCAAACCCACACATCTGATTGAAATATAATAAACGAAACATAAAAATTGTCGACTTCGTTGGGTATCTATATTAATAACCTTACAGACTGAACTCCCCAACTTAACGCCAGTCCCACTTGGCAAAAATAGATTATTCAAATCGAACGAATAAATTCTTATAAATTAAAATCAAATATAATTTTCCAAAAAGAAATTTTATAAAGTAACACTTATTTTGATTTCAATTTCTAGTTATGTTTACGTAACATTTTTTCTCGCTGCACATGTCAATCGAAAGTCTGGCAGCTTCAAAATCCTTATTTTCCCCAACAAGATTTGAAATGGAATGAGAAAAAATTGTTAGATTGAATATTTGCCTTTGAATACATTTTTATAAATCCCCTTGAAAGGAAAAAAAATCGCTTACCGTCGTTCTAATGATGTGAATTCGTTAGAATAACATTACATCTACACCTATAATATGAAAATCCCTCAACTAAAACGCGAGCTATACGATTATTTTTTCTTGCCGTTTATTATGAATGTTCATATTACATTTATTATATTTACCAGCTCATTTGTAATTTAAATCATATTTTTTTTATAAAATTAAATTCCGATATTTGTCAAAAATTCGAATTTTTACATACTACATATAAATATGAAATCATAGCCCATAATATACCTTTATGCGCCATATTTGTTCACAATAAATAGAAAAATTATTCCAATTCCCAGTAAGAAATTTTATATAAAATGAAAATATCATTGTTTCAACCACTAAAATTGGGAGATCTGTATCAAAATAGAATTAATACAATTCCGATATAGTTTGGAAATGTCAATTGAAACCGAAATGAGGTACTAGTAATTGTACCGATCATTTTATTTTCAAATCGCAGTCGCATTCTTGTAAAGATTTTTGTCGACGTGTCGCTCAGATCTAACGCAATAATTGAGTCAAAACTGCTTGCTCTGTTTTAAAACAAGCTGATTATACAAAAATCATACGTCAATTTTTTGAAAAAAAAAATGAGTTGGGTTTCCACAAAAAACGAATGGTGATGATCCCATGTGAAAAATTTGGATTCATTGAGAAAAAAGCAATTAAATTTTGAATGTATATACTAACAGCAGCCACAGACGTTAAAAAATTCGCCGAAAAAACGAGTGAAGCAATTGTTGATCTGATGAAAATAATAGGTATTGAAAAATGATGGACCATTCACCACATTCTATGTTACATAAATAACATAAAACTAAATTAATTTTTAATTACGTAAATAGAATCATACTGGTGGTCTTCATACATACATATATACAGATGTTTTTACAATTAAGGGTACGTAGTATTTCTGTTAAAGTAGTCGCAAACATTAATGTTAATTTTATTATGAAAATATATTGCCTACCACAGAAGTAAAAATGTCATGCCACAATGTTGCCACAACAACCGATAGCCCTTTGAGCGCAGAACCCGAATTTTTTTTTATATGAATTGAACCCACGAAAGAGGAAGAAAATCTGTTCATTCAACAGTTTCTAAATTGAATATATTTGGCGTTAATTTTGCAGAAATTCATTATTCACAATTAAATGAACTACGTGGTGTAGTATTATTTCTACTTTCTTTAAGTTCTTTACCACGACCTAGGTTTCGTTGTATTACAACATCTTCAGGTAGGCTATTAGCAAAAATCCTTTTTAAAAAGATTATTAGATAAGAATAGGTGAGGTGACTTCATCGAAATAAACTAAATACACCATATTCCGAATAATACTGATTTATAGGTTTTGTCCTGGAAATCGATTTTCGAACACGGGTCCTCCCGTTGCGCCGAGCCGTCAAGGGCCGTACGCCTTATGATCAACCCAAGACACCACGGTGACGACATTTTCTTATTACATTTTACAATATTACCCCCTTTCTTTCAACTCAGCTATCAGTAAAGACTTATTTAAATAATTTCCCGCGGTAACACTGTAATGAATCATCAGCCGTTTTCAAATTTCGGAACACTTTACGGCGACTACGGCGGTTTTTTCCGCAAAAATTCAAAACAAGTTTCTCTATTTAAATTTTCTTGGAGAAACTTCAAACCAATCAAAGTTCAATAAAAAATTTAGTGAGATTTTTCCATGTATTCAATACGGATTTTATTTACTATTTAGGCACAGTAAAGCATATTATGCACATTTTTAGAAGTATTTTCAAATAGAATCTATCTTCAAAGCCTTCTAGAATGTATCTACAAAAATATATAAAGGAAATCGGTACTTTTCGAGGTGAACAACTCTTTTGTATGTTGAAAATGGTAACTTCCGTATTTATCATAAATAAAAGGTAAATGAGTCACTATTTAAATTTTAATTGCTGCGTTAATTATTAGAAACCGTCAGTTTCCGAGATTTAAACAAAATTAATAATAAATAATACCTTTTTTTACGTTTTGTTGCTATGGTACGTTTAGCTTTAGTATTTTAACGTAAATGACCCCTCCTTATATGTTTGGAAAATAATGCACCTATGCATAAACCATACAAATATGTATATATCAAACACATATGCTATTCGCTTAAAATACCAAAAATTTTAGTATTTAGTAAATAACGGTGTATTAATAATTAATAAGGATACACAAAAATGTGACTCAACATAGCAACAGAAGATTGATCGGTAGGTATTTCTAGATTCTTAGCTTCAAGTGAAATAATAATTGAGTTTTTAATAAGTGCTATTTAAAATTAATAAAATTAATATTTATTAATGAATATACATACATAGTATTAACACTGTAAACGCTGTTTATAATAATACATAGAATAATTTGTACAAAAGATAAACGATTACTCGTAGAAATAAAATTGTCGCTCTACAGTGTCAGTTGATGTCAAGGCAAAAAAAATTACTATTTGCTTTGTAGATTTTAAAATTCTTTTACTTATTTGTGTTCCTTTCTACTCCTTAGGAAGGTCCATTAACAAAGTGAATAATACAGACACATTGGACTTATTTAATATTGTAGACATTCAATCATTGAATATTAATACGACTTTTTGTAGACCTACCAAACTTTTGGATATTGTACTTGTAAGAGATCATGAATAGCTAACACAACCCATGCTCGTTACTAACGCTCGTCGATTTGAATACACTTGAAATCTAAATCTTATATACAGTTACTAAATATTTATTTGAAGTGAACAAAACTTCTGGAAAATATCTTAATCAACGTTCACTTTAAGGAAAACTTTAACAAAAAAGTGTATCACATCGAAAGTCTGCACAGAAAGCTAGTGTTGTAAAATCTGGCTGTTTATCACAGGCTTACTCCTGAGATCATTAGCAACAATATTGAATTTAAATGATATATTCAAGATATTTCGATAGCTACATATCTCAAGTAAATACCGCATCAAAAAATTTTATGCGATGACACAAACACTTTCCGTGGTGGCACTTTGGACACTCGTCACGCTTAAAACACCTCAGAGACCAGATCAAAGACACCGTCGTATATTTATTCCATTCAATGTTGCAAGAGAAGGTCACTAAGGCACACCGACCATATATAATACGTAAAGGAAAAAAAGGAAATTTAAGATGCAATAGAACGCGAATACTGTCGCTCTGAATAGCGTGCCACATTTAATTATTTATATACATATATTTTTTCAATGAACCGAAAAACATTTCGAGCCCTTTGTTATCTACAATTTTCCTATGTATATTTTTGAGTGTTAAATATTAAGATATATGCGGATGAATATGCTTTATCACTTTCACTTTCTCCGCCGACCGGGTTTGGAGAAAATTTTTATGTGAATTTTATCATTTTTTTCTACAACAATCCATTATAAAATTTGAAGAAAAATCTTTATATGTCGTTTTTCAAATATACACAGGACACCTGAAGTAAAAAAAAGTGTATTTTACATACGACATCTAAAATTGGCATTTAAAACACACTTTTGCCCATGAGTAGTTTTGAATTGTTAAAATATATGTGGATTGGTTTGCTTAATCACCAGATCGCCCCACAAATTTCTACCTTAACGAGTTCTGTAAAAATGACTGTGATCCTTTTTTTATTTGTAAAATATGGTAAATATGATCAAAATAGATAATGAAAACGATTGCAAACCCTTTTCAATCACTATCAATTGCAAAGTTAATTGAATATAGAAACTATTTTAAGATAATCGATGTAAATATCTACTACAATAAAAATACAATTGAATTGGTACTAAAAATACCTATCATGTACCCTTACAAATTTAACCATTACCAATTTTATGCTTCACTTACTCCTAATAACATAGTAGTTTTATATTTTAATTATAAAATAACCCTATTTGACACTTAGTGAGATAAACTATCGACATTATGACCTTCAGTGTACAGGTTTCATTCAAATAAACTTCTGTGAAACACATAAATTTAAAAAGAATGATTTAAAAAAATTATTTCTCTCAGGAAGACTTCGCAGTTTTAAATGGCACTAATTTAATACAAATCCTAACCGGATGTGAGTAATCGACGCCTGCAATAAATTATAGAGACAACGATAAAGGCGATACTGAAATTATTTCCAACAACCGCGAATACCTCCCACGATCGTCTGCAGCTGAAAGAGATATCATTAGTTTACATGAAATAAGCGGAAAAATCCTTGCCGAGAAAATACTTCGAACGAACCGAAACCTATAGGTTTGTCTATTAAAATCTTACGATATACTTTTACTTCCAGTTGAAGCCAAGTATTTTACATGGACAATGGCCATTCCACAAAAATGTAAAACAAAGAGAGAAGAAAATAAACTTGAAATGGAAAATCAGGAAACAAAATTTTTACGTAGAATTCTTCCTTCCGGTCTAAGAAGTTTCTTCGTAATTAACGGACAAGTACAACTTCTTGGAACACTATGGAACCACTCGAGACGTGAACTCATTAAATTGTCAACCCCGTGAACAAAACGCGTAAATAGAGATTCCAAGTGAAGGAATAGCGAGTTTTAAGCCAGCGAATCATAGCATAAGATAAAACCATGGCGGTTAGAGTCTATAAAGAGTATATATGTCTATATTTCATGAGTAGAAAGTAAATTTTTCACATATTTTTTTTGGAAGCAAAGACGCGTTGCATTTATTTACATTTTAACGTCAGTCAAGCTAAGACAAAACATTTTGTTTTCGTCAAATATATTCATTTTTATTAAAAAAATGATTACGTGTGCCGTCAAAAAGTGTACAAGCTATAACAGAAAGACTTGTGAACTTAATAATGTTATTTATCATAACTAAACCCAGTTTTTTGTGACATATAATATTGGTATATGATTAACCGCCACATAAAATTAATGAAGTATTAAGTGATGTACCTTAAAATGATAATTATATCAAATGGTTTAATTTTTTACATTGAATATTTTGAGAATATAATCGTTTATTACATTAATTTTCAAATGATAAGTTTATCCTTATACACAAACATTTTGCAATTGCAAACATTAATGTCGTAGTTTATTCATTATACTGAACTTTTTTATTTTAATATTATAAGCCAGTGAATTAAATTTCAAATGGAAATATATCTCAATGACAACATTTTATTATCCCTTGATAATAAGTAATTTATGATAAGCAAAATATTAATTTAAAAAATGAAGCGTTGAATATATTTGGCGTTAATTTTGTAGAAATTCATTATTCACAATTAAATGAAACTACGTGATGTAGTATTATTTCTACTTTCTTTAATGTCTTTACCACGACCTGGGTTTCGTTGTATTACAACATCTTCAGGTGGGATATTAGCAAAGATTGTATAGTATGTAAAGATCTTTGCTAACTGATGATAAAATATGCTATAATTATTTGCATATAAAAATTACGTCCAAAACTGACAAAGTTTCTGGACGCGAAGAATGGATGTTCATCCTTTCTTTAAATTAGTAACTCCACGGAAAAAAGAGAACTTATAACATTTTAGACAATATGAATATTGTGGGATTCTTATTATTGAGCTCTAATCAATAAATATTACATTTATATAAATATAATTAATAAAATTAAAAGGTCAATTTTTAAATCCCATGAGTTACATATCTAGTAAAAATAACGTTCCTATGTGAAATAAAATAAGTACTCATTTCGTACTTAGTGTAATTATTATGTTGGTTTAGTTTCAGACGCCGATAATCAAACCAAATCAGTATTTTATTCTGGATAAGTGCGATCAATTTCTTAACTGTTTTATAAGGTAATGTTTCATATAAAAGCAATTTAAGATTCAGTGCTTGAAGTCAGTAAACTGATATCTTATAAAACAATTATTTTCACCGTCGGCCATAATTTTTAGTATCGTTTATATGTATCCATAACATTTGTGCGCAGGAATAATGTATTAATATCAGGTGAAAATATCTCACAATTTGAGAATATATGAAATATTTAGGTGGAATGTAAAAATCGAATTGAGATTACATTTTTACAGTATTCAAGTCTGATTCATATTTGTATACTCAAGTGGTACAAGATATTTTTTTAGTTACAAATTGCTTTTCATGTTTTTTATATGACCAATATATTCATACATAACTGACTTATTTGTTTAAAAAAACTAAACGTAATTATCTTTTTCCAGTTAAAAATTCCCAAATCCATGGACAATCAAGGGTGACGACTGCGACCTACTATTTAAATATAAATAAATGTGCTATAGCTGATTTACATCAGCCATAGCACAATTATTTGCATTTAACATTCCTGTCGACGCTATATTTAACAATTACTTATCCGAAACCTACAGCTATCATCATAATATACTTAAAAATAGGAAAATATTTTTAATGCAGATAGGAAAGAAAATTGGATAAAAATTGGATAGAAATTGAAAAGATTGGATAAAAAGGAATTCCATCACTGGTGTCATTGGGAATGGTCGTTCGAGTAAATGATCCTATGAAAAAAATATATTCAGCCTTTTTTGTTGCAGATGTTATTATCGATGGAAAAACAGAAGAAATTTTGTATAGGGCGATATAAAACAAATATTGTTTCATTTGTACTTAAGCTGAGAAAAAGATATTTAATCAAAACAGTAAGTGTGTTTTAAAAACATTTTAAAACCATCTATGTTAATAGAAACTATTAATTTAGTCGAGAGTTTTAAATAGCCAATAAAAAACACAATTTACAATATCCAATATACATATGAGATACAATGCGTAAGAAAAACGAAAAGAGTATTAAAAAGGAAAATTCATCACCACGAACATAAATACTTCAAGTGAATCCGCTCTTGCATGTATGAAACGCCTTAAGGTGACTTCGACAGATATTAAAATCCAAACACAAGCAAAATGAACTTTACAGATTGAATCTAAGCAATCAGCCTCGCCGCACCCGCGCTTACGCACGGTCGTCTCGCCGTGCCCGCCCTTACGCTCGGTCGACTATTGCGCGTGACGGTGGATATCGGAAATTTAAAATGTCCTCAGTGGTTAAATGTGCAAATTGCAATGTGGTGATTAACGAAGTGTTAGCCTTCGTCCATAATAAAACATCTGTTATGGACGATGAAAGTATAAGTAGAATCTGTGCGAGTGCTTTTTTGGAAAGTGAAATTGTAACGGCGAAAAAGTTGTTATTTGAGTCCTTGCCGTTAACAAAACATCCTACGTTTTTTGGAAATTTAACTAATACTCCTTGTTTCGTCACGTCTATTTGTTTTATAGCTTTCTATATCATTTACTATATGAATACAGGCGTTAGTACGTAAATATGTGTTTACTACAAATATATGACTATCAACCATAGCGATTAGACAGAGATGGCGATATTAATTTAATTTCTACATTGTAAGATAGATATACCCCCGCAGCTGAAATCTTTCGACCAAGTACATAGGCAGATATTAACCCCTTAATATTAATGATCGTTATTAAATGAGATAAATAACATATTAAAAAAGATTCTATAACCAAGTTTTTTGTACATCAGAAATATCTTTAACGCAAAATAGGCCTTTTAAAGTTATGCCCCAAAAGAAGCATTATAAAGGTGTAAAGAAAAAAATATGCATTATTTTAAGTATATAGCCAAAAATTAACTGTAGAAGAACTTTATATGATTTGAGGTTAATGTTTAAATACCAAAGAAAAATTACAAAAAAATATTTTATTTTGGTATTTATGTACTGAAAGATCAAGAAAATTATAATTTTAGCTAAAAATAAAGAATACTAAATTTATATAATTAATTTCATCACATATATCTTTTCGTACATGGCGGTAACTGGCGGACAAAAAGGGAGCATTTAATCACATGACGCGAAAATTTCTGAGATTATTTTTCACTGGCCATGAATGATATGCAGTCTAACGTCACCGGTAACACACCAGCAGGTGACTAACATATAGGCGGCGAAATTAAGACAAAGGGTTTCTGTTTATTGTCCGTTTCCAGACCAATAAATTTTGTTGGTTCCGATTTTTTTGCATTTTCGAGTTTCATGAGCGTCAGTTTTATGACACGTAATGGATACAAAGCTGGTTGATAATGAAAAACAAAGAAATACCCATTTAAGGGAAATTCGGATAGGTGTGAAAGTTTAAGGGAAATATCAGAATTAATCATCACTGCCGGAACACTAAACATTTACGATAGTACATCTTTACTGGAAAGACCCTAGTCAAAGATCGAATACAAAATTGATTTCATCTTCATTTCAGTCTCTTGCATGAGTCTATGTACGAGTAGTTTACTCAAATTTTAAACTTTTTAACATTAAAGCCGGCAACTAAAATTTTGAAATTCACATTTTTCAATAATATAGGCATATTATTATATTCACAAAAACGATTTATGCCGGTAAAGAAGTTTATCGTTATTTTATCAGTAACAAATATTTATGGTATTATTTATGGATATTAAACTTTTTCTTGACAAACGTGTGTAAGTGTAAAATATATGTTAAATTTTATCAATAGAAAAATTAATGGTCAATAAAAGGAGAAGAAATATTTAAAATTGTTTATATAAAATTAAAATTATATTTACTTATTTCACTTTTTAAATATATAAAAATATTTTAATGGACTCTTTGTTTACGCTCTGTAATGGAAAAAAACGTTCTCATCGTGACTTTAAAAGAAGTAAGTTTGCAATAAGCGGGATTCATACAATGAAAACCTATATTAGAAAAATATATAAAATTATGTTGGAACATTCTGTGATTCAAACGCCACATATTTATAAATTTACAATCTTTGCCCTGTAGTATAAAAATAATAAGTTTATGATTTGTATTTTAGTGTACGTAATTTTGAAATTACTCAACCATTTTTTGTTGAAATGTTTTTAACACAAGAAATGCCAATTTTCATACCACAAAAATAAAGCGACGAATAGCAGGCTGATCGTTATAGTAACTAATGCAATAACAAAAGTATGTATAGTATAGTAGTGTGAATGAATGAAAATCATATAATATCAAAGTAAACAGCAATTATCTATTCAGGTATTGATTTGGTACAAACAATTTAGAATGTTTATAACGGAACTAACATAGCCTGGATTTTCATTGTAACTGACACCGGTTGAATTTAACAATTGAGTCTGCAAGACTAGACTATATAGAGAAACTATTGTAATTTTTTGTTATTTAACTAATTATCAGTATAATATTAAAACAACTACTAAAACTATTTCCTCTACCGCTTGGAGTATCCAAAAAATAATTGACATATGATAACTCTATAAAATCACAAAGAGATTGAAGTAAATTTGATACGTATTTTAAGCGCAAAATTAGATTATTTAGGTCCGCTTGAAGGTTTTCATAATATACGTCGTATTTATTATGATTTCCCGTTCTGACGTTTTGGTAAATCGTAAAATTCAAATGGTTACCTCCAATTGAAATCACATAATCGTATGTTCAATGAGCTCTTATCTCGATTTGAATCATTCGTTTCATTTTTTTTCTAATGAACTATATTTTACTCTAATATGTTCAAGAAACCTTGAAACAAAATGAACGAATCTAAAAAACTGCAAAAAAAACATTACATAAAATATTTTTCTTGTCATTGTAACTCAAAGAAGGCTTTTTTAAAATTTAATTCTCTTTTTTCTCACTTTCCAGTAAATGTTGAGCTTTAAATATTGCTTTATTAATCGGATATCATACACATTTTAACGTTGAAAATAGATGTAAATAATATCGACTTTGATTAATCGCAAATTGAAGCAAAGTATTATACTTTCGGTTCATAAGGTAAGCTATACCAAAAAAAATCTACCGCACCTCAAATTACTCAAATTAAAAAAAAACTGAACTGGAATAAAATTATTATTACTTATTTCACCTCAAATTAAAAAAAAACGGAATTAGAATAAAATTGTTATGTTATCGGAGGAGGAGGAAAACATACGATCGAGGAGGAAACAGTAACGGTTGAAGTTTCCACTATGAAATTAATTTCAAATACTAAAGTTTATAACAACATATCCCGGTAAAAATCTTTACCAAATATCATATATTGTGATACTAATTCACCTACTTACTCATCGAATCTATATGGTACATTCCTTTTACAAATAATCTTGAAATAGGCTTAAAGAGAATTATTCACTTTGTTTTTTTTTCAAAGAAAATAACGATTTGATGAGCCATAAAAATTACCATTTTTAGACCCATTTCACTACTGTGTCGTACAAAAAAAATGGATAAAATATGTCCGCCTACCCCTATTTACGAGACTACTTAACACTGAACCTACAATTTTGAAAAAAAAACAACAAATTCTTCGAGGCCTAGGCAAAAGTTGTAGGAATAAAATTATGGCGATAGAATCATCGCCATAATTTTATTCCAGTCATAACTTTTTTTAAATATCCACGATATCTTTAAGCCTATGAAGGATATAGTAGGCAATATTATTACCTTGTAATAATAATAATTGTAAATATTTCAGTAGAAATATTATGTACCCTCAAATGTTGCAAGTATCAAATGTGCACAGAACTCTCGTATTGCTAGTTCAACTAGTAAGTGACAAGTTTTTCTTTATTGGGTTTTAAATACAATTGTCATAACCTCGAGAATGTCGAAAAGGCCCTTGTTTATTTATAAGTATGAATAATTCTACTAATTTTTTAAGTTTTTGTAGAACAATAAATTCAACAGTCGATATTTTAAACAATAAAAATCAACAGTCACCAAATTGAGGACAGATTAAAATCGACATAAAAATGCTTAAGTCGATATAATAAGTACACAATCCAAATAATCATATTCATCAAATTCAATAATGCGTTTAGGTAATAGAAACCGTAACGAAATTTTGGATGCTTCTACCGTCGTCCATAATTTTATGACGAACTATTCTATTAATTTAAGTTGTTTAAGCATCAATTGTATTAGGAAAATATTATATGGTGTTGATAGATAATTCCTTACACATATATAACTTCTCTAAATATTAGAATTTTTTGAGAATTTTCTAAAATTAGTCTAACGAATTGAAGAGGGTACCAAGTATCATTATAATACCGTTGAAAGCATTTTACCGCCTATTGGCTACTAAAATATAATATTCAGACGGACGTCTTGTTTGTTACGAAACACGATTATATTCACGTGACAGCACTTGCCAAAAACTTTTGCTGCGTCTACATAGAAAGAACTTACTGACCTCGGTCATCACTGGTAATGCGACCTTCTTTTTTAAAAAAACTAATAAAGTGGGCCATATATTTTTTTTTTTTTACAAACAAAATACGTCTTCATGGTCATGAACGTATATTGTCTGTCTTCTGGTGTTACCAAGGCATTTTGTTTTGAAAGCTACTGTAAGACCACCAGACTGTCAACACTAACGTCTACTTAGAAAAAAATTGTAAAGTAAATAGAGGAATTGAACCTTAACTGCACTTCTCAAATCTTACAGTTGCAGTTATCACGGTCTGATCATTATACTTTCCAAGCGACACAAAATGATGTTAAAAGATTACGACTATCTTAAAGATGACATAACTGGATTTTTCGGTCACCTGCCGCTTTTCTGTGGAAAGGCATTAAAATCTGACCGAGCAAATAACATTTAATTATGGTGTTAATTTCTAATTAGTTTTGAGAACATTCTAAAAAGTTCCTAATAAATTTAAAGGTGAATAAATTATTAATTCTAATATATTATTAATAACGGTGTTTAATTAGCAGTTTTATAAAGGGAAATAATAAATTAAAATTTTGTCATAGATGATAAAGACGTTATATAACGATCTAATTACTAATTGATAAATTTTAACCAGCAAGGCCGAAAGGGAGGAAAATATTATATTTAACAGAAATTTTAAGATAATTTTAGTGAGAAACTCCCAACGTTACTCAGCAATATTTGCCACTACAATAAATGCCAATCTAGATTATACAACACTTTGTAAAACACTCTATGGAGACTTCATGGAGTTCTATCTTTTATCCAATATTTGTCCGAGAAATTGCTGTAACCATAGAGTAAACACTCTTTGTAATTTTTTTTATTTACAGTGATGATAAATATTGGCCTCCCGGTTCGCATATATTCCCCGATGCAATTGACATTTTCCTTAAGTTATGAATGTTATAAAACATGTGCGCATGTTGGAAAATCATCTTTTTAATATGTATATTATAGCGAATGCGTAACACAAGTGTAAGAGTCTTAAGAATTGTTCTTTTATATCTTTAGAGTTCTGGATCACAAAAAGATATAAAGCGAAGCCCTTGCAAGATCACTCACGTGTCTTTCTGTCTGTACTGTTATTTTTCTAAGAAAATCTTTAACTAAAAAATTTAAGTCTGGCATAGAGATAAGGCATATTAACCCGCACATGTTTCAATAACATATACAATTATTTATCTACACATTTTAGAGAGACAAATAAAATAATCGATCTTTTTTTTTATTTCATACACATGCAGTGTGACAGAGGTAAAGAAGTTGTAAAATAAGAGCTTACTGATTTCTTTATAAAAATGTGAAATTTGCCGAATATGACAATATAAACGCCGGTTATAATTCAGGGTGATAATTTCGAAAATTTTGCATCAGCTTTCGTATTTTGTTGGAAAATGGAGATGTGAGAATGTGGCAAATAAGTAGAAAATTTTAGGCAGTGGGTGTCATGCAGATAATATTTCAATGTTGTCAGTTATTCCGATTAAATTACTTTAAAAATTATGCAACAAAACTAATTCTGGCATATTCATAATATTTTAAAGGTCAATAAGGTATGCATTGACGAAAAAAACCAAGGCAAATTGTTATATGACTTTAGTGAATGGAAGCTGAAATATCTAATTTGCAACCATTCCCAATGAAAGTAGGAGAAAAATTGCATAATTTTTATTGAAAATAATGTTGATTGCCGAATATAGCAACACAAAAGTATTTACGTTTGCGGTGCTATACCTTCAGATGTAAAGAAAGCTAATAATCTGATCAGGCATCGAATCGTTTTTGTTTGACCGGCCTATTACATACGCGTATTCGTTTTTCGAATGTGTTTTTTTGCAGATTCGTTATGATCCATACAGATACGAATTTAAAATATAACAGGTGCATAGTGTTAAAAATAAAAGGGCATCTGAAGGAAAAATATTCAAATCGAAAATAATTCTTAAACTCGCATACTCCTCGATATTTCGGGACGAGGTCGTGAAAATATAAAGAATGAACATAAAACAAGAGCAATATAAAATACACAAATAGATCTGATGCTATTTCTGAAAATAATCCTAATATTAAATTATTTAGTAATGTATTAGCAAAAATATTAAGTGAGTATTCCTTAAATAAAGAATATTTTAACGCAATCTGTATTACTACTGTATAACTCCTTGTCTGATTATGTATGTACTTGTTTTCGTATTTATACAGACGTTCATCAAATATTATTTTATGATAAAATATGAGAGTTGATTTTTTAGTTCCAATAGTTCAGCTATCAGAAGATATTTAGGATCATCAAAGTAGCATATTTTAATAAACCGCTGCGTTTTTTTAATTTCAGATTCCTAACAAAATTTACTTTGGTATTTAACATAATTTGCTGAATTATCTTGCAAAGATACACAGTGTCGCAGCGCATAGGAACAATTAAAATTGATTATAATGAAATGGTTGAAATGTTAAGTCTACCTATAGTTACATATATACGATAGTATTGTACGTAATTACTTTGTATTATGATAGTTTGCCTGCAGAGACTATTATTCATAACACAATCGACAAATGATAATATCTGTGATGTAGAGAATTATAGAGAGAATATATGTAGAGAATATCAAAATCAAGGTGTATATGATAATCATAAGCACCCAATTTTATTCCGTTCCCTAGAATTTGAATTTCCTCATCGTTCAGTATGGAATATTTTTCATAAAAAAATCATTTGAAGACGTATAAGTGTCAATTAACTCAAGAGCTCAAATAAAATAGTAATTTAGTTCGTAGAATTAAACTGACAGGGCTTTGGAGCATATTGATTTTGAGCCATTATTTCATAAAAACATAATAATTTTTTATGAAAATAAGCTAATTTTTATTTGAATGAATACCAAAATTGTCGGATTTGGAAAAACAAAAACTCACATATCAAATTAAAAATACTTTTAAATTCACGAAAATTTACTGAATAGTGCATATTTTGATTTAGTGTTAACATAGAGCTCTATTCTTCTAAGAATGATGTTGGGAATGCTGTAACTTTTTAAGTGCTAACTCTAAGAAAAATTATTAGGGATTTTTGAGTAGAAATTGAATAATGTTGATCTTGAAAACCAACGATTTCAACAAGATATTGCAACATGCTATGCGGCCTGCGAAATAATCAACTTATTAGTAGATACATTTTCAGGTCATGTGATTTCTCGTTTTTGTGCCATTTAATTTTTTTCTCTAGGGTCTGAAATCAACATTCTTCTAGTAATTCTAAAAATTCACGTCGACTTATGCAAGAATGTGATTAAAAGTTAGTAAACCCGAGTTCAATTCCTAATTTTTTGATGCTCATATGTATGTGCGAGCATGCGTGTGCGAGCAAGTACATACACTTGTGTCAGTATCATTATGGTCGACTTTAAGTAAATAAATATATTTAAAATACCAAACTGTAAATACTCCGATTCGCAAATAGCAAATTTGCAAAATAACCTGAGAATACTATTTCTTACAAGCTTAAGAATCTATTTGCAGATAATTTTAGAAGTGTAATTTTTTTATATCTTTCCTTCTGAAATTATCTTCGACCTAAAATCACCTAAATTTAACTAGAACCTGTTTCGAAATGACATTATATCGAAATAATTTTAAAATACTGATTTTATAAAATTTATTTCTTAAATACATAAAATGAGGTTACGTAACAAAAGGGTTCCAGAAAATGGTTGAGTCAAAACAAATACAGGCATTTTAAGATGGTATCAATTTCATTCGGTCTGTCGATCACTGAAGCGTATCCGCTACTTTGGAAAACTAATAAATCCTTGATCTCAAATAGTATTTAATTATATAATATTTAAGATCATATGATGATATTTATAAAAATACTTTCATCACTTAAAATCAAAACCCATCTTAATTATAGCATGAAAATACTACCCAACAACTTTAGACACTTCTTTGAAATTAGCTACGTTCTGTGAATTATTCACAAAATAAATACTATCAAGAATAAATATTTTCATTCTGCATTATAAAAACTTTACAAATTTGCACCACATTTTAACTGAATTCGACATTGCAACGCAAGGCTAACCATTAGTAAGTGCGGCATACGTTTATACTTATATATTTATGCAGGATGTAACAAAGAACGTATTTGTTATTCATACATGTCATTCTGCGCTGGAATTGAGTATATTCAAAGTATGTTTCTGGAAGAAATATCATTTTTTATCTTTAAAGCCTCAACTTCCACAGTGTTTTTTTTAGAATCGGTTCACAATCATCATGTAGTTGTTTATATTTTATAAACAGTTTGATGCACAGAATAATATGAAGGAAAAATAGACAGGTATTTGTTATATGCTATATATGTGTATAAAAACGTGTCTATTATTCATACAGGTAATTCTTTGTATCAAATTAGGTACCTTTATTTGCATCGTATTTTTGTATAAGCCGTGTCTTTTTCATTGGATCTCAATTTTCAGAGTAGTTTTTCACTAGTGGTTGAGAATTATTACGGAGTTTTTCAACATTTTCTGCTCAATTTGATGCACAGAATCATATGTATGAATACTAGAGAGGGTTTGGTTGCTTTCTTTATATATGTATGTATACGGTAGTATATAGACTATTTAAAGCTTGTTTTCGTAAATAATTATCTTTTCTTCCAATATTTGCCCGAGAAATTTCTGTAACCATAGGGTAAACACTCTACAATGATGATAGAAGTTGATTTTAAGTGTAAGAGTCTTAAGAATTGTTCTTTTTGTTTTTACATGATAATTATGAACTGATTTTTTTAATGACTGCAAATTTGGCAGTAATTTTTTTCAGATAATTTCCAAATATTTCTAAAATTTTCTACTCAGTTTGATGCAAGAGTCAACTGTATGAGTAATAAGCACGTTTTTTATTACACTTTTAAATGACACCATGCAAGTTGGAATTCAAGTTTACATATTTAATTTTCTGTTTTAATTATTATGGACAATCATTTAAGAATATTTATTGTCGGTAAATTAATAATGATGTGCAAATGATTTTTAAGGTGGAAAGGAGAAAAAGCGAAGTTTTTTTAAATATCGTCAGTGTAATAAACAGTCCATTTTTACCCTTCTTTCACATTTCTTCGTCAAATTTGAAGATGTATCCCTTTTTTTATGACACCAATTTTACTTGATGGAAGTTGCCAATGAAGCACAGTATATCCTAGAGAGTAAGACACAAGACAATCCATGACATGACATGAAAGACAACGCCATGGTAACCCGAATATATAAATAAAATAAAATATAAACTTTAATGTGATTCGTGAGAGTTATCGAATTAGGAATTTTCCAGTATTAAACCGAAATTTCTTTTTATTATAGGAATCATTATTACTATCGACATTACTGTTATTAGTTCGTTCATATTTAGAACAGCTAGCGATATGATTATCTTTGTGTAAGTATATAATAATACGAAACCGTGAATTAAATATATTTTGCAGTTTTTCTTTTTTTTTAATAGAAAAATTCTATATTTAATTTTACTTTAATATTCCTAACATTGTTTTTGATTAAATCTAGTACAGAGCTAGAACGATTTTGTCCTAAGCCTAGACTACCATCGATAAAACGCGTGGCACGTCCTACTGCACCACAGCAAATGTTAAAATTATATCTAGTATATTATGTTTCTAATAACACTCATTTATTAATATGTCATTAGTCTGATTTAAATATATACCTATTTCTATTTTTAACCCATTTATTGGTGTCATTTCCGTTGGATTAAATTAAATCAATTAGTCAAACCCATAATACATAATTAAAGGATTATAAATGCAACGAAAAACCCTTTTTTATAATCGAAAATACAATGTAATTATGTTTTTTAAGGACAACGAAGTACTAATTGTTAAAAACATTAATAGTCAAAATATGGAATACAAACGAAACGATTGCCAAGTTCAAGTCTTTTTGTGCTGACCTTAAAATATTACCAACAATCTCACAGCGATTCCGCTTCGTAACCAAATTAGGATACGAGAAAATTTCAGCCCATTGTTACTTTTTTAGGGCAAAACATCACTTATGACCCCAAGAAAAATATTTCATAAAAAAAATGTTTAATGTTTGCATTAATACCGCATCTTACGCTGTATGTAATAGTAATATCTAAAAAAATCCATTTTTGTATGCCTAATACAAAAATACATTTCACTTAGATTCGAATATCTTATTCAAGTGTGTTTTAGTACTAATAATAACTTAACACCTATATATCTACTAAGAAGTAAGCGTGATAATGTTTTTATGGTATAAGTTTATTTTGAAGCACTTTTTTCAATAATATAATTACTCTTATAAGTATATCAAACAACACATGACAACACAATACAAAATAAAACTGACTATGATTCAAAATTTACTTTTCAATTTATCCTGTCATGAATAATCTACTAACTTATTTATATATACATAACAATTCGGAGCAGATGTATCTTTGCATAATTTTGAATAACGACAATTTTTGTTCCACTAGCTGAGAATATGTTCATTTGTCTCCACTGCAACACACAGATATTTGTTTAAATATAGTTTAAAGTGCCACTAAGTTATCTAACCGCATTTGCTTGTTTATAGATTTTTAGTTGGCTTTTTACTTTTAATAAAAGTAGAAGTTTTTAAATATATGATAAAGAAAGTTTAAAAATTATTGGACGCTCATGTTGCTTTAAAACCCTGAACGTCCATGTTTCGTTAGGTATTATGATATGGTTAATTGGCGATACATATAAGTTTTTTTATTATTAGTGCTAAATAATTTTAATAATATGTACACTTTTAAAAGCGTTTAATTCCGATTCACGATCATGGTATATGATATGCTACGTCATGAATGTTTATCAGGAATAATAACTGCTTTTGAAAACTGTTTTTTTCCTACTCATTCATTCATTCTTAAGATGTTATTAAATAGTCAGGTAAGAAACAATGCGATTGGGGAACAGTGATATAAATGAATTCATTTGAATTAAACATTTTTTCTCAAACATAACTTTACCTACTGTATAAAATCAACAACTTATATCATAACTCGGGTTAAGTCATACGTCATAAATATTGATTGTGAGGTATATGGATTACATTTTATTTGAATAATTATTAAATTTTCTAACCGTGGATTGAACAAGTTTTATTTGTTTAAAAACGTCTTTTATTCGTTCTGTTTTATTTTTGGTCATACAGTTGGCATCATTTATATTAATGTCGTAATATACAATACTTGACAATTACGTTTTTATCATTTTAATTCAAATAAATTACATAATTCATAACTATATAGTAATGCAAATATTTCGTATATATATATATATACATATATATATATATATATGTGTGTGTGTGTGTGTGTGTGTGTATGTGTGTGTGTGTGTGTGACATATTCATCTAATTATGCCTATACAATGCTCCTCTAAATAGAACTACGACTTAATGGAAAAATGGTAAAGCCAGCGTTGTGTTTAAAAGCGTGGTTTTTGAAACAAATTATTTCCAACGACAAAGAAGGTGGACCCAGCAAAGGCAGTGCCACAGTTTCAAATAAAATATTCATTCTCCAGAAACGTGCAATTCAATTTTCAATAAGTCAAACATTTAAGTATTTCGAAACATAACGATTATGATTAGTGATAATTAAATGAAACTACGTGATGTAGTATTATTTCTACTTTCTTTAAGTTCTTTACCACGACCTAAGTTTCGTTGTATTACAACATCTTCAGGTAGGCTATTAGCAAAGATCTTTGCTTTTTAATTATCAATAATGCATTTCTATAAACTTAATGCCAAATATATTCAATTATGAGTAGTGTTTACACATATGAAAATAATATATGTGCAACAGAAGTATTTAAAATATTTCTTTAAATTTCTATGGGTACGAATAATATCCTAGGTACAATTGTAACTTTAGAAATATTAACGGCGGAGTGTTCAGGATCCCAAAAGTGTTGTATGCAATAATGTAAATTATCTAATACACTTTATTATAACTACTTAAGTTTTGCAACTACTTAAATTTGTGCAAGCGTTCGTCTTCAGAACAGAGTATGTAATGAATTTGTTTCAAAAATTCTTTCTTTTTTATGTTTGATTTTCCTTTTTATTTCCAGACTTGTTTGATCTCTTACCATCCCCGTTCCGCTTCGTCATGGATAAAAGTATCATAGTAAATAAAAACCTCCACGTGAAATGAAAAAATAGTTTGTGTGAAACTCTAAAGAGAAAAGTTTTGTAACGCTGTTTGCTATTTGGCTATCAAAAATGAACATAAAAGTAATTAAAAATATAAAAAATAATATTACACTATGAACATAGTTTTAACATTACATGTTATCATATTTATTAAACATTACATTTCATCACACACTAAGTACACGAAGACAAATAAAAGAAATATTTGACATGCCCGTTAATTGATCCATTTTTTTAACAAAGTTTTTTTTTTTTAAAATAGTCAATAACCTATTTGCATTAACGTATGCACTGCCGCCGACCACACAGACCCGGGTGAGTGAGCGAGAATATGAATTCATTGGTCAACAAATTAAAATATCCATATTAAAATATATACCTTGAGTCTCAAAAGGCGTAAACACCAAAAGACGATTTTTCAGTTAAAGCAAAAAACAAAATTTATTAAATTGTTTTTTTGATGTATAGTTTTTAAATCTATTTAATTTTCGTTTGGAACTAAAACACTTAGCATCCTTTGCTTCTTGAAACGCCGTTAAGAATAGTTGCTGTACAAGGTTTAGCCGTAACTACAAATTCACTTATTTCATATTATTATATGTAGTGTAAGAGTAAATTTCCTTAGTAGTTTTGGTTGTAAAATTTATTTATTTACGTCTTTGTTTACTTTTTTGACGGAAATTGTTGCAGCGTTTATATATCACAATCAACATATGACGGTTTCTCACATTTATATGTGAGTATTATGATCAACATTTGACGATTTCTCACAAGTATATATGAGTACTATGATCAACATTTAACAATTTCTCACGAGTATATATGAGTACTATGATCAACATCTGACGATTTCTCACGAGTATATATGAGTAATATGATCAACATTTGACGATTTCTCACTAATATATATGAGTATTATCATCAACATTTGACGATTTCTCACTAATATATATGAGTATTATGATCAACATTTGACGACTTCTCACGTGTATATTTGAGTATTATGATCAAAATTTGATGGTCTCTCATGTATAGATACGATCAACATTATCTGTTACAATGCAAGAAATTAAGACCTTACAAGATCCATTATTGACGGAATAATAGGCAAAATTAAATGACAAGTATAAATATGGGATATATAGAAGATGCGATAATAACAATAAGACCGTTATACTACACTATATATTGTTTATATTCATTAGGCGCAGCAATATATCAAAAATAAAGTGATCAACATTTGGTGGGATTTAAGGCACGATCAACATATGACGGGGGAAGTTAAATATATATATATATATATATATATATATATATATATATATATATATATATATATATACGTACATATACATAAATAAAGAATATTCGCAAGTTATGAAGTTATATCTAAAATCTAACACATAATTTTATATATAACTTCACTTCATAACTTACGAACATAAAATGTAATATTATATGTGCGATACTATCTAAATGGATTGGGGAAAACGTGAAAAAAGATTTTTTTTAGATAAACTTAGGTAACATACGTTCAAATTATTTCGTATTTTTTTTAAAAATATGAGATAGGTAACCAATAGCAAAGTAATAGACAATATTTTAAAAATAAATTTTCCATTTTACTTAATACGTCATTATTTTTTCAGTCGATTCAGTGTCATTGGAAACTTAGGATTTATGACTCACAACTATACCACCGTATTATTTTAGATCAACCAAAGTATTCAACTCAACAAAACGTGTAACGAATGGAAAACTCTTGTTTGTTTCATATATATTTAGTCAAATAAATACACAGTGTCAAATAAAAAAAGAAAGTCGTTTTCGGGTGAATTATACAATAAAATTTAAAAATAATTTTCATAATAAAATCTTTGGAATCGACTGGAAAACAGATTGGAAAATACAATCGACATTAGTTGATATGTCAGTAAATATTCATTAGAGACGCCACATTGCATTTAATTTTCTAGTGGTGAATGCACGAATGTCCATTGCAGTAAATTCAGTGTCACTTTCTTGATATTTTATTGTTTTTCCTTCAATTTTGGTCGCTACAGTTGGCTTTTCTTTTCCTTAATATTATCGTTTTCTTTATTAACTTTAGTAATCTTCTTGTACATTACCTTTTTTGTCTTCACTTTGGTTTTTTAAATTTTTTAATTAATTTTATTTTTTTTTCAGGAGATTTTTAAATAGTATTGGTTTAGGCATATCATTATCACACTCATTTATACTGTGACAATGCAGTCCATTTGTCAATATTATTAGGCTATACAAAACTCGCTTGCGTATAGCTTACTACGCTTTTATTACTATATTAGGTCAGAAAAGGTACCTGGCGGGGCTATACGTATAATCTGAAGTTTAATTGTCCTAGATTTTTAAGTTAAAATTCGTACCCTACCTTGAGCAAGTTGTTTTGACGTAAAACTTTGTGTGTAGTGCCCTTCTGATATAATGTCTTTAAAAGCATATATTATAGTATCAAGACAATTTCAAAATTACGGCCAAGGACTCTGATCTAACTAACAGCTCAGTAGGGTCTAATTCGAATCTTTTTATTTTTGCACGCTTTTATTGTTTGCACGAAGAATGTATCCCAATCGGATGGAATAGCACTGACCGATTTACCATTATTAAATTCATCTACTGCACGTGTTACACGAGTGAAAATGAAAGAAATAACTAGGTATGAATTCGTTCAATGACGTAAAACAACTAGTTTGGTAGTGTTATGAGAGCTGAAATCTTTTTAATACGCTTTATATTAACTTCATTTGTACACACACACACACATACATATATATATATATATATATATATATATATATATATATATATACACACATATATATATATATATATATATATATATATATATATATATATATATATATGTATTTATTTTATGAAAATTATCGTAATTAGAATTATAATTTTATTTAAATTACCTTAAATACAAGGTAATGTGTGAAACAAAGTTGTATCCCTTTTCAAAACAACACAGAGTTGACATATTATACATGTCTATCCATTCATTCAAATCAGTCCGTGGCTGTTAAATACTGTTCTCCGTTAATCTGAACATATCAAATATACATATCAATATCATTACTACTGAGATTATCTATTTCCATTTAACTTTCCTGTTGAAAATTTGTTTGTCAAAATCAATAGGACCCTTAAACTTTTATAAATTTCAAATGTAACACAAATGTATTTTTTGTAAATAAAAAGTCTTTTTGCTGTCATTTTATCGACCAAATCATTAAAAAGTATATAATGAAATAAAAGATGTTATCAACAGATGGTGGTTTGCAAATGTTTTTTTTTTGGTTTTAGGTTTCCGTACCTTACCCTTTTTAGGTTTCCGTAGCACCTTAAAAGTTAACATTATCTGATCCGTTTATCTATCCAAGTGTCATAGGCTAATAATTTGGTCATCTCCACAATGAGCAAATCGCCAGCAACCGGAATACATCAAGAATTTTTATAATAGATAACAAAAGTGCGGAAAATGTGCTGACAATCATCACACTACACAGTGCAAAAAACAACGCAACAGCGTAGCAATATCTGCATGTGCTACGTAACGAAAGAGGACATCCGGTAAACTACAAAGGTAGTCCAGCTTACCAAAAGAAATTGACAGCTCTACAACCGAAGTAAATGTTTGTTATTCAAATAATGCAAACATGTGTATTTCAAAAATGTCTTACGCTCAAAGCATAAAACATACAAATAATCCAAGCAATGATAATAAGAAACAAGCTGCATCTAAGGCGCCCACCATTGGTAGCATGATGAAATTACTGACTTCATTTCGGTCTGAAATTAAACTAAGTATTCGTCTGTTAGCGAAAAAAAGTGGAAAAATTGAAGAAAATCCAAAGCCACCAAATAAAAAGTAAAAAAGAATCTGAAAATGAGTAACCAGTTCCTACGAATTATAACATGGAACGCAAATGGGCTTGCCCAATGAGTCCAAAAACTAGAAGTATCCATGAACACTAAAAACACAGATATCGTACTAAGATCTGAAATACACTTTTCACAAAACAACCACATTAAAATAAAAGGATATAGCGCCTAGTGGACTACTCATCCTAGTGAACGTGCCTGTGGGGGAACAGCTTTGTTAAAAAAAAATATACAATATTTTCAGCAAGAAGAAATAAAAGAGCCACATACTCAAGCCACCATAATTACTGTTCAGCATAATGGAGCTAACATAAATATTGTTGCTGCCTATTGTCCATCACGTCACAATATTTATTATTGGAGGGGATTTAAAACGTCAAACATACTGCTTGGGGATCTCGATTGATCACTCCAGGTAAAGGGAATGAAATGTTAGCTGCCACAAATGAAACAAAATGCGAATTCCATTTGTCATGTACTCCAACACATTGGCCTACAGATAGCAATCAATTTCCTGATCTGACAGATCTATTTATTTCACGTGGAATTGCATCCAATTGCATCGACGTAGAAAACGTGGATCTAACTTCTTATCATACTTCTGTCCAATTGAAGAGGCTAAAATCAAGACGCGTATGGCATAGATCCAGTAATCCGGCTGACAAAAGGATTTTTATCATGTGAGCAATCGAGTGAATAGGTTAATTAAAGATTATAAGCAGAATTTCATCAACGTCTACCTGAGCGGACTGGATCCTGACGCGGACAAATACTAATCATTTCGGAAAGCAACTTGTAGATTCAAAAAAATCCTTGTTCAGGTGCCATCTGCCAAGAATGTACACGGTTAGTGGATAAGAAGAAATGAAGAGAAAGCTGAAGCCTATGCTCAAAATTTTGCATCAGTGTTCCAATCCCATAATATTCAAACCAGCATTGATCCTACTCCAATGTTTCAATAAGTTATAGTAATCAAACCAGTAACTCCAATAGAAATACCACAAGAAATAGATAAAAATCTAGACCCTAAAAAGCACCTGGCATTGATAAAAGGTCTTCTGATATATTTAAGGAATTATTGCGCAAAACTATTAATATGCTAACATATTTATATAACGCTTGTTTTTGATAAAAAGATGTTCCGAAAAGCTCCAAAACAGAGCCACGATAAAAACCTGGAAAACAACGGAACAGATAATATCGTGAAAACCAGTATCACTGTTACCCTCAATATCCAAACTGTATGAGAAATTATTACTGAAACGATTTAAACCAGTCGTGAATATCCTGGATTTCCAGTTTGTATTTAGAAATAAATGTTCAACCATCGACCGAGTCCATAGAATAATAACCATAGTCGAAAAGGCATTCAAAGAAAGAAAATATTGTCCCAAAATATTCCTAGACGTATCACAGGCTTTTGACAGAATATGGCACGAAGGTCTCGTTCATAAAATGAGCAAATTGCTACCGGTAAACCATTATCAATTACTTAGGTCCTATTTATCTGATAGGAGGTTCAGAGTATCGCATGAAGAAGCGTATTCAGGTTTTTATCCTACCTGGTCAAGTATACTGCTAGGAAGTGTCTTAGGACATCTTCCCTATCTACTGTATACTGCTGATAGTACCACTGTAGAAAAAACCTTCACGCTGGTGATATGATAGTAATGGCAACTGCAGACATGCAAAGTCAAGCCACCAAAAATTTACAAGAAGTATTTAATAAAATCAATAGATGGGCCGTTGGTTGGAAAATCAAATACAAGTCTAAATCCATTCATGTAATATTTGCATTGCGACGGACAAACAACGATCTACGATAAGCCTCCTAACCCTAACGCCTAACCTCTATGATAAGCGATTAATTTACCTTTCTATCGTTAAACCGATTTGGATGTATGGTATCCAGCTTTGGAAATGTATCAAGCAGTCAAATCGTAATGTAATCCAAGGAAGCCAAAACAAGTTCTTATGTATAATTATCAATGTATATCGCTATGTAACCAATCAAGAAATCACAACGACTTAGAAGTTACCCAAGAACATGCTTTTAGATATGAAAAACAACTCCTCTACCATACCAACGTATAAGCTATTCGACTTTTGGATATTACCTATGAACTGAGAAGGTTAAAACGTGTTAAACCTCATGAATTAATTTCATGAATAAATTTAATTTATCTGAGATCTGAACATTGTTACAGTAAACCCGCACAAGACTTACTTGAAAATAAAATCAAATATATTTCATCAATGATAATTAATTAATTGTAAATTAAGATAATGTTAATTAATTATTACCATCTATCTATAATTATTATCTCAGATAAACATTTCGTACCATTATTTCCAAGATAACTTCGTCGAAAACACTTGCAAATAATTATCATCTAAAAGATCAGAATCGATCTTCATCTCCGTTATTTCTTCAGGAGTTTTGATAAAAAATAGGTAATGAATTTTTTTGTAATTCATATTTAAAGCAAAACAATATAATAATTATTGGGAGAAGAAAGGGTAAAATTAATTAAATACATAACTGTAAGATTCGAAAGCTTATTTAGACATATTGGAATTGTAAGCGAGGCTACTACTTAATCTTATTCAAAGTCGTTGATTAATTTAATCCATTTTAATTACGGGTTGGAGTTTTCAATTCGATATTTAGTTACCGCCAACCGACATGTATTTTATCCCATATATTTAAATAATAGTTTGAATAAACCCTTTCGAAATATTTTTAAATCTTCTGAACCTGTGCGAACATCAACATTATACCGCAATATCATTAAAAGTTCATACTTCTCATCAAACTGTGTTTATCAACCATTTCCAGGTTCGGACCTTTTCTCGACTAGAATTTTCTTAAGGAAAAGTGTGCACAATTTACTTCGTTTTCTATTTGAAATCAATTGGAACGATTTGTATTTAATGAAAGAGGCGGATATAGCAGTCGATTTTGTTTGATCGCGATTGTCCGTTCCTTTTAAAGTGGTCATAATGTAAATATGTATTTATTTTCACTGCCATTGGAAAACATTACAATCCGCCATTGCTTCATGCGATCGCTGTGGATTATGAATCTCTCTGCGCGGACTAAATTATTCTATTTAGTTATTCTTTGCAGCATGTATCTGAGTTATAGAGAACGGTTTGATCTCCAGCCTATTTTCATATATTATTCGTCCTGATAATAAATTATACGAACAGGATGGTGAAAACTCCACGCTATGCATTATTTGTGAATGACAAGCAATTTTTTCACTTTGTTTTCTGTTCGTGTATCTAGTTTTATTTTATTACCAAAACTAGATACACGAACAGAAAACATATTTTTCTGGAATATAGTAACAAGTTTCTTGAATATAATAACGATCGATTTTTTTGAATATAATAACGATCGATTTTGATCTTTTAGATGATAATTATTTGCAAGTGTTTTCGACGAAGTTATCTTGAAAATAATGGTAATAAATGTTTATCTGAGATAATAATTATAGATAGATGGTAATAATTAATTAACTTTATCTTAATTTACAATTAATTAATTATCATTGATGAAATATATTTGATTTTATTTTCAAGTAAGTCGTGTGCGGGTATACTGTAACAATGTTCAGATCTCAGATAAATTAAATTTATTCATGAGGTTTAACACGTTTTAACCTTCTCAGTTCATAGGTAATATCCAAAAGTCGAATAGCTTCTACGTCGGTATGGTAGAGGAGTTGTTTTTCATATCTAAAAGCATGTTCTTGGTACATCCCCAAAGCTAGATACCATACATCCAAATCGGTTTAACGATTGAAAGGTAAATTAATCGCTTATCATAGAGGTTAGGCGTTAGGGTTAGGAGGCTTATCGTAGATCGTTGTTTGTCCGTCGCAATGCAAATATTACATGAATGGATTTAGACTTGTGTTTGATTTTCCAACCAACGGCCCATCTGTTAATTTTATTAAATACTTGTTGTAAATTTTTGGTGGCTTGACTTTGCGTGTCTGCAGTTGCCATTACTATCATACCACCAGCATGAAGGTTTTTTTCTACAGTGGTAATATCAGCAGTATACAGTAGATAGGGAAGATGTACTAAGACACTTCCTAGCAGTATACTTGGCCGGGTAGGATAAAAACCTGAATACGCTTCTTCATGCGATACTCTGAACCTCCTATCAGATAAATAAGATTTAAGTATATATTTTCTTTATATACAATATTTTCTTTCTTTGAATGCCTTTTCAACTATGGTTATTATTCTATGGACTCGGTCGATGATTGAACATTTATTTCTAAATACAAACTGGAAATCCAGGATATTCACGACTGGTTTAAATCGTTTCAGTGATAATTTCTCATACAGTTTTTATATTGAGGGTAACAGTGATACTAATTTTCACGATATTATCTGTTCCGTTGTTTACCAGGTTTTTAACGTGAATATTTGCTCTATTTTGGAGCTTTTCGGAACATCTTTTTATCGAAAACAAGCGTTATCTAAGTATATTAGCATATTAATAGTTTTGCGCGATAATTCCTTAAATATATCAGGAGATCTTTTATCAATGCCAGGTGCTTTTTAGGGTCTAGATTTTTATCTATTTCTTGTGGTATTTCTATTGGAGTTTCTGGTTTGATTGCTATTACTGATTGATACATTGGAGTAGGATCAATGCTGGTTTGAATATTATGGTATTGGAACACTGATGCTAAATGTTGAGCATAGGCTTCAGCATTCTCTTCATTTCTTCATATCCACTAACCGTGTGCATTCTTGGCAGATGGCACCTGAACAAGGATTTTTTTGAATCTAAAGTTGCTTTCCGCAATGATTAGTATTTATCCGCGTCAGGATCCAGTCCGCTCAGGTAGACGTTTTGATGATTCTGCTTATAATATTTAATTAACCTATTCACTCGATTGCTCACATGATAAAAATCCTTTTGTCAGCCGGATTACTGGATCTATGCCATACGCGTCTTGATTTTTGCCTCTTCTTGATTAGATATTTAATGTCGGAAGAATAATTTATTTCTATTAGATTGGGAGTAGCCTTATTGGATGCCAGGCGTAAATATTCAATAAATTTCCGTGCCTGTTGCTCTAGGTCATCAGTAGTGCAGAATCCTGCTTCTAAATCGATCAGGTTGTCAAGATAATTTCTGAATAGTTCCCAATCAGTATACTTATTGGTGAAGTTATGTTTTTTTTTCTTACTTATTGTTGCGCTCAGCGTCAATTGGACAGAAGTATGATAAGAAATTAGATCATCCACGTTTTTTACGTCGATGCAATTCCACGTGAAATAAATAGATCTGTCAGATCGGGAAATTGATTGCTATCTGTAGGCAAATGTGTTGGAGTACATGACAAGTGGAATTCGCATTTTGTTTCATTTGTGGCAGCTAACATTTCATTCCCTTTACTCGGAGTGATCAATCGAGATCCCCAAGCAGTATGTTTGACGTTTTAAATGGCCTCCAATAATAAATATTGTGACGTGATGGACAATAGGCAGCACCAATATTTATGTTAGCTCCATTATGCTGAACAGTGATTATGGTGGCTTGAGTATGTGGCTCTTTTATTTCTTCTTGCTGAAAATGTTGTATATTTTTTTTAACAAGACTATTCCCCCACAGGCACGTTCACTAGGATGAGTAGTTCAGTAGGCGCTATATCCTTTCATGTTAATGTGGTTGTTTTGTGAAAAGTGTATTTCAGATTTTAGTACGATATCTGTGTTTTTACTGTTCATGGATACTTCTAGTTTTTGGAGTCATTGGGCAAGCCCATTTGCGTTCCATGTTATAATTCGTAGGAACTGGTTACTCATTTTCAGATTTTTTTTACTTTTTATTTGGTGGCTTTGAATTTCCTTTTTTGACTAACATACGAATACTTAGTTTAATTTCAGACCGAAATGAAGTCAGTAATTTCATCATGCCAGCAATGGTGGGCGCGTTAGATGCAGCTTGTTTTTTATTATCATTGCTTGGATTATTTGTATTTTTTATGGTTTGAGCGTAAGACATTTTTGAAATACACATGTTTGCATTATTTGAACAGCAAACATTTACTTCGGTTGTAGAGCTGTCAATTTCTTTTGGTAAGCTGGACAACCTTTGTAGTTTACCGGATGTCCTCTTTCATTACGTAGCACATGCAGATATTGCTACGCTGTTGCGTTGTTTTTTTGCACTGTGTAGTGTGATGATTGTCAGCACATTTTCCGCACTTTTGTTATCTATTATAAAAATTCTTGATATATTCCGGTTTCTGGCGATTTGCTCCTTGTGGAGATGACCAAATTATTAGCCTATAACACTTGGATAGATAAACGGATCAGATAATGTTAACTTTTAAGGTGCTACGAAAACCTAAAAAGGGTAAGGTACGGAAACCTAAAACTTAAAAAAAACATTTGCAAATCACCATCTATTGATTACATCTTTTATATCATTATATAATTTTTAATGATTTGGTCGATAAAATAATAATGCTATAGATTTAGGGTGATAGCAAAAAGACTTCTTATTTAAAAAAAATACATTTGTGTTACATTTGAAATTTATAAAAGTTTTGGTCCTATTGATTTTCACAAAACAATTTTCAACAGGAAAGTTAAATGGAAATAGATAATTTCAGTAGTAATGCATTGATATTTGTTATGTTCAGATTAACGGGGAACAGTATTTAACAGTCACGGACTGATTTGAATGAATGGATAGACATGTATGATCTGTCATCTCTGTTTTTTTGAAAGGGGATACAACTTTGTTTCACACATTACCTTGTATCTAAGGTAGTTTAAATAAAATTATAATTCTAATTACGATAATTTTCATAAAATAAATACACACATATATATACATACATACATATAAATATACATATATATATATTTATATATATATATATATATATATATATATATATATATATATATATATATATATATATATATATATATATATATATATATATGTGTGTGTGTGCAAATGAAGTTAATATAAAGCGTATTAAAAAGATTTCAGCTCTCATAACACTACCAAACTAGTTTATTTACGTCATTGATAATGGTAATTTAATAATGGTAAATCGGTCAGTGCTATTCCATCCGATTGGGATACATTCTTCGTGCAAACAATAAAAGCGTGCAAAAATAAAAAGATTAGAATTAGACCCTACTAAGCTGTTAGTTAGATCATAGTCCTTGGCCATAATTTTGAAATTGTCTTGATACTATAATATATGCTTTTAAAGACATTATATCAGAAGGGCACTACACACAAAGTTTTACGTCAAAACAATTTGCTCAAGGTAGGGTACGAATTTTAACTTAAAAATCTAGGACAATTAAACTTCAGATTATACGTATAGCCCCGCCAGGTACCTTTTCTGACCTAATATAGTAATAAAAGCGTAGTAAGCTATACGCAAGCGAGTTTTGTATAGCCTAATAATATTGACAAATGGACTGCATTGTCACAGTATAAATGAGTTTGATAATTTTATCGTTGATTATGTAGCCTATCATAATTTAAAACATTTTTGATGATGAGAAAAAAACAGCAACAAAAGACTGTTTACAAAAATTTATGACGAAAAACCACTTTAGTTAACATCAGTCATTACTAATAAATAACCATTTACCAGTTCATAAAAAATAGTCAGCTCCTTCTTTCCACTTTAAAATCAACTACTGCCAAGAGGACTACAGATATGCCTAAACCAATACTATTTAAAAATCTCCTGAAAAAAAAATAAAATTAATTAAAAAATTTAAAAAACCAAAGTGAAGACAAAAAAGGTAATGTACAAGAAGATTACTAAAGTTTATAAAGAAAACGATAATATTAAGGAAAAGAAAAGCCAACTGTAGCGACCAAAATTGAAGGAAAAACAATAAAATATCAAGAAAGTGACACTGAATTTACTGCAATGGACATTCGTACATTCACCACTAGAAAATTAAATGCAATGTGACATCTCTAATGAATATTTATTTACATATCAACTAATGTCGATTGTATTTTCCAATCTGTTCTCCAGTCGATTCCAAAGATTTTATTATGGAAATTATTTTTAAATTTTATTGTATAATTCACCCCAAAACCACATTCTTTTTTATTTGACACTGTGAATTTATTTGACTAAATATATATGAAACAAACAAGAGTTTTCCATTCGTTACCCGTTTTGTTGAGTTGAATACTTTGGTTGATCTAAAATAATACGGTCGTATAGTTGTGAGTCATAAATCCTAAGTTTCCAACGACACTGAACCGACTGAAAAAATAATGACGTATTAAGTGAAATGGGAAATTGATTTTTTTCCCCATACCATTTAGATATTATCGCACATATAATATTACATTTTATATTCGTAAGTTATGAAGTGAAGTTGTATATAAAATTATGTATATCACTATACTATGATTTTAGATATAACTTCATAACTTGCGAATATTCTTTATTTATGTATATGTATGTATGTGTATATATATATATTTATATATATATATATATATATATATATATATATATATATATATATATATATATATATATATTTAACCTTCCCCCTCATATGTTGATTGTGCCTTAAATCCCATCAAATGTTGATCACTTTGTTTTTGATATATTGCTGCGCCTAATGAATATAAACAATATATAGTGTAGTATAACGGTCTTATTGTTATTATCGCATCTTCTATATATCCCATATTTATACTTGTCATTTAATTTTGCCTATTATTCCGCCAATAATGGATCTTGTAAGGTCTTAATTTCTTGCATTGTAACAGATAATGTTGATCGTATCTATACATGAGAGACCATCAAATTTTGATCATAATACTCAAATATACACGTGAGAAGTCGTCAAATGTTGATCATAATACTCATATATATTAGTGAGAAATCGTCAAATGTTGATGATAATACTCATATATATTAGTGAGAAATCGTCAAATGTTGATGATAATACTCATATATACTCGAGAGAAATCGTCAAATATTGATCATAGTACTCATATATACTCGTGAGAAATTGTCAAATGTTGATCATAATACTCATATATACTCGTGACAAATCGTCAAATGATGATCATAATACTCATATATACTTGTGAGAAATCGTCAAATGTAGATCATAACACTCATATATACTTGTGAGTAATCATCAAATGTTGATCACAATACTCACATATAAATGTGAGAAACCGTCATATGTTGATTGTAATATATAAACGCTGCAACAATTTCCGTCAAAAAAGTAAACAAAGGCGTAAATAAATAAATTTTACAACCAAAACTACTAAGGAAATTTACTCTTACACTACATATAATAATATGAAATAAGTGAATTTGTAGTTACGGCTAAACCTTGTACAGCAACTATTCTTGACGGCGTATCAAGAAGCAAAGGATGCTAAGTGTTTTAGTTCCAAACGAAAATTAAATAGATTTAAAAACTATACATCAAAAAAAAAAATTTATAAATTTTGTTTTTTGCTTTAACTGAAAAATCGTCTTTTGGTGTTTACGCCTTTTGAGACTCAAGGTATATATTTTAATATGGATATTTTAATTTGTTGACCAAAGAATTCATATTCTCGCTCACTCACCCGGGTCTGTGTGGTCGGCGGCAGTGCATACGTTAGTGCAAATAGGTTGACTATTTTTAAAAAAAAAAACTTTGTTAAAAAAATGGATCAATTAACGGGCATGTCAAATATTTCTTTTATTTGTCTTCGTGTACTTAGTGTGTGATGAAATGTAATGTTTAATAAATATGATAACATGTAATGTTAAAACTATGTTCATAGTGTAATATTATTTTTTATATTTTTTATTACTTTTATGTGCATTTTTGATAGCCAAATAGTAAACAGCGTTACAAAACTTTTCTCTTTAGAGTTTCATACAAACTATTTTTTTATTTCACGTGGAGGTTTTTATTTACTATGATATTTTTATCCATGACGAAGCGGAACGGGGATGGCAAGAGATCAAACAAGTCTGGAAATAAAAAGGAAAATCAAACATAAAAAAGAAAGAATTTTTGAAACAAATAGATGTGATTTCTCAGGTAAAGGTCCATCCTTATAAATGCTAAAACATTTAATATGAAAATTAGTTCATGTAGTTTAGTGTTTTGAGTTATTAAATTTACTGTTTATCATTAAAAATATAATATAATAATAAAATTTCCCTGTGCACCATAAAAGCTAACCTTTAATTTTGTTTGTGAGAGAAAAGCATTAATAAACGGAAACTACGTTCACTGACTTAGTCTCTAGTACTTTTGAGTCATCAGTTTCAGTGGATATTGAAATAAAAGTTTATTAAAATCTTGCTTAAAATCGAACTATATTTCACTAGCTAGTAATAATTTTACTCCGATTTTAAATTTTTTAATTGAAACTTTTAATAAAACGTTTCAAGTAACACTAAAATTACCTATTACTTTCTTACTGTACCAAATATTATCCGTTGAAATTCTTAACAAAAATGAAGGATTTTGTTAATTAAATCTATATTTTTTTCTTTTGCAGGGTCTTCTTTCTGGAAGTGATTCACGTATTCATAATTGTTTCCTAATGATTCACTTAGCAAAGGTCATGACAAGGCTTCATTATTTTTAACTCCTAAAACAATAAAAACGGAGGAGAAATATTAAAGCAAGAAAAAACGTATTAATGTGAATCACGAAGAAATAAAAAAAACAGATCTTGAAAGAGATGAAATATATTGCAGCAAATTAGTGACAAATTTTACTCATCATATTAAAAATCAGCATAAGAATGAGAAAGAAGTCATAGAATGTATGTTTATGAATAAGCTGTTTCTAAAATTAGAAAAATCGGAAAGGCAAGCTATATCAGATTCTTTGAGGAATCGAAGAAACTATTTGTATAATAGTAAGATGAGACTTGAAGATGAGTCGCAAATCCTGCCAAATAAACATACTCCACGTTTACACAAGCAACGACAAAGATATATTTAAAAATTTTGTTGTATATAAGGTCTGTTTGGGGACATTTAAAAACATTTTAAGAAGTGTGTTAACCGAGATCGTGCACGAGTCCTTAATACCGGATCGGTTCCTCTTTTGCAGTATACAAACACCATACCAGAAGATTTTGATAACAAAATTCTATCGAAATTACGAAATGATGAAATGACACTCGTAATAAGACATGACCAATTAATTTTGGAATTCGGTATAAGACTTTCGAAGAAAAAAAAGAACATAGGAGCCAAAAAGTTATATGTTCAAAATTAAGAGATTTGGAGCATTTTTTGATGATGTTAGAAAATAAATATGCAGATATTAAAGAAATTGAAGATATAATAGATCCAAAAAAAAAATTAAATAATTATTGATGGCGTGAAGTATATGTGTGGGTTTAGAGAAAGTACAGGACAGTTACTAGTATTCCTGCTAGAATTAGACCATCAATACTTGCACGTTTTGAAATAATGTACACAAAGGCACATAAGAATAACAATATTTCAAGAGTTTTTCCGAAATATTTTAAAAAGAGATTAGATGATTTTAAATTCTTGCTTGAATTCAACTGGCAACGGGAGATATCATCCAATGCGGAAAAAACAAAGAAACGTCTTAGTATGCTCAAAGTGCAAGTACTTCTTCTTGATAAAGACATTCAAACTGTAATAAATAAAATTCATGAATTGGAATCTAAGTACTATGAACAATTAATGCAAGACAAGACAACTCTAAATTATGAAAACTTATGTGTAGTTACAATTGCACACATCATTTTGTTAGATCGAAAAAGGTCTGCTTATGTTCCTGGATCTCATAATTTCATGCCGAGAAACCTTAGCAATACCTGCGTGAAATTTATTTCTTTTTGTATGACCCTTAACAAATGAGCACTTTAATAGTTGGAAATGTCTAGAGACACTAAAAAAATATGTGCAACTTGAAAAATCCTAAAATGCTTTACAGCTACAAGCATGCGACATCAAATCGCAACTATGTCACAGGTTCATTCCGAAGAAAATGACAAATATACTGAGCAATTTGTAAATTTTTTCGATCACGATGTCTCATTTCATAAACTAACTACAGACTACCCTTGTAAGTTGTTGGCAAGTATTCCAAAAAAGGTGTTGTAGGTAGTAAGCTTTTAGAAATAGAGATGAAAAAAAAGAGATAGTAAATATAACACAAAAGGAAACCGAAAAAAATATTGAATATATGCCAATAGCAGCAAGCAAAAAGATTGGAAATAAACGTATACTATCAAAATAGTTAGAAAAGAAAAAAACGAGTAGTAAAGAAAAACGAGTAGTAAAGAAAAACGAGTAGTAAAAATTCTAACTTCGAAAGTTGAGAACAAAAATTTAAAAATCGACACGAGCTCTAGCGCTACACACAGTGACTATTTAAAGGAAAACGAAGTAAATAAAAATCTTGCAGAAAGTGCCGAGAAAGAAAATGAAAATAGGGAAAATATTTCAACAACAAATAGCAAAAAATATAATAAACAAAAAACAATGAATTTAAAAGAAATAAAAAGAAAGAGCGTGCCGCGTGCGAGCTCTTCGGAGAGTGAAACAGATTTAAAAGTTGCAAAAAAAGCAAAATTAAAAAGAAATGAAATGCATATAAAATGGACAGAAGAAGAATATAAAGCTGTCAATATACATTTCACAGAAAATATATTACAGAAACTAAACCCGGAAAAAGCAAATTTGCTTTTCCTGGCTTGGTTGCTTGGAAATTTTGAAGAATCAGCTCTGCGACAACGTACCTGGGAGCAAATAAATACTTATGTGAATAATATTTATAAGCGGAAATTAAAGTCGATAATAAAAGAAATTTATAAACAAGAAATTATAGGAAATTATAAACAGAAAATGATAGAATGAGGTCGTGGTTTTAATTAAGTTTATAAAATAGCCCTCCCCTAATTCCACAACATTTTTTAAACAATTAAAGCCCTTATTTTCAATATATTTGGCGTTAATTTTGTAGAAATTCATTATTCACAATCAAATGAAACTATGTGATAAAGTATTGTTTCTACTTTATTTAAGTTCTAATTCCTTTATCTTTGCTGATTGTCCATCTGAAGATGTTGTAATACAACGAAACTAAAGTTGTGGTAAAGAACTTAAATAAAGTAGAAATAATACTACATCACGTAGTTTCATTTCATTTTGAACTAAGGCCCTGTTGACTAATTGTTGTGCTGGCATACATTCTTGGCCATCCTCGTATAGTATATATACGAAAATAAATATTTTATATAAATATTTGTTTCCAAGTATGAATGTTATATGTTACGGGGTTATGAAAAAAACCGGTCAAGTGCGAGTTTAATTCGCAGGCAAAGAGTGCCGAAGTACTATTTTTTGTTCCACCGACCATAACATTAAAAAATTTTCATAATGGAATATTGTAAGTTTTTGAAAAACTCTGTTGGTAATAGAGAATTACGAATTTCTTAGAAACCTTAAAACTTAGGTTCTTTGCTAAATGTTTCCTATAAATTTTAGATAACCCTTTACAAAACCCTATTACCTTCATAATATTGTGTTCAGTTATTTTGAAAAAAAGGGTGGAGAGGGACGGAGGGGAGTGGTATGGTTTTTTTTGCGTATTTTTTAAAATATCTCAAATATATAGTTTAACAATAAGAATAAAATATTTTGTATTGCTTATCATAACCTAGTTCAAGCTATATTTCAAACGATATATGAAACTAAAAGGAAAATCCATTACTTAATTTGCAACATATATATATTTTGCATCATTATAAACAAATTGTTAATTACGAACTGGAAGAAGTATAGACAGGCAGACACGTGTATGATGTTACAAGGGTTCAACTTTTCCTTTTAAAGCAGAGAACATAAAAATTAAGTTAATTACGATGTCTCTAGTATTCATCAACGAGGATTTCCTCTAATTAACGAACACCATGGCTCCTTATTAGGTGCGTGGTGTCATGAATATTTACTTACTGTTTATATACATTTACTTACTGAACTTATAAATCGTGGCTGCAATCACAAAGTCTATATTATCAGCTAATATTTACCAGCGGAGAATATCTCTTAGTAGACACATTACTGACTTCCTTAACAGGTGCATAGTATTATTCGGAAAAGACCTTCTAAGATTCATAAAATGAGCCCACTCGCGATATTTCCAGCGTTTGCAATTCCCTAATTCCTTTTTCGTGCGCACCACTAGACATCTGTCATGTTTAAACTAATTGCTAAGCTCATATAAACTCAATCACAGCGTTCCCAATTGTAACCGTTAATGGGTTCCTCTAAGTTGCTTCCTTTACTCAACGCTTCATTATAAAATTGGAGAGAACAAAATATCATCAGAATTGCCTACATGTGCAAAGTCTCTAGAAAATGAAATCGTTGAAATGTGTAAAATTTATATTTGTAAAAAAATTATGGTGAATAATGGCAATCATTAAAAATATGTCACTCGCGGATCTTAAATATACCTACGCACATTGATAAATCATGTTATTCGCTTACGATACTTTTTATAAACCAGAGGTTTGCTGCTCTGTAATTGGTCTATTTGAATTTGATCAACATTTGCTAAGGAGTAAAATGTGTAAAATAGGATAAAAAGCGTCATAACAAAATATAAACTGCCGTGCCAAATGTTGATCACATTGATCAACAAAATATGGAATTTAAGGCATTTGATCAACATTTGCTACCCATGATCAACATTTAGCAAGCGATCAACATTTTATTGGCATACAGTCGCGACTGATCAACATTTCACGGGGTAAGATAACTTTATATATATAGATATATATATATATATATATATATATATATATATATATATATATATATATATATATATATATATATATATATATATATATATATATCACTTATAGATCAATATCAAAAGAGAGAAAACTATGCCTGAATGCTTAAAATGCCAAAAATTACTTAACAATACATTATTACCCCTTTTAGTAAGCGGACAATTACTTTCTATGGCAGGGCTTATCAATAATTGGTATTGATATCTTTAAAAAAAGGAATGCAAATGTTAATAATGAAACCCAGGCAAACATAAACGAAAACTTATCATAATCAAGAAAAAATTCAGCAAAAATGAAAAAGAAAGTAAGTCGTCTCGTCTTTTCTACAGTCGGTAAAAATATCTTACACAAATGTAATTAAAGACATTAGGCTGTATTTCGGTATAAAATTTTGACAATGAAATTATATTCCAGTCTACTTACCAACATATTTTAATGTCCAAGCAATTTACGATTGAGATCATCTTTCTCTGAGAGGAACTGAAGTATTTAAAGTAAATCTTTGCTTTTGTAGAATTTTGATTTTTAAATATTAAATTGACTAAATAACGAGTTTTAAACATTTTACGTTTACATCGTTGTACTTTTATATTCTGCTTTTATTTTGTAATCAGATTTAAGGGGTTTAAGATTTTACATATTGCTTTAAATTTAATTTTATATTCTCGAAACGAGTTTTAGGTTCGCATAATAAGTTCATAAATTTATTTGAATGCAGAAAAAACGTACAATATGAAATGTTTTGAATTGAAATCTTTTATGTACACTGAAACTACAAATGAAGTCTTTAGTTAACTTCTGAAAATTAAAACTTAACTAAATAGAAGCAATTGCAGGCAGAATGTGAAATATAATAATAAATTTAATATAATATTTCTAAATGAGTAAGTAGATTCAATTAATATGGACGTCACATAATATTCAATAAAACACGACAAAACCATAGATTAAACACAATATATGTCAAAGGCAACCAAGTCATGGTTGGTATCTATATAGCTACTGCTATAATAAATAACCTTAATTGCAAACTCTAAACAAGAATCTCAAAAATCATAACGTCAGTGCGAAACAACGCCTAATCGAGTATGCATGCAATTAAAAATCTGCGGTTTAGATGACCCAAAATATAACAAGTCACATAAAAAAAACATAAAATTTTAAAGTATCGGATTAATAATTTAATGAGACGATTATGATCAAGGCATTTTTGTAAAGTTTCCCCCTTCAGGTGATAAAGGTTTGCATAAATTGTGCGAGACAACCGAGGTCATTTGACGGAAGGTTTGACTGTGCCCGGAGTTTAGGAGGGGCAATGATAAGGAATAGGGTCAACGGGTGAGGTCTATCATTTAGGTAAATATATATTTGACTCGTACAAAACATAATCCAAATCTTTGTCACTCGATTTGGCAGTAATACAGTTAGTGAAGATTTGATATAGGCGAGCTCTGAATTCTCACGCCCTTTGTACCGAGCAGTTTGTTTTATCTTTTGTGGAATCTTTTTGATTTATGTGGAGAAGATTCAAGTTAAATTCTTTTATATTACATAGGTCACTATCGTATGAACATAATGGCGATATACAAAAAAGTGGCAGAATGGAAAATCTCAGATTTGGACAGAGTTACTACGGGGAAAGAAACACATAAGTGTGAGTAATGCAGTGTGCACATACAAATAAGCTATTTCGGACCAAAATCCAATAGAAGAAAAAACTATATTTATAAACATCACCCATTTTCTTATTACATTGTATTCCAATTTGCGTGTAACGAGCAGCACGAAAATATTTTCTAAGGTACTAAATAAAGTAATAAAACACGTGTTGAATAATTTACAATAAAATGGTTCTATGGCTATTTTGAAGTAATAATTGGCATCATCTCCATAACTTATATTATATATATATATATATATATATATATATATATATATATATATATATATATATGCCTATTATCACTGCCAACTAGATGGCGATAAGTAGGAAATAATAATGGTGCATATTTAAATTAAATTTAGTGTAACATATAAATTTTTTAATACAAATTGTTGACAGCAATTTGGGCTTTCATCTGTGACATCGCATTCCAAGAGACGAAATATTTGCATACACTTACAATTTTACATGTTATGCGCTTTGAACCTCAAAAAATGTCGCACCTCATCTATATTTTTATTTAAAGAGGGGTATAGTCTTTACACCGAATAATTATTTGTACATGCATATATTTAAACGTTAAGGCTCCACTTATTGTTAGTGCATTCAGCATTAAATTATGAATAAAATATTGTAAGCGACTTGTTTTTACTTTTTCTCCATACCCTACTATGCTTTTATATAATTGTTTCTTTCTCAATATTTTAGCCAAGATGAAAAGAAGAAATTTAAAATAATATGGCTATTAAACGTCTAAACAAAATTATTTTATTAAATAAACTCCTGTAAAAACTGTTACCTCTGAGTCTCATAGATGATTATAGTGGACGAATAGTGCAGACTTCATCGAGTATAGTGATGAAGAGAAAAAATTAATAAGTAAAATGAGGTAATTCATTTTTCTGGTATTAAATTCCGGCGCACGGCAAACTTCCCACACTCACCTATTTCTATTCGACAGAATGTGAGCAAAGACACCGCTACCGTATCAACGAAATAAATGAATTTATGCATTGATCTAGTTTATAAATTTTGATTATTTTTACTTATTTTGTTCACGCGGAAAATCGAAGTATATTACGCGTGTTTCACCAAGGAACAATGGATATGAAACTGTACAAATAAAATTTCGCCGTACATAGGAATCGAATCGCTATATATGTCATGAAAAATTGACCAATTTAAAGTTTAGTGACAAATTTAATCAGGAATAAACATTAAATTTAATATATTGGGAAAGTCAAATATCATCTAAGTAAAATTGTCATAGCTCCAGCGCTATCGTCTATGTGTATACAAACATTCCAAATTGCGTAACTTATATAATATTTGATTCTATCTGATTCATCACGCTAAGAAAAGTTCTTATAAATATAATAATATAATTCGAAAAACTATTTCATTCTATCCATTTGCTTTCAAGATTTGAATCCCAAACAATGTTAAAAAAAAAGTAATTAATTTCAATTATAAAGTAATTGCAAAAAGTCTAAACAATTTCATCTCAACATCTTTTTCAGTATCGCAACTGGAATACTAGCATAATTGTAGAAATTACTGGAATACTAATATCATTGTAGAAAGTTTTTATTTGAAAGCCGTAATAATTAATTTTCAGCATACAGTTTTCCTTTATATAATTATTTCATATTTGCTTTTGTTAAAAAATGTATTATGTTTCAATACAATTTTCTTTTCTATGACGGAAGTCATGGAAGTTACCCAGTGCAGACAGCATATCGATGCCCAGATCAATGCATAAATGTTAAAAAAGAATATGAACGAAAAGGAAAAAAAAATAAAAGAATATTATTGTTTCGAGCATTGAAATTATGAAATAAACAAACACGATATACCGTTATGAAACAGACGATATATTTAGTACAAAAATACTATGAAAACAAACACACATTCAAATATAGAATACAGGAATAGAATGAGACGTCAAGTCAAGAAATTATGTGTAGACAAGAGATAATCATTATAAAATATTAAAAGAGTATTTTACCTATTAGTCAGTACGATATAGGTGCGAATGATATATAAAACGATTAACAAATTTCCCCAAATTAATGGCGGAATCACTTTAAAAATATTAGCGATCAAATTTTGGTCCTGCGGACTAAATAAGCAGACCAAATTCGTTTTACGGAAGTGCACAGGGACGTCAAGCCTCAGATTTTATCACAGCGTTGAAAAATTTTCGAGAGCTGTTAGTTCGACGTGAATGCCAGCACGACAAACAAAGACGAAAAGAAAGGAGTAAAAAAAATTATGTTTAAAAATACGCAATACATTCAGTCAAATGAAGTTGATCAAATCTCACACTAACTTGGTGGGTATTCCAACCTGATGGATATTCTAGCATTCTAAACTCCTAAAATTAGTTTTTCCATCAATTGAACTACAAAAATTTTGTCTAATATTTATTACATAAAGTCTGTGTCATTTCTAACTAAATTTTTTTCAATTAAATTTTGCGTATCAAGTTGGTGAAATGGTCTGATTGTATTATCTTCCACTAGTAATCAATGTACATAAATTCTAGTACAGTAAACACGAATTATAACTTTGTTCCCAATTTTCAAACCTTCGGACAATATATTTAACTATTTTCTAAGTCTATCTTTATATACGTACTAACATAACATTACCTACGATCTTAATTCAAAGGTCTACGTATATCAGATTTAGTTGATAGTCTTTAATGATGTGCCTGTGAATCAGTGAGTCAGTGGTAAAATTAATGATTTTAGAGACCCATATTTCAAATGCTGGCCAAACTGAAGACACCTGAAAATTTTAACTCTCTCTAAAAAAATGTATTGCCTACCTTACTACACTTGCATGATATTATGTTAAGTAAGAAATACCAACAATTTTCCATAAAATTATTTTACAAAGTGTGCAGCATAGGTACAGAAAAACCTGAAAAAAAATTATATCCATGGGCATCCCTGTGATAAATTTGTTAAAAAAGTCAATTCATATTTTGTAGTTTTTGAGCATTCAAAACTTAACCAAAGTATTATCTAAAAATTGTAAAATGTTTAACAAATATAAAAATATATACATACTTGCGTTATAATATTTAAAAAATATGAAATACCCTAATATATTTTAGTGTTGAATACTGCTTAGAAAAATTCTTAAAAATTATATGTCATGAAGTTTTTAGTCACAAGTGACTAAAAACTTTAAAAATAAATGCAAGCCTGTTAAGATAGTTGAACAAATAACAATTCCTAAATTATCTAAAAGTTAAAATATGTGTTCCAGAACAGGACTTCAAGATTTTACAAAATTACTTTTGTAATAATGCCAAACCGATAAGTTGATTATTATTATCTTCAGCTGTCTCATTCTTCCCAAAAAGAAAATGGGATAATTTGCCTCACGTTCCAAAGTAACAAGATATACATCAACAGAAATGTATTTTTAAGAACATTTTTTTTATTATTAGGACTATTGTCAATTATAAGTCCCTTATTACATCTTTTTTCTTAATTACGTCTTCCTACACGTGCTAATGACATAATAATCGGTTAATTAACATTTTGCTAACTACAATTTACTTTCCGCACATTTTCACTAGCTTCGTAAAGCTGAATAATTAATATTATTCGACTCCTGCCACTACACCTCACTCCTCTACCTCCATCCCTCCCCTCCGTGCTTTTTCATTACTGTGCAACTGAATGCACACACAGAGTTTTTTTAGTTAGTGGTCGCCCGATTTTGTGTATGTAAGAACGTTGCGCTTGGTATTTTATGTGTTTAACGATTTAACTAGACACTGTCATCCATTTTTGTCGTTGACTTTGGCTTTTACTTGAGATTTGTTATTATAATGTATAGTCGACCCCGGTTTTTCTGTTGCATTATCGCCATACTTCTTGATTGGATTTTGTTAAACATGAATGATTACCCTAATTGTGCGATGTGTCGACGTAGCTTTTATAGCAGAAATTATCAGCAGTACTAAATGAAAATTTTATTCTGATACACCCCTAATTTGTTGCATACATACAACAACATGCATTGTTACATGTTAGTAAGCATATTTTTTTAATACAGTAACATAATTTAGATAGTTTTATAAGTAGCTTTAATTTTACATAACTAGTCCATTCTCTTAGAATCTATTCAAAAGTTCAAAAATAAGATTGTTTAAGAAAGTCGTTCTTCACACAACCGAATTATTATTTCAATACCCATTTTCAGAATACACCCAATAAAAAGAGAAAATTATGTAATTATTCTTAAGAGATGGTTAAAAATACAGTGAGATCAGCTATCCCAGAAGTATAAAATCACCAGATGATCAAGATGCACAACAGCACCAAATACCCCAGGTCCATTCAACATTACATGTATCCGAATGTATAAGGTACCAACTAGATTTACACTGTATTTTTGATATATGTCAGAATTAAACTTGATGCCAAATACCTGAGGCGGTGAAGGTTCACATAATGTGTGAATACAGCCTGAATATTTCCGAGGCCGGTCACGTTTGTTAGGAACATTTGGACGACAATGACTAGGGAACAATCCAACAATAAGACTATTGTTAAATCTGATGAATTGAATATATATATTCAGAAGAGTTCCAATTTTCTCTTTCTAGCGAAAAAGTTATAGCTTAAAAAAATTCCAAAATCGACTAAAATTGTTTTTAATTGTTTGCATAAACGGGTTTATTGTAGATGTATTCAATAAAGCGCCTTTTAAAGGCAGTGATGACGGATGTCTTTATCTAATATATCAGATCACGAGATATTCTTTACTAATAATGTTACTCATTATATTTGTGCCAGACTTTGCTGCTGAATAAGAGCCTAGAACATTTGCAATGTATCCGTCTATGCAAACAATAAAAATGGTTTAAGTAAATTTTTGAATTTTTGTAAAGTGTAGCTTTGTCAGGAATTTACCAAATGTAAGTATTTAAAAGCAAATTTAAAAATATTTTAAGAAATGTCCATTTTATGCAATAACTAAATTTTTGAAAGCATATTTGAAAATATTATAAATATATTTTACCTATCACTCATTTGTATTTTAATATTATTAATATGGCAACATAATTAATTTAAAAACGACAGTTCTATTTTTATACGATGTACGCACATTGACATATTCTATCATCATCATATATATTAATACGCTAAGGTTAAGATGTTACTCTCCCTTTTTAGAAAAAACCTCACAACTAATCCACATAAATTATATATCATTTTATAGATAATTGCTTGCTCTATCGGCATCCACAACTAAACAATTTATTATTGCTATTGTTTTTGCAAATTAATTAATTATTAAAATTATATACACAAAACAGCAATGCTGCCATTTAACGGCTCAACGTCAATATGATTGACGGTCGGTAAAATTTTTGTTTAATTTCAAATCCACTCACGTATAAATAAAGTGGCGCTTTAGCTCAATGCTTTTGATACTTGCGCCTCTATATGTCATATATATTAATACGCTAAGGGTAAGATGTTACTCTCCCTTTTTAGAAAAAACGTCACAACTAATCCACATAAATTATATATCATTTTATAGATAATTGCTTGCTCTACCGGCATCCACAACTAAAAAATTTATTATTGCTATTGTTTTTGCAAATTAATTATTAAAATTATATACACAAAACAGCAATGCTGCCATATAACGGCTCAACGTCAATATGATTGACGGTCGGTAAAATTTTTGTTTAATTTCAAATCCACTCACGTGTAAATAAAGTGGCGCTTTAGCTCAATGCTTTTGATACTTGCGCCTCTATATGTCAATTTTAGTAAAATATTTGTTTGATCTGTCATCTGAGCTTCATAATGGAATAAATAATGCGAAGACTTCGCACGGGTCACGCTAGTTATGTAATAATTGTATAAATTACAAGGTAAGGCTTACTGACTAATGACTGTATTAATTTTATTTATGGGATATTTGTTAGAGGTAACGGTATTTAATGATATCATATTATTGACTTATCGTTATGAGGTAAAATGTATCGCATTCATTTTTTAACAAGGTTTTCGAAGAAATAATTTATTGCCAAGATTTTCAAAGCACAATAAATAATTGATAAAGTTTCAAACATCAAATTGAAAACCCTAAATTCTGGGGATATAATTCACTCCATGTTTTTTACTTTCTAGAAATTAGGTGAATGCGCTTAGTCTGCCTCTTCCTGTTTTAGGTTATTATAAAGAATTTAAAGAACATTAAGAACAAAGTCTGTAATGTTTTAGAATTAGAATAAATTTTCTTGCTGGTAATCTAGATGGAATTTTCACATCCGAATACAGATGTCAATTTTACTTTTATTTAGCGAGTGATTAGTGTAGAAAATTGATTTAGTTTTACCTTGTGAACTTGTCCTAATATTTATGCTAAATCTAACAGTTTTGTTATCCGCTTCATGTAAGTCAATGACGTAATCTTACAATTATTAGACAGAGTGTTACTAAACTTTGGAATCACTTTTCTTAATTGGAGCAAAGAGCCATCAAAGACATTTTTTATTATTCAGATTCATATGACTTCTTGCAATGAACTCAACTGAGAGTGTCGGTGTAAGTAGATCTAAAATATCTTCAGTTGAAGTCGACTAACGACTAAAAACTGATACTAATTGTAATAAAATTATTACAATCTTTTATCACAGTGTCAGGAAATATAATAACAGGTTACTGTATCGATATATACTACATAAAGTATATCCGGTTTTTGATGAGATTTTATTTTAATTGCATCAGTTTTTACTGCTTAAACATAAAAATTACGTTTATTTAAAAAATAAATTGAGTATACAACCATGATTTTCTTTCTTCAATCTGCAAAAGCTAACATTATTCGACGAAGAAAAAAAATTTGGAAAATGGTGGTAAATTTTGGAATATTTAAAATGTTAAAAATTTTACAGCGTTGCGGAATTTTATCTTAATATTCTGATGGAAACCTCCATATACCTGTTGTGTTCCCTATTAATAATTTCGATTCTGTAAGCCAAACACTATTCCTTGCATCTACCTCGCATATTATTTTAAATTTATTGTTAGTATTTATGTCGGTATTTTTAAAAATATCATTAAATTGTTTACAGATAGTATTAGAATATAAAACAGCACGAAAGGCGAACTTTAGAGTTCGTTTATATTCTATGTATAGCAGCTTTCTATAAAGTTATTTGGTACTTTTTAAATAAATTACATATTGATTTTTTTATCTGAATATTCATGAGCATAAAATAATAAATCCAACTCTTCAAATTATTTTCATTATAACTTAAAAATAATTAGAATCCGAGGTTTAAACAGTTGGATTTATTATTCTATACATTACATAGTATAAAATAATAGATCCAACTGTTTTAAAGTAAAATGAAAACTATATTTTACAAAAGATAATATATTTTTTATTCTCTTTTATATTTCATTATTCTCATTTATACCCAACACATCTAATTATGTTTTATTATTAATCATTAAATCTTCTACTTGACTTTTTCTTTCCAATTACATTAGCTTACAGTTATGCCGATCAATGAAACAAATAAAATAATTTTGTCCGGCTAGCTTGTTCTACACCATTCGCTATACACTATAGCGAGACAGTAACAAACGTAAAGTATTAGATTGATAGTTAAGAAAATCCACAAATCTACTCCCATGGATTCTGGAATTTACATAAATTTCTTGAATATTTCTGATAAAATATAAGAAAAAGCTGCATTTGATAATCTGCTAGTTAGCAACTGAGTTTAGACGAGTAACCAAAATAAAATATAGAAATTTTACAAAGGGACTTTTAGTGCTGTTTCTTCATGAATATTGCTTGAGAACGAAAAGCAAGCGAAGCAACACGCAATGTATACACAATGGTAGGTAAAGCTATGCCCTCTTCTGACTCAATCAAGCATTGGTTCTAGAACTTGAAATAAGAAAATTTAAATATTTTTCATAATCTTCAACAAGAAGCAACTCCCATGCTAAATTTATAACATTTAAAAATTTTATTACAAATATCCCCAGATTACGTTTCATCTGAAACATGTCATTATTTTGGGAAGGAATTATTTTGCTACCACATGATTCATACACACCTATTATATTAAGATGGCGGAATTTATTAGTTTTTAACTTCAAGTCCTATCGGCTAAGTCCCGAATATGATATTCATCATTTCAAAAAAATAAAATTTAATGCAAATTTAATGTATATTTAATGCAGTTTAACGCATCTAGCCCTAGCTTCCCCAGTTTCTATTCCGGCTGCTATGAGCTTTATCTGATGTTAATATGCCTTTACAAGATATAGAAGCCTTAAAAACAGTATTTACAATAAAATGAGCAAGCCTGTTTATGGAATTGGAGACACGCAGTGATACAGAGAAAGTTGCATAAGTTAATGAAAATGTAGAAAATGAGTTTCTATACTTCGATATCTGTATCAAAGTATACCACTAAATATACTAAAAGAATCCAACATGGAAAATAGATACGTTTTTGGGTATAGTTTCAGCATTACTTTTCAGACTAGAGCTCGAGTACTAAACAAAAGGAGATTTCATATTTATATTACTCGTGACTCACCACTATGTTCTGACCCTAATATGTTTTATTGAAATGAAATTCTTAACGAACTTCGATTTGTTTATTTTTTTGTAAAGTTAAAGTAATCAACGCATAAATGGCTTATTCAATATTATCAGAAATTATATTCTCATTAGAATATAATCTTTCAAATACGCACGCTACTTCATCTTTATTTTCTGTGATTGTAATTGATTTATTGATATTTTCAAAATTTATATAGCTTTAAGCCGTAACTTTCTATCAACGTCTGACGAATATTTTCCGATTATTATTAATCCATATGAGTTTCATATATTACCTTTAGCTAAATCTGTAGAAATGTTTGTGGAAAATCAAAATGTTTTTTTTTGTACTTGAGTATTTTTTTTGTAAAATGCCTTATATGTTTCCTAAAATTGGGGTTAGCTATATAAAAGGTAGTCAGTTTTTGTCCCCACTTCGGGACGTCAACTTTTAACATATTCCACAGATTTCCGGTTAAATTTCCAGCAACTTTATTTATGTATGAATGTTCTATGGTTCTCAACCGACATTTAAAATAGTGAACTTTTAAAATACTTTTTAAAATAATGAACGGAAAGATTGGGTAATTTAATAATTCTGATATGATTGATTGAAGGCAGCTAGCCGATATGTTATCTATCATAAACTCGTCAACAGTGATAAGAGGTCCAAACGAAAACGTAGCATTTTTAGATATCTTTTGTTCTCAATGTGGAAAAATGAGTGTTATGTTAACTTCGAGAGACGGTAGAAGTTATGATTGTGTATATTTTCAAGTTGGTTTATATAAGTTAATAATATATTAATAATTAATAATAATACATTGGCAAATTTAAATTAAATGTAATAATTTTAATTGAAATTTCTGGACAAATTTTCTCAAGTAAAAAAAATTTTTCAAAAAAAAAATTCAGGCTTAATTTACAAATCACCTTGTAGCTAAATATGTCAACTAAGGGTTTAAAAGCAAAAAAAGATAAATAAAATAAAGAATATAAAGATATTGGTTAATTTACACTAATAATAAACGAGGTCACTGCTGGAGTCACACATTGAGAATCACGAGATGGCGATTGCGTTAAATTCCAAAGAGTCACTTTCTATATAGAAACGAGGAATATCGTTGACAAATTCTCTCACTACGAAAATAAGTGATATGAAAAATTAGTAAGTTTATAGCTGCTAGTTAGCAACTGAGTTGTGAGTGTTCATAATATTATTTTTCTCCTATTTTAGGTTTTTCTTTCGTGTTTTGAACTGAACACTGATTAAAATTATGTAGTACTGAGGAATAAACGTTAAATTGTATTTGCATAACATAACTGTGCTGAAACATAAATTTCACCTAAACCGTAAAACAAATTTCTAAGAGATCTAACGCTCGTTTACTTAATCAAATTAAATAACATAAAATTAAATAAATCGTCATTATCAAAGTAGCATGCATGTGAAGTAAATTTGAAATGCCAGACTTTTTTATTGACGAGATATTTAATCCTTATAGTCATTACTCCCCTTTTTTAAATTCTGCTTTTAACTGAGTCAGATTCAGAATTAAATTTATTTTAAATTAATATCATTATTGACAATACAAATAATACTTTCGATAGAGAAAGGTTTTGACATTTACTTACGTATTTTTAGTGAAAACTGTCCCAGAGCTTCCCGCCCATAATTTCCTTAAAAATTCCCATCGGCCTAATTACGAATACAAATAATTACTACAATGGGACAAAAATTTGATTTCTTTCTGTTATGTTTTATAATAGTGCGCGAAGCGTGACCTGATTATAAACTAGAAACATAGTGTCACTTTTATTATATCTTTAAATAATTAGCTACCAACGCACTGCGTTTGAATTTTGAGAAAATTACATTAAATTCGGCTTATCCTTAAGTGTTCAGATCGTAAAATAAAGAGTATAAAATTATTTTTAATACCTTAAATAATTTCGAATACATACCATTAAATTCACGTCTCAACAAAAATATTACGTTGATCAGGTGAGGAGTGTAGGAAAAAGGTGGGGGAGGTGGAAGCGAGGGTAGGCGCGTTGTCTGAATTTGCCTAATTAGTCAGAAGTGAGAGGTACCGCATGTTTACTTAATTTTTATCGTTATTTTTGATATTATATGTTCATTAGGTGTACATAACACTCATAAAGACAAAAGTCGCCGTAATTTGGTACTTTTAGGGAAATGAGTCTACGACCCACTTATAAACAAGTAATGACATATTATAATTTAATAAGATATCGTGTTACACGAGCCCAATTTAAAAAAAGAATCAACTGATAAAAATATTTCTAAAATAGTATCAAGAAAAGTCAAAAGTTGAAAAGTCGAAAGTCAGAAAATTTATATTCCAATAGTATCACATAACCACGTGTTACAATTACTAAAAGCATACAATGTTAAGATTAGAACCTGATTACATTTTTAAAGAGACTATCGAAAAATGATGCAGGAATTTTATAAGAGCTCTGAAAAACTGTTTGATTTGAGTTTATGTAAGTGTAAAAGTTTTAAATGATGTAGTTATCCAAAAGATCAGAAGATTCCTAATGTCGAACGAATTTTCTTAATCGGTCAGAGAATAGACAGAATAATGATTACGAGAAGTATCAATTTAACAAGTACTAGGAGAAAAAGGAAGGAACGTGAGCGTTAGTCAAGAGAAACTACGCGATGCTACGAATTGGTGTTTAAACTAAATATTACATATATGAAAGAGAGATAATTGAAAGATAATCACACCAAGCTGAAAATAATCGATAAAGTTGTTCCGAATACTTAATGTGTTGTATTTAGGAATGGTAACATAGGTTTACTATTCATACCAATTCACGCAGAGTTGCCGTTTCTTAGTTGCGGCAGTTACACAAGTTAGTGTAGCCCATGTATTAAAAGTGTTTAAAAATAGTTCTCCTAAATTTAAAAAGAGTTTATTTAAAAATATTATAAGTCTTCTGCTTTGATATTGAAACCCTTTGAACATTGAAATTGGTTATAATGTTTAATCTAACAGTGTAAACTGAGTCGCGGAGTTAGGTAATGATGGCGGTATTTCAACAAGAATAATTTTTTTAATGGTCAGTCAAATAAAAGTACCTGCGAAAAAGTAATAAATAATAATTTAATACAAAAATTAAATAAAAACAAGCTTTTTATTTAACTTCATAATATAATGAGTAAAAAAGTACTTAAAACTAGTTAAAGAAATTTAGAACTTATCCGAAATGTAAAAAAAATTAACAATAATCTAATAGAATGACTAAATAAAAACAAGCTACTTATTTAGCATAGCAATATATCGTGTAAAAAAGTGCTTAAAAAATTGGTAAAAATTACAAACTTATCCGGGAAAGGTGCAATGCTAAGCTAATTTAGACAATAATAAAGACTATTTAATATTTGAAGTGACGAGTCGAAAATATTTCAACAATCAAAATAATAAATGTAAAAAAACAAATTAAAATGTTTTTATCGAAACCAAATAAAAACTAAATACAAAAAAAGTTTATATAAAATTATAATATAAAATAATTCTACCAATGACTCTTGTCAATTAAAATAACAGAAAATATAACTTCAACAATTCTAAATAAAGTAAAGGAAAAGATTAATCAGTTGATAGATGAGAACGAAAAATTAAAACTGGAAGTAAGCCAACTAAATAAGAAAATCAAAAATCTGGAAATGACAGTAGAATAAACAACATCATGATACACGGAATACCGGAATTGCCTAGTGAAAAGGATTTTAAGTCATTAGCAATAAACACAATCATCGAGCTTGACATAGTGTTGTAGCAAGGTAAAATTAGAAGAATTCCACGCCTTGGAAAGAAGTTAAGCAATGGTAATACCAGACTTATTCTTGTTTCAATTACAATTTCCAAAAAAAAAACAAATATTTCATTTTTTCTATAAAAAAAAAATCTAGAAACAAAAATGAAATGAAACCATTTGCTTATATTACACATGATTATTAAAAAAAACACTGGACGAACTTGAAGCTAAATCAAGTAATTAAAAGGGAAGCAAAAAGAGAAAAAGCGTGAATTCAGAACACCGAGACCTAAGCCCCGTCGGGAGAGCATCCTGCAAAAACCAAAAAATGGATGCATTTCAACTTACGCGGCGAAGAAGGAATTATTTTCCTGAAAAATTAATATGCAAAGTTTAATCACAAAAACACAAATAACTGCAACTATAAAAACATAAAATAAGTACCAAAAATCACAAGCGAGCAAAATTACGAGGAAATTGCGCAAAATTTTATTGAAATAATAAATGATACATCAAAACTGACGAAGTACAAATTAGTTTTTCTGTTTTTTACAATAGCTTGAACATGCCAGAGAATGCATTTCCAAATGTTTTCCGTTTCAGTTTTTAAAACATCCCTACCTTAACAAAAGCAGTTCGAAATATATTCCGAATACTAATAAATTTTTGGTGGGAAGTCCATGTCATTTCAACAAGAAAAGTTTTCACATAACAATACAATCCATGAAACAATAACTTATTAGCGAAATATATCTCTAGAGTATACTCTAACTATAGATCGCTACGAAACACTAACAAATACGGACATATACGGCAAAGTTATACGGCTATTAGAAAATTGTTTAAATAGACCTCCCCAGTCTTTTACGCATGAATTAATTGACCTTTACACATTTATTTTCGAAATTTAATGATACCACGATAGGACTTTCCACTTATTCTGGAGTTATAGGAAAGTTACTGGATGACTGTGATAAGCTTACTGTTGGGTCGTTCGAAAAGAGAGGGCATATTATCAGTTATTTCTGAAACCAAAATTTTCAGTTCTGATCAATGTCACCTTTATGATATCACATCCGCTGTTATAAGTGGCGAGTATCCTACTGATATGGCTAATCGTTCCCCAGGATAAATGGCTCATGGCCGATGGCTGAAAAAGGCTAACCAGGTTTTGCGGTTACATGTTTCAACTAATGAACTGATGAACAAACTGAAGCAACTTGCTTCGTGTGTAGTTAAATTTTGTTCTCCCATTTAATTTAAAACCAAAACACATCCGTCATGAAACGATCGGAAAAGACCTTTCTGGAAATTAATATTTATTTCTGATCAAAATAAAATCTAATACAAAAACAAATCTGATTCTAATCAAGTTGCAAACAAATACGGAATAGACGTCGCTACAAATGTAAATCAAACTTCTATTATTGCTCAACCCACATCCCGCATTGTCTTTTCTGAAACAAAATATTATCATTTCATTTGGAATTTATATTGAAATGAGTAAATCATGCGACTGAAAATAACAATGTTTCTATTACAGATTTCTCAGGACTCCGCAAGTCACAAAGAAATGCAGGATCAAGATACGTTATCTGAACAGCAATCGAATAAAATACTTTGCAATTTGATTTGATACGGAAGTGTTTAGAGTGCACACGCTTCTAAGACAACAAAATAAAGGAACCTAAAAATAGGGCCATTTAACCCACAAATTTATTTTCCGTTGACCTATAATCTGAAATTCGGCAAAAAGCAAGGTCTAACAGCACAAGTAAAGGAAACAATCATTAATTTGTAATTATATCAAATAAAAATATATTTTTTTAATATACCTCCAGGAAATACATGCCCTTATATTTCAAAAATATATATTATATATTTCATTTTTTCAAAAAATTACAATTTTATGAACTGTTTATCAGGGATATTACGTACCATTAATGTTTTATAAATGCTTAAATGTGTACGGATCCTTCATAGCGCGAGTTCAACCCGTGATTGGCCAGTTTTTAAATCAAGTGTTTAGAGTTAACTAATAAAAAAAGCTCTGTCAGCAAACTCCAATCCTGATGTTAATGGCGTAAGAGAGGGTAATTACATGTGTCCCTGAAACTGCTCGAACAACCCATGTAGTTAACGAATAAAACTATACTTATCTCACTCAAGTCAAGTTACTAGGTAAAAATGATGTCATGTCTTGATAAGTAACGTACGGTGATCGAAAGAGGCGGCAATTCCAAACCGAAACTTGTAACCCAGTGATTTAAAGGAAATTAGGACTAAATTTATCCACTTTTTAATTTCGTAGTCATCCGAGTCTTAGACTAGTGGTTTTTGTGACCAACCAATCTTTTTTCATGAAAATGAAATCGAACGTTATAGCCATTATGTGATTTTAATGAATTCAAGCCATGTAGTATGTAAGTAAATAATCGTAGTATTTAAAAATCATTAATTTTATAGTTACCCTGATTATGTCTAGAATTCTACAATTTAAACTCTAAAGGAATCATTTAAAAAGTGGACGATAAGAAAGAGCTAAACGTGTACTACCTTCCACATAAGCTTATGTTCATCGAGAATAATGGAAATTGTAAATAGGAGCCTATACTCAATGCAACATATATGTAATGGATACAACATCACTGTATGCGTGTTTAGAAATAAGTTCTAATTTTATTGAACTTGTTCCTCATTTATGGACTCATTTCTAAAAATTAATCTGAATTAATATCAGAGAGAAGATATTCTTTTAAATTGGAATCAGACCAGTTTTTGCGAAAAACTGAAAAAAATCGTGAAGAAAGTCTTTCAAAAACATTTCTCATTCAAAATAAGAAGCAATTGTATTAATTCTAAATCCAATTTTTGTGAAATATTCAAAATTATTCTGCAAATTTAGTTAAACGCACGTTATAATATTTAAAACTGTAAACCTTTTTTCAAGTGTTTTATACAATATATAATTTTAGTATTATGATAACTAGACATCGGATTATATGCACTATCAAAATGCCAAAATATGCATGCAAATATGCACTAAAAAAGGGTGAAATATGCACAGTAAAAAACCATTTATAATTAGAATTTACGTTTATTTATAAGTTATAAATGCTGCAGAAAACGTAGAACATTATAACTTATTTTTTATAATTTTTGTGACAATAAACAATAATATATTTTTCCACATTTTCTACAGCAAACTTGTGACGTTTGTCACTTAATATCAATTTATAGGCTGAAAATGACCTTTCGACGTCAACCGGACAGAACTTGAAATTTGGCGCCATTCCTGCAGATACCTCTTCAGGAAGAGTTTGTCCGGTGCCGTTGATAAATGCGTCAATTTTCTTTATTCCGTTAACACCGGGGTTTTTACACGAAACTGCATTTAATTTGCCACGAACCTTTTGCGATATTGAACTCGGAAGGGCGTTACTCTGTTCAATCATTTTTTCTAATATTTCCAAGGACTTGCACAGAGGAAGGTTTTTAGTTTCTAATTTATCGATTGCATCGCGTATATTGCTGAAATATGTTGCAATAAGAGCAATATTTTTTTTATTGAAGGGTCCTCAAATGCCAGCTGGCTTGAATTGATTGCAATGGCATCTGATCTGTCAAATGTTCCAACTACTTCTTTTATGGCATCAAAATTCTCAGCATGAAACAATAGTTCCCCACCGTGTTAATATTGGTTCTGGGGGTAGTGCAACGTTTGGTAATTTCTCTTTATATGCTTGTACTCGTGACGGTGCTTTTAAAAACACTTTTTTGTAGAAGAAATCAATTTATTTACTATGCCGAAATCATTTCTGATTTCTTCCGTCAGTCGATGTAATCCGTGGGCTAGGCAGGTGATGTACAGCAATTTTGGGCAGAATACTTTTAGAGCTTGACCAGCTTTTACCATATATGGCGCACCGTTAGAAACAAAAATACATATTTTCTCATCCATAGAAGAATCGGAAGTCTGAAGAAGAAGAATCAAGAAACCAAATGGGGAATAGAGGGCTCTTTAGATAATTTTCCATAAATTAGATTCGCTATATATCGTCCACATGAATCTGTCATTTCATCAGCCGATATCCATATCAAATCGTTCGAGAGATCGGTGAGTATTTCACTAAGTACTTCTTCGTAGATAGTTGACAGGTAGTTTTTTCGAATTGTGGATTCTTCAGCAATTATTTGATTAGTGCAATATTTCTTAAGGAATTTTCTGCATACTTCGTTATTTAATTGGTGTAAAGGTATATTGCAAGCAACAAAAAACTCACATAAATCTTTGTTGAATTGTATTTTGTTTGTAGTATCCGAATTAGAAGACGAAATATGAGTCAGTAGTTATTGTCGACTTCTTGTAGGTTTCTGTTTTGCAGCTAAATGGGAAGCAGTACTCACATGTTGATTGATTTGATATTTTTTTGATGAAGGTATTCGCTTTTCACAAACCTTGCAGAAAATCACAATGTCATCAGTCGTAAATTGGTCTGGATAATTTTTTATTCCATTAAAGTCTGGGTATTTTTTTTCACTGGCGGCATTATTTTAAAATAAAATAAGATTTTCGTAGATAGATAAACAAATACAGCGAGACAAAAACAATTGAATTGCGTTACGCGCGTGAGTGATGCCCCCGCCCGAAGCCCCGAGTTCCCCACCCGCACGCCGCATCCCGCCAACGCATATCGAGCGCTGACCGCTGCGAACTAGTAGATTGGATTCAGTGCGCTCGCTGAGTGTGTGCAAGGCGAACGTCTCGACCTGTGGCGTCGACGGCATAATACAACACGTATAACTACTGTAATAAACACTGTTAATGAAAATGTAAGAAAATATGCAATAATGCTATAAAAATAGAAATATATGCATATGCATATAATCCGATGTCTAATGATAACACTGCGTTTCGTTTTAGTATTATTGACAATTTGATTGAAGTCTCAACTTTTGGAATGATGATGATTTCACTATATCTTTAGGATCATGGTTTCCACTTATCAAATTAAAAGCCAGCATATATATATTTATATATATATATATATATATATATATATATATATATATATATATATATATATATATATATATATATATATATACATATATATATATATATATACATATATATATATATATATATATATATATATATATATATATATATATATATATATATATATATATATATATGTTAACGAGATAATAAATCTTGCTAAATATTCATTACATAACCAAATCACACAAGTGATACGTTAATAAAGAATATTTTTCTGTAATTGTTTCTACATCAGTTATTGGAAACCTAAAAGCAATCTAAACTCTATTCCACTCTATAACCCAGTCATAATTACGGCATCCCCATATAGGGTCATTATATTTTGTTAAACATTTCTTTCAAAATAATACATCATAATGCCTTCACTAAACAAAATCTCGAATATTTATATCGATATATTATATTATTGATATCTATTGAATTTTTCTGTTTCTCATAATGATTTTTCCACAAGAATGTATATATTAAAAACTTTTACGAGTACTTTTCCGGCTGGCACTTATCATCGGCTCTATTTTTTATTTAAATTGTCATAGAAATGAGAATATCTATTCATTTTATGTACGATCTCATTTGTATGTATATATATAGGAATATATTTTGGTCAGTGAACGAATTTTAAAGAGCGATTGAGAATCAGCAACTAAATCATAAAAGGAACAAAAAATTAAAGAAAAGTAATTTTTTTAACTTTTCCTCACAATCTCTCGTTTTATTAAAACAGGCAATCCTGTTATGGAAAAGTTTGAAAAAATTAGGTTTTATCTTTTTTTTTAATTTTATCACTTATATTCTTAATCGCACCTTAAAATTCGCTAGTAGATTTTTTATGTGAACATATAAATAAATACTTAGCAAAATATTAAGCAAAGTTTTTTAATATGTGTACAAACTTGTCAATTACGAAATGAACTCTCATTACAACGATTCCGTGTACATTTAGGTACTTATAAATATTTAAGGATATATTGTTTCCATTAAACTATTTACAAAAAATTTTTCACGACATAAATATATTACCTACTAAATATTAACAAGACATATGGTACACATTTAAAAAATTGTAAGATCTAATCATATTTTACCAACCTTGTTTTCGTCATGAGTTTTGGAATAGTAGTTCCGGTGTTTTGGTATCGTATATCGATTTAGATATTTGTAGTTTAAAGGAACTCTAAAAACTATTACACCTATATATGTAAATGTATTTATATGTGTGCCCGTACGTGCGTGCGTGAGTGCGTGCGTGCGTGCGTGCGTGCTTACGTGCGAGCGTGTGTGTGTACATATTGCGACCAGATTGTCACATACACTACAATCCAGCTATGTTTTACAAAACAACGCTCTTTTAGAAAAAAAAAAGTATACCGCCTGAAGATTCAATTAGACATTAAATCGACAAAAGTAAAAACTCGTCCTCCGATATGACATTACGTTTATCGGAATCACTGCAACAAAGAATTATCAAATATATTATTATCATTTCGAAAAATTGTTGCTAAATGGTCTTTATTCGGTGGTCAATATTTTCAGAAATAGTACTGTAAGCTGGTAAAAGTAATGATGCATATTTCAAGAAAAAATAATCATGGTGCATTTGAATATCACTCTGGTTTAACATATGTTAATAATTGAATCCAAGTCGTAATTAAACGTATATTAACAATTAATACATTAGGAAATAAATTACATTATTCTTAACACAGCTTTTTATTTTTGCGCCATATTCTAGTGAAGGGAATTTTTAGTAGAGTATTCGATTACTACTTATTAGAAAGTAGGTTTACAAGTAACAATTCTTTATAAGATACGTGATTTGAATGTTTATTAAGTAGAAGTAATTTTTTTACATAACTGTCCTTCAATATTCACTAATAATTATGTTTTAGGGTGAATTTGAACGTTTCTTTATATTAAAACGTATGCATAATGTTCGCCTTTTCAAAGTAAAAAAAACAGGTCTCCTATTTAAGTAAAAATTTTAATAATTTGTAGGGTTAGTGAATTATACAAAAATCAAGCAAAATTAATAAAAAATTTTAAATGTCAAAGAAGTAAAAAAGAATGAAATATATTATTCGAGAGAAACGTAATGTTTTAAAAGTATGTATTATTTTTCAATGGAATAAATAATGATTTTAGAGTTTGGTGGACAAATGCTTATGAAAAAAATTACATTTATTTGAAATATGGGTTATATTAAAATACAAAGTGTGAATACAGAAATGGTTTGCGTTTCGAATACAGAAATGGGCAAGGACGGATCAATCATCAGGTAAATTAGTCTATCGTCAGGTAGGTCAGTCCAGTGCGTACTGGAAAATTTTCTTAACTCCGTAATAGAATTCGAAAATGTGGTATAGAAAAAAATACTTTTTAATTTAGACATTACAAATAAAATTGTGCTGTGCCTTATTGGTCGAATAATTGTTCTACTGAGTAATTACTAGATAAGATTATTATTGCAAAAATGTTATTGTTAGACCAATCCAGTCATATAATTTTGCCAGTATGTAATTTTGCCAGTACTATGAATAAAGGTATACTTACTTGATAGCAATGAAATGAAGATATTCTTACTATGTATATTTTCATTTGTTTTAATTTTTAGAGAACCCGTTTCCCGTAAACTTTTCCAATGTCAATACTTATTTAGAATGAATTAGTTTTGACGTTGCAAAAGTTTCACGGATTTCTTATCTTGGTCATATTATTAATAAGTCAGTTATTTTCGTGTATTAAGGCCAAAAAATATTAACTAAAATTGATAAATTAACATGTGCCTAAAAATACAGTAAACTAGACGGCTAAATATTGTTTAATAATTTATTAAATAAACAGTTTGAATTGGACTAGAAATCTTCTCCTGACAGTCCATAGGCTTACATATCTCACTTCTTCCAGATTTTTGAACTTTGTTTAGGTAGACTTCCTATTTTGTAAAGCTGGTTTTGTAATATATCCGTCGTCATTGGAACAATGTAATGAATTACATCAAACTGTCGCGAAACATAACATTGCGTACGGCCTTCTTGAAGAAGAGTCACTATATTACTAGCGATTACTGTCTGCCATAGTACATTACACATTACAATTATATGTTTAAGTGATTTTAATTACAGATGTATTTAACAGAAACATCTGTAATTAAAATCAATTAAACATTTCACATAAAGGACACATTATTTGAATGTATATACTCTTAAAACGTCTCTCGTCTATATATATATTGAAATAAGTCTATTGGTGCCGAGATTTGGCTGTAAACTACCTTAAATCCCAATAAACAAAACCACGTAATTCATGACTCCCTTTAGTGGTTGCCTGGAGATCATATTTAATCAACAGGATAATAACGGGCTCTTTGGAGAGTAATAATAGTGTTAATTTACTGCCATTATGCCATTTCTGCCGTTACTAATAATGTAACTCCAGCTATCCCAAAGACTCTGATTAACAAATTGCCTCCAGTTGCTATAAGTTTCCAACCATGGAATTGCTTCGTCGAATTGCAACAGCAACACGAACGGATAGTTCATACAGGTAGCATTATTTCGTGTAGAGATGATTAAGCAGATTAGGCACTTTTCATCTTAATAATTAAGATCAACAGACAAATCAGGATATCTTCTAATTTAAAATATCCATTTTCCAGATGTAAGAAAAAATATACCTCATAAAACTGGTATCAGATGAGAGTAAAATTCACCTACGAATGGAGTACATGTTTTTTTTTAAATTTATATGGCTAAAAGTATTAAATTAGAATATAAATCATATAAATCATTGGTTCGATAAAACTGAAAGGCAAAAATTACGTATAAAATGTACGGAGTTTTCAAACGTTTTCAGAAACATATTTTGGTTTAAAAATTAGCATAATAATTCAGAAAAATTTGATCCCACTTTTTAAAGTCTAATTAAATAAATAAGATTTTGTATATGAAGAGGAATTGAATTTAAAAATATTTTCGAGCGAATTGAATATTCGTTATATTTTCAAAACTAATATTTATTGTTTTTAAAATTTTTAGTTGTTCAATAAAGTGGTAAATAAATTCTAAATGCTTTTTTACTGTCCACGCCTGTACCGACCACGAGTAAAATTATTTGGAACACATTACCGTGAATTATACTGAAATTTTATTATATTATTTACTAGATATTAAAAGTGATTTTACATTTTTTACATAAATGTAAACGGATTAATAGAATGAAGACAAAGGACGTAGTACTAAATAACTTTTCCTCCTCAAATTTTTTTTTCTCTTGTATTATCGCCGTTTTCATATTAAAAAAACCGGTCGAGTGCATATCCGAAACGCATTAAATTATGGTTTGGGGAATAATTAGTTGCATATCTACGTGTATATGTCAGAAACGTCTCATTGGGACTGCAATAACTCTCACAATCAATACTGGCTATTCTATCGTAGGTACAATAAATTTCAAATGTTACCATTATATATACAATTAATTTTTGTACCGTTGTATATAGAATTAATTTGAAAAAAAAACGAAGCATTCTTCCGAATTAGATAACTTCTTTGCATTGATTTTATTACAAATATACGTGAAGCATTTTTTTCCGAAATTACTCAAAACGATTTCAGCAATTGTTAAAAACACAAAATATCGCAGGTTTTTTTAATCGATATTTTTATAAAAGAATACATTCATAATTTGCAATACTCACAATTAAAAATCATTTAAAAATAATTATACTGAGTTTACTTTTCCTCTTTAGTTTTTTAAATAAACTCAAATCCCGGTTTTTGCTTTTGCATTTAAACTTTTTTTAACTTGCTTATTCAAAACGGAAGTTCCCAATTATGAGATCTAAAACAAATAAATAATTGCACTTTGTATAAATAAAGGCAAACGTAGTTAAAAAAGTCTGTTAATAGGACTTTATTGTATTCTCTCCGACAACCGAAACCAGCTTCTGCTCCACGAAATAGCTTCCGGAGCCACAATGATTTCATAAAGTCAGACACCTGACTTTATTGAACATTCATTTTAATTAAAAATATTTTTCGTGAATTTTTTCTAGGTAATTTCAAATAAATAAAAGCGATTTTTCGATCATATAAATTAACGGTATTCTTCATTTGCCCTTCGAGTATGAACCATTTTACTGTTTTTAGGTTTAAAAGACTGATTTCAGTTTTATATAATTTTTTTCACATTAGTGTACTTTGATATTCATAAAACTATTTATTTAATACGTATTGTTCCGTACCCCGACAGTTTGACCATAATGATGGTCAAACAAAACAAACATAAAAAATCATATAGTATATAAACGGGCAGAAGGGACAGAGTGGATATTCTTTCAAAATCATATAAATCGTACTTATTTAAATGCGTGGGTCAAACTTATACTTCCATATTTATACTTATATTGAACGTCAGATGACGTCTACAGACCGCATTATAGTGCATATTAGTATTTTTGATGTTGGAAATCACCACACCTCTGTATTGGTGATTCATAGAGGTGATTCATATTTCATTTGTAATAGTGTATTTCTTATATTTTATAGACAATCGCATGATCTACAACTTTTGTCTGGTCTGTTTTTACCACAATATTTACCATTTACAAGAAAAATTCGAAAAACCAATATTTCTGACCTAGAAATAAATTTTTTATCAGAATTAAGATCGTGGAATCTTTTGGTATTTTATTGGTAATAGTATATTTAAGACCTGTGAAAATTTTTAACTTTGAAATTACAACTTTTTTGTATTTTTTGACAGAATTAATATTTTACCTAAAGCTTTGATCACGCCGCCCGTATGTACAAAATGAGCGGCACTGCCTTTGATCTAACAGAGTGTATTTGAGCAATGCTGATAACTATTTTTGTTACAACTTGCCATGTAGAAGAATAAAGTTTAGTACCTTTCTTGAAGAGAAAAAATAGATTTTGTCGAAACTTGTTTTAACTTGCAAAACATATAATTTGAAAAATATTAAGATAATTAAAATAAAATTAAACGCATTGTAAACACAATTTTACAAGCATTTTGCATTTTACTTTCAAATATTTACGGGTTGACTTCTATCGAAATTTAAATTATTAAAACAAACCAAATAAAACATAATAAAGGGAAATGGCGTAGGTGATCTGAGTATTATATTAGGCGGAGCATAATGACAGTTTGTATTTTTATCTACAGTCATTTTAGATTCAGGTATTTTATTAATTTTATTTATGATACTGATATTGACGCTATTATTGTGGTTTCGTCATTTAAGGGAGTGTTGAATTCTAGATTAAATGGTATACTCACGAACATAAAATTATTTGTTTATTATAGACAAAATTGTATCTAATGGGTAGATAAAGATATGTATTTCGGAAAATGAGATTCAAAATCCTTTGTGTATGGTAATATTTATTAAAAAAACCCAGAAATCTAGATATGTAAACCACCAAAAACAGATTGGCTAGTTAGTAGTTGAATTTCTAAGAGGAATAAAATATTTACATCTGTAATGGCAACATTAGGCTTTTGTTTGCATACAGTATAATTTTAATTACAACACGTGACACTTGACTTTAATTTTAACAATTATTAAGATAGAAATTACTCAAAGTCTCAATTCCTATATTTCTGAAAATTTGAGCGACAATTGAAGACATTTAGGTTATTAATTTGAAAGTATTACAATTCATTTCGATGATATTTACTACGTCTCTATTACTGTTTAAATGCTTACTATAATCACCAGTAATCAATATACAAAAATAATGGGTAAAATATCACAAAAAAAATATTGAAAAAAATATTTAAAGTATAAAAAACAAGAAAATGGCAAAAATTCAAAATGAGAAGCAATTAATAAATTCCTGATATAATAATTTTTTTGGTTCAAAGAACAATTGCCAAACTGCAAAGAAAAGTATAAAAATGTATAGCCAATAATTAAAAAGTCCACGAACGGCAATATAGTGGATGTTAGAGGGCCGTATTTCACACATATAGTATTAAGTGCTGAATAGTCCCAAAGACGCGAAACAATTTTTATATGCGAAAGAAAAGAAGGAAAAAGAATTATCAGCTCCATAGGTTTAAGGTATCCTGGAATGTAATTAAGTATACTAGCCATATAAAATAATTCGTTTTTCATATAAAGAAATACTGCATTTTCTTAAGAAAATTTAAAGTCCGAAATGTTCATTAAAAATGTCGTTATATAATTGTAGTTATGGGTAAAATAAGCTTATATAAAACATGAAATTCAATAGATACCGATAGGCTATTACCATCAATCTAACTAGATTTAGTGAACCTGTTTATGTATAATTACTTGACTTTTGTAAGAATATGTGCATATTAACTGTTTGTACACACATGATTCAATTTTATATTGTTTTCATGAAGGATTTTTCCATTACAAATTTTTATTTAATATCCATATTTTTGCATCTTTTTCAAAACTTATTTTTTTATCACGCTTATAGCGCTTCCAATTGATATTAAAACACGCACCCTTTGGATCAAATCCATTTAGGTCACAAAATAATTGTTTCCTGTGATTGTTTTGGAGCCTGTCAGTTTGTTTCTTGGTATCAGAATGATGTTGAAATTTCAATGCTCTTCATTCTCATATCTGACGAATATAAGCTCCGATATGACCAGGACTCATTGTGAGGCATGTCCTCTTCACCAAAGTCGTGATCTTTAGTTGTGCCTGTCAACTCTATTATATTTTGGAAGCCTTCTAAATTGCGAGATATATCCGACTTGCACTTTGTGTTAGATTTACCGAAACATAGTTTCTTTTAACGGTAGAGTCCAGAAACACTGCGTCTCTGCTCTTTATGTTTGTTCTTGAGTTGAGTAGTATAAATTCGTATTCTTTTATGTTTTCACAATGTGCGACGAAAGACATTTTCCTTGCTCTGGGTCTCATTTCCTTGTTTTCTCTTTTGGAAGATGAACCATTGCTTCATACTTAAATATTCTCAGTATTATGTTTTTTTTTACTTTCCCGACGATACCTCCTCAGGAGATTTATAATCCAGGGCTCATGTCGGGACCCTGTTAGTGAGATAGACGACCATATTTACTGCTTCAGTCCAATATGGCATTGAAATATTGATATCGAAGAGTAATCGTTTTGACTTTACAAATAGTGTTTCGTTCATTTTCGTGGCCACTCTATTTTTTTCGCATATATACAGATCGTTTAATGTGTGGTGGCAACCTTTTTTATGAGTTCTAAGAATTCTTTTTTTTTAATGTATTCAAGCTTATTTTCTATGTAAAGACATCTAATTCTGCTCTTTACTCGATTTTCAACTTAGTGACAGATTTCCCGAATATTTCCAAAGCTTCAGACTTCCTCTGAGAAAAGAAAGTAAAACCTTTTTTTGAAAATATATTTATGAATGTCAAGAAGTACCTCGCACCGCTGAGTGATGTAGTTTTTATCGGAATATAAATAACCGAGTGTACTAAGTCCAGCAATTTTGTGGTCTTTGAACCGTTAAATTTAAGAGGCAATCCCGTTCTTTTGCCCCTCTAAGAAGGACAACGCGTTTACATGTTTCACATGTAAACGCGATATCCTTCTTGGATACGTGCAAATACTATGTTTTCTACTAGTACTGTGGCATTTCTACTAGTACTGTGGCATCTGTGACACCAGCCGACGCTGGTGTCACAGATGCCACAATGTAGAATTTGGCAACATTGGATATGTATTTAACATTAATTTATATATACAATCTATACATACTGTTGACCAAACTAGCATTAGCCACATTTTGACTATTTCTGTTTTATATGAATCTTTTATTGTCAAATTTTACTTGACCGCCGTTTTTAATGACTTACTTAACTGAGAATAAGTTTGTTCTTAAATCAGGCACATATTACAAATCATTTAATATGATTTTATGGTATTGACGGTTATTATAATAAACGTCAAAGCTCACTTGACCTCTTATCAAAAGCGCTTCGTTATGCACCATTTTCATCGTCCTGACTGGGGACGTCGTTTTGCTATGGGTATTCGTACTAGCGTAAAAAATATAATCCTGCTTTTTCATATGCATTCAGGCACCCAACTCTATGTACCATGCCTTGACATCATTAGTCGAGGTCATGAAAGCGATAGGGTATGCTCGACTTTGAATTTTAAACTTGTTCGATTCATTTGTTCCGCTATACTATTTTGTTTGGATGCATATCGACGGTTGTAAAGAATAAAAAGTAAATTTACAAAAACATATTTTTCAGTAGAGCATTTTTAATGCAAAATAGTAATAATTTCAATAATAACAAAGCTATCTCTTTTATTTTATAACAATTCATTAATAAAACATGGCGAAGTGAACGGTTAAGGATAATTTACTGTAATACATATTTTGTTTTGAAATGCAGTATATCTATTTGTCTATTTTGTACAAAAAAAGGAATTGAATGTGTCAGTTGTCAAATATCATCGGGGGTCTTTCTAATTATTAAATTTTAAATAAATAAAAGTGTAAATAGAGATATTTTTATCATTTTTATGTTATATAGCTTATCGAGTTTCTACATAAAAGGAAACTATTTTTGATACCAAACATTGTAATTACCTCAAATTAGTTTATATTTTAAAACTTTCAGATATTCTTAACTACAAACATCCTATAACACCCAGAGTTTGAAGATTTTGATAAAATAAAAGAAATATACAATTTTATTTATCATCATAGTCATATTATATAATGTTATTTCCATCAAGCGCGATTGAGGTCAAGAGTCGAACCCTTTATTATAAAAAAAAATAAAGTTACAAAAGTATGATTGGAGAAAAATTGTACAAGTTGAAACGACGATTATGAATGTCAAAAAAAGTCAACCATTTCTTCCATTAATAACAAGAGTCTTATCGTATGTCCTAATCTTGTCTAAATATGCTATAATCACAAAAAATTACCCGAATGGGTATTCAAACAGGTACTACATGAATAACTATAAGTTTTTTTTTCAATTACAACTAATTTTCTGATCGAAATTAAATAGTAAGTAACGTTATTTTTATACATCAATTATCACAAGTTAGTAATTATCAAATCAAATTAAAACAGTATATTAATTAACAAGTTACATTTATTATATTTTTTCTGCTTAGCATTCTTTGTTAACCTTATAGGTTTTTGTAACTAGCTTATGCAACCATATTACCAAACTCAGATGAACGAGTAGTTAAAATAGACAAATAAATAAATTTACTTTAATGGCACCTCCTTGATATTAAATAACTCAATCTCCAATAGCTGGGCAAGGACCATGCAAGTGGTAAAACTAAATAAAGACAATAATATTGTTTTGCACTATGGATAAGTTAGATAAATACTTGTGTAAAAATCAGTTTCCTTAGAAAACCTTTCTGCTTTAAATGTTTATAAAAATTTTGATATCTTGAAGAAATTAGATTTTGTTCGCAGAGAAAAACCAAGTCTTTATACTTGGTTGATATTATTGGCTGTTGTGAGTATTTTTAAATGCTACAATATTACTTTACCTTTTTCTGGTATTCGCTCGTCGAGAGCGATTTATTGATATTAATTGAGCTTCATTTAAATCATATCCATAACAAATAATATATGAATCATTAGGGTCTGCTTTTATATCTCGGACTTGGTCCCATTTAACCTTTTCATTATTAGAGTTTTTGAACCAAGTGTATTGGTTGATACCAGATTTGAAACCTAAAATTTACTCTGAAGATATTTTAATAACTTTATAAGACCCACCAGTTACCTTGCGCCTTCTTACAAAAATGTACAATTCTTGAGCCGTATGTGTCATTTTCCTTTTTTGTTTTTTTCAATCGAATGGTCTTCCCATTCAATTAGGTCATGCGCACTGTCACCTTCTCGTCGTGGTGTCACATTTTTCTAGAAATATTTAGTATATTTTTATTTAGTATATTTGAACCTTAAGCTGTTTAGCACCTTAAGCTTGGAGTTACTATTATGATTTTCTAAGCATAAAAATGCATTTTTGAGTTTCTATAGTACCTTTGTACGACATTTTAGAGTTTTTGCTAACTAAATTTAAAACATACATTAGGGTGTCCCTTATTTTTCAAAGTTTTTATTTTGTAACGCATACCTTCCAATTTTTTTCATTTGGCCATAAAACACTCGAAAATAAATATTTATCTTATTTGAAGCACCGCAACCGTGCCGAGTTAGCGCGAAACATGTTCATACAAGTAACGTGGATGACCGGCGCGTACTCGCTCTTGTAGTCATTTGGTTCCAAGTTTTCACCGGCGTATCGCTTAATTAACCTGCATAATAATTTATTTTCAAGATGTCAGTGGAACTTAGAGGTAATAAGAAAAATATTTTCTTGGTTGTTAGTTTAATCACCCAATAACGGGTGCAAAGTTGCCGTCTAATCGTCAAGTTCTGTGTTTTAATATTCGCGAGGTAAAATTAACTGTTAATGAAAGTGCAAATCTTGTGATTCGTGAGTGCATCATATTTTGGGAAAAAGTCTCCTCTATCCACATAACAGACACCTCTATCCCACCTTCACGAACAGTCTACCAGTTCTGACGAAAGTTTTAAAGAAAATTTACCTTCCACCTCGCAATCGTAATCCGTGACTTCGCTACCTGCTACAAAAAGAGGAAGGACGTGTTTTATTACCCTTAAACTAGTTGCAGCTTTAAATAGATGTCAACTAAGTGTAAGGGATTCTGTTTACATACTTCAGGCTGTTGTAGAAGCACTTGGTCTCAGTTGTGAAGACTTTCCTATCAACAAGTCTTCTATTCAACGAATTCGGACCCAAATAAGGAAAGAGAGAGCAGAATCGATAAAAACTGATTTTCAGAACAACGTGCCTGAAATTTTAACTATTCATTGGGATCGAAAGCTATTGCCCGGTTTAAATGTGACAGGTTCAAAAGAAGAACGCCTGCTATTCTCATTTCATTCGGAGAAAAAGACCAACTTCTAGCAGTGACTAAACTCGATAGTTCTACTGGAAAAGATCAAGCTGAAGCTATTTTAAATGCCCTTTCTGATTGGAATCTCAGTGACAAGGTACAGATTATGTGCTGTGACACAACGGCTTCTAATACAGGCCGCTTAAATGGGGCTTGTGTGCTCTTGGAGCAAAAATTAGAACGGGAATCGTTACTTTTTGATTACCGCCATCATATGTATAAAATAGTACTGAAATGTGTGTTTGAATCAAAGATCCATCAAGTTACTAGCAGTCCCGATATCCTGTTATTTAAACAAATTAGAGACAATTGGAAGAACTTTAATGCAACTGCTACCGAAATATGTACTGATTTCGTAAAGAAATATTTTTGTGAAACGATGATTAACGAACTGATTAATTATTATTAAAAAGAACTACTGAAATCTATTATACGTGACGATTATCGGGAGTTGATTGAACTGTGTATAGTGTTTTTGGGGGGAGATAATGAAAAGAAATTTAAAATCAGACCACCTGGCGCCATGCTTCAAGCAAGATGGATGGCAAGAGCTATTTGCTCTTTAAAGATATGCTTGCTGCAATCACAGTTTAAAATGAGTGCTAAGGACAAAAGAGCACTGCAAGATGTTTACTTATTTATTGCAATGGCTAATGTAAAGCCCTGGCTTGAGTGCAATTTGGCGGTAAAAACACCGAATCAAGATTTATGTATCTTAAAAACATTGAAAAACTACGAAAAAGTGGAATAAGTTATTTCTAAAGCAGCTCTGACCAAGTTCAGCCGACACTTGTAGTATTTATCAGAAGAAATAGTTTTATTTTCATTATTTGATGATGAAGTTGATACATAAAGCAAAGCTGATATCGTATCGAATTTACAAAGGGAAAGTTTGTATGATTTTGGGAAGAGGTATATTCCATCGAAGGAAGAAATATCTGCTTCTTTGTACGGTGAGTTGAATAAGTGTTTTTTTTATTTTATCATTAGAAAATGTCATAATTTTGTTAATATATTTCTTTTATTGTTTCAGGAAAACGTTTGAGTGATTTCGTGACCATCAAGAGCACAAATTTATTATCGCGGTTAAAAATTGATAACGCTTTTCTCCAAGAAGACGTCTCTTCATGGGAACAAATCCCTTCCTTTCAGGAAGCTAAAAAAAAGTTATGCACTTAAAGGCAGTCAATGACACAGCAGAGAGAGGTGTGAGGATCATGCAAGATTTTCATGGATTAATAACTGCTGCAGAAGAACAAAAACAGTTCTTGTTACGTTGTGTACAAGAACACAGAAAGTTGTAGGTACCCAGATTGCAAGAAAGATACTTTAAAAAAAAAGTATCTTGAATCCGGAATTATATATCTTTTCCAATTTTATAAATAAATACATCATCTAAATTAATCTTCCACTGTTTTCTATTATAAAATATGTATTTTGATCATAATATAGCTTACATGCAACTAAGTCTTCTAAAACCGTTGTTTAGAAAAACAATGATGCCTTGTCGGCACGGGTTGCCATTGTCATATGACGATGAAATTTTGCACGAAGGTAGCCTTTAGTACTATAAAAAGAATTAGAGGGTATGCTTTACAATATTTAAAAAAAAATCGGTGATATAAGGGACACCCTAACATACATATATATATATATATATATATACCTTGCCTCCTCTGAATAACTTAATAAAAAAAAATAAATAATAAATACATTTTTTCTTCTTTCTCGATGTATCAATGTAAAACTTACGATGCTTCCCACCTATGGCAGTAAAATTTTCCTAAATACTCGCACTTAAAATGGCACAAATACTTGAAATGGCAACTATGATCTTGGACTAGAAGTGACGGAATCATTATCAAAATCAATTATTTGCGCAGACTGAAATCCTGTTGAAACTATGGTATTTAATTCCTCAATCCATTTAATGGCTCGATTAAAGAATGTCCATGTTGAACTTTCGTTGAATGATGATATATTTATAGGACTAGAAACAAAAGAATATATTCGTAAGGGGTATGATTTACTGATCGTGAATTATTAATTATGTCTGTTATAATGTTTCAGTCTAAGAAATATCTAACAATTCGTTTTGTACCAGAGATTCAGAAAGATATAATTCTTCATTTTCACGAGTTGTCTCTACACTATTAGTATTTTGCATTGAAATATTAATCTTGAAAATATATTCAAGTCTTAGTCTACAGGAACTCGTCAGTAATTCCTGAAAGATTTGGCGGCCACACTGTAAATTAAAAATACTTTTTGAACACAAACATTTTATTAATTTATTTAAATTAATATATATACACATATATATATATATATATATATATATATATATATATATAAATGCATATATATATATATATATACACACACATATATATATATATGTATATATATGTGTGTGTTGTGTGTGTGTGTGTGTGTGTGTGTGTTTGTGCGCGTGTGTGTGTGCATATTCCACCTGTGTGTGTATATTCAAACTGGGCATTACATAATAAAGATAAAACAGATAAATATACGTAAGTTCTATTATTTTTCCAATATTTATATTATCTATCAAAGTTCACAGCTCTTCACTTTGTAAACGTCTCTTTACTTTCGTTTCTTTTTTTTCACAATATTAAAATTTTTCGCCTGTTTTATACCTTCAATATGTTTTACTATTATGTAACGCAGTCGTGAGTAAATGAAGTTGTAAAAATAATTTAAGTATGCGAATTCAAACCACCCATTAGCCCCGCGATGAAATGGATAAGTACTGGATATCTTTGTTTATAACGCACAAACACGCCGGTAGTCCGATACACATACAGACAAATGTACATGTCTATGTGTACTTCGTCATTTCGTGAAAAATAATTTAGGTAAATATCCTACGGTAAAATAAATAATTTTGAGTTGAATTATATAAAAATGCATTTCGTAAAAATGTGATTGACTTTTTGTTCTTTACTGCCGTTGATATGAGGTACTTGTTTAATCTACGATACCAACCTTTTTTTTAACTCAGAGACCTCCTTGTTTATGTATTGGAACTTGTTGTTTAAGCAAAAACATTAAATGCTGCAATTCAATTGATTTTGAATTTATTTTTCGAATTCCTTGAAATTTTCCAGTGCTTCTGATTCCCTTTGCGGAATATATTAAAAACCGTTTTTAAATAGTCATCTATGAATAGTCGAAATTACCTTACTTCACCGAGTAATGTATATTTCCATCGGACTACGAATTTCCGAATATATTAAGCCCAGCACTAATGTAGTTTTAAAATCTTTATACCACATTTTCGAGGTATTCGCGTTAATTTGCTCTCTATATATGTTACACGTGCAAACACTTTATCCTTCTTGTACAATTGCATTTTTTCTAAGTCGTTGAAATTCAGATGATGTGTCATCTGCTGCAATTAGAAAATGGTCCATTTGTCAATGTCCGACACGTATATAATATTACTAGACATATTTAATCCATACGTATTGTTGATCAAACTTATAGCAGCTACAATTTCATTATCTCTTTTTTTTTGGAAGCAACATTTATTGTTAAACTTTACTTGACCGTCGTTTTCAATCACTTGGCTAATCAAAAAGAAGTTTGTTGCTTAATCTGGTACACGTAATACATTTCTATATATGATTTTACTGTATTGACGTTTATCGTGATTTTACTGTATTGACGTTTATCGTTATTTTACTGTATTGACGTTTATCGTTATCGTTGACTAGAGCTGTTTACCGAAAGTGGTTTGTCATCTGCCATTTCTGTAGTTTTGATAGGCTGTACCATCACTATTACTGAGTTCCTATGGCTATTTGTACCCACGTGAGAACGATAAACCTTCTTCATGCATGGGGCACTCAAGTCTATGTACGCGTACCGTGCTTCGGTATTATTGGTTCAGGCTGGGAAACAGTAGCGTAACTTAAATTCTCGTTGTTTGGGTTCTTCAAAATTTTTGTTTGTCGCAAGCGCCTTGGTATTACGGTTTCTTATTTTGACATCTCGTAAAATGTTAACATTGACCTCGAATAATTGGCTGGTAATAATTTGATTATCGATTCTGTAGACCTAAGAGTAGCATTGTTCCTAGCCCGTTCTCGCTTACAGATAATCCGATATTTTGGAGTTTATGTACCGCAGTCATTATTCTGCTTAAGCAGTCATCTGCATTGTGATATTCCCCAAGAGTGGTTGTATACATATGTCTCAGCAACCCAACGCGGCGTGATACCCCGGTTTCGTCAAAAACACGTACCAGATTGTTCCGGAATTCTTTTGCAATCTGCGCTCCTTAAATGTACACATAAAGCGATGTGACAACTAACAAAATAATTTTTGCTCTTAACTCAAGTTCACTAAATCATCCTTCAAATCTTTTTTTTTCATTATTCTAGACACAGTTCTACAATTTTTCATGACGAAGGTACATTATTGTGGATTAAGTTTTTTAAAGTTATTGAATTATTTGTAGACATTTTACCTCTGTTTCCTTATTGGTGGTTTGATAATTTACACATTTGTAAATTATAACATTTTGACAGTGTCATCACAAAAACTGTAGAATTTTTGTTGCGCCGGATGAGCTAAGTGATTGATGAGATATTCCCTCATAAGGTATCCGGACAAATAGCTGCCGGAAAGAGGAAGTGCAGGCATAGAGTTTCGGTTTTTATATCCTCCGCAATAGATTATACGGATCATAAAGAAAGGGTAATGCCGACCATACAATATACAAAGATAAATTATTTAACAATTAACATGTTCTTCGTTTTACATATGACTGAAAATTTTAATTGTGTATTGAGGAAATATTGCATAATAAAAACTTATAGAAATAAAAAATAAAGGTTTGTGAATCATGCAACACATTAATTTTATCTCTGACTGCAATATATCTTTTTCTTAATTTCTAAATAATTTACTCTAACACGAATAGCAAGAAAAAAATGAAATAAAAATAAAATGTGTCACGGTAGTACCTATGTAATCCAGTTAGGTTTTTGAATTATTAATTAAAATCATAAATGCATGTTTTAACTGGGAAAAAATGTAAATGTTCGTTAATATGTGATAAAATCTATAAAAATAAAGATAATTCACGAAATAATTGTAAAAAAATCCTTGTGAAAAAGCCTTGTGTTATATATTATTCCATTAAAAAATGTTTTTAATGGAATAATATAAAACCTAAGTCCATCCTGAAGGTCCTTTCTGAACATCGGTGAAAGAATTTTTTAAATCGAGTGAGTAGTTTTGGAGATTACCTCCTACATCCAAACTTACTGTTGCACTTTTTTTACTGCTCTGAACTACTGATTTTACTTCTCATAAAGCTTCATACCGGGCACTAAGTATAAAATCGATTTTTAAGGAGTAAACGCCAATAAATTCCAAAATAATATTAATAAAATAGAGCAAACTTGTATTCATGTTAATTCACCCTACGAAGCCGAGTTGCTCGAGAATAAAACAAATAATTAAAAGTTTAAAAAAGGAAAATGTATCACTTTGAATAAAAGGAACCAAAAGTAACTTTGGCACCAACCTAATTTATTTTTGAAATTTATATTACCAAGGGAAATACTTTGGGAATATTTTCAATTTTGTTTTATAAGTGAATGAAAGTCAAATTACTTAAAAAATTTTCAAAACTTTTCATCACTTCTATTTCCGTTTCACCTCTTTCTATATCAGAAAACTTAATATAAATTTAACATTATATTCAAGTTAATTTCATTTATTATATTCGGGTTATTTTTACTTCCATTGTTAATACATTTAGGTGAAATGGCGTGTTTTTCGATAAAACATGATCTCGTCTTTTTTGCTTTCGTTTTTAAAGTTAATGAGTAAGTGATCAATATTGAACTTGAGGGCTGAACGCACAAATTATTCGTAGACCACATCGTTACATAAATATTACTGGAATGTAATATTAAATTAATATATGACCATAAACGTTACTACAAAAAGAGGAAAATTCTCAGTCCAAATTATTGAATACTATATCTGCCACCATATTAAATTTGTTCATTAAAACACGTCAAAATTAAGCATTTGTCTCCCTACATGCTAAAATTAGACTTATTTTTCAATATTTACTGGAACTGATTTATGGTTATGCCAAAATAGCTGCGGAGCGTATCATGCAAAGGGCGCAGTTTCCAGTTGTGTGGCTCGAAACTTGGTAGTGTACTATCGTGTACTTAAATACTCTTCCCATTATGTCCATGTGCAAAAATGATTTTTTATTATCATTAGACTTAAATTTGTAAAAAAATATGTTCACACTGCATAAAGCAATATGTACTTTTCTACATTAAAATATGAAAGTATATTTTCACTAGTAACTAAATAAAGTCAAAATAGTAATTAAAATTTTTGATCAAAAAATTGAGATGAGATTACATCGTATAGATACATCAACTAAAGTGAGTCAGCTTTGTAAGGGTTAATTGAATGTTGTTTCAAACTTTACTTATAAATACATTTCGAATAGATAACGCAACAAATATTTTGGATAACTGTTAATACTATTGAGAGAAAAAAAAGTAAGTGCTTGATTAACTGAAATTTACTAATGGTATTAAACAACTGATAACTTTTAAATATTAGGTTAGATACAATATTTACACTTGTATGACTTAAGTACTTCATAAAATATTATTATAGAACCTAAATTAGAAAAAAAGAGGTAAATATCCTTTACTGAAAAGCAGTGTAACTGAACATAGACGTTCATGACTCTTTTTTTATTTGGCGAGAAAAAATCTGCCAAAATATAAAGTAATGAATTCGAACCCATCCAATTATCATCCATCCAATTTATCGGCAAACATTTGACAGATATTTGCCGAATACTGAGTGTGTTTGTTTGGTAAAACAAATAAATTGACTATGAATAAATGGAATTTTCCACAATTTAAAGAAACACTCCGTCTTAGAAATGTTAGCTTGAATGTATGGATATAACCCATTGTAAATATTCATAATATCGTGATTGTGATAATCATTATTATATTATGATACATTTTTATATTATAATTATTTGTAGCAATCAACGTCGAATTTCTATTTTTAATTTATTTCAAAAAACAAGGAGGTTCTCAATTCGGGTACAATTTGTTTAAGTTACATCAGATCTGCGTAATTTATCAACCGATTTGTACGTTTTTTTTTATTTGGAAAGGCATATTTCTAGTACATTCTTATGAAAATTAAGTTGAAATCTGACTATGGAAAGGATACACCACAGAATTCCTTAACACTGAAGCAGAATAATAACATAATAAGACATGACTAAGTCAGATTACAATAACGAAGCCGAAAAATTGTGAAAAGGACTCTTCGTTCATGAGGAGTAAACTAATCATGTTTAGATTCGTTTAAATTATCTTGACGTAGAAAGATACTAACAAAGTAGGTAGATAAGTATTATACGAATATGTCCAAACGCATGAAACCTGTTTTTAAGTAGCATAAATATGCTGCAGGTATGCTGCTGCCGAGACCATGAGACTTATAAATTTGCTATTTTTAAATTAGTATTGTGAGAATCAACCAAAGGCTCCATCATTAAACATCAGTTTACAGTTCCTCAATCCTTGCAATGCATGCGGGTTACCTGCTTAAATAGTGAATCTTAAGGATATGCTGTTTTATATTAGTATTTCGAATCTCAAGTTGAGATCTCAAGTGGATTCCCATTACTCAGTTCGGACACCGTGGCAATGTTACTTGCTTAAATCGTGAGACTGGAGGATATGCTGTTTTTTAAATAAATATTGTGAGACTCAAACCAACACTCTGTCAATGAACTCCCAACTCTCCTTCCTCAACTTGGTGCTACGCTGGTACAGTCGGTTTTATTTAAGTTAATTAATTAATTAATAGCTTTAGTCAACTAGTTAGGATGATCCTTTTTATTTTAAATGCCCAGCGTTCTATTACAAAATGCAATTCTATCATGAAAATTGAAATTAAACCATAGAATTCCACAACAATAATCAGCACAGATGGCATGATAAAACTCGGAGGACATAAATCTAATGATAATAAAATAATAAAGTTTCAAAAGTTTTTACATGATTAAAGTATACTATATAACCTATAGCAAACTGTAATGACGATGATGTAAAATGTAGCATTCATCTGTGTATGTTTGTCTCACCAACATGCACATAAACACACGCAGTGTTTATGAGCACGCTGGTGAGAGAGGAGAAAAGCATCGACTTGGCACCGATTCCAAAAATCTCTAACTGTAGTGGTATTTTGAAAATTGATTTATTTTTGGAAACGATATTGTACTGCAATTATTCCAAGCAACTATTTCCATTTTCATTATTTGATGTCTTTCAGGACACTTCTTATTAGGGATTATTTGAAGTCGGTTCATTTTTTTCGTAAAAAAAGTTTTATTGTTATATTCCCTTGGAATCGAAAAATACTAAACATTTTTCTTAAATCTATACAGACTTAGATGTATCAATTAAACTTACAAAAATATTGTTTAACTTAACAAGGCGAATCACCTTGAATACGTTAAAATGGGAACAGTTTCATCGATTCCACTCACTCTCTGTCTTTTATCAATTAAATGAAGAAAAATAATTCCGTTTCTGAAGCAGATGTAAGATAAATGTTAATAGTAATTTTAAAACCTGTTTTGGAAAGATATATTATAAAATGAATACATAATTGCCGAACATTTCTTGTTTCAAGAAGATGCAAATGAATTTCGTATTTATGATCGTACCAGTTTTACCAATAATATATTTTAACAGAATTTAAGACAAAACCTTTTTAGCATTCTGTCTTTCTACGAGCAACTCATATGTATCTCAAAAATTAATTATTGATTGAAATATAATGTAATGCCTTGTATTTGACATTTCCACTCATTATGTTTTCCATTAACCTTAGGTATTTTGGGTGTATTATTTGGGTGCTCCCTGAAAAAATATAAATCTGAGCTTTTTTATACAGGATATAATAAACCAAATGTATTTAAAAGACACTTCAATTATTCTACCAATCTTTGTGATTATTGAAACTTATATTTTGAGGTTCTTAAATACTTTAATATTAATTGAGTTGGCAGTTTACTTATATAAACTTTAAATATAAATTTTAAAATATTTATAATCATTTTTTAAAAAAATAATTACAAGCCAATTCTCATACAATGATATTATCGTAACATAATTGATTATTTCTACGATTTTGAAATATCATTTTGTTAGCGACTATAAAAATTATTGGCCTTTAAATATAATAATTTTATGTAAATTCTATCTTATAGTTTCGTTTGAAATTTCTCTTAAATGGGTTTTTTCAAAATACTATGAAACTATGAAAAAAATTACTAAAAATAATTTGTATATTTCTGAAACTGTTTTATTGATAATTTTTTGTCACCATCAACGTTTTTAACATCCCGTAAAATAAAATAAATTTCACATTATATTGCCAAACACGAGAAAAAAACTCTTACCGTGTTTGGCGAAATTTTCTCCATTTAATTTATAAATGTATGATCATTAGTTGTATCACTAAATCTGCGCAATCTTCATAATATATATGTGTGTATATATATATATATATATATATATATATATATATTTATACACATATGTATCATTTTCTTTCATTGACATCGATTTTGCCTATATAACTGGCAACCAATTTATTAAATTGTGATAAATACTCAGAATCGAATCACAAGAATTTTACGAATTTCCAAGCATTTCCTACTTTCATTTAATTGCAACTATACTCTAAAGTAAATGATGTTATAATATTTAATAATACCAAACCATCGTACGTTGAAAATGATGCCAAAAATATTATATCATGAACTTCTTTAAAAAGTGTTTTTCTTACCTACACATATGAACTATGTTGATTTCTCAATCGTCATTAAGAAACAATAAATATAATATTTAAAGAAAAAACACATTATTTTACTTTTAGTATTTAGGCAAAAGTGGTTAAAATAAATGTCTGTTGAAGTTAATTTGCTGTTCTCCTTATTGTAATTTAAATCATTGAAATCATAACTACATATCGCTCCAGACTATGTAATTAGTCCTTTCATTTAACCTTATTCCAGGAATTTAAACACAAATTATTGAATAAAAAACTACACTAAGACACTGATAATTAAATTTTGACACAAATTTCAACTCACCTCTTTTTCTTTGAATCTGGTGACTCGAGACTAATTTACAAAAGCTTAAGCCAGAAGGTTCCATAATTTTTAAATAGCAAAAATCTATTTGACACTGCGCGGGTTTTCTAAATTTTTATAACTTATATAAATATAATATTTTCAGGTGATACTTACCACTATGCTAACATACTTTCTGTGGATTCAGAATGAGTTTGGTCGTTTTCAATGATTACACATCATTTTCTGTCGAGCTGAGATGTACACATCATTTTCTGTTGAGCTGAGATGTACACATCATTTTCTGTTGAGCTGAAATTAACTTTTTCTTAGTTATTTATACACTTACATACTTATAAATGTATTAACTAATTACTTATTGAGGTTTATTTCTTCAGCGTCAAGTTCATCATTCTTCAGCTCGAAACCAGATCTCTTATCAGCTCAATACCAAATTTAAAAATAAAGTATCTCTTGAAAATTAAGTTTTGGTACGGAAAAAGTCAACCTCAACATAACCGCATTAAAATCTAATCGGCAGCTTATTACAATTTCTCACAGGAGACTTTACATTTAAATATTAAAATTATCCAATCTGCATTTAAAGACCAATGCCTTCTAAATAAAATTATTTTAAAAATTGTATCAACTAAAACGAGAAATGTATCACAAAATGATACCAGGGTATTTATTTCATAAATAATATTTTTTCTTTGAATTTATGAATAGAAGAAGTAATCGAATTATTTTACTACAGTACCGTGACAATACGGTACTATAACAATAACGCGATATTGTTATTGATAATAACAATGCGCGCGTTTTCGTGTTTGCGTGCGAAAGCGAACGGGCAGTCGGGCGGCGTTAGTGCAACTTGTGCGTGCGACCGCCCGTCCACCCGTGTGTACGTGTGTACGTGCGTGTGAAATATTAAATAGTATTACTAAGTTATAAGGTGCTCACCCTTTTTGAAAAATATGCTTCTTTATTTATTTCACTTTAACGTATTAACGGCAAAATCTATTTTTATTTAAAAAACGTGTGTAACACCTATATAATTGGTTATAAACTTTGCTATACGTATCAAATAAAGTATATACCATTAGGTTTTTAAATGAAAACTTTTTTTTTACTCGAAATTCGAAATATCATTGTTTGAGAATTGGCTTGTAAATATTTTTTTTAAAAATGATTATAAATATTTTAAAATCTATATTTAAAGTTTATTTAAATAAACTGCCAATTCAATTAATATTTAAGTATTTAAGAACCTCAAAATATAAGTTTCAATAATCACAAAGATTGGTAGAATAATTGAAGTGTCTTTTAAATACATTTGCTTTATTATATCCTATATAAAAAAGCTCAGATTTATATTTTTTTCAGGGAGCACACAAATGATACACCCAAAATACCTAAGGTTAAAGAATGGAAAACATAATGAGTGGAAATGCCAAATACAAGGAATTACATTATATTTCAATCAATAATCAATTTTTGAGATAGATATGAGTTGCTCGTAGAAAGACAGAATGCTAAAAAGGTTTTGTATTAAATTCTGTTAAAATATATTATTGGTAAAACTGGTACGATCATAAATACGAAATTCATTTACATCTTCTTGAAACAAGAAATGTTCGGCAATTATGTATTCATTTTATAATATATCTTTCCAAAACAGGTTTCAAAATTACTATTAAAATTTATCTTACACCTGCTTCAGAAACGGAATTATTTTTCTTCATATAATTGATAAAAGACAGAGAGCATAAAAAAGTTTCCCAGATATGGTAACATATATTTCGCAATGATTTCCAACAGCTATTTCCTTTCTTAAATATTTATTATATTTATAATAGAATATAATTTGTATGAAACTAATCTATGTAAAAAAGATCAAATTCTTCCCAGCTACCCTCGCCAAATATATGAGAGATAATTGGACAGGAATGAAACAATAACTTTTCTCAGTCAGTGTTTTTCAGTTGAAACCGAAGAAAATTGTTAACATAACAGGAAAAACACTGACGTATGTTATTTTAAACAGAAATTATTCAAACTGATGAAATTGGCAATAAAATAATCACTGAAGTTTCCGAAAAAGAAAACGATCAGGCGTCGTTTGGTATTGTAACCAAAAATAGATACATGGCCCGTGTGGAGATTAAAATCTAACGTCGCCATGTAAAATAAAATAGGATCTGTTCAAAAAGTATTCCCGAAATTTGGTTATTGAGATATAGACCGGTGTGGATATATATCCTGTTTGTCGACGCCGAAATGCTAATATTAGTGGTCCTTAAATATTTATGAAAGAAATATACGGCTCTTGCACTACAGAGAGATGCATATTTAGTCAAATTTGTAACGCGCGTATCGATAGAGAGTATTTTCATTCTAAGCAAGCCACATTTATATGCATGATATGAATAAATAGTTCCACTAAGCTATTTTTCTAACCAAGAATGTTCATGACGAATTCAAAATTATTTGAAGAGAGGCTAAATGAGCAATTATTATGAGAATTTATTATTCTCAAGAGTGAGACAATCAGGGAAACAGCGGTAGTAATCGCTAATATAACAATGGGAAAACCGCACATTCTACTTTCAAGCTACCATTGTAAATATTTTTGGATCAGAAATTGGTATATACCATATGGAAATATATCAAATTTAGCAAATTATTACAAGATACGTCATTAATTATGTGGGATGAATGTAAAATACGAGTAATAAAGCTTATGCTTGAAGCAGTGACGGGACCCGGCAGAATTACAGAAACTCAAATATACTCAAAAATACAGTGAGTTTTTTTTCTGGCGAATATGAACAAATAATTTCTGCCATAGCAAAATAAATACTAGCAAATATTATCAAATATGTCTAGTCATCTTTGTTCGTTTTCACTTCAAACCCTTAATCTACGCATTAATATGAGAACCTATTTAAGCGAGAATAATGATTAAGGTTTTCTATAACAATTGTTCAAGTTGAAAACGAAAAATTCGCCATTTGCGATAAGAAAAGGGAATTTTGGAAAGGAAAAAACGTTAATGTAATGGGCTGAGATAACTGAACAAAGATTTGAGATAACAACATCATCGAAATATCAACTCTAGCTAGAAAACAATATTTACTTGTAGCTGGCTAACTAGCGCGTATTTCATGTATTCTGATGATCCAACATATTTGCCGATTCCTTTTAAGCAGGTGCGCTTTCCAGTTAAACTGGTGTTTACTGGTAGCAAAATATATTGGTTTTCTTGAGTTCCGACCCTAGATAACCGATATATAATTGGTCATGTGAAATATATTCCTGTCTCAAGACTTGTTTATTGTTGCTCTCATGATCAAACAGTTTTGGGATATCATAATTGATTGGTACAGCGAGTCATAATTATTTCCGAGCGTTTTATCTATTACGTAATAAAATAATTTAATTTAAAAAGACCTTTACCTTTATTTCGTTTTCACTTTTTATGGTGCTTTATTTGCTTAGCCCGATATTGTTACATTTATCCGATCGTAACGGTTACTCGACATTCGGTTTTCCACAAGTTCTATATATTTAAATCGAGTTATTTTAATTCGCATTTAAAAAAATACCACCTTTGACCGATAGTTACAAAGGACGCATACTTCTCACTGTTGACCTACTTTGCCAACCATCATATCATCAATTCTCGTTATTTAGGTAGGTTGTACCACGTTAGCATCATTATTTAAGAATTCTAGGTAGAAATTCAAGGACAACATCTCTACTTGAGACCCACAATACTATTTTAAAACGAGCCGATCCTTAAGTCTCATTGTATGGGAAGGCAGTACATTTCCAGCAATAGGATTTGAGAATGAAATATTTAATTTATCGTTATGATATATTGCCATGGGGGTCGAAAACCTGTATAAATGTTCGTGGCAATCGGTGAAGTAGGAGCATTTGAAAAATTTATCACAAAATGAAAATCGACAACATATGGAACGTGAAGCAATTTGAAACAGTTTAATACGAACTGAATATAAAGGAGAGTTAACAGTCTACACAAAAATACACTAGAAAACAGAAATAACATAAACAACCGTGTAGTAATATAAAATATAAACACAGGACAAGTGAAATGGGATAAACACAAGAAGATAATGTTAAAAGAAAAAAAAGTTTTGCAAAAAAAAAGAGTATAATGGTGTCAGCGCATTTTCGAATTTCGAGTAATTTTTTCATTTAAAAACCTTATGGTATATACTTTATTTGATACGTATAGCAAAGTTTATAAAATATATAATATCAGAAATCCATTAAAAAAATAATACGAATTACATTCACAAAAAAAATTTGAGAGAAGTCTTTAAAGACTCGTATTTTTATTCATGTGAATAGCCTGTTAAAGCCTAGTTGCGTAACACCATCTTAGGGCAAATGTATAAAATCTAAGGAAACACGGATATGTTAGCATAATATTAACTGTGAAGTAATTTTTCCTTTATTCAAAGGAAAATACGCATATAGACGATGCAAAATAACAAAAGAATAAGCCTACTCGGCGTTTAAAGCAAGATTAATGGGCGAATCCTGATTGATCGAATGACAAGAAAAACCGATTTTATGTTGTGGGGCGCAGAAACAAGGTTTAGGTATTATAAAATAGGAACACTGAGTAAATTCTCTACATTAAATTTCGTTACATTAAAGTCTATGACAAGTCAATTTAATTTCTAAGACAACAATAAAACCTGAATTCCTTAATCGGACATCAAATTTTCTGATGAAGTTATTTGAATATTTATTGGGAAACTGAATCAATACATAATAATAAAAATATTAAAGTACAGTAACGTCGCGTCACCGTTTCCTTTCAACTTTGCATATTGACAGTTCTATAAATAAATTTGTAAATAGGAAAACATCAACTGGAAAAGTTAATGACCATTTAAAATTAAAACAAAAATATTGAAAAAATTAAATTAAAAATACTACATACATTTATAACAAACCAAAAAATGCACTGACCATAAGTTTTTGCTATAATGAAAAAGATTGAAATATTAAAGTAGGTACTTTGTTTGTACTAATGAAAAATGGTTTACAAAAATTAGGACTTGCATACGAAAAAAATATCTTCCAATCGAATAAAAGTATGCAAGATGAAATGAAACATTTATTTATTTATTTATATACTTCGATGTATCTAGTCAAACTTATCGTGGACTTCTTGCTACGAGAGCAATCTCTTGAGCCAACGAGAACATCAGTCCAGCCCCCACTCGACGAGCGACCGGGAATCGTACCTCGGACCCGCCGTGCGCCACACCGTCAAAGGTCCTATGTCTTGTGATCAACTCAACACACCACGTCGACAACAGACTAGACTCAGTATGTAAATCAACATGTCATTAAAAATAAGTTTGACGTGTGCCTGTGAAGCGTTTTGCTTCTTTACTATCTCTACCTGTCGCAGCTACATTGCGTATGGCGCAGTGTTACATTTACACCAAAGAGACTTTTTGAATCTAAATATGTATGTATATATGAATGAAACAATTATATATATATATATATATATATATATATATATATATATATATATATATATATATATATATATATTTCATATCATTTTTGTATTTGTGGTACAGAATTCTGGAAATATTTTGGGACAGCCATAATCAAAAATGCAATGCATGCTAAATTATTTAAAATAAGAAAGAAGATATTTCCATATATGCGTATTCTGTTTATGTGATAATATAATAAATGTGTTATACAAAAACACAGTTTACATTCTATTCTACTGAATAAATCATTAAAAATAACCAAAAATGGGAATGACTCCCTCATCCCTAACCCTCTTTATTCAAATGCTAATACACAACATCGATATCCCAAATACAGAGTAGGAACGAATCAAAATAGATATTTATAACAAAAACATTAGGTTCCTAGAAAAATATAAACTACAACGTCGCTAAGAATATCAGACGAAAAATGTTTGATATCTAAAGAAATGTATATATTAATGACACATGTTCCAATCAATCAAATGGTATTAAAACTCAATAATGACAGCATAAACTAAGTAGCAAGATCATATATCTGTTAAAGTAATATGCGTTCACAGGATTAAAAAAAAAATGGCGATGTTTTTATTGCCGTACTACTGTGTTCGTTATTTTTTTTTAGATATGACATTTTCATAAATGAGACTAGTTCGGTTTTTAAACATGTATTTATTCACCTTAAAAAAATTAATTTCATGTTTTACCTGTGAACGTATGGAAAATGTGTTGCATTTTTCACCATTCAATATTACTATACAACATGGCGTAAACGCGAGGTCTGCTTGCATATAGAAGAATGTGTGCGTAAATAACACAGGATAGAAAAACACAAGCACAAAACATCCGTGAAATAGTAGAAAGTAAAAAAGATAAATCAGCGGCGTGTCGTCTTGTCCTCGCTTCTAGATAGGAGATGCATATTGTAAATTTGTGAATACGTAACAAAACCACAAATGAATCGAAATACTTTTGTAACATGTAAGTCTTTAAAAGTCTTCAAAAGCTTAATCAGTTCATCGACTTCGTTTGTATTAATATTAAAACAATTATATTGAATAGAAATAATGATTCATTAATATGATAAACAGATCGAAAAATTTGCATTTCCATTTTATTTTAATAATAGTAAATTATGTAAAGCTTATAGATTAGTAATATTTCTTGTATTAGCTCTTTATTGAATGCTTCCTTTAATGCTTTGCTTTGCTAATTACATTTATATACTACTTGCGTGACCGCGTCATTCCAATTAATATGCAGCTATAAACTAAAATGTTTATTATTGATTTATTATTATATCGTGAGATTATTTGATTTGAAGAGCAAATACGTTGGTGAGAGAAACAAGAATTTTGTGAAGTATTATAAGAAATTATAACCTTACTTATTCACCTATATATTATATGAACGTAATATAAAGGAATCTATGGATTATTATTAATAGACGATAAAATTTCAAGTATAATGAGAAAGTTATTTTGATACTCATAAATTTACAACCTACCTTTGCTAAAAAAAGAAGTGGACAGTTTTATGTAGGTAATTCACAAGTAAACTCGCTGGGGCGTATAACTTTACATTTAAGTTTATATTCTGCCACCTAACAATTGTATAATGCTAAATAAATTGTTACCGAAACTTAAAATATATTTCATATTTCGATATTGTAAGACCAAATACCGGTCTATTACAAACAATGAAAAATATGCTGCTGTAAAACCTTTTCATAAAAAAAATTAACTTATTACAATGAAAAATATCGAATCTCTACATTCAGCATCTTTGAATTATTAGATCTGATTAAATCTTTCCGCAAATGAATAGATTAGAAAGAAGCTTCCTAACAGGAAGCTTCTTGTCAAAATGATAACCGGTGCACTCTCGAGCACAATCTCGCTTCCAGGGAACACCCCGAGCCCTCCAACCCTTTGTAACCAGTGTTACGAATTTAGCGACTATATATATATATATATATATATATATATATATATATATATATATATATATATATATATATATATAAGTTTAAAAATAGTTTTTATGCGAAATAAAAAACTGAGTATAAAAATTATTTTTTTAATTTTATGTGAGTTTTTTAAAATTGATTATCAAAAAAGTAATTTTTCTATAAATTGAAAAATATTTACATTTTATATATTTTTTGGCTTAAAAACTTGTTCTCGATTTGATCTATCAACAAATAAAACTAATTAATTTTTGCAATATTTTAATAATTATCTTTAAAAAAATGTTTTCATGGTAATCACTCCACTCCATAAGTCGTCAGATAAGTCGCTAAATTATTTTTGTAGTAAAATTTTTTTTTTGTCTCTAAGACTTAAGCAAAAGTCGTCATTTCTAACAAAGTCGCAACAAAAATTAATATATATATATATATATATATATATATATATATATATATATAATATATATATATATATATATATATATAATATATATATATATATATATATATATATATATATATATATATATGTGTGTGTGTATATATATTACATGACTCGGCCCCTGGTAGAAATAGATAGAATCCGTTTTAGCGACTTTCTAGCGACTTTTAATATTGATCCTAGCGACTTGGATTTATTGGAGTTGGCAACACTGTTTGTAACTCCAAGCAAACAATAAGTACGATCTTGTTTCAGTTTCCTATTGGATGCAGACCCGCTCCGCATATATGTGTTAATATATACGCTTTCCAATACAAATACATCCATTAAAATTCGTTAATCAGTAACGTCTGACCATCTTAAAAAATAATCTCCACTAAGAACAATAGTAACAAACATGACATTGTTCCGTAAATCCGCTCCGAAAGATGCATTAGCGTAACGCCACCACACTATTTCGGATGCGTATTGGGTGCTGCAAATATAGCTCGGGGTTTGTTCTCCCACGAATAAAGCATAGTCGTCCGTCAGCCTTTCCTGTAACACAATCTTTAAACTCAACACAACATTAGGGAAAACATGTAACCCGAGAAAAGTTGGAAGCTTTCGATAAACTCAAATTACTTTTTTTGTAATGGACACGGCCGGCCTTAATTTACCGCTCATACGATACTCTCGCTTCATTTGGAACCGTAATTTCACTACACATAACGCCTCCTTACACCTGTCTAACTAAATGCTAAGGAATTGTATTGGCGGATAACTGTTAAATGTAAGGTTTAATGCTTAGTTCGAATAGGCTTTGAGCTAGGCTATGCTTTGTGCAGTATAGAAGCATAATGATCCAATTTACATAAGTACAAAATAAGAAATTTTCTCAATAAATGGTAAATTATATTACACATTTATCTCAATTCATGGGTGTTTTTTTAATTAATCAGTTTAACTTTTTGTACGTAAGGGATATGACATGTATTCGATTTATTGAAAATGAAGTCGTTTTAAAGTGATCGTTGCTAATATGACCGTAATAATATTCAACAACACATAATTAGATATACGTCTTTCAATGTAAACAAAAATATTAAAATTAGATTAATTTTTGGGAAAAATAAGATTCTGTGTGTCGAATAGATCGTTTTCAGAACATTATTATCACACGTAATCTTCCTGAAAATTTCTTGTCAGTTGCACGGTATTTAAAGTTTTTTTTTCATGAACCACGCATTATGCATTTAATTTATTTATTTACTTTAATGTATACGGTTGATACATACGGCGAAATGATTGCTGCGAGAGCAGTCTCTTAAAGCCAATCAGAACACCAGTCCATCCCCGCTCAATGTGCGACCGGGAATCGAACCTGGATCAATCGCGGTGCGCCACGTCATCAAAACCGTATGCCTTATGACCGATTCAAGACACCACGGCGACGACATTGTTTTAAATATATTTCAAAGCACTTTTCATCGTTTAGTATTGCATAACCTGTTTATTTTTTTAAATGTTTCCAATAGGAAGAAATATAATCTTAATAACTTAACTATAGTTGGAATATGATGCACAAAATTTTAAGTTGGGTCGATTTATTTGGTTTTTAAAGTAGCACAGCTAATAAGGTATATTTTCATATTTCTACTAATATTAGTTCCTTTCATAAATTTCTATAATTATTCCTCTATAAAATTAGCATTTGACCGAAATTTAATTAAAATCTATACTAATAATTGGCTTGCTTACGAAGAAAAAATACAATGATATTTCTATTTTAACGTCTACGGTTTAATAAACACAGGCATGCACATCCGCCTGAATGCATACATTCACTCAAGCCCACGCACCCACAGGCCCATACGCACGCATCCACCCATGCACGCATGCGTAGACTCTCACCCGTATGCATGAACTCTCGCAAACAAGTAAGTACGCACACACGCACGCACGTATGCACACGCACACACACGATCGAACGCATTCAGGAAAACATTCTATATTCAATTGTGTATAAACATTGAATTTTCTTCATACATACTCGTAAACTAACAACGGCGACTTTCAACTATAACAATCTGTCTACTGACCTAGTTTTTAACTTTTAACTTCTGAAGTTATAAACCATTTTAAGCAAACACTTAGCGCCAGTATAATAACTAATAAATCATCATCATTAGAAATTATCTGTTATTCTAGAAGATTAAAATTGGGCTTTTTTACTATTTTTCCTCAGTTATATTTTTATCGGTTCAATTTGTTCAAAATTACAATCTCAGTAATCAAATATAACTTAATAATTTGTCATCATATTGTTTAAATGAAAAAATTAACAACCGTCTGCAAAATAGTTTCTCAATTAAATTATAAAAAATAGTCGTGTACCATTTTAATAACCAAAATTGTTTTATAGTTGTTGGTATATGATTGTTGTTATTTATAATGTGTTGTGTATGGCAACGGTGATAACCCTGAACGTTATGAAAAACAAAACATGGTTCCTTTGTATACATACACTTCGCCGCACAACGATGAGCAGTGATCTTACAAGGGTAAAAGAAATTCGATCTACAAATTTACACCAGCTCCAAATGTTGGTGCTATCTGTTGCCAAAGCGATAGGTATATTATTGAATGATTTAATATTAAATTGGTATTACATAATAGTACATAACACATTTTACAAAATATATTTATTTCCGATTTAACTGGGATCTAAATATATGATTATATCCCTATGTCAACTGCTTATGTCACTACTATTTAGCCTTTAATGAAGGACACAAAAACATTAATTTAAACAAAATGAATGCAAGAAATGCTGGCAGTTACATTAAACAATACAATTTTGAAGATGATAGGAGCGAATTGTAATAAAAATTGAAACGTTTTAAAATCAAAAACGAACCCGAGTCTTGAAAAAATATATTGTTGAGGTAAAACAATTATTTTTGTTAAATATAAATTGTCTTCAAAGTAGGAACATTTGTACTATGTTTGTATGTTTGCGACAAAAGAGAAAATAGTTTGTTTGTAGATATCTTTTAAACAAATATAATTACAATTGTAGTACGGGGCGTTTATATGCACAAATTAATGTAAATGATATATTAATTGTAATTGTCTTTAAATAATTATAAAAATACAGTTAATTAAAGATGAAAATATGTAACTGTAAAAGTCTAATAACCGCCCACAAAATGGACGAATAGCGCGAGCTAAACTTAAAGGAAGTATGAATAGTACGTGTCATAATATTTAATTTATTATTTATACATATCCGTTTAATGAAAATTACTATTTCAAATTTTAAAAAATATGTAAGGAAGAATTTTAATTATTATATAAAATTAAGGCTCACGGACATATAGTCAGTTGATATTGAATATATTTGGCGTTAATTTTGTAGAAATTCATTATTCACAATTAAATGAAACTACGTGATGTAGTATTATTTCTACTTTTTTAAATTTCTTTGCCACGACCTAGGTTTCGTTTTATTACAACATTTATAGTATATATCTAGCCATATATTTCCAATGACTGGATCTGAAGTGACAGCAATTGACCTTTTTAGGTAGCGATTATTATGGTGACAATTCAATTAGGGAAACGAAATTATCAAAATAAAGTATTTACAGTTTATTGAAATAATGATATATATTAATTATTTCAATAACCTGTAAATACTTTATTTTGACAATCTCGTTTTCCTAATTGAATCGTCACCATAATAATCGTTTCCTAAAAAGGTCAATTGCTGTCACTTCATATCCAGTCATTGGAAATATATGGCTAGTTATATACTATAAACTGAAATATTTACATACTAATTTTGATTAAAATAAAACCTTTGAAAAGTGAATATATTCTAATTAAACCTTTGAAAACTGAATATATCCTATAATAGGCAAAACTCATATAAATTTCGACACCTGAACTATAACATCTTTTAAAAAGAAAAATACCGAAACTAATACACTTTTCCAGTGATTTTCTAATTTCACGGTAGACTAGTTAAAAACTTTTCAGATCCTAGTTACCATTTTGCCTTGCAGTCTACTTATACCCACAATATAAATATTTCAGCAAAAAATAAACGTTTTCACGGTTTATTTTGTACTTTTATAAACCCATTTAAATTTTCCACTAAAACGCTCTGACTTATCGTGGCGTCTTGTATGACATCACGTCTTGCCAAACAAGCAAGTAAGAAATTGAGTGTGATAATAAGTGTTTATAATACTTAATGCCGCATTGTGATAGTACGAAAATCACAACACCAAATAAGTTATTTATTTATGTGCCGCATAAGTATGCAAGAAATATGGAATAAATTGGCTGCAACTTGCAAGACGGAACCCTCTACTATCTCATGCAAGTTCTAGATTGTATTTTTGTGAAAACCGCTTTGAGGTAAGTTTTATTGCATATTTCTGTAGTTTTAAAGTTAATTTCATAGCCAATTAAAAAAGTTTAATATTATATTAATTAGAAATTGATTTCTTTTTATAAGTAATCGTAGGACTTAACCTTATCACGAAGTTTAATTTTGTATTAGGATAAAAGTGGGATAGATGCCGCTGATGGGATAAATTAATATAAATGCTCAGAAATTACCCGACATGTTTAAAAACGCACATAAACAAGTTTAATAGTCTATTTGGAAAATGCTAGTCCCTCACGCCTCAATGTGAGCGAGTCAACGGACCAGATAAAATGTGTCGCTAGGTGATGCTCAAAAGACAGTCGTATTGAAAATCTCAGTCGCGTATTAAGTATCGTTGCTATTTTATCCGGCTGGCAACTTTTCATTTCAAGGTGAGTAAAGTGAATATGTTTTATTTTAGATATCTAGTAAGTAAGTATTAAGTCTGTATTATTTCTTGCATAGTAATTTTTTTTTCTTTCTATAAAGCAAATTCAAATTTTAAAGATCCAATGCGATTGAATTAATAGTAATTAAAATCATTTACGTAAGTTTTATTATTGCAAAAATATTTTTGTTTGTCAAAATGTTGGATATCTTTTTAGGATCTCACTTTCATCCTATTTTTTTACAGATATGTGTACAAATATTTGTTTATTACAATTACAAAATGGTATGCAGAACTAAATGAAATATCCTATTATTAGACATGTGCCACAAATAATTTTGAAATCAAAGTTTGCGTTTACCTTAACCTTTTGACATATTTTTAAAAAAATTCTAATCAATAATCCCACAGACAATTCATACTTGCTTTGTGTTAAATGATAACTTTAAATAAGTCACCCTTAGTTTAGTTATAGATATACTTTCACAAAAGTTATTCCGAAATTCTGGTGAAAGAAAATTAGTGTTCCATGCAAAAGACATTCCCAGCACCACCGCATCAATTTTAGGCAAATTATGGCTATTTACTCTTATAAAACTTTCTTCCGTTATAAAGGATTTTGGATATCTTCTTATTATCTCACAAAAAACTTAAAAATAAATCAAAATTTACAGAAAAGAGCTAAAAATAACGGTGCCACGATGTCAACAAAAACTTGTTAGGTAAGATGTAGCGATATTAGTTGTGGCTGGGGTTCGATGTCATATAATCAATGTATCTTTAGGTTTCGATGTTTGGGGTTCGATGTCATATAATCAATGTATTCTTTAATTGCACGTATTTATCTCTTAAAAATATTAAATAATCTAAATTTTTTAGTGATTTAACTCGATTTTCATAATATCTAAACCTCCACCAACTATGCAGAATAAAAATATATTAAGATTTTACTAAGTGGTAACTATCCTATTCTGCCTGCCCATATTGATTTTTAAGCTCCTTAAGTTCAGTCTAGTTAAAATAATCCAAAAAACAATTATATTAAATAACTTTCTAGTTTATATGACTTTCACTAGGAGTAGGCTTGATTTGATAGGAGAAAATTGAAGTATAATTTCAAACTAATGCGTTTTTTTCTATAATAAAACATCAAAAATATAATCGTGGATTTTTTTAGTTTAATTATAACAATAAACCGTGCTATTAGACCGTTTTAATATTGTCTTACAGAGAGAAAAATTTTCATTCAACAATATTAGAGAACTGTTTACAAAACTTTCATCCGAACAACTTACAAAAACAAAATTAAATGTGCTAAGCTGAAATTATAAATATCGACAATCTATCATTAGAAATGTTTTCGTTAATTATATTATTAAATATCTTATCAATACAGTAATTCACACGGCAATTTTACAGCTTGTCAAGTTAAAATATTAATATATCAAGTTAATATATTAACAGTAGCTACAATATCTTTCTTGCTTGTGTTTTATTGCAAGTTCGTGCCCTGCCATAAAATTTTATAGTTTTATCAGTTTTTGACTAATTTAAATTCTATTAATTGCGCAAATAGCTTTTCTGTGCTGCTATAATGTAATTGATATTAAGATATGGCAGCCCCTACGGATTTTCTTGGGTTTGTAATTGTATTAATAGGTTATTACTTTCTTTTAATCGGGGGGTTTTGAAAAAATATATTTAATCGTTTTTCAATTACAACGACTACGTCCGTCGTTGGTTTTTTACAAAATTTTTAATTTTGCTTTTTATTTTATACTTTTTTATTATAACGTTTACGTCTGTCGTGGACTTAATGACAATTTTAATTTTGTTTTTTATTATTAGTTTTAATAACCAAACGACAAGCTTATGTGGTCCCATGGAGAGCTAACACCATAACACCTATCTAAGAACCATCGCCGATTAGTCCTGAATATTTTGCCGAAAATCGTGTTTCAATCAGTCAAACCATTTTGGAGATAAATGGAACATTCGTTTGCAACAAAATATTATAGTACCCCCTGGTGAGCTAACACCATAACACCTATTTGGGTACCATCACCGATTAGTCCCAAATATTTTGCAGAAAAGCTTGTCTAATTCGGTCAAACCATTTGGGAGATAAGTGGAAATATTCGTTTACAACAAAATGTTTATTGCCGTTTACCCATATCAGTAATCATCATAGTATCTATCATAGAACCATCGCCGATTAATCATAATTACATTTTGCAAGAAACCGTTTCTACATCGATCAAATCATTTGAGAGATAAATGGGACCATTCGTTTGCAATAAAATGTTTATTACGGGCTCTCTAGTAAGTAATCACCCTAAGAACCATTACCAACGATCACTAACATTTGACAGAAAACCATATCTAATTCAGTCAAACCCTTTTGAAGATGAATGGGAACATTGAATTGCATACACAAACAAACAACCTCTGACCCTAAACACATATACTCACTCCATTCCGTCGTGGTTAATAATAATGAGTTCTATTTCGATCTTCACTTCACATTTCGAATCTTTCATAAGTATTACGCAAAAACGTGTAATCACTTTCGTAAACTTTTCTATTTTCAAATAAACATAACCGATCTTAGCAGTATTTGATAAGATCGCCCCTACATAAAAGTTGCTGTAAAATACTTTAAAAATCCATGTCACCAAAGTGAAAAACCGCAACCAGCGTTAATATTGTACCCTGGCCTTTAATCCTGGCGTCTCTCGTAATTAAGTAAAATGTCACGCACTATAGGCATGATTTAAACTCAATCTGGGTTATTAGTAATAATTATTATTAAACGAAAACCATGACAATTACTTTTCGATTCAATATTTTAAAATCATATGTGTAGAATATTTCAATCGGTTCACGTGCATTTCCCTAGGTATTTTCTAATTAAATTTAATATTTATTCTAATATATAACAATCGACCACTGATAAAGGGAATAATTTAAAAAATTTTGTAAACAATTAAACTAACAAAAATATTTAGTTGCTTATTTTAAAAACATATCAAGCATTTTTATTTAGTTTAATGTTCAAAAGAAGTTCATTTTGTATTTACGAAACATGTTTTTATTGGTAGACGTATAATGCTGCAGAGTTGAAAAAAATAATAGCAAAATTTTGAAACGTATAGTGAAACTATGAGTCTGAAAAAGATTTGAGAGTCTGCTGCTCTGAGAGAGTCTGCATTACCAGAACTGAACCGAAAACAAAAAAAATAGCCGTGATTGGCAAGACAAATCAGACTGGGCCATATTTACTCAAATAAATGCTAAGATACTAACAAAAGAAACGTCTAATAATACTGAATATAATCTAAGAACACAATAGTGTTGGTCAGGGTCTTCATCCCCTAATAGAGACCACACTAGGAAAATTGTTTGCATCTCGGATATGAATGTAGCTGAAAGTGTAAAGGTAGGGATAAATTATCTAGTCAGAATTAGAAACATGTAACAAAGTTACTGCCTTAAAAATTGCCGAAATAGTTTTAATATAATTTTGTGCATTTATTACGTGGTTCTAAATTCTTTTGTTTCGGTTATTCATGATTGCATCGTAATAATATATATATATATATATATATATATATATATATATATATATATATATATATATTACGATGCAATCATGAATAACCGAAACATATATATATATGTACATATATATATATATATATATATATATATATATATATATTTATGCATATTGCATCAACTGTGCTCCCGTGTATAATTTGCATCATAAACAGAACACTACCAAACAGGCGTTAAAAACGCTTAAATATTTTCTCTTTTAGCAATTTTAATGACATTTATTAATATTTATGCCGAGCATATATAGCCCAACGCGACAATAGCAAGGACAGCAAGCCCGCCAATTAAAGATGTCTACTGAAAAAATTGTATGGTTCGTTTAACTCAGGGCATTATAAGGCATAGGACTATCTAGGTGGTTATAGCTAAGCGGCATAAAAAAGGGGAACCGGAGGTTGGCTCAGCGTCAATACTATTAGTATTAAAGATGAACCAACTAATTAATAAATGTTGATGTAGCAAACGTGCCAAAGTTGTATTACGATGAAAGCGAATATCACGAAAGCGGTTGGGTTTTTTCAAATTTACTATAATATTTGATACGGTAAAGAAACGTCGTAAGAAAAAATGTAGACTGTATGAACATTGAAGGGTACCTAGTATTTTTATTAAATTATTTATAAATAATATTATTTTACATCACGTGTGATAGGCATATATTGCCTAACAAGTCTCTCGTAGGCATGTACATATGAGCAGGTATATAAAAACTAGGAAATGTAGAATCATGGATATAGTTTTCTCATAAAGTATAAATAAGTTTTAAGAGCGGTACTGAGCCGCTTTTTTCATAATTTTTATTTTTTCTCTTTTTTTCATTACTTAAACAGTTTTACTCTGTCTGAGTTGGGCAAAATATTTTTTATGTACATTTCCAACAAGACCTACAGGAAATTCGGAAAAATGTATTTTTGGAATTCTAACAAATTGCCAAAAAACAAAATATTGCAATATTTTTTGTGCAACTTTCGAAATGTTAAATATTGAAATTTTGCCAGTTACCGTTTTATTGTAAACCGTTTCTAAGAAAAATTTACTTACATGTTCATCATCGTGAATTAAATTTAAAGTAAAATTTAAGAAGTAAATTTTTCTTAGAAACTTTCTTAGTAAATTTTTTTTCAGAACTAAAATAGTAATTTTGGGAACCTTATGCGTCACTCTTTGAACTGATTTCTCACAAAATAAAGAAGATGTTAAATATGTCGAGCACTTTATTTCCCCTTCTGATATTTTCATGTGAATATTTTTGAGTGTTAATATTTAAATATATGCGAGTCAACCGTTAATAGAAAAAGCGGCTGACGCGGACGGACGGGCGCGTGGTTTTATTTATATTTTATATATTATAGCATTTTATTATAGTTTTTCTTAATACGTCCTTATGTATTCACATACAAAAGTATACATTGTGAAGTTGAATTTATCGATTTATTTCAAAGAAATAATTATCGTCTTTATGGTATATTCTTAAAAAAATAACTGTTGCGATAAAATTAACACAAATTTCTTATATTTTTTAGGGTTCCGTCCCAAAAGGATACATGAAGAACTTTTATAGCAGGACTATATTATACTGCGTTGTTTCAAAAAATTAATATGAATAAAAATATGTATCTTATTCATGAAGACTTTGGCCTGAAACTTTTCGAAGAATCACAAGGTAGTATAGATCTAATAAATTGTACAGGAAAAATAAAGTAATGTGTTTAAATGCCACAAATTTTAATAAAACGTTAATCATCTATTAGCAACTTACATAAACGTTATTTACATTTTATTTACAATTAAAACCATTATTTACATTTGCGCAAATATTCAAGGTAACGAAACCTCGCCGCGCAAGATGTGCTCACACTTTACCTATTTTTGCAATATCGTATAAATATGTTCTTGATCTTTTTAAAATGTGCTGGCAGAATATTCATCACTAAACTTATTCATATTAATTATTAAGAGAGGTGCACAGAAATAAGTTACAGTAATTGCATCACGAGTATGTAATGCATTTAAATTTATAAATATTAGCTAAAGGAATTGATTAGTATGTACCTCACAAAACGCTAAGTGGCATCGTCTCATTTTCCGATGTAAAATCTTTCTCGTTCCGACCCATTTATGGCAACCTAAATCCAGAAATTGCTCGAATAATAGTAGCACAAAGTTCATAGTCTAAACTGATTTTTCATTTTAAGATCGCCAAATAAACTGGAAACAATGATCGTAAGTATGACAAATTCAAAAAGTACATTTTCAAGCATTGCTATATTAAATATTCAAATATGCTATGTAATTCACATATCTTTTTAATAAATTTTATATTTTTCGTAAGAAGCCTTCACGACTATATAAGTTACAAAACACACTTCACGTGCTGGAAATTACTACATATTTTAGGTAACTTAAAGAATAATTAAATTTGACAAATTTAAATTTAAATTAATTCAATTACTCTAAAAACTCTGTCTCGGGTTATAATTAATAATTAACAATACATTAATAAACCAACTTGCGAGTAACTACGTTTATTACCAAACAATTGCAAAGGATACGACTTAGAAATGAAGCCATCATATTTAGAAAGGATAAATTCTATTCAATCAATAATATACAGTTTCCATTCGTTATAAGTCTTACATAGTTTTGTTAAACTTTATTTAAAATTTAACAAAGCATGCAAGAATTAGGCACCTTTTTTTAGTTTATACTCATACTTATAACACTTACGATTTTGTAATATCTTTATAAATTGAGAAAAATAAAACTTCTCGATTAATTTTTTTTCGTAATATTTCTGAACGGCTATTGTAATAAATATATTTTATTTCAACATTATGGTGCTTTTTATTCTTAAATTTAACTTTTTTAATTTATTCACTTTCTTCCTCTAAGTTCGAGATATTGTGGTGTGAAAAAAATGTATCAAGACACAAATCTACACAGCCCCTGTTAAAGGACGTGCAGGACACAAAGCTGGAAATTTTAAAATATTTACTTAATACAAAAATGCACGTACCGAATTGTATGTGTACTTTTTAGGTTATTTATAATCAGGTAAACAGGAAAAAAACCAAATCGTTAGGAAAATTAACGTAGAAACGTTAGTAAAAACACGTGAGTGTCAGCAAACCGCCATAAATAATGAAGAACTCATCACTGAAAACTTTGGCCTAAACATTTTGGAAGTCAGGTGGTGATAATAAAGAGTATAGAAAATATAGAGTTGTGTTTTTGTAGCATTCCCGAAGAGTGGTGCTGTTCAACATATTTTTAAATTTCATATTGAATAAGTGTTTTCATGTTTATTTAATCTTAAATTTAATTTTTTTTCACACGTCACCACCAATAGTCGTCGGTGAGCCGTCATTCAGTGCGGCGTGTTGTTCGCCCACGTCATTCAACTGTGGCAGCAGAATAAAATACCCTATGTATAGAAGTGAGAAAAAAATATAGTGGTATATCAAATAGCTCGATATTTAATGGATATAATTCTTTATCATAGGGCGTTTTAGGTATATTATTTTCTTAGGTGAAATATTACAACTACACCATATTTTGATTAAATATATTTAGCCTTTCAATATTTGCGTTATTTAAACATAAATATTTATCTCTAGTAATTAAAAATCTTTTTTTTATTTTTGTATACATTTCTATTCTATTTTCTGAATTTTGAACTGAAGTGGGTATTTTTTTAAAAGATAATATTTCCTTTCTCAAATTAAAGTCAATAGTGATAAGAATATAAATAAAAACCGATTAAGATAAATGATATCCTACGTGGCCAAATAATAACACAAACAATTATTTTATTCTTAATAATCGTAATTAATTTTTAAACTAAAAAAAATATGTATAATTATTGTCTTACATCCGTATTTAACTGTATTACATTGTTAATTTATTACATTGTTTGGATGTTAATTTTACCAGGTTTTTTTTGCCTAACTAGGTATATTTCTATTCTCTCTACAAATAAACTCAAAATTTTTGTTGCACTTTATTTATAAAGATGTACTTATGTGCGCTTGCAAGAAAAGTAAATATGCTTATTATTAGTAATTTGGAAAAATTGATATACATATATGACATATATGATTATTTTCAAACTCAGGTATAAAATTCGTAATATATATGTATATATATATTTATATATATATATATATATATATATATATATATATATATATATATATATAAACACGCGCGCACGCACACACCCACGCACAAGCACGTTCACGCGCACGCGCATGCATACGCACACGCACACGCACACACAGATACAACCCTGGTGTTCCTATATTTCTCTATGCCGCAGAGACGTGAATGTTACGAATACTTGAAAAGAACAAAATAGTCGCACTGGAAATGTGGTGTAAGAGTAAAACATATCTAAAATATGTAAAAAAAGAAATTTTGTGCAAAAAATACCCTGGCTTGCAAGGTACTAAACATACGAGGTAAACTCCATAAGTTTGTGGCCTACCCACTTTACATTAATCGCTGATAAACATTTTTAATGTCATTATATCAAGATCCTACTCTACATCTACCCACAAGAAATATTGCGTCAAATCTTTTCTTTGTCAAGATACTAGTTAATAAAGTGAAATTGTCGATTTAAATTGAAAATGCATGAAAACGAATATTGGACTGTGATCAAATTTTTAGCGGACGCAGCCTCGGAAATTTTGCTTACGTTTGGATATTGTGTAGGGCCACTTCCCTTCTTTTCCACCGTGAAAGAATGAGTGTAACAGTTTTGTTTAGAAAGAGAATCAATTGAAGATGAACCACGCCCAAGACGATGGTTTGAGGCTATCATGGAAGAAAACATATCGCTAAGAGGGTTGCTGCTCCACGACAACGTGCTCAAAATAAAGGAGACTACTTTAAAAATAAAATAGCTACTTGAGATTTACTCTTGTGTTCATAGTCTAGGCCGGAAACTTTTGGACCTTACCTTATATTAATGTATTTAAAACTATTTGTTGATTTTTATTTTTATTTTATTTACTATAATCGCCACTGACGATTTGGTTTACATGCAACTAGAGACGAATGTATTATCATAATTCACGTAAAAGATTGAAATGTCAATTTGAATCATTGACTCTTAAAAAGTAATTAGAATATTTTGAAACAAGTAATACGGATTTAACATGATAATAATTGGATATTTCACAGCAGGGGCGCTTGTCCTATCGCAACAAGTACAATCAGTTTCGAAAAGGTACAGGAATATCATTCCACAATTCTCAATACGTTTTGTATAAATGTACGCAAGTACATTTCGCAAATGAATTTTTAAATAAAACTATGTAAACAATTTTAAAAACTATCGGTACACTATCTATCTATACACATATTCATATATATATATATATATATATATATATATATATATATATATGTGTGTCTATATATTCAGTAAATTATTTCTTTCCAAGTTACATTATTTTTTCTTATATATTCTTCAACAAAAACACCAATCGGAATCCAAATGGTTCCGATTGGTGTTTTTGTTAAAAGATATATAAGTTGTATGCGTGTAATAAATCCTTAACGAAGTCGGCCCTACGTAAATAATAAAGTAATTATTTACAATGCGAGTTGTATGCTAGTAGTACACTCTCGTATGGAAAAATACAGTGTTAAACCAAATGGTTCGGTATTTAACCAATATCATTCTTTACCATTCGGCATTTTGTTTACATTATTTCCTTAGGTGAGATACTAAAACTGTACCGTGCCTTTAGATTTGTTTTACCCTTGCACCACATTTCCAGAGCGGCTATTTTGTTCTTTTCAAGTATTCGTAGCGTTCACGTCTCTGCGGGGTAGATAAATATAGGCAACACCAGAGTTCGTATATATACATATATATATATATACAGGTTGTCCAGTGGCAGATTTCAAAGTTTGAACAAACATAGTTTCTGAACGCAACACATAAGAGAGGGGCGGGGGCGTCGTTAGAAGGTCAAACGGAGCGGATGTTTTAGTAGCCATGGAACAGTGGAGTGAAGAGCACCGTGCTTTTGCCGTCGAGGCGTACATTTCGAGTGGATTTTCGCTGTCTGTAGCACGCCGTCTATTTAATAATCGTTACAGTATTCGTCGATTACGTGATGGACCATCTATCAACCTCATTCAGTCATGGGTAGCAAGGTTCAGAGCTACAGGATCAACATTAAATAGGCCCAGGCCAGGACCTACACCATTGGTAGCCACGGATAAACATGTCGAGCGTGTTATGGTTTCTGTCGTTCAAAATACCCGTTTATCACTGCGTACACATTCATCGATATTGGGAATTCCGAAATCAACTTTACAGGTAATAATGCAAAAAAAGCTCAAGTTCCATACATATAAAATTAAAATTGTTCAAGATTTGTACGATTCTGACTTTTAATTAAGAAAAACTTACGCGGAGGTAATGTTGTTGAGATTTCGTACTGCTACCCGGATGGGCAACATATTCTTTAGTGACGAAGCTCACTTTCACATTGGAGGATATGTGAATAAGCAGAACTTTCGTTACTGGGATGTCCACAACCCAAGACAAATGCATCAAGAGCTTTTACATAAACCTAAAGTAACAGTCTGGTGTGCCATGTCTGCATCTGCAATCATAGGGCCTTATTTCTTTGAAAATCAACGTGGCCAAAGTGTAACTGTGAATTCGGAGAGATATTCCCAGATGTTAAATGACTTTTTCAGAGTGGAACTACAGAATAGTCCATCCTTCAACCAAAACACATGGTTCCAGCAGGACGGGGCCACAGCTCACACTGATAATGTGTCCATGAATGCAGTGTGGCAGTTATTTCCATAAAAAAATATATCCCGAAACGGTACCGTACCGTGGCCACCTAGGTTACCCGATTTAAGCCCATGTGAGTTTTTCTTATGGGGATACTTAAAATTCGTTGTTTACAAAAGAAATTCGAGCCTGTAAACTTAAAGAAAATATTCGAGCCGAAGTCAGTAAGATACCCCAGTCGCTCTGCAAACGCGTTTTTGAAAACATGCGTGCTAGACTCGAAGAGTGTGTTAAACTCGATGGCCGCCATTTGGAAAACGTAGCTTTTAAAAAATGAAATCCGCATTTGTTGTTATAAAGTTAAAATAAACCTACTTTGTATTAGAAGTGTAGTTTTTTTTTTACAATTTTTCAAACATTGAAATTTGCCACTGGACAACCTGTATAAATATACATATATATATATATATATATATATATACATATATATATATATATATATATATATTTATATATATATAAACATATATATATATATATATATATATATATATATATATATATATATATATATATATGTGTGCAAAAAGACGGGGTTTTTTAGTATATTTTTACTGTAAAGTGTACAAGTTTGGAGAATAATATTTAGAAAATCTAAGTCTAAAGAATTTATTTTACTTTATTTCACTTAACAATTTTTATAAATATAAATCCATTATGAATATTAAACTAGGTTTAGGAACAATTATTGACATATACAATACCATGGGGTAGCCCAGCAGTTCTGCATTCCTTTGTGTATACACTTACGTCGATTTCGCAAAAACAAAATGCTTTATAACTCTTTATTTTACAATGGTATATTATTTCATTATAGAAATAGTTTGAAAATATTGATTTTCAGAATCATTTGCCTTTCAAATAAGTCTACGCTGCAGAGATGTCGATGCTACTAATACTTCAAAAGAACAAAATAGCCGCTCGGGAAACGTAAAATAAAAATGTAACGTAACGTACGTATACACTGCCGGCAATCACATATAATCGGGTGAGTTTTCGAGTGCGAAAGAGAGAGTAAGAGTTTGACGAGATTATAAAGTAAGTCAGTGAACACATTAAAATTAAAATCCAAATTAAAAATACAATATATTTATATATATACATATATATATATATATATATATATATATATATATATATATATATATATATATATACATATATATATATATAATATATATATATATATATATATATATATATATATATATGTATAAATATGTGTATCGATACATAGTGTACGGACAGTTTTTAAAATTGTTTACATAGTTTTATTTAAAAATTCTTTTGTGAAATGTACTTGCGTAAGTTTATACAAAACGTATTGAGAATTGTGGAATGATATTCCTGTACCTTTTCGAAACTGATTATACTTGTTGCGATAGGACAAGCGCCCCTGCTGTGAAATATCCAATCATTATCATGTTAAATACTGTATTACTTGTTTCAAAATATTCTAATTACTTTTTAAGAGTCAATGATTCAAATTAACATTTCAATCTTTTACATGAATTATGATAATACATTCGTCTCTAGTTGCATATAAACCAAATCGTCAGTGGTGATTATAGTAAATACAATCAAAATAAAAATCAACAAGTGGATTTAAATACATTAATATAAGGTAAGGTCCAAAAGTTTCCGGTCTAGACTATGAAAACAAGAGTAAGTCTCAAGTAGCTATTTTATTTTTAAAGTATTCTTTATTTTCAATACACTTTTCACAACGTTTCGCATAAATTTCAGTACCCTTAATAAAAGTCTACATTTTTGTCCTAAAAATGCGCCAAAACCAAAAAAAATGAATTGACTCAACATTTTCCTCAGTGTTAATTTTTTTCCTTTCAAGTCCAGTTTTAATTTTGAGAATAAACAATAGTCGCCTGGGGCCATATCGGAACCATACATTGTATGATACCATTCTGTGAAACTGAATTCCTTAATGGCAGCAATTGAAATGCCCGATGTGAGAATGAGCACGTTGTCGTGGAGCAGCAACCCTCTTAGCGATATGTTTTCTTCCATGATAGCCTCAAACCATCGTCCTGGACGTGGTTTATCTTCAATTGATTCTCTTTCTAAACAAAACTGTTACACTTATTCTTTCACGGTGGAAAAGAAGGGAAGTGACCGTACACAATATCCAAACGTAAGCGAAATTTCCGACGCTGCGTCCGCAAAAATTTGATCACAGTCCAATATTCGTTTTCATGCATTTTCAATTTAAATCGACAATTTCACTTTATTAACTAGTATCTTGACAAAGAAAAGATTTGACGCAATATTTCTTGTGGGTAGATGTAGAGTAGGACCTTGATATAATGACATTAAAAATGTTTATCAGCGATTAATGTAAAGTGGGTAGGCCACAAACTTATGGAGTTTACCTCGTATGTTTAGTACCTTGCAAGCCAGGGTATTTTTACAACAAAATTTCTTTTTTTACATATCTTAGATATGTTTTACTCTTACACCACATTTCCAGTGCGACTATTTTGTTCTTTTCAAGTATTCGTAACATTCACGTCTCTGCGGCATAGAGAAATATAGGAACACCAGGGTTGTATCTGTGTGTGCGTGTGCGTGTGCGTATGCATGCGCGTGCGCGTGAACGTGCTTGTGCGTGGGTGTGTGCGTACGCGCGTGTGTGTGTGCGTGTATATACATTTATATATATACATATATATACATATATATATATATATATATATATATATATATATATATACATATATACACATATATATATATATATATATATATATATATATATATATATATATATATATATATATATATATATATATACTAATTTTATAACTTAGTATGAAAATAATCATATATATGTTCGACGCGCCACATTTTGTCAATTTTTCTAAAGTACTAATAATAAGCATATTTACTTTTCTTGCAAGCGCACATAAATAAACATTTATAAATGAAGTGCAACAAAAATTTTGAGTTTAATTGTAAAGAGAATAGAAATACACCTAGTTACGCAAAAAAACCTGGTAAAATCAACATCCAAACAATAATCGTATTAACAATGTAATACAGTTAAATACAGATGTAAGACAATAATTATACATATTTTTTTTAGTTTATAAATTAATTACAATTATTAAGAATAAAATAATTGTTTGTGTTATTATTTGGCCACGTAGGATATCATTTATCTTAATCGGTTTTTATTTATATTCTTATCACTATTGACTTTCATTTGAGAAAAGAAATATTATCTTTAAAAAAATACCCACTTCAGTTCAAAATTGCGGAAAATGGAATAGAAACTTATACAAAAATAAAAAAGATTTCAGTTACTAGAGATAAATATTTATGTTTTTAAATAACGCAAATATTGAAACGCTAGAAATAATTAACCAAATTATGGTGTAGTTGTAATATTTCACCTAAGAAAATAATATACCTAAAACGCCCTATGATAAAGAATTATATCCATTAAATATCGAGCTATTTGATCTACCGCTATATCTTTTTCTATTAGGGTACGCCACTAGTATCAGATGCTAAAAATACTTTATTACGTATGTAATTGTTATTGTTCTATGATACGTATACAACTCGTGTATATTTAATAATAACAGCAATCAGAACCATTTCACTCGACACATAACTGTAAGTAAATAAAAAAAAATATTTATAACACTTGTACAGAATTAACTTGCAGAATATATACTCACATATATATACACACACACACACATATATATATATATATATATATATATATATATATATATATATGTGTATATATATATATATATAAATATACCTCCTTATTCTTTTACAAAATACACTTGTTTAAAGTTCATACGATACGTATTAAAAATTGGGAAATGATAATCCGGTACTTATTCGAAACTGATTGTACTTCGGGTAAAGGGACGAGTGCCCCGCTGGACTCGCATTTACTGCTCTAGCCAGGATCACCCTCTTAAACCGCTACCAGACTGTAGTATTGAACCATTTGTCGCCATTACTGTTAACATATTTTAAAATAATTACCTTAAGTATTTTACAGAAAACCCATAATTTTTTTTGCCCTAGAATAATGTTAGTTACATTTACTGTAACTTTCCAAATGTATGGAACATGACATGAGTATTCAGCATTTTTTACGTACAATCAAAAAAAAAATTCGCCAAAAAAATATGACACAAATTAGAAGAAATGTATAATCAAAAAAGATTACGAATGTATTTCACGCATCAGAATAAAGGATCGCCATTACGAGTATTTTAAAAACTTCTATCTTACTTCGCTCCTATACTTTGTGCCTTCGTGCAAAAGTTTCCCTTAAACTAAGGAGTCAACAATACTCGTAGTTTGTGACCCCGAAATGCAATGTTATGAATTAATTCCACTGTGTATTCTTTAATGTTCATATGGCTTTTGAAAAACATTGGTTATACGGCATACTGCAGCTCGGTTATATTACAATATGAACTTTATTATTCGTTGACCGTTGTAACGTGATGGCTGCTCTTTTCCTCGTATAACTTCAAATTATTCAGAAAATTAATATCAACTCTCATCTTTGGTTCTAATAGCTACATAAGTCAGCATAAATATTATGAAAACATTTGAAACATCCAATAATTATAATGTTATGTACTGTATTCATTGTCCCAACACAACGTATATAATTTTAATGACATTTTCGTCTCTAGTTGCATATAAAGCAGTTTGAAATCATATGAAAGAATACATATTAAAAACTACATACGCGGAGAGAAATTTTGCAGCTGATGATTATTTATTTTAAAAAACATAATTTGAAAAATATTGTATTTTTTCCAGTTATTCTTTTGTCGCTAACCACTTATTCTTTTGTCATTAACCACTTACTACACAATTTAAAGTATAATTTATTATGAATTATTAATAACAAATATAAATTATCGAAATTAAATATTTGCTTTTAATATGTGAATTTAAACAATTACATTTTGCTTAAATGGTGCCAATATTCATGAAACAAGTCCATTTGTGTTATGGCATATAGCAACAGTTTTAGATACTTTATGGTATTCTTTTCACTTTGTAGTTGCCTAAATTTGAAATATATTTTAAATTTACATGCTATTTTTTTAATTTTTGTCATTTTATTATTAATTTTAATACTAATAAAAAGTGTAATATTGACAATATTTATTGTTGATTATTTCAATTAAGCCCGGCTGGGATTTTGTTATTCTTTCGAAATATTTATAACATATATATTTTTTGGAAATATCCATTTTTTTGGAAGTTATTTTTTAAAAAAAAATTTTATCGCATTAGCCGCGGTCGGGTATTATTTTAGTTACATATATAATTTGTATTTTTTATACATAGCACATTATAAATTTATGTCCAGGTATGTAGTTTTAATGCGTACACTTTCATTTGACATCAAAAAAATTACCGAAATATTTCTAGTTCTAAAGTGGATTTATAACAAAGAAATATATAATAGAGAATAAAAGTATATTGAAAATTCACATGTCACCTATTTTTTCATTTTATTCAATAAAAGTTAAAAAAAAAGGTATTTGGTATAAATGCACTTTAGATTTTATTACAATATGAAAGTATAAATATCAAAAACTACAATCATCGCATATACATACAGAATTAGCACTATCGAAATAAATCCGAATATTATTTTTTATACTTTCCTCTATTGGTCTTAGCTGGCGTTATCAAAAAAACTTAATTTGTATTTTCAGGAGTTTCTTTATTAGAACTATTAAAAATATTTCAAAAGACAAACGTCAAAATAACATTACAATACAAGTTATTAAAATAAAATTTCTATAAATATAAAATTCATGAAAATCTAAATAAATTTGAAAATATAATTGTGACAACTGGATATATGAGTGTATATTATAAAATACAATCCAATACTTTAATAAATTTGAAAATGCAGTTGTGAGTAGTATCAGGGTTCAGAAATAGCTCTCTGGCATCACTAAATGGTAATTGCATATGAGTGTGTATTATAATAAAATTACTATAGAAATACAATGCAATAAAATTTAAATAAATTCAAAAATTGAGTTATGAAGTGTCAGGGTTCTGCAAGTAGCTCTCTGCCATCACTAGGTGGTAATTGTGTATTAAAATACAATTGCTATTAAAACAAAATTCAATAAATTTAAAAAGTCAATTGTGAATATAGTCGGGGTTCTGCAAGTAGCTCTCTAGCATCACTAGGTGATAATTGCATACAAGAGTGTGTATTAAAATACCATTACTATAAAAATACAATTCAAGAATATTTAAATAAATTCGATTGTGAATAGCATTAGGATTCTGCAAGTAGCACTCTGGCATCACTAGGTGATAATTACATACACGAATGTGTATTAAAATACAATTACTATATACAATTCAATTATATTTTAATAAATTTGAAAACGCAGTTGTGAATAGTATCAAGGTTTTCTGCAATTAGCTCTCCGACATCACTAGGTGGTAATTGCATATATGAATGTGCATTAAAATACAATTACTATAAAAAGATAATTCAATAAAATAAAAAAAAAATTCTTGTATTAAATATATTTGGCGTTAATTTTGTAGAAATAGCTAATAACCCACCCGAAGATATTGTAATACACCGACACCTAGGTCATGATAATTCACTTAAAGAAAGTAGAAATAATACTACATCACATAGTTTAATTTAATTGCGTTAAATAAACTCAAAAATTCGGTTTTGAATAGAGTCAAAGTTTTGCAAGTAGCTCTGTGTCTGGCATCAACCGGTGATACTTGCATATATGAGTGTCTAATTAAAATACAATTAATATAAATACACAATTCAAGAAAATTTAAATAAATTTAAAAACGCAGTTGTGAATAGTATCAGGGTTTTCTGCAAGTAGCTCGCTGACATCACTAGGTGGTAATTGCATTTACGAAATTGTATTAACTAAAATTGTATTAATAAAAATACAATTGAATAAAATTTAAATAAATTAAAAAAATCAAAAGTGAATAGCGTTAGCAGTTCTGCAAGTAGCTGTCTGGCATCACTAAATGGTAATTGCATATATAAGTGTGCATTGAAATACAATTACTATAAAAATACAATTACCATAAAAATACAATTCGATAAAATTTAAATGAATTTAAAAATTCAGTTTTGAATAGCGTCGGAGTTCTGCAATAGCTCTCTGGCATCAACAGGTGCGTCTGCGTATATGAGACTGCATTAAAATACAATTACTATAAAAATAAAATTCAATAAAATTGAAATAAATTCAATTGTGAATAGCGACGGGGTTCTGCAAGTATCTCTGGCATCACTAGATGGTAATTGCATATATGAGTGTGCATTACAATACAATTACTATAAAAATGCAATTGAATAAAATTGAAATAAATTTAAAAATTTAATTGTGAATAGCGTTGGGATTCTGCAAGTACCTCTCTGGTATCACTAGGTGAACCTGCATAAATGAGTGTGTATTAAAATATAATTACTAAAAAAATACAATTTAATAAAAATTAAATAAATTAAAAAGACAATTGTGAATAGCGATGGGGTTCTGCAAGTAGCTTCCTGGCATCATTAGGTAGTAATTGTATACATTAGTGTGTATTAAAATACAATTACTACAAAGATACAATTCAAGAATATTTAATTAAATTCAAAAGTTCAATTGTGCAAGTACCTCTTTGGCATCACTAGGTGATAATCGCACATATAAGTGTGTATTAAAACTCAATTAGTATAAAGATTCAATTCAGGAGTATCTAAATAAATTCAAAAATTCAATTGTGAATAGCGTTGGAGTTCTGCAAGTAGCATCACTATAAAAATACAATTAAAAAATATTTTAATAAATTAAAAAAATGAAGTTGTGAATATTATCAGGGTTTTCATCAATTAGCTCACTGACATCACTAGGTAGTAATTGCATATATAAATGTGCATTAAAATACAATCACTATAAAAATATAATTCAATAAAATTGAAATAAATTCAAAAATTCTGTTTTAAATAGCGTCGGGGTTCTGCAAGTCTGGCATCAGTATGTGTAATTGCAAAGATGAGTGTGTATTTACTATAAAAATACAATTTGATAAAATTTAAATAAATTTAAATTTCAGGTTTGAATAGCGTCAGAATTTTGCAAGTAGCTCTCTGGCATTAATAGATGAACCTACATATATGGGTGTATATTAAAATACAATTACTATAAAAATTAAATTCAAGAATATTTAATAATTTGAAAATGCAGTTGTGAATAGTATTAGGGTTTTCTACAAGTAGCTTTCTGACATTACTAGGTGGTAATTACATTTACGAATGTGTATTAATATATAATTACTATAAAAATACAATTCAAGAATATTTAATTAAATTCAAAAATTCAATTGTGAATAGCGTTGGGGTTCTGCAAGTAGCTTTCTTGCATGACTAGGTGATAATTGCGTACGCGAGTATGTATTAAAATAAAATTATTATAAAGATACAATTCAAGATTATTTCAATAAATTTGAAAGAGCAGTTGTGAATAGTACCAGGGTTTTTTGCAATTAGCTTTCTGACATCACTAGGTGGTAATTGCATATATGAATGTGCATTAAAATACCATTACCATAAAAATACAATTCAATAAAATTGAATTAAATTCAAAAATTTTGTTTTAAATAGCCGTGGGGTTCTGCAAGTAGCTCTCTCTGGCATCACTATGTTGTAATTGCAAATATGAATGAGTAATTAAAATACAATTCAAGAAAATTTTAATAAATTTGAAAATGCAGTTGTTAAAACTATCATGGTTTTGCAAGAAGCTCTCTGGCATCACTAGGTGATAATTGCATATTTGAGTGTGTATTAAAATACAGTTACTATAAAAATATAATTCAAGAATATTTTAATAAATTTGAAAATGCAGTTGTGAATAGTATCAGGGTTTTCTGCAAGTAGCTCTCTGGCATCACTAGGTGGTAATTGCATTTACGAATGTGTTTTGAAATACAATTCAATAAAATTTAAATAAATTCAAAAATTCAGTTTTGAATAGCGTCGGTGTTCTGCAGTTATCTCTCTCGCGTCACTAGGTGGTAATTGCATATATGATTGTGTATTAAAATTTAATTACTGTAAAAATACAATTCAATAAAATTTAAATAAATTCAAAAGTAAATTGTGAATAGCGTCGGTGTTCTGCAAGTAGCTCTGGCATCACTAGATGGTAATTGCATATATGAGTCTGCATTAAAATACAATTACTATAAAAATACAATTAAACAATGTTTATAAAATTTGAAAATCACTAGGTGGTAATTGCAAGGATGAGTGTGTATTATAATACAATTACTATAAATATACAATTCTATAAAATTTCAATAAATTTAAAAATTCAGTTTTGAATAGCGTCAGAGTTCTTCATGTAGCTCTCTGGCATCAATAGGTGAACCTGCAAATATGGGTGTGTATTAAAATACAATTACTATAAAAATACAATTCAAGAATATTTTAATAAATTTGAAAATGCAGTTGTGAATAGTATCAGGGTTTTCTGCAAGTAGCTCTCTGGCATCACTAGGTGGTAATTGCATTTACGAATGTGTTTTGATATACAATTCAATAAAATTTAAATAAATTCAAAAATTCAGTTTTGAACAGCGTCGGGGTTCTGCAGTTAGCTCTCTCGCATCACTAGGTGGTAATTGCATATATGATTGTGTAGTAAAATTCAATTACTGTAAAAATACAATTCAATAAAATTGAAATAAATTCAAAAGTCAATTGTGAATAGCGTCGGTGTTCTGCAAGTAGCTCTGGCATCACTAAATGGTAATTGCATATATGAGTCTGCATTAAAATACAATTACTATAAGAATAAAATTAAACAATGTTTATAAAATTTGAAAATGCAGTTGTGAATAGTATCATGGTTTTCTACAATTAGCTGTCTGATATCACTAAGTGGTAACTGCATATATGAATGTGCATTTAAATACAATCATTAGAAAAAAACAATTCAATAAAATAGAAATAAATTCAAAAATGCTGTTTTAAATAGCATTGGGATTCTGCAAGTAGCTCTCTCTGGTATCACTAAGTGGTAATTGCAAATATGAGTGAGTAATTAAAATAAAATTCAAGAAAATTTTAATAAATTTGATAATGCGGTTGTGAAAACTATCATGGTTTTGCAAGTAGCTCTCTGTCATCACTAGGTGACAACTGCATATTTGCGTGTGTATTAAAATACATTTACAATAAAGATACAATTCAAGAACATTTAATTAAATTCAAATATTCAATTGCGAATAGCGTCGTTGTTCTGCAAGTAACTCTCTGGCATCATTAGGTGACAACTGCGTATATGAGTGTGTATTAAAATACAATTACTATAAAAATACATTTCAAGAATATTTTTCTAAATGTTAAAAGGCAGTTGTGAATCGTATCAGGGTTTTCTACAATTAGCTGTCTGACATCACTAGGTGGTAATTGCATATATGAATGTGCATTTAAATTCAATTACCATAAAAATATAATTAAAATAAATTCGAAAATTCTGTTTTAAATGGCTTTGGGGACCAAGTAGTTCTTTCTGGCATCACTAGGTGGTAATTGCAAATATGAGTGTGCATAATACAATTACTGTAAAAATACAATTCAATAAAATTTAAATAGATTTATAAATTCAGTTTTGAATAGCATCGGAGTTCGGCAAGTAGCTCCCTGGCATCAATAGGTGAATCTGCATGAGTGTGTATTAAAATATAATACTATAAAAATACAATTCAATAAAAATTAAATAAATTAAAAAAGGCAATTGTCAATAGTGACGATGCTGCAAGTAGCTCTCTGGCATCACTAGTTAGTAACTCCATATACGAGTGTCGGCAACTCGTACATCTGAAAACAAACAAAAAATACACAAATACATATATAATTTGCCCGACAAAGCCCCACAATTGTTACGCCAAGGTATACAAAATAAAAACTGTATCTAAATTCATAGTTATTTTTGATTGTACGATAGTTTCAAGTGTATTAAGTACAGGAAATATTTCATTGCACTGTCAATTTCATCACACAAGGATCTTTGTAAGTTTACTAAAAATTATGTTCAAATTGAAATAAGGTATAATTTTTTTTATTTTCAAGTTAAAGTTAAAGCACAATTAGTTAGCAACCTTACGGAACCAATTTTGGTTGACAATTATGTCAATAATTTGTAACACTAATAGTTTTATCACAAATTTTAAATACCCTTGCATGAGAGCTCTCTTTTATCTCTTGTGGTTGTGAGGCTGTTCGAATGGGGCTCTTCATTTCTATAGCAGAGTTTGGAAAATCTGGAAAATAAAAAATTGCATTTCAGACAGCAGATATTAAAATTAGAAGAGTATTTTTTAAAAACGCTAGAATTAAAAAGTATTCTAATTTATTCATTTCTTTCCCAACGACTTATATAAAATCTATTTTAATTTATTTGGGACCAGAACGCTCTTTATTTTGATAAAACGTTTAGCAAATAATTTTAAATGAACTCTATAATACATATGCAGTTCAGAATTATCTTCCTTAAAATAATGATATAAGGTTTCTTTTAAATGATCGATAAACAAAAAACAACAATTTCGTTTTCTTTTTTTAATATGCAATATATTTAACAAGAAAGATCAGGATTATTTGTAAATTTATTAATACATTGAGTGTTGTTTTTATAATCGTACTATTTGAAAATATAATCTATTCTTCAAAACATTGAATTTACATGAAACAATTACTTTCTAGAATTTTTCATAAGTAGCAATACAGCCCAGTATTGTATTTTAGGACCTTAAATTATACAATTTACATTAATATTTGAAATGTGGTCTTGTAATATTATATAAGAAGCAATAATGTATAAAATTTACAAATTTTCTATTCGATGCAACAATAAAAAAACGACTATTCAGGCGTTTTTCTTTTAATGCAATTACATCCACAAAGAGTACAAGCCATTTTGATCGCCAATTAATAACTGAAATGTTAAATACACACATAATAAAACAAATATATAATGATACAATGGCTACAACAACATATTGAATTAACATACAAGATCTAAAATATAAAATATGTGACAATCTTAGAATATAGAGTAATCCAGAAGGCGCATACGCACAAATGTCTTCGCGGTGGCGGTGAAGCCAAAAATCTTTTCGCTGTCCATCGCGCTCGGCCTACTAGCACTCCACCCTACGTGCACGATGTTACCAGCAGAATAAATTTACCCACCAACTTCAGGAAATCGCCGCATATAAATATATTTGCTTGCGGTAGTACTATTTCACATTTGCATCGATTTATATGGTGCATGGCTTGGCTTATATATTATTAAGGCCGCTATGTTAAATTCCTAAAATGTTTATTCTGACCACAATCAATAGTTAAAGTATTTAGGTTAAAATTATTTAAAAACTTGATGTCACATTTTACCATGTTATTAATTAAAATGAGTATTAAAATACATTATCATTAAATATGTGTGTATATGTGTGCACACGCTCCTATTCGTGTTTGTGGGAAAATTTGTAGACTAATTTGTACAAAATTAGTCTACAAATTTTTTGCAAATGAATATTTTTTTTGTTAACATAGCAAGAAAAAAATTATCTGAGTGCCTTAGAGTAAAAAGAGAGGTTAAAAAATCCGCAATAAAAATTAGAAAATAATCGGTCCCATACTAAAGAAATTCAAAATAAGACGAAAAACTTATTTATAATAATTAGCGTTTAGTGTAGTGATAAAATTTCTTCTTATTTTAAACAATATTTTAATACTGTAATCCTACATACAGTGATTGTATATGCAAATAGCTATGCCTACGTTCGAAAGTAAATAGAAAAAAAAATAGTTTTTTCTTTCATATGTTGCTCCTATATACTGTTACCATACCAAATTTCATCAAAATTCGTCCAGTAGATTTTGCGTGATACTCGTATAAATTAACATACAGAGACAAAAATTCTAAAAAAGTTTTTAAATCATTCTATACGCTAAATCAATATTTTGTTTTAAATATTTTCAACGTACATAATTCACTCTGTTACTATTTGATTATATGTGTAGGTAGGTAAAATATTCTCAAATTGAATATGACAACGGAAATTTCAAATGTTACATCAAATTATCCAACGACACCTTTCAAATCCCGATTTTTTAACTGATTAAATTTTACATTTTTCATTATCAAGCAATCAAAACGTTTTAATTTTGGGTAAACATTGTTTTTAAAAGGTTACAACACCAGCTAAAATGTTGCTCTTGTGTTAATACTAATCTCCTTTGATATTTTAAAATTAGTTTACATAGTTAATTGAAAATTAAATTAGGTTATATTATTTACGTATGAAATTAATCCCTATTTGTTTTTTTTTCAATCCAGTGATAATTTTATATTATTGCATAGTTAATTGGAAATTAAATTAGGTTATATTATTTACATGTGAAATTAATCCCTATTTGTTACTTTTGCAGCCCAGTGATTATTTTGCAGGTGGGAATAGCATAATATTTTAAGTTATATTGTCACGTAGAAAGCACACGACCTTTCAGAACTGCTGCTTAAATTGCAACGACAGCCGTGTTTTGATACTACGCATTTTATGCGTAGTTTTTTTGGACATACTATCCCGCATGTTGTCGCCTTCTGGAGTATTCATTATTCTAAGGTGAAAATATTTAAAGTTTAATGATATATTTTTTGCGTAATAGGTTTAGTTTGTAGTTTGTGACTTACATTTACCACAGATGGCGTCTATTATGATACATAGCTCTCCAAATTCTCCAAACTCAGTTTTAGAAATGAAATGCCCCATTCAAACAGCCTCACAACCACAATGGATAAAAGAGAGCTATCATCCAAGGGTATTTAAAATTTGTAATAAAACTATTAGTGTTACAAATTATTGATATAGTCGTTAACCAAAATTGGTTCCATAAGGTTGCTAATTAATTGTGCTTTAACTTGTTAGTTGAAAGAAAAATATAACTTATTTCAATTTGAAGGCAATTTTTTGCAAACTTACAAAGATATAGTCCTTGTGTGATGAAATAGACTGCAATAAAATATTTCCTGTACTCAATACACTTGAAACTATCGTATGATTAAATAATTATCAATTTAGATATAGTTTTTATTTTGTTTGCCTTGCGTAACCATTATGGGGCTTTGTCGGGCACGGCCTCTCCAGAAAAAAATGTATCCAAAGTAATTCCAATAAAATTTAAAGATGGATGAAAAAATTGTGAGTTAAAATGGTGTAATGGATATGTCTATATAATTTTTTTGAATATAATATAAATTTTATAAGATTTTACTCTCTGAACAAATTGGTATTTTTGGTTGTATGGCACCTATTAGGAAAAATAGTGGTTTTTCCTAATTTTTCACGAAATCATATAATCATGTGATAATCAATTGTAGGATTTTAACAAAATTTTGAAAATATATGTCACCTATTAATAGATTACTAACTATTTTTATAAGTATATAATGTATTTGCGTATTTTTTGTTTGTTTTCAGATGTACGAGTTGCTCACACTCGTATATGCAGTTATTACCTATTGATGCCAGAGAGTTATTCCAGAATCCCGACGCTATTCATGACTGAATTTTTTAATTTATTTAAATTTTATTGAATTCTATTATTATAGTATTTGTATTTCAATATACATTTATAAATGTAATCAACACCTAGTAATGCCAGAGAGCTACTTGCAGAAACCCGCTATTCAAAACTGAATTTTTGAATTTATTTAAATTTTATTGAATTGTATTTATAGAGTAATTGTATTGTAATACACACTCGTATATGTAATTATTACCTTATGATGCCCGAGTATTGTATTTTAATACAAATTTTTCTATCCAATTACCACCTAGTGATGGCAGAGAGCTACATGCAGAAAACTCTGACACTATTCAAAACTGAATTTTCAAATTTATTAAAATATTCTTGAATTGTATTTTTATAGTTATTGTATTATAATACACACTCATATACGCAATTACCGCCTAGTGATGCCAGGTAGCTACTTGCAGAACCCTGATACTATTCACAACAGCATTTTCAAATTTATTAAAATATTCTTGAATTGTATTTTTATAGTAATTGTATTTTAATACACTCATATATGCAGTTGTCACCTAGTGATGCCAGAGAGGTACTGGCAGAACCATGATATTATTCACAACTGCATTTTCAAATTTATTAAAATATTCTTGAATTGTATTTTAAAAGTAATCGTATTTTAATACACTCATTTATGCAGTTGTCACCTAGTGATGCCAGATAGCTACTTGCAGAACAATGATACTATTCACAACTGTATTTTCAAATTTATTAAAATATTCTTGAATTGTATTTTTATAGTAATTGTATTTTAATACACACTCATATATGCAATTACCACCTAGTGATACCAGAGAGCTGCTTGCAGAATACTGATACTATTCACAGCTACATTTTCAAATTTATTTAGATTTCCTCGAATGTTATTTTTATCAAAATTTTATTTTGCTAACTTAAATTGTACAGTAATGTTATTTTGATGTTTGTTTATTAAATAATATAATGGTTTTAATAAATAAATTCGTAAAAATAAAATTTAAGTTTTTTTTACAACGGCATCTGTGAGCAATAGAGTTTAAGAGCTTACGCCATCTATGGGCATTCATAATTTCGCAGGTTTTAGTCAGGAGGGGTGAGGGGAGTCACTTTGATAGCAATTGAGAAATTATAAAAAATACAACTATATGGATTGATTTCGATAGTGCTAATTCTGTACGTATATGTGATGATTCGAAATATAAACCATAGACAATAGACTTTATCATTTCCTGAACGTGTGTACGAAAACAAAACGTGGTGGTTGAAAGTGACAGGTTAAAAAACATTCAAATTTAATAACTAAATTTATTTATATGTTTTTATTATAAATACTCAATAATTTAAAAGAATCGTGCTTTTAATTGTGATTGTGTAGTAAGTGCTTAGTGATAAAATAAAAAGTGAAATAACTGGAAACAGGAAAGTTTAAAACCTATTCCCTTGCAAATAAAAACGTCAGGTAAAAAATTGTTCAAATTGTTTTTTTAATCATAAATAATCACCAGCCGCAGAATTGTTTTTCAGGTATGTAGTTTTTAATGTGTATACTTTCATATGATTTAAATAAAATTGTCGAAATGTATCTGGTTCTAAAATGCATATGTTTCCGTTATTTCATTTGTATCTATAAATGCTGTATGAAACTGAATTGAGCTAGGTCAACTTATAGTGGAGCGGGTATCTAGCGCTTCTCGCGTTTCATGTTCTTAAAGCTTTCCATTCTTATCAAAGTTTCCTTATTTGTAAAAGCGCGATTCTACTTAATATTCAACGGAAAATCTTTCAATGTTTCTCAAACATACCATGATATAATGAAGGTTATATGTTATTAGGAAATATTATAATGATATGACTATATTTAATATGAAAGTTTGCTATTTATTTTTGTCAACATACTAACAAAAATAAATACTAAACTTCTTTGTATTGTATCACATTCGTTAGTAGTAGATAAACAGAATATAATATATCTTCACTTCTTCCCAAAAGCATAAATCTGTTTTTCTATTAAGTGCTATATCTCTGCCAAATAACGCAGACTTAACCTCGGATCTGCTATTTTTCTAAATATAAAGTAGAAAATGATAATTCTAGATGAAGATCATCCGAGGGATCGAAATTTCCTTTTTTCAATATTTGGAACCAACGCTTGTCTATGTTACAGAAAAGTACATCTTCGTCCAACGTTGTGCACATATCACATGTTGCTTTGCTCGCTTATTGCCCTAAACGAAATACACAGGCTAAGATTACTCTAAATTCATTTAGAGAAATTTTCGTTTTATTTTTTCTTACTCATTAAAACTCTTACTAGAATAGTTCGAGAAGTTTCAATAAAATTCGATTCGAAATTTTCAAAAGACGTGACGAGGTATTTAATTGCCAACTTAATAAATAATTCCTCCACATATGTTGGGTAACTATTCCACACAAGCTTTTAGGCATTGTTAAATGCAATTTTATTTACATTTATGCCAATAAGCTACTAACATATGCAATTGTTTTTCTAATGCACCAATAAAGCATTCATTATTACAATTAGATGCAAATATTCTAATTTTTGTTATCTCACAGAAAATGCTCACAGAACAAAGGTATATACGTATTTTAAATCGATTCCTATATTTTAAATTTCAAGTATTTATATAAACAGTATATTCATTTATTAATCATCTTACGCAATTCTATCGTTACGGGTCAATAACCTTTAGACAATAAACGTATTTATTTTTCTTGATTTTTTAATTTTAATATCGAAAGTAATTATCACTGGATCTTGTTTGGATTTGTATATTTTTCATCAATGAAAACCTCAGCGTGGTGCTTCCATTTCGTTTTAAGAAAAACCTCCCATGTATACCAAAAGAAAATAAGTGGAAGCCTTAAATGTAAAATCATTCACATATCCGTGCGTCTCCACACCTGTTACCGTTAAATTTCATTAAAACATTTTTATAAAGATAGTAGAGGAAGAAAGTAACATAAGCGAATTATTTTTTTGTTACAATTTTCAAAGAAAGTATCAAAAGATAGAAAAGTTTATATGACTTAAAATTTTTCTTCACAATTTCAAATAAGGTACTTTTAGCGATATTGTTAAAAAAATTACCTGTAGTTTTTTCCGAAGCTTAAATGAATTTTAGAGGAGAAGAATAAAGTAATCGACGCAGATTTAATATTGTATACAGTATGGTGCAGCAATTGAAGGAGTAAGTTATGAAATTTTGAAAATTGCCAAAAATATGTGACACCCCTCTATCTCTAAAACTGTCAAAGGAAAAATTATAAAAAACTGCATTACTAGAGCTTTACTCAAGTTTAATAGAAATTTACAACGTTGCTTCTAAACCTCATAATTTTCAAGAAATTTACGATATTTTTAAAGATGAGCTAGGAAATATATTTTTATGGAGTATGTGTACCTAAGTTGTATGGACTTGGGCACATATACACATACGCTATTGCTTCCACGTATACCACTAACAATGCGACTTCTACTCGTACCTAAAAAATTATTTCTTTTCAACTGCAACATAGGCATTGGTGAATTGAAATATTTTATATCATCACGGAAAATATTTAAAACTAATCGAGCACAACACAAATTCCATTTTCAGGTAGAAAATATTCAGAATGAAAATTTTTAAATCTATGGAAATATTAACAAAAAGTCCTTGTCCTCTGAGAGGAAAAACGTAGCTTCAAGAAAATTTAAAAAGCCTTCAAGTAATTTTAGTAATTATGTTAGGTTATATTTTTCAATATTCAGCGTTATTGACTTAATTTATTAACTATTATCATTTAATTTTTATAATCTATGATAATATTCCACGTAAAATAAAAACTCTTTTATAAAACGTATTTCCAATAAATTATGTATATATTATCTAAAGAGAAATAAATCGGTGCAATATAAGAAAGCGTACTAAGCAAGTAGTAAGCTCTTCAAGCTATCCCTAAACATTTCATATTTGACATCAAATAAAATGATATCTTCATCGAAAGGAACACCAATAAATTCCCAAGAAAGTACCCAATTTCTGTTTGACCTATATTTAAGCTATTATTATTTACTAGTTTAAAAGCGGCAGTGGCAGCGCGACGCGACGGCGACCCATTGAAGGCAATGTTTAATGTCATCAACAAGTTGCTTTCATACACTTTATAATTACCGTCAACTATTGGTTTAAATACTTGTGGCCTTTTCGTTAGCGGAGCATGTAAACCGTATATTTATATTCGCTGGCTTTTGAAGTAAATTCATTAATCCTGTTAATAATAACACGGAAGTATGATTAATTGTTTAATGGAATTTTCATTGTTGATATAGGTAATTACCATTAGTGGTGAATCGTTGCCGTTGGGTTGATCAGAAGGCATACGGCCTTTGACGTCGTGGCGCACCGCGGCAAATATTTATGGTCTTTAGTTCTAATCTAGCGTTTAAAATACTCACTTCGCGCAATCAAAAATAAAGGAAATCCTAATTAATTGGTGATTGTTTCTAAAGCTGTTATTGAAAAAAGAAATAGGAAAAAAGTGATATTATGCTCTATCACATTCGTCTGTTATATTTGTATATGTTGGAAGGTGTTACGGTTGGAAGGTATACGTTACAAGTATGTTATATTAACACTGCTTATCATTGGTACTATTACTGTGAATCCTCATATGTTGTAATATCTATTGGAGATAGAGGGATATAGTTATTAAATTGATGTGGTAACTTGTCAAAAAAATAGGTAATTATTTAACATTTTAATTTTATTTTATTTATAAAACTAATTCTTTTTGGTGCAGAATGTTTTCAACCGGCATTATTTTCCGCTGTCGTTCGGATATTTACTAATTAACTAAATGTATTTCGTTAATATAGGACCATCTTAAATGAATTTGGAATCAACAGTAAGTGAGATGATTATTTACCGCCGCATTAAATTACTCGGTATTGTTCGCACCGTATTAATTTTGTTCAACCTTATTTGAAATTTAGTATACAAAATGTTAATAATATTTTTGGAATTGTTACAGTAATTATGTTGTATATAGTCGTTATCTAAAAAAGCTTATTAAATAGTAGTTTTGTTACTTAGTCGTTTACGGACTCTGAAAAGAATCTTAAAATCTATATAACTTCATTCTGTTCATCCGTCTGTCTATACGTCTATGACAGTTTCACTGTTTTTAAAATATTAGACCCATTTGAACGCAATTTCGTAAGTAGAGGTTTCAGATAAGGAATCAAAAGACAATATTATGCTTCTTATTAAATATAAGTAAAATAATTTTAAATTTTCTAATTTGTTCTCCCCATAAACCTAAAGAAGTTACTACAGATTGTTCGTGCATTCCGTTGAGTCATTAATTAAAGTCTTTCAAGATACAATTTAATTTTCCTTTAAAATTTTTGATTTCTTAATTTAATTTTTTAGAATATTAAGTTTTAAAATAGCGAGTAATATGTCCTTATTCTTAAATGTAATTACTCAGTCGATATAAGCTTTTCTTTACGAGTTTCGATTAAATTTTTTTCAGCGAATTTGCATCAACAATTTCAAGAGATATATGAAATATAGTACACTATTTTATGCGTTGCTAATAAGCATTTGGCTGGGTTGAGATATAGTACGCTGTTTTATGCTTCACTATTAAGCATTTGGCTGGGTTGAGATACAGTACGCTGTTTTATGCGTCACTAATAAGCATTTGGCTGTGTTGAGATATAGTACGCTGTTTTATGCGTCACAATTAACATTTGGCTGGGTTGAGATATAGTACGCTGTTTTATGCTTTACTATTAAGCATTTGGCTGGGTTGAGATATAGTATGGTGTTTTATGCGTCACTAATAAGCATTTGGCTGGGTTGAGATATAATACGCTGTTTTATGCATCACAATAATTAATTTCGTATATAACTGCATTCCCTAACCTGTAATCTTCTGATTATCATTGATACATTCAGTGCACAACTCTGATTCTAACAAAAAGTCTGATTGTAAATAAAACAAGCAAATGACATTGTCTCTGTGTTATTGATGGGATACGGCGTTTTTCATACCTAATAATATGTAGTAAAAGTATTTTTGGAAAGAAAGAATGGAATCTTACATTGGTCCGTTAGATGTGAACTAAAAATACTAATTTGATATCTACGATTTATTCTTTCGGTACCAAGAGTTTTTTATATTAATTTGGATACTTGAAAATTACAGTGGAACGTATTAACAATATTACTAAACGTGCAATTAATGAGATAAAACTTGATTTGGAAGCATCCAATTTATAATAAGAATTATATAAGGTATAACAAAACAATTGACTAGAATAAAATTAAATAACATGTTATATAAAGCCAGACACAAATGGACAATTTACACTATACACATATGGCAATATGCGATTGTAGCATTTTAATATTTATGAAGGAGTCCAAATATAAAAATTGATACTGAAAGAATAAGTAGATAATTATTAATATATACACAAACTTAAATAGTAGAGAGAATATAACATGATATTGAACATTCACATATCCCTGTATATCAATTTTCAATTTATTTATTTAGGAAAAAATCGATGGAATATACATATCTATAAATGCTCTGTGAAACTAAAATGATCTAACATAAATTCTAGTCGAACAAGTTTTCAACGTTTCTAGCGTTCCGCGTTTCATGCGCTTTCATCATTCCATGTGCATTGCTATGAAATATTTACATCCAAGTCCAGTTGAAATACTCCATATGGTGAATATATTTCCATCTTAATAAACCATTGTAAACGGAAAATTTCACGTTGAATCCGTTTATAGAACACAACGCGCAGGATTATATGGAATTTGGGTTACTCGCCTCAAATCACTACTCGTTCTCCACTAAAGTATATATAATTTCACTTCTTAATATTTACTTAAGAAGTGTCCAATGTTTTTGAAATAGGTAAAGATAAATATATTTTACGTGTCATTAGGTAATTTAAAATTATAGAATTACTTTAAGTACAAAAATTTAGTATTTATTTTTTTATATGTAGGCAACAACCCCATAGAAAAAAATAGTAAGCTCTTTTATTTGGTACCTATATCAGCACAATAAGGCTAGCTCTTGTAGACAAACATAATATGTTCATTTCTTTCCTTAGGCATGAATTTTTTTTTAAATCAAGAGAATTTGTTTTCTGGATAAAGCAAGATTAATCTGGGTTCATTTTTATTTTTTTTTATTGTTCTAAATATAATATAAGAAATCATTCTGAGTGGGAATTATCGGAGTAATCAAAATTTCTTCTTTTAAAGTTTAGGAACCAATGCTGGGTGGTATCATAAGAAGTAGCCGTAAAACATGACGGATTATTTAATTTGCCACCTAATAAAATAAAAATCAATATCTGTTGCATAAAAATTTCAGTAAGTAATTTTGAGCATCCTTAAATGCAATTTCTCTTACAAATATATAAATAAGTTACTAATATGTGCAATTGCTCTTGCAAGACACGACAATCTGTTTAAGTAGCTAGACCACGCATGACCACGCGGCAGTGATGGCGACCATTGCAGACAGTACTTCATGTCATCAACAAGTTACTTCCTTTCATTTTCCAATTACCATCAATACTTGGACTCTAATTACCATTGATTTATTAATCCTGTTGCCCGCTCACAGATTCAGACATCGTGTAAATAATATTGATTAAATTCGCTCGTAAGTTACTTTTATCTGACACGAACGAGTAACATTTTCCACATTTTGACATTTTTCAAATATATGCCGAAGTCTCAACACAATACCAGAGTCGGCTTACAACATTGATTCAATGGTGCACTATATAACATTTATATCTACACTTAATTGATTACCTGGAAAATGCACCCACAAAGTATTTTTTTCCAGGTAATAAATTAAGTAATTCACTTAATTGATTACCTGGAAAATCCACCACGGCTGACCGAACTTATAAACGTGTAAATTAGAATGGCGGGTTCCCGTTTATTGGTTCCTAGAAACCCTTAATTTACTAGTTTTATGGAAAACTCATACCATCATCTGCTTATTGCCTTGCCATTTGTAAGTAGGGTGCCTTCTTAATCTTTTTTGTATTTAGTTGTTTGTAAATATTTTGTGCTGCTTTTGCCTTTGTTTAACTACGTTAAAAATCTTGGTATCTGTTACTGATTTTAAGCGCTTGTATAAGGATATCTCAGACTGTTCTCTTCTATGGCTACAAACCGTAGCCATAGAAAAAGAATGGTCTGAGTGTTACTTTCTTTTTAGTCTGTTTGTAACTTTCTTTACTTTTGTTGGAATTCCGGCAAATTTTGAAAATGCGGTTATTTTCAAATAAATTTTGTTATGTGCGGTCGTTCGACTATTTTGTTTCTTTTGTACTGCATATGGTTACTTCGATAACTCTTTTTTCTGTTTTTGTAGTTAGGATACAATTTTTTTCAGACTTTGACCAAACGCAGTTTGGAGTATCTGTATCGGGAGGTTTGATACAGAAGTGATCGGCTACTTTATTTCTGAAAACGCTACTTCGCCCTTACTCATTTTCGACCATTTTATTTAGTCTGTTTTACTATGGTTTTATTTTGAAATCAGATTTCAGTTTTACAGCTGTTAGTAGAAGTCTATGCTGAAATATAAGTGGGTTACCAGGGATTATTTTGAAATTATTGATTATATTTAAGTTCTTTGCGTTTGTTAAAATATAATCTATCTATTTTTTTAGTTTATAACTTTCATAAGTTTTATATGCTCCTCTTGCTTTCGAAAAATGTGTTTGTAATGGCCAAATACTGTGCTTCAGCAAATTCCACAATAGTTTTATCTTCATTGTTTTCTTTGTCAGACTCAAAGTCTCCGTGATGTCGTTCATACCCATCCTTGGCGTTGCACGCGCGTTCATTTAATTCGCTGCAGATTAGTTTTGTTCATTTGCCGGTATTGTAGCAACACAAGGTTTTCCCAAAATTATTGATTTTCAGATTTAGGGCAGTTACATTGTGGTGAGTGCAGGTTAATAAGCATCATTATTGCACTTAATTTCAAGTTTCTATGTCAAACGATTTCTAAGGAAACCAGCTGTGACCGATAGGCAAACACATGAGTGATGTTATAAAGATTCCTTTTCCCCTTTTGAGATATAAGTGTGGAAAGTATTTTCATACGTATTATTTTGTGAAGTTAAAAACAAAAAAATATGATTATAGTATATTTTGGCCTTAGCAGTAAATCTCTCTATATTCTACGTTCTTTAGATATTTATGTTTTTAATGAGATATCCATCTGAGTATTTGAGATATATTATTACATTTGAAAAAAATGTATTATGCAGAGAAAAACAGAATTAAAATCTGTTTTAAATTTAAAATTAGGTTAAGCCGTATATACTATGAAATAATTTTTTCCTAACTTATTTCCTGTTCATCGCCCTGTATCAACTGCTACAAAACAAAATTGAGCTGCTTGATTTCGTAGTTTATACATTAGAAATCTTTAATATTCGTAAAATTTGTATATTTCACACAAAACTCAACTCAACTTAATTTGATTTGTATATTGCCAGATATTTCGGGCATTTTTGGTTTTTTAATGATTATTTTTATAATTTGGAAAAATATGCTTTTTGTTAGGATGCTCATATTCTCAAAATTGGTTACAATTTAACCACAGAATTAAAGGTGTGTCCATAGAAATACTCCTCAACAATGACCAAAAAAGATGTTTTGTTGGAACTTGTATGACATAGATTTAACGAAAATGTAATAATAATATATATACCTAATATCATTAGGTGGAAATATTATTTAAATGAATAAAATTATTAGTCAGACAAACTATCTACCTTGTCAATGTTTGTTTCACTTGGCTTGGCGTGAGCCAAAAAAGTAACAAATTAAATAGGTAGGCAAGTATGTATGAATACATATAAGATATTAGTTTACATGTAGATTAGGAAATATTTTATTCATGCCTCGTTCACAGGTATGCACAAAGATATGAAAAAATAAGATATTATTTGGGAGGTATGTAATTATGTACAGGTATAAAAAAGCATAAGGAAATTATGATATGTTTAAGAAGATAGGTAGTATATAAAATTTTGTATATATTATTGAGAAAAAGTCAGTTTCAGACATTTGTAGCTACGAAATAAAAAATAAAACTGTTTATTTTTTACCTCCCTCCCTAATTAATAGACCATAGTCATAGCCGTAGGTCAGAGTCCGTAATTAGTAGACCATGTATGAGATACATTGGTAGAGTAAGCATGACATAATATTTTTTAAGACCAAAAACGTAATAATTTGTATGTAAGAAGGCGAATATTTAGAAATATGCCTTGAGTAATAGATTCTTAGCCAAATTTAAACTAATGAAGTAATTATATCACAATAATTAATTAAAATGTAGTTTCAAATACTTATGACGGTAAACTTGCTACAAAGAAAAATATAAATAGTATTTCGTAAAGTGAAATTGACGGGGTAACACTCGACCACGTTGAATGTATAGTACATCGTTATTTCTAAGATTTAAACGCAAATAAAATAAATACAAAAAACTGCGTATATTAAATACTTTATATTTTACATATATCGTAAAGGCATGCTTTCGAAAATTATTGAGCGGACAACATATTTTCTACTATTTCTGGCCTTGACCAGAAACAATTATGGTTAATACATAATATACATGACCATTGAAATTCATAATGTTCTGGATACGAAACCTCAGCACGCGTACACATTACATTTTTTACATTTTTACAGCTCAAAAAAAAAAGTCACAAGTAAAAAATATTTTCACTTGGCCGTATTTTGCTTCCTGACGCATCGTCCTCCCTGGACTCTTCGCCCTCAGATTATTATCTGTTACGTTTACTTTCTGAATATTTATATGTGAAAAAAATTAAACTCGGATATCATATTAAGGCTGACCTTCGCCATTTTATTGTGAAAAATTAGATAATTCTGCAAAGATCCTTCTTTATATTGCTTGTGTAATTTAATATCGATTTTATTAATTATGAACAAAAATTAAATGGGTGCGAATTGAGATCGCAGGTTTTTAAACAGTCAATCTAATATCTACCTATATATTGAAATTATGTAACATTACTTAAGTTTTAAAACAATTTAATTTCACATCATTTTCTAATGCTTGATTACTTAATATTTACATCGATCCGATGCTTTATGAAGTCTCGGCCATATTTTAACCACCTTGTGCCATTCGACAAGATCATTTGGGGTCTATCGAGTCTACAGTTTCAATAACAATTTCTCCAAATTTTTAGGAAAGCATCTAAGTTGTATTGTATTTATTTGAAAAAAAAAGAAACATATCCTTATTCTATATGAATTATTGTATATGAATTCTGACATTCACATTGTATTTTGAACAGAACGAAGCCGCGCATAGCTCTATTTTCTTATCGGCTTTATTTGAAGGAAACCCTGCCAAGCGGCATATCTAGTTGAAATGCTGCTTGGCAGGATTTTGCCAGCTGGCACTTGCCAAAAAGTCTACATCACTGCCATATTGGTATAGTATAGAAGGGGGTTTAAATAAACTTTCGATGAATGTTAGTTTCATACAGTTTATATAAAACACAGTTGTTATATGTTTCGATTTTGAATTTGTTTCAGCTGTTTTCAAATTACACTTGCTAAAATATATGGCTTTCGGAATTTGGCGGCTTTTTTAGGTATTTTCTGGTGATATTCGATTGAATAAAAAAGTGTGATGTTAATAAAATATCTTGATTCAATGAATATCTTAATCTTCATGCGCTTATTGTAGTTCTTAATTAATAATTTCTTAGAAATATTTATTTTTCTGTATTGCGCAAACCATTAATTCATCCACCGGACATGAAAAATAAAGGAAATTATTGGGAAATTCTTCAACGGACAATGGCGATTAAGAATTTTATATTAAAAAATTAAATGCATATGTTTATAGACTTACAGCCTCCTTAACAAAACTGTATATACTACAAACGTCCTCTGTCATACTTTGATGATTTGTTTAATATGTTAAGTAAAAGTTGTAATTTTCCAAAGTTATATTTAAACAACGTCTATTATCAGTTTGGCAAAGCCAAAGAAGACAGTATTGAAGCCACTTTCAGTATTCAGTTTTATCATAATATGCTTAAATTATTAAAATTTGAGATGAATACATCTCGAGTCATGCATTAATCATGGCTTCAGTCAGGCGATCGATGGCTTCAACTACTCTTACACGATACTTTCATATCTTTTCATAGTTTTTGCACTATGAACCTAATTATATATACCTAATTTAATCACATTTGTTATTTTTAGGAATACTATATTTAAACGTATAGTGGAACGAGTCATAGTTAAGAACATTTTAAATAGAACTATTTTAAGTAATTAATTACAAAATTTAATAGTACATTATTTAGTACCATCAGTTAAGTTCGCTTTTATTGACGTGAGTACAGTGAGGCCAAAATCATATTACACCACAAAATAAAATCATAAAAGTCAAATTGAAGTTATTGAAAGAAATTTTTTTTTGTTATATTATTATTATATTTGTTTAACTACAAATACGTGTGCAATTATATCGTCATGTTCTTTGTGTAAACTAGAACAAATATATTATGAATACGTACGGTAATTTGGAACGCTGATGATTATAAAAGTTCATGACGTCTCACTCGCGTGCCCTTACGTACTTATTTTACCCGCACCCACTAGTAGCATATTTGAATTCTGACATAGTGTATTATTTAAATTTTGTATTGGTATTTGGAATCATATATATATATATATACATATATATATATATATATATATATCATATATATATATCATATATATATATATATATATATATATATATATATATATATATATATATATATATATATATACACATATAAAACGAAAAAAACTATTTTATTTTAATTCTACTAATGCAATAAAAATGGAAAATTTGTTCATAAATTTAATGTGGGAAAAATTATGGAAGAGATATAATTCAAAATATCGTACAGAAGACATGATTGCGAAAATATATTATAAAGTAGGGTAGATCCAATTACTAAAATAGTTCCTAAATATAAAACATAATTTTTGTACAATATTTCAAAATCAGAAGTATCGCAATCTGATTACGCAATGTTACCTATACTTAACTTTACTTAAGAATAGTTCACAAGATGTACTTACACGTATTTATAATCATCTAAATGGCCCCACTCAATTCGTAACTGGCTCCTGATTAACACCTTTCTGTTCTGTAATTAGAGTTAATGTGCGTAGTTATGAAAACACTAGGTAATTTGTGAGTCACAACGTATTTAACCGATTCTTTTGTACGTCTTATTTGTAATCAGAATATAATCACATTCAAATTAATTTAATTCGGTCTTATAGTTAAACTGTAAAATTATGTAATAAGGTCCGCACCTCATTATATGCCTTAATGTAAATCTGTCTCCTCTGTCTAAAAGTATTTTATGCAATTCTGTAATTATCTTAATATAATTATTTCGAATACTATAAGTAGAATTAAAATATAATTTACATAGGTCTATTATTTCTCTTTGGCAAATGAAAATTAATTTTGCTGTAAACAATTACGTACCTACTTAAAAAAGAAGTAAACATTATTTCAGTACAGATATACAGAAAATAAGAATTCCATACTTACATAAATTATTTGTTCTCTTTGTTACTCAATATCCTACTTCAAATTTTGTATCGGTTTAGAAATTTTAGGCACTACGAAATTTGCGACATTTTGGAATTGAGACACTGTGAAAAGACAATAACATGACAAAAGTTTTTTTCTTTTTTTAACTAGGATAAAATTAATGTCATATATTTATCTGAGCTTACTAAATTTGATTCTTTTTATTTACTGACAACATCGACAGCTTTTGTCCAAAGAGAAAAACTTGTCGATATTTAGTTGTCATTTTATTTAACAACTTGAATTTATTTTTGGGAATTTTACCAATTCGCATAAGTCTTAGTTATTTATGTGCTATGATAATAAATGCAAAAGTATGCCACTTCTTAAAAAAATAATAATTTTATATCACTGTATAAAATAAATATCTTGTCTTAAAAGCAGGTGATTGTGAGGTCATAAAACTATCTATTTTACGATATTTTATGCAGTATTGCTAGTCATTTGTTTAAATGAAAATATGATGTTTTATGAGTGGATTGTGCAGTAAATAGAGGCGAGGATGACGCTACACGAAAGATTTTTAAAAGTTGGTCGACCGCGTTACCCTTGTAATAAGTAAAGGCGTAAAACTAACCATTACCAAAACTGTTATCTTTTATTTGCTGTAGTCGTTATGTAGATCGGATTTTAGAGATTTAAGATGTTCGTTAAAGTAATATGACTATGTATTAATCTCAAATATCGAAATATCTCGGATTATTTCTTATCGGCAATATTAAGCTTCGGGCAATATTAAGAGGATAATAATTACAATTGTTTTTTTTTTATTTCTACGAGTCTCTTGGTACGAAATAAAGAATAAGATCAAAATTTTGTTTACTGGACGAATAGGTTTGTCATATATGTAAAAAATAATAATGCAAATAAGTAGATGATTATGTTCGTTAAACCGTTTTATTTGTCGTTTCAGGTTATAGTTAAATTTTCACCGAATGTCAACTTAAATCAAAATTTTCCATTATTGAATTGTCAATAAAACCGTACTTTATTTTTGACATGGTTATTCTTAATTAGGGCTCTTTAAAAATATTACCTAATAAATATTCAGCAAACAAATTTGTCCACGTAGTGATTTTTTTAAATATGTATTTTGGGACAATCGAGAGAGAAACAATTGAGATAAAAATTCTGGCTTGGAATTAATTTTTGAAGTTCTCAAGGTTAAAGGGGTTAAACCTTGAAAGGCAATAAGCAGAATTAATATTGGCTATCGTGATGTTGGTGTAGAACAATTTATTATTGCAGAAATATATCCCGAAAACTCCCCTCGAAAAATGGAACGTCGTTTTTGATTCCCCACATTTTTAATGATTCATCACAGTCACTTGATTCTCTTTTTTTGTCATGTTATTACTATAAATAAGTTAGTGAAGCGCAGGCGTAAACTGTATAGTCAAATTATCCAAATATAACAAATAACCTTGAGTCAAGTCTCGTTCCCAAATTTAGTTTGAAATAATATTATTTCGAACTAAATTTGATAGTAAAAATGTATGTTAAACTATGTATAAACACTAAATAGTACAAATCACTCGAAAAAATTAACATGAACGGCGCCAATTAACAATAAAACAGCACGCAGTTTAAAAAATAAATATCAATGACTGACGTTATGTGAACGAGACAGGTGACCATCGATATAACACGAACGGTGCCCAAATTAAAATGAATGCTTTGACAGAAAAAATATTTTATATCTGAATATAGCTAAACTCGTATAACATTTAAACGTTTTAATTTTCTTAGAGATTTTTCAAAATATGACATGGCATTCAACGTGATAACACTTGACAAGATAAATCCCATAAACAATTCATGGAACAAATAACAATTTATTGTAAAAATTGGAGAAAATTTACATATACAGATACGTCTCATAAATATTCAGTGAGATATTTGGTAAAAAATGTTTTTCTCAATCTTTCAATTTTTTTCTTTGGGAATTATCATAAATTCAGTGCTCTTTAAAGAAATTAAGTTCTAATGTAGCACTAACTATTCACTAGATATTTAGCCTCCTAATTATGATAAAGATTTATATTGTTCATTATTTTAGATAATTTGGCGGATTTCGCATCATCCCTCAAGATCATGTGGCAGCTTTGCAAGTTTCTCAAGTTGATCATATCGAACATTTACTCTTATTATTATTAATTAAATCCCCGGTATATTCGTTTAAATTAAATTACTAACACGCATTGTGTTGCTGCTGTTACGGTTACATTTTGTAAAGAAATTGTTTTTAATTATAAAATGTTTAATATTTTTAAAAGTTTTGATCACAATAATTTAAAAAAAAATATTTGATTATCTTTGAATAGCCGTTTAGGAACACGGGTGTAAAACTAGTAATTATTTCAGAATTGTTCAATTTCTTGTTCAATTTTAATTGTTCAATTTCGCTTGTTCAATTTCAAATACTTATGAGCGTTTTATAACTCCCATATATAAAATACAAAATAGTTAGCAAGTACCTCCCAGTCAAGTCCGTGAAAAACGTCAGTGACAATAATGGAAATAGGAAAAATTGAGGAATCAATTTCGGAGTGGAATATATTTTTGAGAATCAGTGAAGACTAAGCGTAACACATACTAAAATCTAGTATGTAAAATTGGCCTTGTGTGTGCCTATATTTCACTCTGCAGTCAAAACTACATATAGCAGACGAACGGCATTTATTTGTGGTAGTAGCCTCAACCCTCCCATCATACTCTATGGTAGTCACGTGTCGATAATTATAAGGGTGTAGAAGATATGGGGGTTAAAAATAGTCGACCTCGAAAAGGTGTGATTTCCAATATGAAAGATTCAAGTCTACTTTTTTAAAATTATGTAATTGTTGCGTAAAGACAAAAACGTGTCGCCTCATGAAAATAATCCAGGATAGAAAGTACAACACATATTTTTGTCTTTATGAATCCTACATTCGTTTTCTGCGAAGCTTATTTTTGTTTATAAATTGAAATATTACAAATATTTTAAATCAATGAAATTTAATCAATTTTAAATCAAAAGTTTCATTAAATTTTAAAGATGGTTTTGTATAATTTATGTCGTGTCTTTTTCATAAAACAATATTCACTCATTTTCAAGTTTAGAATGTCACATTTCCATTTATCATAAAAGACTAAAGCTTTTAGATAGTATTTTCCAATATATTATTTACTTAATGTTCCTAGTGAAGAATTAATATTGTAAGTTTTAAGACTTATATTTCCCAGTTACTTACTTTTAACTTCGAGACCACCTTATTTTACGAAATAAGAACTTTCTCAATATCTCAAAGCTCGCCCTATCCGCCACAACATGTAAAACAAGAAATAATCTGTGGACATAAATTAACATCTTGACCATTATAACCACTTAAATAAAAGCTTTGGGTGAGGATCGGTTTTGAAAAAAACTTCACTCCCCATTACTCGGACAAAAGAATACTTGCTCGATAAATTTAACGTGTTTGAAATAACTTTGAATCGATATTATGGAATTAATTTGGAAATAAACCTAAATGTGTTTTGAATGGCTTTAAATCGTGAGGAAATTTGAATGTTTATAACGTTTTTGTGTCCAGTAATCCTGCGATAATTTTAATTTTAATTATCTTTGTTTCACGAAATCTGATATATTTTTATCACTTGCATCTGTGTTCGGTAAAGAAAATGTCTTTTGGAAAAATTAGTTTATGTAGCTGACGGTTAGATCAAAATATTGTGTGTAGGTGACACATATATGAAAAGAGTTTGAATCGGACACGAAAAACTGATAAAATTATATACATTACCCCAAATATAACATATTACCCCAAATAATTTAAGTCACTTGTATAAAAATCTCAATATGCCGTTCAAATACCGTATAACTGGCAGAAGTATAGACTATGAAATTAAAATAGTTTTAATACGCTCTGCACCTTGTATAACTCTCACCAAAAACAAGTTAAACCATCAAAAAAAACGTTAATATCACAAAGGAAATTTCTTCATTTATATGCATGACACAACATTAATTTAAAGCATTCTTGTATGTATTAATTTAAACCAATATTTTAAAGCATTCTTATGAAATGTGAAATAATTTTTTTACTGTATAATTTAAGACCTCAATGAAATATTAATGAATATCTTTGCCCATTGAAAATACACAATTTTTTAGTTTAATGTATTAAGAAAGTAAAGCGTGATAGGTACACAGTATGTAAATTTACATTGTTTTATAATACTCTAATAAACGAGGAAGAAAGTAATGATTAAAATATCTCTTTAAAATAGATCATTCTTTGTTAAGACAATGTTAAAGAGAATCATAAAGTTTGTATTATTTAAAAGCTTCGTATCGAATTTATAATACGACATGTGTATCATTACGTTAGTACAAAGGCAGAAAAGATGAATGAAAACCATTAATTAAAAATATTGGCAAAAGTATTCACAGAGTTTTCACTATTTCAAATAACAGTGAAAAACCACGAAAAAAGTTAGACAGGCATTGCATATATCTTTAGTGTTAATTTTGTTTTTTTTCTACGGTTTAGAAGTTCTTAGATACTTGTTAAATTAGGTTTATATTTTTATTGTACGTTTATGAATTATTAAGCAATGTCTATATCGCAAAGAAAAAAATTCATACGGGTACACAAATAAAATAATAGGTCCTATGAAACTTAAATAAGTAATGTCACTTTACGCATACCACATTCAGTAATAATTAAATGTGGGGCTGGAGACTGTAAATTTATGGAGCCAAACGTATTTCTAATTTTGATATCGTTTGTCACATCGGTATTTATAGAACGTGCGACTGTTTTGTCTTTTAGGTCTCTTTGTTACTAATTACAATGTTTTTATTGCTGGTTTATAAATAGGTCAATGCACACTTTTGGTATGATAATTTCTATTTTGTCTGAATTCGGATTAGATTGTTGTTTGAGAAATATTTGAGCTTATTTTTTAACCGGATTTCAATTCCGAATTGAAATAATTGTTTTATAAAATTTATGTTTATTGAATAATTTCGATTAGCTCTCGGCAAGCTTATTACTATCGCCTTTATTTAAAAAATAATAACGCTGGCAGTATATTTAACAGGTTAGAGTTTTGACAAAGGGAATTTGATTTTCAACATTAATTGGATTAGTAATTTAAAAAAATACGCTTTTGTTTTTGTAAACCTTACTATTCATAACATTAAGGTATTTAAAAAGTCAGGCAAATAATAAAGTTTGAAAATTCAATCTTGAGAAGAACTTTTCATCTATTCCAAATATTCACTTGGCATTCCATTATTTTATATCTATCAAAGATTAGATTAAAAATGTAGACTAGCACAGAAATTGCATATTGTCTGAAAAAAATGAAAAGCGTAGCATCTTAATGGTTGTGGCAAGCCAATTTTATGACGTCTGGTTGTACCGATGAGGGGGACTAATATTTGTTACGGATTTAAAGGAACTTAAGGATTTTAAAAAGTTATAAGAATATCCTAAGTCAGCTCTCAGAGATTTCACTAAATTGTCGCAAGAACCTTTGAGAGCAGTAAAGAACATAATTACCGCTTCATCTTGGACCGCTTACGATGCGTCGATTTAAAGGCGACTGAAAATAACGACGAGTGCAATTCCCGATTGAACTCTTAGCATGTACGTTATGAAAATTAAAGAGTCATTATGAATATAATGCACCATCTAATTATCACTTGTTCAAACCTCTATTCAATATTGCATAGAAGTTTTAACAAGTGATAATTAAATAGTGCAATATCTGGCGAACAAAGTGGATATATTAGCAGAAACTTACCTAACTTCTCTAATTATTAGTGATTATATTTTGCAATATGTGGACTCGAGAGAATAAACTCGGCCCTGTTGGCTAGTCTATATAATCAATGACAGTGCATATGCACATAGATTTCTCCGAAAGTCACTCTTGATGAATAGCTCATTTTATCCCAAGAGTGCAGCATTATATTCATGTTATTAGGTTTAGATTTTGATACTGAAGCTACTGTCTTTTCTATACTAAGGCATTAGAATTCGCATTTTATTACTATCGTATGTGAATCCCACTTCTTGTCACTAGGTTATAATTGTTTTAGCCAATAAAATTATATTTTAAGGCAGTTAATTGTTAACAAATATTAATTCACAAAATAGGGGCGACTTGCTGTCGATATAAATCCATTTTTTTATCTGATGCAATCAACTAATTACCATAATAAAATATTCATGAAACGAATGACAGAACAAATGTGAATGTAAAAATACATTAAAACCGATATTAATGGACGAATTACTTGTGTACTGGAAAACTTAAATATTTACTCTGTATAGGAATATGCAAAGAAAGAAATTGAAATGTATTGTATTCATTATCATTTAAAGTTTAGATTTTGAAAATAAAGTTAAAGAAGGAAAGGAAAGAGATGGAAATGGAAAACAAAAGAAAAATATAAAACTAAACACAGAAATAACTGAGTATGAATATTTTCTAATATGCCGCATATATGTAGTTACAGGGTTCCGGGAGGCAGTATAATATAAAAAGAAAAATTTAAAATTTAAAAAAAAACCCATGATGGTTATAGTCTTTTTAATTGAAAAACGATTAACTAATTTTTTTTAAACCTATTCATATAATTACAAACCCAAAAAAGTCCGGCGGGGCTGCCACTGCCATTTCCATTGTCAATCAAAATTTTAATCTTGCTTTTTATTATTAGTCTTAATAACTAAGTTTAAAAAAAATTGCCAAAGGGTAAGCTTCTGTGGTTCTTAGTAAAGTAAGATCTTTAGACGGGGTATCAATGACTGATCTAAATCAAAGAAAACTAACAATCCACACAATAGCATAGCATTGGAATAATTAAAGCGCTTAAAAAACATGTTATATGAATCGCACGTCATCGAAAACGAAGAAAGGATACAAATAGTTAATCTAAGTCAAACAAAAAAATTTATTTCAGCACCCCCTGACGAGTTAACAACATAACACATAACTAATAACCTTCGCCGTTAAATCACAAACTTTTTACCGAAAATCGTGTCTAAATCGGTTTTGGTTTGACCTATGTAGACAAGGTTTTTGGTAAACAATTATAACAAAATGTTGCAGCGCCCCCTGGCAAGCTAACCTCATATCATCTATCTAAGAATCATCGCCGAATAGTCCCAAATATTTTCAGTAAAACGTGTCTAAATTGGTCTAACCATTTTGGAGGTAAATGGGAACATTATGTGCAACAAAATGTTGCAGCGCCCCCTGGTGAGCTAACACTATAACATATATCTTCGAACCGTCGCCGATTAGTCTCAAATATTTTACAGAAAACCGTGTCTAAATCGGTTAAACCATTTTAGAGATAAATGGGATCATTCATTTGCGACAAAATGTTTATTGTGGCGCCTCCTGGTGAGAAATCACCATAACACCTATTTAAGAACTATCGCCGATTAGTCTCAAATATTTTGCAGAAAACCCAAATTTGATTCGTTTAAATCGTTTGGGAGATAAATGGGAACATACGTTTGCAAAAAAAATGTTTATTGCGGTACTTTCTGGTGAGTAATCACCGTAACAACTATATGAAAACCATCGTCAATGAACTACAAACATTTTACAGAAAATTGTATCTCAATCGGTCAAACCGTTGTGAAGATAAATGGGAACATTGGATTGTACACACAAACAAACAAACAACCTCTCACCCTAAACGCATATACCTCCTCCGTTCCGTCGTGGGTAATAATAAAGAATTTAATTAAACTGTAATATATGTAGTTTTTCTAATGTGTCAACCAGATTAAATGATATGTTTATGTTTAATATTTTAAATTATCCTTAATATATAGAGTCATCTCATTTATCGACAATTAAAACTGCAAGATAATTGAAAACCTATCAGTGAATTGTTCTATGTCCATTACACGTCAATTACCTATTGACATGTAATGCATTGATAGCGAGAAAGAGTCTTTATAATTCATAATGTCCGTCTGTTCGTTTGTCTGCCACAGCCTCACAGTTTCTATAGTTATAGACCTATACGAATAAATTTTGCAAGTATATATTTCATATATAATTCTAAACTAGCATGATTTTTTATGAACACCGTACATGTAAATTTCGATCATTTTTTGCGCATTTTTTCTAGTTCGGTACCATTACAAGTATAATTGGTCCTTTAAAATAAAATTCTGGATCCGTTTGCCACTTCAAATTTGTAGGTTTCCTTTGCAAAATATTAAGTATCAAAATGAGAAATTCCCCAGACGCTATTTGACGACCGCGGGTTTTGTCAATATTAAAAATTATATTTACCAGAATTGTCCCGTTGGGCGTCTGGCCCCTTTTGTTTTTATTTCAACATATTTTTTTCTTTGAGTAATAAAACGGAACATCTTTAGAATATCCATGGTGGCTGTTCATCCACCCGTGTATCATTGATATTTTCCTCATGGCCTGTTTGACATAAAAAGTGTAAGTTTTGCATACGTCTAGAGAGTAGTAGCCGAATTAAAGAAGCGAAAATTTGAATTTTGTGGGATACCTGTTCGAGAGAAGAAGAGAAAAAAATATAACTCATTAAAAATATTTAATTTTTTTAAGATAAATTTTTGATAATATTAAAAAAAATAAAAACTTAAACAGCAATATAGGCAAAATATAACAATTGATATAAATTCACCATATTATAAGTACGTAAAAAATATTCAACCTTTATTTTGAAGTGTAGGTAATTAAATTTTTGGCGTGGATTATTTTCTTTAGGAAATAACCAAAATTATTCGTACGTTCGTCAAGCTTATAAACTTGTAAAAATGGAAAGAATGTAATCAAAGCTGGATATGAAGTTTTCTTTTGTATTTTGGAAAAATAAAATGGAATTCGTAACTACCAATATGGAGGGTTTTACGAATAAATGTACAGATTTTTTAAATCAAGTAATGGCTTGTAGATATGGTTTACATACAGGTTTTTTATATTCTGTACATAATTTGTGAGTTCCCGTTTGTTTTATTTCTGTCCGTAAGAAATATGATCCAAATCTACAATTACACTTTGCCAATCAGATTTTAAATTTTGTTGAAATGTCGACGCTATAAGAATATTTCGAGATGGATTTGCAATAAGGTTCCCAATAATGTTCTCAACTGTAATTTCTGCGGTAAAATGCCTTGTTTATAAAAACCTGAAAATATATTTGTTATTTTAAAAATCAATAAGTTTAAAACTAAGAAAAATGTCATGATAATAAAGAATGTAAAAAAAAAAAATTATTATACCCATCGTAAAAATTGTCTCCAAAATGGATGTTTCCATTATTTATTTATATAAGACAAAATAAAAAAAAAGTAAATGAAAGCTGTAACTACTTAAATGTAACAAGTTATTTGGTATGAAATAATAAACTTATTGTCGATGAACCTTTTGTTCCTTTGATAAAAGATTATTTGATAAAACAAACCTATTGTAATTTTCCTACCTACTCTACCAGATTCAATCTAAAAGATATGGTGAGTTAAGGTGTCATATATATTTGATAACTTTCTTTTCCAGTACATATAAAAATCAAACAAAATCACCATGATTATGTATCAGAAACTCTATCAAGTTTAACTGGATGATTTGATAGTGCGAACCAAAGTTAACAAACTTTCACTATTTAGTGGAACCCTCGTAACGCGTTCATAATTATTGATGTCGACTGCCTCTCCAGGTGGACAATTTCTAAAGGCTTCGAGAAACGCTTTCATGGTGCTATACATAATGAGCATGACATGTAGTTTTTAAAACAAATTGCACCTCCAAAACGATAGTTACCTTAAAAAGCATAGCTACTTTGAACACATAGAAACGGCTTTTAACATTTTAACATACAGCATATGCTGTAAACAATTGGCGTGCGAGGTAATTGGTGTAAATTACCCAGATATGTATTTATATATTTATTACCATTTTTAATCTACTGTTTAGGGAGTATATTTTTGGAGCACTTTAATATAATTTAGCTCAGTTGACTATTTTGCGGATTAGGCCTGTTTTTTTCTGAAGTCGTGATTGTTTATATTACGTTTATGCATGATGGTAACCTGTAATGAAGTGTGGTCATTACAGGTTACCATCATGCATAAACGTAATATAAACAACTTGAAATTTACAACTTCATGTTTATTATGAATTTAAAAAAACATATTTAAGTTTATCTTTCTTACTTTAATACAAACTAAGATACGAATTTAAATTAAGAGAAGAAAATAATGTATTTAACTGTTCATTTTATATGGACAATCAATTGTTTCCTTCTCTGCTAAATTACATTTTAGTGAATTTAAACATAAGTAGCATAATAAACTATGTATATATATTTACGTTGCCTCTAATATAATTTAGGATTCTTAGAAATAAGAACTTAAATAAACTTAATTTCTTAGAAATAGAATTCTAAGAAATTAAGTTCCAGGATCCATTATTTTTTCTAAATTTTTCCAGAAACATACATACTATTTAGATCGCCACTTTTTATTATATTCCGTAGGTGGAAAATGTTCAACAAAAATATATTGTTAGCTTTTACAATTTTTTTTGCTTTTAAAATTGTAAAATACTTTGCTACATTTTTTAAAGACTTTTGAAAACATAGGAACCTTTCTAATTTCAATATTTTTTGCCCTACTCGTGGCGATTAAATAAAAATTGACTATAAATAAATTAGTTTATATCCAGTGAAAAGAGTGTATTTACTTTCAATTTACAGTATATTAAATGATAGACATGTGTTTTTCAATAGTGCTATAAATATATTTAAACCCTGAAACATGAAATATTGTATTTTCGGTAAGCTTAACATATATTTTCCTTTTTATGACAATTCGCTTGCAATATGACGATGAATTGCGGCGTTAAGCTTGTTACAGTGGAGCGTGTAGTGCGGAATTTGCTTCTGTTACACTTACTTAAGTTTTTTTTTCGTAACGCTCATCATTGGAAAAGGTTATTTGTCAAGTTCTTACTACATAATTTATGTGTGGTAAGAAATATGGAACGTGTAAACGATTCTAATTTTTATTGTATCATAATTCTGTCGTTTTGAAATTTACTTTTGCGATCGTTTTACCAATTGTTTTGTAAAGTATTAATTTATCAATATTACTTTAATCATAGCCATCGTATATACAAGAATGTCACCAAGTGCATTAGGATTTATTACGAAATTTTATTGCGATTTGTCTGAAATTTGAGTCTCATACCGCAAATATTCCCCTAATAATAAATGTTAATTATATAATAACCTGTTAAATATAATGGCAGTCTTAAATATTAATTTGAATAGTACAGGTTTGCGAAATTATGTCTATATTACGTATTTTTTGCACACTAACTTTTTGATTCATCCAATAAACTGATAACACAAAGGAAAACATATTGTGCTGAGCAACGGTGCTCTTGCATTCGCTTACAACTGTCACTGCTACCGCCCCCGAGGCATTATTCCCGCCCAGTCACAACGCTTTGAGCACGTCATTACGATTGACATGAAGCGTGGTCTGTGTCAATAATAAAATTTGATTGGCAGATTAATACGTAACTATACAGTATGAGAAAAATTCCATGATGATTTAACAATACTTTAGAAAACTAGTTTTAAAAAGTTGTATCTTTACGATTAAAAATTTCATATAAAGTTATCTCTAAATTTAATACAGTTATAAACTATGTTCTTTTTGAAGTTATTTAGCGTTCATCGATACTGATTTTATTTAAAACGGTTGGTAACAATTTTTCCTCAAAGATTGTGTGTTGGTTTAAAGTTTAATTGAACACAAATTTATGTTTATAGGCGAAATCTTTCACAGTATTTTTTCTTACGACAATCATGTCATATTCCTTGAAATTCTTTTTTATAATAAATCGATGTTTTACTGTTTTACGATTTATTAACTGATATTATCGACAGTTTATCTTGAAGTTACCATAGGTTTTTTGCCGTATATCGCGTTTAAGTACAGGATAATAAGAATATATATGGTAGGTTTAAGAAATATTGCTAAGTACTTTTCTATGCACAATGAAAGACGCAGCGCAAACAACAACAAACGCCTAGCAATACTTAACACGTATTCTCTGACTGGATGCCATCAAGCGCTGGTAGCATCTAGTCATTGACCCGAGATACCTCAAAATCTCACACAGACCCAATATTAACATATTCATTATACAGGAATTAAAGTGAAAAGGCTTGAAGCCGAGAGATATAGAAACCACATTTATAATACTGTTGAAAAACACATGTCTGTCATTCAATATATTGTAAATTCTAAGTAAATACGCTGAAACTACCAATTACACTACAATAAAGCATCAGATACAGGTTCCATTCTGTATCATTGTAGATAGAAATTCTAACAAAGAATTGTCAGAGTAAAAAAACTGTAAGAAAATGTGTGTAAAATTTGCCTTTATAATTAGCATGCCCTAAACACTCTTTGAATATGTGGTCAAACATTAAAATACTAAAAAAATAAGACTTTTCGAAAGAGCTTTATTATCTTTTGCATTCAATATCATTGAAAGTAAACAATAAAATGTGGAGTGTAGTGCTAGATATTAGGGAAATGATATTCTTAACATTAACGGATAGTTAATTAGGGTAAATTTCTTAGCAACTATTAAATATATCTCAATATATATTAGTATACCCCAAACACAGTTTGAATACGTGTTCAAAAATTAACTTTAAAAGACTTTTTGGAAGATCTTTCTTATTTTTTGCATTCGATATCATTGAAAGAAAACAATCTAGTGTAAGAAGACATTATAGAATAAGTAGCACTTGATAATAGTACTATAAACACAATATGGGTACGGTCTTCCCTACAGCCAAGGAAATGACATCCTTAACTTAGCAACTCAACTTGACTTCTCGATTATAAGTAAGTACTTGCAGAAGAAAGAGGAACACTTAATAACGAACGAAAGTGACAACACCCAATCACAAGTTGATATCATTTACAATGGACTCGTGCACAAATTTTCCAACTTCTGCAAAGTTATACCTGGAGAACCACTGACTACTCAACATATATCTATGTTGAAATGCGTTGTCTGGAGTTTTGTAATACCAGAATTTTTAAATATTTTTTACAAAACTGTAATTCTGGAATGTTTTGGGTTATTTCGGAATTTATACCTGCATTAAAAAACAAACTGTTACAAAAATATTTTAATATTATTGTAATAATTTGTTTTTTAAAGCAGGTATACATTTTATGAAACTCGATTTACACTCTGATTTAAATTATGAATTTTTAATTGCTTGTCGAGAAATTGGGGTAGATATTACGATTTTAATTTATGGCATTTGAAATATTATGGTTCACATAGGTGTACACATATATATGTACCTATAATTTACTACACGTATGATCCACATATTTTGGTATTATTTGCATATGAAATAATAATTTTAGGTAACTTTATGTTAACACTATAGGAAAATGATTATTAAGTCATTATATTCTTATGGTACAATAACTTAACTGAAAATTTAAGTATTCACAAAATCTCAGCATGCCAGGGTAACTTGATATGGAAATCGTATACAAATGATGGAAAGATCAATTACCTTCACTAACCCGGGGGACCAATTACGTTCACTTACTTTCACTAACCTAGAATCACAAAACCTGAAAATGGAGTGTTCGACGATAAAGGTTGCAGAAGGCGCCTAACACAGACATGTGAATATCGGTTGTCTATTATCCCACTAGTGCAGAACTGAAAAGCCTTCTCTTTAACTGGATATTTATGCAATAATTTAAGAAACGAACTGTCTAAATAAACGCTTAGTGCATTATCATTTTCAAGAAGTCATTTTCAACAGAAACATTCTCTCGTCTTAGATATCGTTGTAAGTTATTTTCAAGCTGCATTCAATTCATAATATTAATTATAATTTGTTTTAAAATTCCAACAGTTACTCATCAAGTGATGGTTAATTTTTATTTGCATTGATATTAGTATTGCACTAACCATATATATTTTATTATTCTAGTTTTGACAGTATATTTAGATTTTTTTCTTTCTTGATTTTTTTAATTTTCTAGGCTGCAATGCTAATGAATGTAATTTCTGAAAAGGCATTTTTCCTATATTCAGATAATAGTAAGCGTACATAAAATTTTATAATTTTTGTTAATTTTTTAATACCGTAATTTGTTCTGGAATTCCAGAATTAGGAATCGATAACAAACAAACATCCGATATTGTATGCTCTATTCTTCACATCATATTTTAAAAAGTTCAGTTTTTTTAGAGCTAAAAATAAAGAAAATTCTACCAATATAGAATCAAGGACAAAGTCTTATATAGAATACTTGAAGAAACACCTTTCCACCATGCAGCACCGAGATTCAAATTACTGGTCCTCGGTAGTCACATCAAAGGAAATCATGTAGACTAATATAGAAATGTGACAATGGAGACTAAATTTAAATAAAAGCCTGGTTGGTTGTATGAAGAAGTTAAGATCTTATTAAAAAAACACTAGCAAAAAGCTCAACAAGATGCAAACAGAATAAAGTAGAAAATTGCACAATAAAGAGTCAAATTAGATATGGCAACAGCATAAGATTCGTCCCACGAAAATATATAAAACCCGCAAAGGGGATAAGAAGTTTTCGCAATAGCAAAATTAAGAAATAACTGAATCAAATACATGAATCTAAACTTACTTAATATATATTCAAAATTACCTAAAGAACAACTTTATAATGGAGAATTCCTAAAGGGAGCATCGTCTGAAAATGCTAGTTTTAATCCTGAGAAATCACATACTAACCAATAATATAATCCTAACCAATATTGTAAATTCGAAAGTATGTTTGTTCTTCTTTCACGATGGACTGAAGCAAAGGATCAGTGTTTTTTTTTTAAAAAGACAGTTGGTGAACCGCAAAATAACATCGGCTACTTTCCATCTCAGGAAATTGTTTTGTTCATTAATGTTAAATGCTAACTAATATTTTAAATGTAAAACTTCGTTTGTCTTTCTCTTACGACGCAATCGAGTAAACGATCGACGTAATTTTATAGAGCGTCATAGAAGAAAATCATGTGTGTAAAATTGGCCTTTATATTTTAGTAAATCAACCGGTGTCTAAGGTTTGCATTCGATTTGTCATATGCTGTGAAGTTGACTAGAGGTCACTAGAGGGGAAGAACAAGGAAGGTCTTCTTATGTAAGTTCACAACCATCGCTTGAAAAACAAAAATATTGTACTAGTTTGTTTTTTAAATGAGTAAACGATCGACGTAATTTTTTATGTAGCGATAGTTGACTGGCTGTGAAATCGTATAGGCTACTTTATATCTAAAGAAACATTAAAAACTTTTTTAATAGTCCTTTACTTATATACTTTATACTTTATATCTAAAGAAACATTAAATCTAAAGAAACATTTAAAACTTATTTAAAAAAGTACACAATGAAAACAACGAAGCAACATCGTAACGGACTCACACATAGATGTGATTTTTTAAACACTATATAATTAAGATAATGTAGCAACCAAATCATTCCCTTTAATCCCTAAACTAGAGGAAATTTTTTTTATTTGTCATTTTTATTATAAAGTCACGAAAATAAAGGGTTAGTATTAAATTTTCTTTAATCATTCTAGATGGTGCTGTATGTTTTGATTTCTCCCCATAACTTTTTAACTATATCATGCGAATGAAGCCTCGGATAAGAGCTAGTATTTATGACTAAAACTGGTTCCTCTGTAGGGGTGTGTACCAACTTTGAATAAATTAATGTTACTTTGGAACGTTATCTTGGTTTTGAAAGTTTCATAGTCTAGCACGCGTGGAACTCACACTACGAGGGTTCCGTCGCCTTTTGGTATTTATAAACATTTAAGTGTATATAATATTCCTGTTAAATTATTAACATTTTAATTTTTAAAACGAAAATTTAATGCCTGGTATATCTTTCGTTGGCGCATATTTAAAGAAATATTTTCGTTAATTTGTAATATAACTATAAATTAATGCTTTTCTGATTTTTTCCTTTACTTATGTTGGTAGATTATTTGTTAACGTCAAAATATGCGGCATAAATGGCTGTATTTTTGGTGACGTTGACTTAGAAGCTTGATTTTTTTACAGCTCTCAGGGACCGTAGACCTAAGCATTTAACATATATAATTTCAACTTGAAACCTCCATACTTTTCTGAGAAAAATGGTCTTGACAGACTGACAGACGGACAACGAAGTGCTTTCATAAGGGTTCCTTTTTCTTTTGAGATACAGAACTCTAAAAAGAGGACTGGTCGTAGCGTTTCATTCTTTGCATGAATATGGAATTCAAATTAAAACTGAGAAAGGAATAAAAAAAATAATTTCAATACTCCTTTGGAGATTATTTACTAAAATAATTTACTAAAACCAATAAATTAAGTTTGTTCGACTATTTAATGCGTTTTGCATTAAATAGTCGAAGAAAAAGAATAAAATAGAAACTAATAGTAATAACACTGAGAGTAGATTGATTTGATTATCAATGTAATGCAAGAATGACTACGGCAGAGAAACTTTAAAATTATATCATTTACGTAAAATACATAGAATGGTAGAAGAGAAGATATAACTTATAATTTCGTAAATTTTGCAAATCTTCTGATCGCACAGAAATATTTTATAGAATATTTAATTTGAACAAACATCACCGTGAAATAAAATATTTCAATCAGATTAATTTTTGTACTTTGGTTTAAGAACAGTTTATCCAAATGTAATCACTTTGATTACAAGTTCTTAAAAGTGTATTCACAAAAACTGTATTCACAGTCAATACTTTACTAGGGCATTAAAAATGTAAATCACTCATGTTACTTTAGATGATTAAAAAACTTTAATAAATCCGGAGAGACAATTGGATTTTTTCATTTTCTCTTTTATTTTTTACACTGAATCTACAATTTCATCAAATTTTAAGATTATAGGCGAACGGAAAGCACTCTATAGATTTTATTAAACGAGTTATTAAGGGAGTCTTCAATGTAAAGTGATTTCGGTGATCATATCTGTTAAACGTCTAAATGTAAAAGGGTTTTTGCAATCTTGTTTTGATTCCAAGATGTGGAATTCAATAAAAATGAAAAGTGTATAGTCGCTACTAGCGGATTTCAAACCCTTCATAAATAATAATAATGAGAGAAACAAATACCTTTATGTCACATTCTTTTGAAATTATCAGTATTTATCCGCTAAATCAATGTTAAGAGTAGAGTTTAAAAAATAGGTTTAGAAGGCTTTTGTAATTTGTTGTCCATCTTTACATTTTTTTTTCTTTATAGGAAATATTTTTTAAGAATTAAGTAGTAAATAACTTGTTCCTCATTTCGAAAATAATTTTATTCCTTTTCCTTTACGGAGACTACAAATATTTTAAATTATATTTTCCCAAAATTTTGATTTTGGTTTAAAACTGCGATACGCAAACGCTCTAATAATAAAAAGTTATCATGCGGTTACCATTTTTACCTTTTAACGAACTTTACTATAAAAAAGGTTTATTTGATGGACAATATCCTCATTGTAACAAAGTTTTGCCTAGGCGTGTGCATTTTCACGTACTCACTAATTTATTCACGCAGAATAAAACTGAAACCTATGTCATGTGAATTTATTTCATCTCACTACCCACAATTTGCTTGTAAAATTTATATTAAGTAAAATACTTTTTCAATTACACTATTAGAAGTAGTTTGATGTTTAAGATACTCAAAGCAATTTATTCTAATAAAAAAGTGATGAGAATAAAAGAAAAGTTTGGTAAGATAATTGGGAAAATATTCTATGAAACTAAAATGTTTTAATAAACCATGACGTGTTCCTTTGATTAGGCCTAATGATTTATTTAATTTTTGTATATTTCGAAGTAGATAGCTGAAAGCGTCGCGGGTAGCTAATTGGTTTCTTAACCAGGGCGGGAAAAATCGTCCACACAAACTTACAACAGCTCGCCTACATTTAATTCCTGTCTCATATGGCAAATATTTTTTAAATGAAGAAATGTAGCGATACGATCACCTGTTAAATTAACGAAAATCTTATATTTATTTAGATAGTATCCTGTGGGTATAGAAATTATATGAGCACTAGAACTGTATATGAAATTAGTATAACTTGACTTTGTTAATTCATCGAATTGTCTGATGATAACATAACAAATAATTCTTATGCTGAGCAACGGTGCTCCCACAACGATTTAAACCTTGTGGTTTGATATCGCTTTCACCCCTTCCGATGGACATTGACTCCGCTCACCATTGACATTTGTGCAGATATCATTATAAATGTCATGAGATGTGGTTCAAGCCTCACGTCCCGCTTAACGTTCCATCTTGTTTCGAGAGAGAGAATAGGGGAAAAATCGTAAAATTGTCTTAAAAAAATTATCAATTTTCAGATTCAAATTCTATAATTTTTATATATATTGTAGATGAACTATTTTTCTCTACGCAGTATGAGAAAGCAACTCATGGCGATTTAATAATATAATATGGAGTTATATTTAATAATAAAAGTAATCATATTTAAAGTGAAACAATTTTATATCAAATAAAATATCGGTTTCTATCTAAAGTCTCTAAACTCAATGCAGATTTAAATTGCTTTCGTTCCAAAAACTATTTGAAGCCTATACAAACAGTTCCTCTTTCAGTATTATATTATCACTCTTGAATTAAATGTCGTGTATTTTTTTGATGTTTACCTTTTATTATTACTCATTATTCTTTTTTAAGTTTTGGGCTGAATTATTCACAGCTTGTTGTGAAGTTGCCGTTGGTTCATTGACGCACAGCGCGTTTAACATATATAGAAATCGTGATAAGAATATCTCGGTCAAATAAATCATTTTAAAACCTAGCACACGTACAACACAAGTTCAAGTAAATAATAATATAATAAAGTACCTTATAATTTTATAAATTGTACTTGAACTAGTGCCTGATATTTGCAGTATTTAAGGTAATTGTTTGCGCAACAAATTTTTAGGTAAAATATTTACCCGCTTCATATATCGTCTTGATATACTCATCTAATAAGCTACTTAAACTTGACAAATACGATGAACAAGAATTTTTTTTAAGATATATATTTGATGAAATAAATGTCAAGTTGCAACTAGTTTAAAATTAAAACGCAGTTTGTCTGGAAAAAGCCACCGCGGTAAAGCTATCAAAATAAAAAGACAATTCACCAGGATTAAATATTTAAGCAAAAATATTATAAATAAACAGAACGGAGACAATAAAGATTACAAAATTATTTAGTAAATTGTAAAAAATAATGTTTAGTATTCTCTTCACAAAACAAGTTTTAAGAATATTTCACACATTTTCTCTTTTCAAATTTTTTTTTTAAATTTGTTTACCTGTAAATCAAGAAACCAGTAAAAATAATCACATTTCCAAATTTAATTGAATAAAATGAAATTGTGCGCAATCCACAAAATATCCACACAGTTATTAATCCGCAGGAATACTTACCATCAAAATAATGTAAACAATACAACTTATAAGCGTCATGCGGGTGATAGACGCTAAATTAGATAAAGACGTATTATTTTATGCTTGCTTTTTGTAAGGAGCATCGGTGTATGAAGAAGCTCTAATTCAGATTTACCCAAACTGTTTTCCCAATAGTCTTACATAAATATTCACCGCTTGATCATTGAAATGTAGATTATTTATTAATAGCGATATTTTCTAAGGTTATATTAATTAACTACTAGTTAGAAAAGTTATTAGTTAGAAAAATATTAGTTAGAAAAGTAATAAGAAGGAAATTAACATTTTAATTTAAATTTTATTTAAAACAAAATAAATTTTAATGTGAAGTGAACCACATTTTCTTCGGGATGTTATGGCATAAATGTTAAAGGTTGAGTTTTCGATTATTTATTCAAGAGAGGATTTCTGTTATGCGGACTGCAAGGGGAATGCCATTTTTTAAGTTTATAATGAATAGTTACGAAAAAGTAAGGAATTAATACCTAGTTATATTTATATTTACCTAGTTAAGTTATATTTACATTTACCTAGTTTATTTTCCATTTAATTTATATTTAATGTAGCATCACTGGCATTGTTAAAATAATTTTTCAAATACGTTTGTATGAAATGAATTTAAACTAGTTTCCCAGTGTAGTGTGCTTTTGACATACTCACTTCTCTTCATGTTTCAACATATATTAATGTCATTAATAGCAATGGAATTATTAATGTTATTAATAGCTACGGAAAGTAATAATTATAAATAGCAAAGGAAATAGACATTTCCGTTGCTATTAATGGTTTTAATGATCCAATAATTATATATTTTTTATCTCCTTTCTTTTTGTTTTTAAATACACACTTTAACATATTTTACTTCTATAAGATATTTATCATCTGTCTTATGAATCCATATTTCCCTCACTTGTCCCTCATCTTGTGTACCCAAATACAATTTTTCTCTTTAGGTACATTATGACGTTTATGTATCTTTCCATAATTTAATGTGTTCTGTTTTTGGAAGTTGATAACGAAATTTTATTTTCCGCCCCTTAATCAACTGAAAAATTTTAGTTCGTCGTTATTTCGATTTTGAATGTTGTCACATTTTTATTGTTGTAAACCAGACGAGTTAAGATCAAGTGAAATATCATCATACGGTTCTCATATATAAATATATATATATATATATATATATGTGTGTACACACATACACACACACGCACGCATGCACGCACGCACGCACGCACGCACACTCGCACACACACACACACACACACTACCGTCCACAAGTTTGGAAGCACATCTATTTTTGACCAAAACAAATTATTACCAATTATGTGCGTCAAAAATTTGTAATAAATATTATCTTTATGGCCTTTTACGATTGTTTACACAAAAACAAAAGGGTTATCTGCTCACATTGAACAATTTTAACAAATTCCTAGATTTTGACCAAACACGTGTTTTATGACTTAATCCTTCGGTCGCTTTCTTTTGTACTTTGACGTGTTGCTATTGTTAATATTTACTGTTTTCTACTATTATCGGTCCTATTTAGTAGCACTTGAGCATTGGCACCCTAAAGTTGTGACAATAATATCACCTGTATTCGAAAATTGTTGACTACTGCTATTACCATAATTCTTCTTATGAAAATGGCAAAATGCAAGCAATTCACGCTTGAACAGCTAAGTGCTATTTATACTCTTCGTGAGGAAGGATACAGTGAACGTCAAATCGCATCAAGGCTCGTAATTTCTCGTAAAGGTGTTCACTACACTTTTGCTAGAAAACAAGAAACTGGAAAAAACGAAAACAACTCAACTAATCAAGAGGATAACTTCATCAGAGTTTTCTTTAAACGGAATCGACGGTTAACAGCGCCAAAAATTACCGCAACCCTGAATAATACCCGAGAAACGCCCATCTCAGTAACAACTGTTAAAATACTACTTTTGTCTGTGGGTCTAAGAGGATCTGTCACTGCCAAAAAACCAAAGCTAACAATTCGATACAATAATAATAGACTAGAGTGGGCAAAGACGCATAAAAATTGGGCTAGAGGTCAATGGGAAAATGTTCTTTATAATGACGAATCGAAATTTCAGATTTTCGGATCCAATAGACGTGTGTTTTTCCGCCGTTCAAAAGAAGAAAAGGGCTTTGGAAGTCTGTACAGTAGCGAGTATGAAATGTGGTGGTGGTAATGTGATGGTTTGGGGTTATTTTGGAAACAATAGACCCAGAAATATTGTTAGAATAACCGGAAAACTAAACAAAGATTGTTATTTGAAAATTCTTCAGGACTCAGCCTTACCCTGTGGACTGAATCTTATTGGTTCTGATTTCACTTTTCAGCAAGACAATGATCAAAAACATTCCTCTAAACTGTGCCAGAACTTTTTAAAGAGAAAAAGGATGAAAAGATTTTAAAGATCATGCAATGGCCATCACAGTCACCGGACCTTTCTCCAATCGAACTTGTGTGGTATGAACTCGATAGAAGGGTGGAAAATCGTTCTCCTACGAGCTTAGAGCATTTATGGCAACTATTAGAAACCGAATGGAACAAGCTAGATGAAAATTATTTTAAGAAATTAATTAACAGATTACCCAAAAATATGCGCGAAATAATAAAAGCAAAAGGTGGATACGTCGATGACGCTAAACCTTATATATATATATATATATATATATATATATACACACACACACACACACTCATATATATATATTTTTATATATATATATATATATATATATATATATATATATATATAGAAAGGAAATATTAGAGAAAAAGGAAGCACAGGTGAAAGGCGGTAAACAATGTGACGGTGTTTTGGCTTTTATACCTCAAGCTCGCTAAACCGACGAGGCGTATCCGGGTTAATGGATTGTTTAATGGATTGTTTACGACAATGTTACGAAAATATGAAGATTTAATTAAGAGAAGTTACCTAAGCACAACATACTACAATCGTTAATTGCTGTCTGAGATTATTAAGTATTATTAGAAAGTAATAAAGAAATTAATTTCGGCATTTAATTTCACTTGAATTAATTTGTTATAATTAATTTATAATATAAATTCCTTTTTTTCACGATTATATATTAAATGTGTCATATTATTCACAATGCAAATATAACCAGATGTACCAATTATTTATTATATTGGTTTAAAGTAAAAATAATCCAAAGAACACAACTGAATTTTTCATAAATCTCAATAATTATTTTGTTACTCAATAAGTTTACGCAACATTTACAAAGTCATTTGTCCAAAAAGAAAATAAAATATTCTGGGTCCGCGTAAAATTTTTATGGTTTAGGGATTTAATCTACATTTTTGCCTTTCATAAACAAATATGTGCATACAAACAATCAAGAACCCATGTTGAAATATGTTATTAACATAAATAGGAACAGAAACTATTTGCACAAAATATTATTTTTTATTGTGGAATTTTATTTCAAACCGACATACAAATCGTACTTGTGTTAAACAACTGCCGATTCTAAATAAAAAAAATCGCAAATGCAGCTCTAACCGGCGTACGACGCCTTGGGTAATTGCCGGTTTTGAATTTCGTAGGCAGGACGCAACCTATCGTCCCGAAACCTTCAACCTTCAGTTGTATCATTAAAATTCGAACCACTTTTTTACAAATTTCCGCTGAGTAAATTTCAAAACTTGAATAGGTCTTTTAATATTACATATAACCATTTTTATCATAATTTATTACACTTTGGTAATTATAATAAATTTGATAAAATAACGCATTTTAATTTTCATGATTTTGAAAAATATGAGGTGCAAACAGTTTTCTAATTAATTTGAAAAGAGATTTGGTTTGATAATAGGAAAAAAAGTTAAAATGGATATCAATATATTGCACTTATTTTATTTATTATATTCAGCTTATTTATATAGCATCCCGAATGTAGGTACAGTTTACATACACCGATGCTCCTTATAAAAAGCAAGCATAAAATAATACGTCTTCATCTAATTTAGCGTCTATCACCCGTATGACGTTTATAAGTTGTATTGTTTACATTATTTTGATGGTAAATATTCCTGCGGATTAATAACTGTGTGGATATTTTGTGGATTGCGCATAATTTAATTTTATTAAATTAAATTTGGAAATGTGATTATTTTTACTGGTTTCTTGATTTACAGGTAAACAAATATTTAAAAAAAAATTAGAAAAGAGAAAATATGTGAAATATTTTTAAAACTTGTTTTGTGAAGAGAATACTAAACATAATTTTTTACGATTTATTAAATAATTTTGTAATCTTTATTGTTTTTACACAATACTTTTAATCTGATTAAGAAAGGATCGCTTTCCACATAACCTACGTTCTATTCATTTACAAAATTTTCCCTTAAATATTTAACCCAGGTGAATTGTCTTCTTATTTTGATGGCTTTACCGCGGTGGCTTTTTCCAGACAAACTGCTTTTTAATTTCAAACTATGCAACTAGACATTTATTTTATCAAATATATATATTTTAATAAAATTTCTTGTCCATCGTCAAGTTGTATATATATATATATATATATATATATATATATTATATACATTATTTATCTATATATATATATATATATATATATACATATATATATATATATATATATATATATATATATATATATTTAAATAAATTTTAGTAGTGCAAGATTTAATTAAGTTATTATTAAAATTAGTTTCATTATTTAGTAAATAAGATCTAGCTTAAAAGAAGTAGCTTACAAAAGGTGATTTAAATAAAAAAATACAAACATCAGGTCAAATTGAGGATATAAATGTATATTTTTTTTTAAATATGCATCAAGTTGTTCAATGACCGATATATTATGTGATCATACATGACATAAACGGCATATTCAAGTGTTTTTGATGAGCGGTCAAGCAAATCTTTTGTCTAATCAAGAACTAATGAGTGTAATTACGATATTTGAGGATAATATTTGTTTTTTTTTTCTTTGGAATTAGACAAAGAAAATAAGATGGGAAAGGTAAAAAGATACACAAATGTAAAGTTTATCGATATGTGATAAGTGATATTTTTAATCAATTATTTCTCTAATGTATAAAAATATTCTTGCAGACTAAATTAATTAATATTAAAATTTTTGTCGGAGGCATAAGCCCAGCACTGTAAAATTTAGTTTTCTAGGCTTGTTATAAATAAATAAATAATAAACATAAAGTCTCAGACTAGCTTCACTACCAAGTTACTACTAAATTACACGCTATGTATATATATATATATATATATATATATATATATATATATATATATATATATATATATATATATATATATATATATATATACATAATATTAACTTCTTTATGGTTGCATACATTCCACTTCATTTAGGGACGCACTTGCTAACGGAATATTTTTAACGCCTTTTTTAATAAATAACTCACATTCCCACCTTTGTAAAAATACGACAAGTAAGCCCATAAGCATGTAACTTCGTCAGGGATGGTGTTTAAATAATGCAATTATTAAACCAATTTAAATAATATAGTGCATTTATACAATATTGGACAGTTAAACGTCTAAAAAGGGACTGAAGTTTATTTCAACTATATTTTGGAAAAGTGAACATTTTGAAGGCATTAAATTAAACGGATTCATAAAATATTTTAATATCAGATGGAGCGAGTTTGTTTGTATTTCGCTCTAATGAAATAAATTAAATTTTTGTGACTGTTGTTGATTTAAAAATTTAGATATTTCCCATCCGCCTATTCGTCTGTTAAAATTTGCCACCTGTTACACCAAGAAACCAAATGTAATTACAAAGTTAGTTTTTAAAAATATTTAATTGTAAAATTTCTGATATATATTTTTATTCAAAGTTTCTCTTTTTGCTATTGAACTCTCGGAATAGATTTTTTAAAATATATTTCAGATACTGATATCATTTCGGATATATAAAATATTATATTGGACTAGTAATTAATTTGAGTCAAGTTTCTCAAAAAAAAGGTATTTGCAGCTTTTTATATTTAGGTACGAACCTTTTCTTTAATAACTCTTTGATTAATTTGTGACAATAGCAGTGTTTAAATATAAAATAAATTAATTAACATATAATACAAAACCTTTTTAATTCATGAAATATATATATATGTATATATATATATATATATATATATATAAATTTTTTTTTTTTTAAATTTTTTTTACACATTACAAAGCAGTCTGCGAGCAAGAGTACCGTTTGCTTGTTGGCAACCAGTCATTAGTATAGTAAGTCTCGAAATATTTTCACATTGTTTTCTAAGTACCTTGTCTTTTGGGGACCTTCCAATAAAAATTAACGAGTCCTATAAATGCTACTAAATTTAAGGATATTTATAATTATACAAATAATATAGCTAGGAAAATGCAATACAACCGAAAAAATGGAAAATATAGAAATATATTAATATTTCAACGAATATCTATATACAATAATTATTTAATGTTACTGCAGAGGAAAAAAGAATTAATAATTATATAAAATCGAGCTAGGAAAATGCAACACATAGCTAGGAAAATTCAATACAACCGAAAAATTGGAAAATATCAGTCAAAATGTGGTCAATGAGCTAAATGAGTGGTATGAAAAATTGGCTCATCAAACTCTCATCCTGATTCATTAAAAACTTCAACTATAGATATGTTACCTTTGTCAAAAATAAACATAAATTAAAGGGCTGCGTAAAAGACTTCATAAATGAGGCCGAAAACATGAATGGAAACAAATTGAAGGTAGAAGTGACAATGGGTTAGAATTTATGAAGAAATATGTGAAGAACATGTGCTCGAAACGTAAAATAATACACCAGACATCTATGTTATACACCTCAGAAAAGAACGGAAAAGCTAAAAGAGAAAATAAAATATTAGTCGAAGCTACAAGGACAATGTTCAAAGAACACAACTTTAAAGAACTTACCAAAGACGTTGTTGGCAGAAGCCGCACTTACTACAAATTTTTTCCCGAATAGAACATGAAATAGTATGGATAAGCAAGGAAAATCACCACATGAGTAATAAAGCAACCATCCTTTTACCAATGCAATAATGTCTGCAACGAAGTGAGTGAGCCAGTCACGTACAAGAGATTCTACTAAGTGGAGTGATGCTATAAATAAAGAACTGCGATCGTACAGAGACAATCATATTTGGGACTAGTGATATGCTTGTAAATGAGAAAGTGGTTATCAATAAATTAGTGTTTAAACTTAAGATAATTAATCATTTTACTACAGGTTACTTGCTAGAAGATTTGAACAAGATAAAAGACATTTTTGCTCCAGTTGCGAAATTATCAACCTTTAGACTTTTTGTAGCAATTGCAAATAAATTAAACTTACCAATCTATCAAATGGATGTAAAAGGAGCCTTTTTATAAGACGAGCTAAATGAAAATTTGTTTATCCAGTGACCAGAAGGAATTTATTCAGATAGTATTAACAATATTGGCAAGTTAAATAAATTACTATGTGATCTCAAAAATTTACGAAAATATTGAAATGTCAAATTTAATTCGGTTATAATAGAAGGAGATTTTATACGGTCAAAATGTGATTCTTGTTTGTATATAAAGTTTGAAGGCAATGATAAAACCTATATGCTGCTGTATGTGGATGATTTTTTAATATTTGGAACTATTAAAAAAATAACTAATAAATTTAAAATGTTCTAATGAAAGGGTTTAAGATGAACGACTTAGGATTGGTATCTAGTTTCTTGGTTATAAGGGTTGAACAAAATTTAGGAACTGGTTTTGCTGAATTGAGCTAAAGAAATTATTTACAAAATGTGCTTAATTTGAAATGGAAAATTTTAAGCCAATGTCAACACCTATAAATCAAAATTTCAATGCACAAATACATAGAAATGAAAATAATATTACAGATAAAGTTATTGAGAAGTTATGTAGGCAAATTTGAGGTTGTCTCATGTAAACCATATTCGGTACCACGCCTATTTTATGTTAAGCTGTATAAATATTAAGCATGTGTTTTATAAATGGGCTAATGTGATATTGTTAATGCATTAAAAAAGTGTCATGATATGTTAAATGTACTATAGAATATAAAATAATTTATAAGTGTTAAAATGTAATTCTGGAGGGTTATTGTGATGTTGACTGGGGAGATGATCGCAAGGTTATATAATCTACTACCGTCTACTTATTTAAGTTTTCAAATTCTGTAATTTCATGGTGTTCAACAAAAACAAATGTTCCAAAAAAATCCAGCAGATATATTTACAAAGACCTTAAACTTAAAGTTAATTACAAGATATTTAAAGAACTGTGCTATAGGTAATATAGAATATTACTTTTTTTTTAATATAGAAAATGGCGACCTGTTGTAGGTTTGTATAAGTTATTTATTTGTCTGTTAAATTTAGATATGCAATTAAGAGTATATTGAGAGAGGGTGTTAAAAATATGGCAACGGAATTTCCTCATAAAGGGACAATAATTATAAAGACAATGACAGTTGTAGCTGTCACGTTTAAGGATCTATTTTTCCGTGTTCGCATATTACTATAAAATAAATCCGTTTTGCTCAAGTTAATCGGTATACTTTATTTAATCACAATAGTTACAACTGTATACAATTTAGATATAAAAGTTGCAATGATGGAATTGTCTTTAAAATAAATGGGTGAGTAATAACTAAATTTAAATAACACAAGCCGCTTTCCTCTTAAGAACACAATCATTCATCGTCCTCACCCCAGTAAAAATGATTATTTAAATTAAACTCCCTGAATATTTTGTAAATAATTATCTTAATAAATAAATACGCATAATAATCTTATATTCTTATAACATGGAGTATTGTTCTAGTTAAGGTAATATTTTAGAACTACCTAACACTTCTAACCAAATCTGGAGGTAGATCTGGAAGTAGTAACAATGAAAAGTGAATTAAGAAAAAAATATGAAATTATATATACAATTTATTTTAAAATATTCATTTTAAAATTTCTATAGCTCAATTTAAAGTTTTAGTCAAAATTTTGGGAAACTAACTAAAATATTTTACCTGTATAAAGAATTCTTGTAGGACATGAACAAGATTTAAAGTCATTAAAACTTTTGAATTGCGACAATTCAAGTTACGGTATAACTTACTAGCATTTCCGTGAGACACGCGTTGGCGAAGTGTCACTCTTCACTCACATACGATATTTACAGGCGTGATGATGCGAAGCCTATAACCGAGTGAAGTTGGGTTAGAACCATAGAGATACGAAGCTATGGAGGAAATATCTAACAAATTGCATAAAAAAATCTAACTGGCTATTAAAACGTATGAAGGGGAGAGGAGAATTATATACTTGTGCAAAGAAATCCATATTATCAGCGTTTAAACATTAAAGTATGCAGTTGACTAAAATAGATGCAAGCACAATAGTTTGTGGTACTAGTCTGTTTTTAGTTCAATAGTTTATGGTACTAGGCTGTCATTCCATGTTTATTTAATAGATTTAGGCAGCAATTATGTAAAAATAAATCTAATATTTATTTAACATACTAGTAAATACAATATATCTTATCTATAGGATTTTACACGTAAATGCGGTCCAGCTATAAGTAGTTTATTTTGGATAGCTTAAATGTCTTAAAAAGAGACTGAAGCCAATTTTATTAATAAAGGTTGGCGGAGTTTACATCATTTCTCTGTAAAGGAAATCAATTTTTTTAAATGTAATTGATTTACACATTTTTCCCATCCACCTAATTGTCAGTTAAACATAACCATTTGTTAAAACAACGAGTAAATGTAAATGTAAACAGAGTTCACTTTTAAAAAGGGTAAATTATCCTATTTCTGACAGTATCGATATTATCAATATTTCTAATCAACCATTCCTTCTTTGTCTTTGAACCAATTAAATAAATTATTTGAAAAACATTACTTATGTGCTTACCATAATTTTAAACTTCCATTTCGGAAGTCTAAAATTTAACATTGAGTTAAATAAAGTTTTCATCTACAGCTTTTGAAATAATCGATAAATTTAGATAAAATTTATTATATTTTGAAACTCGTTCTGTGAAGTTTTGTTAGTTACGAGCCTTTTCTATATTATTTGAAGTTAATAACTCTCTAATTATTCGTGACCATAGTATTGTTTAAAAATAAAACGATATATTTTGTATTAAGTGTATATTACATAAATTCTTTTTTTATCGATCACAAAGCAGTCAGTTGTGAAATATTTCGGGCAAACGGTAATATATCTTTTTGGTAAGCAGATATTGGTATTACAACTCACAGTATTTATCAATATTCCTTTAAATACCTTGACTTTTAAAAAAAAGTAATGGCGTATTTACGGTTATGACGAAAATCTATATTTTTGCCACGTTTTCTCTAAACTCTGGGAATGTGTAGTAAATTTATTTTACATAAAAATAGATTAAACCTTTCTATAATTCAAGCACATTACTTTTTTAAGTTACATATATTTATTTAATGAAAATCGGCTTCATCCAACTCATTGCTAACCAAAATGACTGAAAAGAGGCAAGTTCAGAAAATTCACTCCAAACAATTTTTTTTTATTTGAAATGCAAGAAGAAGTAGAAAAATACTTGTTTCCTTTTCTTTAACTTTATACACAATTTTTACTGACGTGATACCAATTGAGGGAAAGATAACTATTTATTCAATAAAGATATGGTTTAATATTCCTTACATTTTTTTACACCGACCAATCATTCTGCACTGGACTAACCGGTGTAAAAAAGTAGATTGATTAGAGCAGGCACGAAGTCGGATGTGTCGCGCTTGCTCTGAATAAAAATATTCGCGATGTCCGCTATACTATTGACGTAATTATACTTGAACTGATACTGATACTGATGACTGTCCAGAAACATTTAATATCTGCCCCGAAATAGAAATATCAAACTGGTGACAAGTGATTTGTTAATAACAATAAAGTTAAAATCTTGTGAACATGATCCTATTAATAATTTATCCATTCTGGCATAAAAGATAACGTCTAATAGTTACGTAAATATTTATTCACTAACAATATTAAAAAAACCTTAATTCTTACAATCTCATTTCTTAACAGAATACCAAAATATGTTTATTTAAATAAAACAAATTATTTTCTTCATTTTAGTATAAAATGTAAATCTAAAATATGCGGTAAACTTTTATAAAAAAAAATTGCAAAACATGCAAAGTCTCAAAAAATTTATCAGTAATTTTTATTAATACACAATATAAATTCATTTAAAAATATTATTTGGCATCAACGGCGAAAAAATGAATTATTAACAACGATGAAAATTCATCTCGGAAAAGATGTGCGTCTGATCTAATAAAAAATAATAAATATTTTGAGTAAAATTCTTTGATTGTTTGGTGGTCTTCGGAGTTTTTCTTAAATTTGTATTAACCAAAACTCCTTGTATTAATTCCTTAAAGGTTTACCTATATTTGAAAAATTCAAAGAATGATAAATATATTAATTACAAGTATAACTTGAGCAAAGAGAGCTCGATATATATTTAGCCAAATATAGTATTTTAGTTATTTATATGTATTTGTACTTTTTATAATTTCAAAATTACCTTAACATTAATATTTGCTTTTTTAACGGGCAGTCTAATAAAATAGCCATCAAACAAAATTTTAGAATCTGCGTTACAAAACAAGATAACCATAGCAAAGCTTTATGAAAAAAGACATCTCCTTTATAGCACGTGCGCAGGCTGCTAGCTGTATACTAGCGTATGAAAAAAATTCTTTTGTATTTACATCAGGCAATATCTTTCCTAGCATCTGTGGACCAAAACGAATAGATTGCAATTTGTCTAGTTCCGATCCAATTAGTTTTCTTCAGTTTTCGGAAAATAGAGCTTTAAATTTTTGCTGGTATTACTCACAGACGAAATAGGTGTCTGAGTTCAGAAATTTACCCATTTCTTTCTTTTCGGTAAACAATTTAAAAATATAGTTTAAAAAACTACAAATACAAGCTTACACTTTGTGCTTTTGCGTAGGGTGCAATTTACGACAACAGATATCATACACATCGCTCTTTTTATTTCAAGTTACTTTTTTTGCGAGTCGTTACAGCCAATCGTTACAATAAACCTGAAATAATTAGGTTTATTTAAAAAAATAGGTTCTACTGAGATTCCGTTGTGAAATATTCCTTCGCTTTTGATCAAACATTTTTATAATAAAAGGCAATTTTTTTAAATTTTTATATTTCGCATTGCGAAGAAATGTATTTTTGATTTCTTTATAGTAATATTTCATTTCATTGGTCTTAAAACCAAACCTTTGCATTTACATTTTAAAAAAAAATCTTTTTTAGGTTTTTTTTACGATAACTTTAATTTTTATTCTTAAAAAGCTTTATATTAAAAATATTTTGTGAGATCAAAAAATGTTTTTTAATTTAAACAAAATTTTTAGTTTGATTTTTTAATTTTTAGTTTGATTTTTTAATTATGTGCAAATTTTTCAATATTTCTGGTATCTGGAAATGAATGACTATTTAAATGAAAAATTTCGTTACATTGATTCATACATGCAGAAGTGAAGCTAATATAACTCTTTAAAAATCGATATTTCATCAGTAGCTCCATACAGTTTTTATAAGTCTTTGAAACCGTATGGTTTCAAAGGCACCCACTCCTAAAGTTTTATTTGAAAACATGCTTCTCTTTTTGCTTTCTCTGGGACTCTCCTTGATGTTAATGCATTTCTATCATTACATTGCCAAAAGCACAAACTTTGCCCGAATTGACCTCTTTTTGTAAAAACTTTTTGATAGTACATCTATACTATAGATAGTACATCTTAGATAATAAAACGGAATTACTGAAATAAAATGAAACTACTTTTATTTAAAAATTGTATGTGGCATAATGTATTTTTTATATACTTTTTAATATTTTTGGAAGAACCTTGAAAGATAGTTGTCACTAATTTGATCAGAAAACAAATATTAAATTTCTAAAATATTAATAAAAAATCATCATTTTACTCATAATTATAATCGATCAGATAACGTTATAATCGGTCAGATGACAATATTTTTATCTACAACATACAAACAGTGGATAGAAAATATTATAAAATATCTAGTTGTTAATTTTATTATTATTAAAGTTCGATGTATCGAGATGATAGACAATACCGTATTTCAACATCAAGTTTAGAAGGTTGCTTATAATAAAAGAGAAACTTTTGAAAATCAATGTATGCTTTGTCTTGTTTTGAATTTATTAAACTAAGAAATTTTTATTTGAGGATGTATTTACATTTTCACGAAAAACTTGTTTTTTGCCTAGTTTACTTTGAACTCTTTCAATATGCATACAATGATTATTATACGAACAGATCGAACCTTCATCTCCATTTCGTTTACATTACATTTTATTGGTGTTACAGATAATTTCAATAAAAACGATTTTCTGAATCTCTTCCATCGCCAAAATCGCTAAAAAGAAACAAGTAAGGAGGAGTTATTCTCAACATTTATACTTTGCTTTTTGAGTACGAGAAAAGTTTATGAAATTATTCCAATTTTGATTTAGGAAATGGTAAAAGAGAAAAACGATTAATATATTATTTAAAAAATCTCTAATATATCTTAAAGGCTGCGAGTAAATTTTGTTCCAGAGGTTAATTATAGATGGGAACGCGGAGCCCTATTTTCAACAATCAGCTGGTTTGGGATACGTTCCGCTTGTTAAATATGAAGACAATATATTCATAAAGCAGCAGATGGCGCTAAATGCATTCAATTTATTATTGGTATCGCTGAAAGTCGTGTCGATCATTGTCGTAGCGGCACGGGGGGCCGCTACGTCCTTATTTTTCTTGTTCGTTTTGTGTTTTTTGCCCGCTTAAAATTTGGCAACAAGAAGTATACATTGGGAATTATGGTGTTTCACTTCATATATATTTTCCCCAGACAATTAATATTTTAAATACAGCTGTTTGTTTCAGAAGTATTTTTATTTATATAAATTTATATATTGAAAAGTGATTGTTTTGTGTTAGTCAAAATGGCGTGCGTTTTACCCGACTGTAAGTCCATTCGAAGAAAAACGAGAGGAGTCACATTATTCAGATTTCCAAAATGTGAAACTCGGTAAATATTATTTGTCTTATTATTTTTATTACTAAAACGTGCCTTATTATAAATTACGTATTAAACTACGTAACGTGGACATTAACACCTTTTTAACCATAAATTAAAACGCAATTTTTAGCATCACAATTTATAATGCAATTCATTATATAAATCAATTAGTCATTTAAGACTATTTATAAATTATTAATAACTTTTCTCTAGTTTAATATCACTATGTAGCAAATGTTTATGCTTGCAGCTGTTTTTAGGCATAACTTTTATGAATGCTGGTGGAGACACTATAAATTATTGGTATATAAATTGAGGGAAAAATTTTATAAATACCATCTCAATATCATACCATACATCAATTTCATCATCAATTCACAACCATACATCAATTTCAATATAAAACAATTTGATTAAACCAACAATTTTGATTTTTTTATTAGAATAACCCGTTTCCTTGCAAATGTTCTAAACCAACATTTTTATTGATGCTGGTGGAGATATTTCTAACTAATAACACATATGTTGTGATAATTGCAAAAGCACAAACTGGAATCGAAAATTCTAACAAAGTTTGGGTATCAATTTCAATAATATCTATATATATGTCTATCCTTGTGTACATATATTTTTTTATATTCTGCCGTACAAATCATCCATAAACTATCCATGACCCAGCGCTGCACGTTTTCACATTATAATTTACCTGAACGCCACTGAAGTCAAAAGTACCTTGAAGCACGCTTTTGAGCACAGTTGAGATCCAGATATATGTTTGAACTTATTGTATTTTAGAATACTATAATTTTAAAATGTCAGATACATAAAAATATTTATTTTTTAACAGGTTTTAGTAATTATTATCAATCCAATGTTTTATTATAACAACATCTATGGATGTCGATCCTCCCGTAATCCATGAGCACCATCTACGCCATCTAGTGCCACTTGCCTAGATGCTTGTAATACTCGAAGCACCACCTAGCAATTCGATGTGCATGGGCGCTATATAAAATTACAATAATATTTTTGCATGGAATGCATGGATGTTTTACCATTTAAATCTATTCTGCGCTGAGACGTGCGACCGATTGGTTGTTCCGGCCGCTCAGAGCCATATCATATACAGGTAATTCGCGATCTCAGCTACATAGCGCCACTTCAATCCGTAATAGTGTATCAGATTGCTATACACCTTTATTTAAAAAAAATCTGATACCACTTTTTGCTGAAGGTTAAAAAATTGTCATAAAACTGGTTGTAAATACATATTTTATGCTGTTGGTTTCAGTTAAATTCGCACCATTTAATTACATACATTAACTTGGGCGTCAATCGAATGGTTTGGTTTTAAAAGGAAGCGATTAGTATCATTATTTTAGTGTAGTTCAAATGTACATCCGTTACCGATTGATCTTTGAGCTATAATTTGCGAATTTTTTGAAAGCAATTAAAATAACAATAACTCAAGTAAATACTATTGATTTTGGAAAAAAACGGAAACGGCCAAACGAAGAAAATAGCACTAGCAGAGAAGATTGCTGGATTTTTTTCTTCTGTAAGGTACAGTTTATAAACATATGAAATAGACACAGAATGTCATAATTTAATACTGGACAAGAAGAATATAGGAACATGTCAGGTATTTGTTTTTTAAATAATTTGTTTCTGCACCATCATGAAAATTGAGTTATAATTATTATAAATACTTTAATAAATATTGTGTTTGTCTGTATAAAACCCGGGCGGGGAGCTAGAACAACATTGGCTCTGACTCTTTCCGCTTACGTTCACTCATTATTGACTTACTTCGGGTGCATACAATCTTGTTCTTTATTAATTACGGAAGTGCGCGGCAGTCGTTGTTCCGGCACGATACTTAAAAGATGATTAAAAATATACCACATCTCAGGAAATATGGAACATCTGGCAACGCCACTAATAAGAGCAATAATTTTAAAAAACAACGTCGCATTCTTCATTTCTGAAGGTTATGTCCGTCCTGAAAAGTCCTGACGGTATCGTTTATTATTTCCTTGCATTCGGCCCTATTTTCTTCTTTCCTAATCGTAGAAGTAATTAGAAAGCATATGAAATATATATTTGGACCAATTGTGGAAAATCGTGAAAAATAAATAGAAAATATTTATTCTTGGTATTATAGCGTCAAGTTAAAATTTATTTATCAGAGATAAAAACGAGTTGGATATTTAATTTAAATTAAGTTCAAAAAGAAAAAAACTTCGATTATTTTTAATTTATTAAGACGCTCGAAAATATTTTATCGCAGGTAACAACTTTTAAGCTATTGCGTCAGTGACCTAGTTTTTTTATTTTTCCGTGTTTAGTTGTTCTTTGAAATGGTGAAGTTGTGAGAGCATAACAATTTGACTATCGAAACATGGTCAAAAACAAACACAGGTGAATTGGCTGACAAAAAGTAATCACGATGAAGCGCCTGTTCATTTAGTTCATAGCATCCATTTGGGCTCCAAATGGAATGGTAGCGCTTCAGTTAATGGTCAGCTTAACAGGATTTAGTGAATAAACAGTAACGTTATTTAAAACCTGAAAACATTAGAAATTGGTGAATGGGAAACTGGAGTCAATCCAAGGTGGTATTTTTGTGTTGGAATATCGTGAATATGTCGGTAGCATTGTTACTTCAGCTGGTGGCTGATTTAGGCTTCATGAATATGTTATTATTCATGTATCAAAACTTAAATCAGTATAAGATGTTAATAGTTGTAATCTTAATGTATATTGCGTGTATGAAAGAAGACGGCTTTGCTTCGTTGATGTGTATGTTAAATATTTCACGTCAATATTATCAAAGGAACGTACAGCGTTTTCTGAAATTACGTTCATACGCTTAGCATTCCATAATTAGAAATTTATTTAAATATAATACTGATTAATGATTTTCGATGAATGATTTTAGAACAAAATTATGCTTTTGTTAGAGAACTATAGATATGTCATTAACGTATGCTATATTTTAGTTGAGTTCTTTAAATTTAAAATAAATTTCATATATTACAATAATAATTATTTTAATTAATAATACTTGACGAGAATAACAAAATTTTTCACTCGTGGTATATTACATATATATATATATATATATATATATATTAAAAATAGAATATATTTTTCCTGAAGTAAAAAAATATATTTTAAGATGATTGTCAATGTACATTGTATGTAATAAAATATGAATATATTTTATTATTTGTAGGCTAATAAAATGGTATTACCATCAGCATGATGTATTTATAAGATTTTAATTTGCAATTTTTGAAAATGTTTTATTAACAATTTTCCAAAAACTCAAAATATTTCTATAATATTTACTCCAATAGTACTACTTTATTTACTTAAGAATGTTACGTCTCTTTATGTACATAGCCTGGAGGATAATAATCATATACGAGTGCAACCGTATGATCTAGAGGTCTATATTAAGAGGGTTCTCATAAAATTAAGCAAGCGTTCATATTTTGTTATTATAGTGACCATTGCGATATATAATAGTGTCACAAAAGTCATTTAGTACTATGGGAAATAGATATAAAATTATGGGAACCTTGTTATCGTATTAGGTAGTAGCCACACTTTACCAGTGCCGGATTAGCCATGTAGCAAGAGGCAGCAAATGCTACGGGCCCCGCGCCTGTGCCAAAAAAAACACGAATCAACAAAAATTAGGTTGGGGTTCATTTTCCAATAAGTAGGGAAGTAATTTTTTTGCCATGAAGTGAAGATGCCTTGCTTGCAGCCGTAGGTTGGAAAAAAGCGGTAGGAAACTGATTAAGTAAAAATGGATGATAAAGCAGAATTTTATTACCGATTATCAATATCAAATTTTGTATTTAACTTTTAAAGAGATATATGTCGTAGAAGACAGTGAACATGATTGCGACAGTATGACGTGTACGTGTAATGGAAACGCACACACCTTAGCTATTCTCAAAGTGAGCGTTGACTACACTGTAATTGTATATTATCATGCTGCAAGTTGGTAATACCACAATACTTACAGGGGGAATCCCCTGATATTGTTTTCGATTCGAGCTGTTTGTATAATCCGACCATGTAGAATAGTTTTCAAATGATTACCAATAAGAAAATAGTAAAATTGATATTTAATTTGATAAGCCTACTTTAACAGTCAGTGGACTCAGTCGTTCGTTCCAACCACCATTACATAAGTTTATTTTCTTTTGATTTAAGAGTGAAATTTGTTGTTTTTTTTTATTGACGGACTATTTACGTCGTGATATAGTTTCTTAGTTTTTACGTGCTTTTCTGTTTTCATTTCTGTTTTGCCGATCGCGGTGGACTAATACAAAATTAGTATAATCCTACTGTTTTATAACAGTAAAATTCTACATAATATCACAACAGCGAAAACGACGAAAACGATTAGCTCTGAATTTTTTGGTAAGTAGCTAACTTTTTTGTTCATAAGTAAAGTATACCAACCTACTGTACAAAGATCAAAAAACGAGACATCTATGTTTTAGAGCCGAACATTAATTGGGGGCGATACGAAGCGAAATTGCTTAAGGGGCTGCATTGATGAAAATAAGTTCCCCTCAACTCAATTTCCTTATAAATAAGAAACAAACTTCTGATATATATATATGTATATATATATATAAATATATATATATATATATATATATATATATATTTACAGCCAATTAAGGAGGTTGTAAAGTTATAATGAGTACCCGATATTCGGGCTACGTAAATTTCACTTCTAATTGTTGTTATCAATTTTTGAACTACGAAACTGGCTATATACGAGTATACTACATGTTCAGAATACTGGCTTAAGGTTTTATTATTAAGCAAGTGTAACAAATCATCTATGTAATGGATGTCCATCTTCCTGCAGAAAGGCTGGACGGGCGTTAGTTTTATTAAAGGATATTTAGTGGTACTTCTGTTTGAACAGGTTAAAATATTTATTTCTTCAAGTGCAATATAGTTGCTTATACCATAATCCCTTATTTATAGACGTATTAATAAACTTTGGTAAGTGGCCTTAAACTTTAGGGCATTCGGGTTGTTATTATATTCACCTCCAGTTTTTTAATTGTATGAGGTACATTCTTTCGAGCCATCACCAAACTTTTTTCTCCCAGCCTGCTTTATAAAATATCAAGTTCTATTATCTATACAAAATTTAAAAAAAACTGAAATAATACAGTAGTATTTGTTCCGCAACTTTTAACGTAGAACTATGTAATTACTGCAGCCCTTTTAATAAAATTTATCAAATTGGAAACAAATGTTCTTGCTATAAACTTTATTTTTATAATAGAACCTAATATAAACAATACAGGTTAAATAGTCTCTTACTTGTTTCTTCTTGTATCTTCTTTAGAAGATCTGTAATCCTGATAAAATAAAAATCAGATTTTTTTATATATGATTTTTGATAATATTTGTTAAATTTTGTTAGTTGTTAAAACACGATTTAATAAAATTTTCTCGATAGAATTATTTCCCGAAGTTGCTTTTTAACATTTTTTGCTTAGCATACCAAAACAGCAGGGATTTTAGAAGTACTTTTTTGAGTACTTACTTGATCTTTATAGGTACACATCAGGTACTAAATTCTCATCCCTCAGTTTTTTATTTGGGCATTCAGTTTTTAAATAAATATTATTTTCATGTTTCGTGATAGCCTATTTTTGCGAGTACAAAGACGCTATTTTTTTCACACACGTAAGTGTATGCCGCCATCACTCTCATCGCGCCGCGTTAAGTATTCATCGTTAATGCAGCCCCTTAACAAAGGGCCTTGCTCAGTGCTTGCTTGGATAACAACGCTAACACGAAGCCTAAATTTTATAAGCGGTAATCCTATTTAGACTATTATAGAAAGTCATTGTATTTAGAGTTCGCACACTACCTTACATTTACAAAAATATTAAAAGATTTGACGGGCTAGTTTCGCATTAGTATTATGGGTCATGGGAAGGGATTTTGTCATTAGTTTTCAGGTTCCAACTTCACATTATATTTTCTTATTTTATACTGATCGAAATGAGCAATAACAGACCTAGAGATACGGGTAGACACTATGCTTCTGGAAGTGCAAAGCGTAAAGCAAAAGATGAAAAAGAAAAGAAGAATCAAGCTGTTATATCAAAAACTCGTAAGCTGCCTGAGTTTTTTAATGTTCATAATGATGATATTGAAACTAATAAAAATGAAATTGATAACCAAGAAGTTGCATCTCATTGTCCAGATGATGACAGCATCATAGGAAATTCATTAGTACCTGTAACTAATTCCGATATAGTCACATTATGTGCAAGTGCCATTGCATTCATATCTACAGGAAGTCCTCCTAATTCTGCGATATTATCTTCTAGCCAGAAGGAAGTTGAACCTACAGCAAGTCCTTTAGACGCAGAAGCTTCATCTTCAAGTCAAAGAGAGGTCGAAAGTGTATCACGTGCTGGCGATGTGACTACATCGTCTATAAGCGAAGAAGAAAATAAAATATATTCCAATGACATTGGTGAATGGCTGAACCACTTTGATTGCAAAAGGAAGTGGCGAAGTGCAGCATATGAATAGTAATTTTTTGACTTCAGAGAAGATGTACGAGAATGAAAATAAACCGCGTTTATGTCAGAAGTCATTTTTTACATTGAGACATAAACTAACTACTAACTAATTGGAGGACAGTTTTAAATTTTTTAGCAGAGCGAGGTCTGGCATTCAGGGGTAGTGATGAAATTATTGGTTCACCTCACAATGGAAATTATTTAGGCTTATTAGAATTGATAGCTAAATTTGACATTTTTCTGGCCGAACACATACATCTTCATACAAATAAAGAGAAAGGACATATGTCATACTTGTCAAAAACCACATGCGAAGAATTTATCCATTTAATTGCATCAAGTATACGGGACCAAATTATTTGCGAAATTAAGAAATGCAAATACTATTCAGTATCATTGGATTCTACTCCAGATATATCGCATGTAGACCAACTGACTCTGATACTGCGCTATGTCTTGCCACCTGGACCAGTCGAAAGGTTTGTAAGATTCTTGGACAGTTTACTAGATTTTTTAAGTGAGAAAGGTATCAATATCAAAGATTGTCGAGGTCAAAGTTATGACAATAGCAGCAACATGAGCGGGAAATACAACGGCTTATAAGCACGAATTAGGGATGCAAATAAGTACGCGGAATATATTCCCTGTTTTGCCCATTCATTAAATTTGGTTGCAAAGTGCGCTGCAGAATGTTGTACAGAAGCATCAATTTTTTTCGATTTCGTTTAAAGTCTATATTCATTTTTTTTCGCTTCAACTTATCGATGGAGTCTTCTTACAAAAGCACTACAAAATACTGGTTGTAATATTCCAATTTTAAAAAGATTATCGGACACTAGATGGTCCGCACGAGCTGATGCGACGAAAGCACTTTTATGTGGCTTCACCACTATCAGTCAAGTTTTGGATGACATATCCAATAATAACGACCAAAAGGTAGAGTATCATAATCAAGCTTACGGACTAGTTTCGAAAATGAATAAGTTAGAAATAGGAATAATGATTATAGCGTGGAATGAAATTCTAGAGCGCATACAAGCGACTAACACCTCGTTACAGTCGTCAAATCAAGACCTTAATACAGGATACGCTCTGTATAAATCATTACATGGCTATAACCAAGCAATGCAATCCACATTTTTGGATATAGAGGCAAAAGCCAAAGTCTTGATTGGCTGTGAAGAATATTAGCAATCGACTATGAGAAAAAGCAAGCGAAATACAAAGTACGACCAATTTAGCGGCTCTACTTCACTCGATGAAGTTGTAGAAAATCAAACACCTGGACAACGATTTGAAATTCAAGTGTTTATTGTCATAGTCGATAATGTACTGGCTGCATTAGCTAAACGCATGGAAGCTTATCGTCAAGTGACCTATGTATTTGGAATACTTCGGCAATTAATGTCTTTAACGGCAGAAGAGATTTTGAAAAGAAGTTAAATTATCGTCAGCTCTTACCCAGATGACGTGGAAGATGGTTTGGGCAATGAACTGGTGCATTTCGTTGAGCTGCTGAAAACAGATGTGGCTGCTGGTATTGACAGCAAAAAACACGAGGCTCTGGAACTCCAATTTTATAAAATTCTAATAAAAAATTAATTGGAATCGTGTTTTCCAAATATAGAAATAGTGTTACGCATTTACTTGAGTTTGATGATCACAAACTACAGTGGAGAACGTTCTTTTTCAACATTAAAACCAATAAAAAATGTATTAAGGAATACAATGGGACAAGAACGTTTGAATGACCTCACTATAATTATTATTGAAAATAATTTACTTAGAAATATTGATTTGACGAGTGTTATTTCTAAATTTGCACACACTAAATCACGAAAAGCCTTTTTGTAAATGTTCTGTTTTATTTACATCCTAAATTTTAATAGGCAATGTAACTCAAGGGCCCCCTGTTCACATTTGCTATGGGCCCCGCGTCGGCTTTATCCGGCACTGTATTTTACCACTTTTATTTCGATCAATGAGACGAGAAGAGATGACTTCTTCTGTCAATAAACATTCACTTGTTGAATGAGAGTCTAAACAAATCATTCACTTGTTGAATAAGGCTTGTATTATGGATACAATTATCTTAGCTTACGGTAGTGCGCTTGACAAGTTCTCAAAATACCGGCTGCAGGTACACCGAGTACTTTTCGTATTAAACGTATCGAGCCACTTTGACTCCATCCAGCCCAGTTCTTATTTGAGATAAATATGTCAAATTAAATACCCGTACTATGCTACTAGGTTTCGTACAGAATGTCAAATTTCATTATAGCAAATAGATCCATATATTTATCTAAGAAAACACCTATATTTCGTACTTACTGACAAGCCAATAAACACTTTTACGTAGAAGTGCCAACTAGAATCTTTTATCTGAAGGTTTATTATTAGCATCATAAAATTATTATTGACATGTAGAGTGTGCCTTGTAGGAAGATTATGGATCAATTATGAAATCAAGCATGTTTGTTTTACGTTTTATTATCTCTATTTCATTTTGTGCTCTTAACTATAAAATAAATATATAAAACGCATTTTCAATTATATTTACAATAAATTACATAAACTCTTTATCAATAAGCTATTAGTTTGTAGAAAAAATTGAAATGTACATATTAATGAAGCAAATACGGCGCTTTCTCATTTTTGCGATCGAATTCGAATATTTCACTATTTCTGCCGTGGGTAAGAAAATGATTATGAGTATAAATATAAGTAAATGATTTGTTAAACAGTTAAGAGGAACGACTAAAATTTTAGAAAGACAAAACTAAAACCAAATAATTCTGCAAAGCGGTACAGTGGACAGACAAAACCACCTGGAAAAAAAAACACATGGCTTCATATTGATATTCTCATCTTACTGCTGTGTCTCGTTGCAATCAACATCGTTATAAAATACTACGATATATTCAAAGTTATCAAACTTCGAGTATGTCGTCACCGTGGTATGTTGAAATGATGACAAACTCGCTCGCTCTGACCGCCCGGAGCACCACGATTACCCGGATTCGATTTCTGGTCACTCGTGGGCGGGCTCTGGTAATGGCCTGGTTGGCTGTAAGATATTGCTGTCGTAGCAATAAGTCTTCAATATGTATGAATTGTGTATTTAAAAACACGTAAATAAATAAATTAACATCATCCAAAAGTAAATCGTACAACTGTATCTCACTTCAATATGTCGTAATACCAGGTCGGCCACATGTTCACCGAATACTCGGTCATATCCTGAATTCTACAGCCAGCATCCACCAGAAATAAATTTGAAATACTACCACAGATATGAGTTTGCCGGGAATAGTTTAAAATATTTTTGGGTTAAGCCACAGACAAATCCAAGGTCTTGATAAAGCCTTAGTTGGTGTATGCTCTTCTTTATTTTCTTGCGACCAAGTTTATGGTGCTCTTCCGATCGTGAAGACTGTGAGTGGAGTACCCATCATATATTCTGACTTAGATCAACGCTCAAGAAAACATGATTATCGTTAACGACATGAAAACTGTTACTTTTAATGCCATTTTAAATTTTTTTCCTAAATCTTTTTATTAACTACAATTCTTTATTAACTTACAATTATTTATAAATATTGACCACGTTTTATTAAGTCCTTAGGACTTACTTTCGTTTTAGTAAGATTGGATCTCAAGCAATCATGGACTATATGTTTATGGTATAGATGAATAAGATCTTTTAAACTTTTTTTACCATCCAATTTATATGGCTATTTTCAGCTATCATTCGTTCTTCATTTGTTCCGTTTATTTTTCCAAAACTACTTAATGTACCGCTTCTAGTAATAAATCAAATTATTATGTTGTCGATGTAAGCGCAACCAGCATTCAGAGCCGTGTTGAAACAGAAAAAGAGACATCAAAAAAGGTAGATGACCCGCCTTATACATTGCAGACAATTTATAATTTGGATAGATTTTTTGCAAAACAACATTATGTAAAAGTTATGAAAGTATTAAGATACATTTTCTGTACGATGATATTTTTAATTTAATTTGGCATTTTATGTATTATATGTACAAGCGCAAAGTATTATCCATCATCTTAATATTTGATTCATTACTAAATGTAAGTACGCTAAACTTCAACGCTAATTAAATTTTCACTAAAATGATTGTTGTAGACATGCACAAAGATCGAAAAGAATGAATTCATGGATATATGAAATATTTTATTGATATCAATGCCTCGGTTATCAGAAGCTGGTCCCAGTAGTTTGGTATAGAATTTGATAAATCACTTTTGCTAATTATTTTTAATGACTTAATGATAGTGAGATTGAGTGATAGCTTATTAAATTAATTCTTTTTTAAAACAAGAAGAGACAGTGCCTTTAAGTAGTAACTACTTACGAAAATATAATCAACACCAAAATTTTTCTTTTTACATCCATTGAAACACTTTTTATCCTAATGACATTCAACCGCCCATGTATTGTTGCTAATTAGAGCTCTTCGCACCCTAATCGGCAAAAAACTAGAAGGGTGGTCAGTTAAGGTTATAGTCAGAAAGATTGTAACATTATACTTAGATAATTGTTATCGTTAAACGTTATATAATTTTGGCGTTATTTAAATCTATAAAGATTGGTTCTTTTAAGCTGGGAATATATTTAAATATCCAAGCTATGGTTATTTAAAACGAATAGATAAACCATGATAAAAGTTCAGTTGTTATTTGATTATATCTTGGGCTCAATACCTAGCAGTATCCTTGATGAGATTAGGTTATAACCCTTATTTGTTTATAACTTCTGACTCTTGAGTAAACGAATCAGTAAAACAATATGCATATTGAATTCTGAATGACAACTCAATGGTTCATATGTTTCATCCATTTGTATTTAGAATTTGTCACATATTAAGTTGGAGTGAATTTTCATTACAGAATTTAACGATTTATGTCTGCCATGAATGTAGCATGCTTATTGTAAATATTTATTTAACTGACTATTTAACGGTTTTAGTTTAGTTTAATTTACAAAGTATGTGTCAATAAATGGAAATCTTTATCGCTCCAAACCAGTTTAGATATTTCAAATTTGAAAATTTGTTTAAGTCTGCAAGTAGGTACGTAATAATATTTAATGTACCAAATAAAGCTTAATTTTAATCAAATTTAAGTTTGTCATTATAAGTAAACACACTTTTTATGAAATAAAACTAATTTATCCGTTCACTTTAGTACAAGTTATCTCTCTAAATCTTCTCATCGATCATCTAACGCAACCTTAAATTGAGGAGTGCAAGCGGTAGTAAGATAGAGTGCATAAGTGTGTTTGCACTAGACTTGAAGGCGGAAACTTGTAGCGACAGAGTAAGATGAATGCTCTTAGTTAGAGATAAGTGGAGAAGGTTTTCAAATCCTACTGACGACTGTTAATGAAAGTGAAGGCAGTTCAAGAGGATTTTCGTCCATCTGAAACATTCAAACATGCCTCGGCATTGAGCATAAGGCGTTAGATTTCATACTAGGTGAAACAAGTTCAATTCGACTTACTAAAAGATGATCACAAAGTTACTGAATTATCAAAAACGAAAGATCCTGATTCTAGTTATTAAAAATTTTGGCGAAAATATTAATTTTCAAATGTAAACTTGTGTGATAGATTTAGACACGTATATGGAAATACGTGATAATGCAGGCTAACCTAAATAATTTCACTCGGCTAATCCATGGTGCTATTATTGCTCATCATAATCCATGGTGCTAATATTGCTCATCATATCATGCAAATAGAATAATTAATGAAATAACAATAGATAATTACATATAAGGGTTTAACAAATACCATGTCTATCATTCATGCATGAGATACTGTGCATCAAAATAAGTATATGTGAAGTATGTTTTTCTAAAAAAATTTCAAAAAAACAGTTTCGTCTGCACATATGTGAGGAATCTACTCGCAACTTGCTACCTCCTAGTATCCGTTCTTTCACTTTGTTCGATGGCGGATTACATCCCATAAATAAAAGAAATAAATATTTGATAAATTTGCTTTCAATATTTTGAAAAATAGGCATTGCTTCTTCTGCAACAACTGTGCTATATGATTTTCATTTATTTTCAAACGAACAGTATAGTTTGCATTACAAATTTTTGATGTTTTCACAAAAAAATCCAACTATCGATGTCTCTAAAGATATAATGAATATATGCATAATGTTGCACCATTTATTGAAATGACGTTGTGAAAAATTCATATTAGTGAGTAAAAAGAGTTTCATAATAAAGAAATTCTACTATTTATCATGCTAATAACTTATAGGTTAATTCGAATAATGAAATACATCCATTTTGAATTTCGTTGACATGTATGTCTAGCCGTTTAGGATGAATGAATACAAACCTACATACAAGCATTCCGTGGTGTTTTCTGTGGCTACTGAAGAATGTAGGCTATTAAAAAAACCAAAACCATTATTAAATTTTACCTTATTAAATTTATTTTTTCTTAACAACCTTACAAAATTATTAAATAAAATAAATTAAAATAATTGACAATTATCAATATTAATGGATTTGAAAAATCTTAAAAATTATATATCTTAAACTATTTTTTTTCCTATCTATACAAATGGTAGATAAAAAAATAATAACGTTTATAAATATTATTTAATAAAAATTATATTATTTAAAAATATTAAAATAGTTGTAATAATAATAATATAACAATATTAAAGAAGTTAATATTGTTGGAAGATAGCACCTTAACACTATATAAAATCACGTTTGCTATTGTAATAATTTGATAAGAAAATAAAAAAAGAAATTTTTTTAAGTTGTTGTTATGCGAATTTTTCTCAGTTCAGTGTAGAAACGATACTATAAAATAAAATAAATATATAATTTTCTGAAATCGATTTTGTTATTAAACCGTTTACGTATTAACACAAAAAGTTTATAAATAATTTTGAAATATATACATATATATACACCGTGTAAGCAACCCCTGTGTGAAAACGAATCCCAATGAGTCTCCTGGTTGTATGTAGATCATTGGTAAAAACCAGAATTTGTTATCTCAAGGGGTTTAGAAATTTTAGCACCATAAAAATTTCAAGAAAAACTCCCTGCACAAAACCTTATATATTTCGTTCAAGAAAAACTCCCTGCACAAAACCTTATATATGGTCGCCAGGTAAAGTTATTATAATTATTAAGTTAATGAGTTCAGCCGCAAGAAAGTCACAAATAAATTATATCTTACGCATAAGTAATAGAGGTGAAAATTGGTTGTTTGACAAGTGGGAGAGAGAGATGCTATGTTAATACTCTCTTCTTGTACGCGAGAGCGCATTCATGGTCAAGGTCAATCATTAATTTAAATTTAGTTGCTTGCAAAACCTCTGTGTGTTCAGTCGTAATGTGTCGATAAGTTTTTAACATATTGTGTTATTATTTTGTAGCGTAAAGATGCCTCGCGCACAGCAACTGTTTACTGCTCAAGAGTACACGCAAATGGTGTTACTATATGGTGAACATGGTAGAATTGTGTTAAAACCATTAGTTGCCTATCGTAGATAATATGGGGAAGAGCGCTGGCCGCGTAATGCCAGGACGATAATTGGCGCAGTCCAGAGCATATGAGATGGCTATCCGATAACTGGATAGCATGCCGAAGGTGCACCAACACGTCAAGTTTCAGCATGTGTTGAAAAATAAGTCTTGGAATATTTGAGGCGTGATCCGATATCAAGTACATGGAAAGCAGGAAGGCACTTTCGCATTAGCCACAGTACTGTCTATAAAGTATTAAATAAAGATTGCCAGCATCCGTGTAAATATAGAAAAGTCCATGCACTATTATCTCGTGATTATAATTTTATAATAAGTTATTGTTAGTGGGTACTAGAACAGTGCCGTTCTGACAATCCATTTTGTTTATAAAGTTTTATGTTTGGATGAAAGCACATTCCAAAGAAATGAAACCACGCTCAAATTCAAATGCTAGACGTGAACGTGGACATCAATACCGATGGTCCATCAATGTACGGGCAAGGATTCTTGGCAACCGAGTAGTCGGTCCGTTCTTCATCGATGGTACGTTAAATTGAAATAAATATTTACATCTCTTAAATAATAATATTTCCGACTCTTTTGATGACATTCCTCTACAGCAGTTGAATTCCGAATGGTTTCAACCTGATGGGGCTGGCGACGCTCCATCATCGCACTCCGTTGTCAAAGTTCGTGGCAGGCTAAACGAAATGTTTGGCATCCAGTCGATTTGGACCTATACTTTGGCTCCACGTTCACCAGACATCACTCCATTGGACTTTTTGTGTGGGGATTTATTAAAGACGTACTAGTGTTAACACCATTGTGCTACAAAATACTACTGATTAATATAATGCGACGTATACTGCGGTATTTAAAATCACCATGCGCCCTTAATTACGAAATCATAGTTGCAGGCATACCCATAAATACTGTCCATAACCATACGCAATTGTCAAAACTCATACATACATTATACCCAATTTGGGCGTTCGCTTCGCCACATTTTTGATCTTGTTCAAAAAACCTCCATCGAGAGGAGCGTCGTGAGTGATGTGGCGAGTCACGTGGCGAATGGTAAGCGCTTCACAATGCGAAGCGGCGCGAGCGTTAAAAGCTTTGTCTGTATTCACAATAGAGTTTTTGTTATTTATTACAAATCTAATATGTCAATATTTTTCTGAAATATATGTGTTTTGCAACCTCCTGGTAGAGCACAACTCAAGGTTTTTTTTCGTATAAGTGTTGCTGATATGAGTCTATATATATATATATATATATATATATATATATATATATATGTATATATATATATATATATATATTTATATAAATATATATTTATATATATATATATATATATATATATATATATATATATATATATATATATATATATAATCAGTCGTTACTTGCACGGCTTTAATTATTATTTAATCGTTAATTCTTCAAATTATAGTTACTAATTTGTACAATATTTCTCTGGTGCATTTCGTTGGAATGGACTTTGATAAAGTTAAACTTGTATATCTAGTCGAAACAAACCCCCCCCCACCCCCGTCTTCATAATCTACAAAGCTACATCATCAAAGTTTGCTCCGACTTGAGTTTTTTTTTAATACAATCTCAACCCCTTCGTATAATAAATTGATGGCACAATTTACATCACAAGTATCCCACCATTAATAACCTCTCTTATCATATAGCTAAGCAATTGATTCGAAAAGGACTTTATTGATTGCAAAAAGGACTTTATTCAAAAATGATATTAAATTTTCGCCTATTGTTTTCGGGCAAGAAAGTCCAGTTTGGAAATTTCAAATTTTGACAATATTTTATTAAATTTGAAGCCTTCAAGGCTAGTATCGTATCATTTTTCGACACCTGCTCGTAATAATATATGAGTAATTTATTTAGTATTAAGTACCGTAAAGATTAACAATTTGCATGTGTGGTATAAACATAAACGAAGAAATACACAGCAATATAAAGTGGCACACTCTAGCTAATTATTAATACTGCTTCATTCAACACACGTGAACAACAGACATTAATCAATACCACTGACTGGTGAATCCTGTTGGATTTTTGTGCGTAGATGCATTAAAATATATTGTGATTTCGTTCTCCCGCGTTGTAGACATGAACATAATTTTTTTTGTAGCACACAAAAATGACGGTTTGTGAACGCAAGTATTTATTAATTTACAAAAAATTACATAATCAAAAGCAATTCCCGTCGTAATTACATCTATCATGCTCATTATGAAATAAATTAGTAACTTGACCTTGAGTTTCCCTAAATAAAAAACGAATAAAACAAAGATTTCGCAAAGAGGACATAGACTTTTTTTTACTATACGAGTCTATATAGCGTGAAAAGAGAGGGGAGCAACACACAATATATTTACAACAATGGACAAAGATGTACTCTCCTTACTAAAGTAGAATCCAACTTAAGTTTATTCTATATATTGTGACAATAAAAAGGAATTTGCATAGAACAAAAGACTCATTTCATCACATAAAATGCGTTAGCAACATGGAACATGGAGGGCAAAAATTTGTAACATTATTTACAAAGGAGTATAAAAATATTCCATTGAAGTTAACTGCAGTAAAAATTAGTTTATAAAAATAAATAAATTATGGAGATAATGCCAATTATGTTATTAGTTACAGAAACATTTTTTTTAATGTAATCATTTGTTTATTCCATGTGAAAATGTTTTCACCTTAATTATTATATTACACTCATTTTCGGAAGCGGTTGAACCAAAAATATTACATGCTAAGTGATATTACATAAAATAAAGAAACGTTACTCATCGTTTATAAATATATATATTTTTTAATGGATTTTTATTTGCATAGAGGATACACAAATATCGTTTTATAGAGGATTTTTACAGCGCAGAGATGAATTTTGTTAAAGCACCATCTATGCCACTAAGTTCGTGTGATATTGACCTATATAATATAATTATTTAGGAAAACTCTCCATTGTTTACCTCGAAGGTCTTGGTAATTCAGATTTTGCTCGTATCGAATCGTCCCTAACTGTTTTGCTGTCAAATCAGGGATATATGACAAATTAGGAGAGTTAGGAAATAAGTATTTGACTTATACGAGTCAAAGATATATTTATGTAATGAATAAACCTCGTTCACAGTCTTTATTTCTCATCATTATATATTCTATGAGTAGACTCAGAAACTTTCCTTCAAATTTATGTGGAGTTTTATTTAGGGAAATATTACAAATATGCCTAGATAACTATTGCACCTAATGTATTTATATTAATTCGATATTTTACGATTTTGTTAGGTTTTATTTTTTTTATGTGTCTTGTTATGTAATACTGGGGATATAAATTATAGAATTTTAATAGCTTACAAATTTGGTTAGACGTTTTATCATCATGGAGACTCAGATGTTAGTTTGGAGTTTGAAATTAAGGATAGCATCTTTAATTATTAATATAATGGCAATACGAAACCCGATGAGGACTTGGTTGCATTTGACTTGCATTATATCTTCTAAATAGTCCATGATTACGTATTACATGATTAGGGTTAGAAGGTATAAATGATAGGGCAATACGTTTAATCTAAGGTTTAATTATACCGGATATTTTATTCGACCGGATAGTTAGTGTGCCTCGCAATAACAATAGTGACGTGTCGTTAAAGATAAATTCATTACTTTTTATTAATTTAAAGGTTTTCTTTTACTTTAATGTAAGTGAATGTAATACATAATGTACTGAATAAATGAAGAGAACTGCTAAAACACAGGATGATTAAAAATGTTTTGGAAAAAACTTAGTTTTAGAAAAAATAAATTAAGACATTAATTAGAATTTATTATCAAATTCAGAAACAATTTCAGGAACGTCAGTTTTAAATGATAGCCAAGACGATAAGTATTTACTATTTATAAAGAGGGTTATGATTTGCTAACTTTAGAAATATTTGGTCGTATCACACTATTGATGCGAGATGATCTGTATATAAATGTACTCAAATTCTTAATATCCTTGAACCAAATGCAGTCATCTGGTCTACGAGTGAATAAATTTATATATGTATGTTAGAGAAAGTATTAAAACAGTATATTAAAAAAGGCTTTTGAATAAATAATAGGGCACTATTCCATTTCTTTCCTTTAGATTCCATTACAAAAATGGGCATAGCCGGATTAATTCACTTGCAATCTTCAAAGGGAATTGCTTCTGACCATGCATTTTTTTAATTATCAAATAATTTTCGATAACCCCTCGATCTTAAATCTGGTAACACTTTATGCTCCTGTGTATTTTATAGTTAAGTTCATGCATCTTGAGTGCTGACGAATGTCCTGAAGCTTTACCAATTTTTTCACGCATTTATTTTATTGAACGTGGTATTGTGAGAGGCGCCAAATGTTAATATTTTTTAATGCTACATTAGCTTTTTTAGGAATACAATTATGGAGTTCCTTAGTAGTTTGTATTTAGTTAGTTTTATATTTAATATTAATTAATGTATGTTTTTTTATTATTTATATTATTACAGTTTTAGTATTTGTTGTTGCAGTTTTAGTATTTGCACATATCCAGTGTTTTGGAGTAGCTTGTGGGTAGTCGTAGATTTTTTTAGAAATAAATATACAAATTAATAATGTTACTGATAAACAATATCCCTTGCAGATGGAGTGTGAAATGTTAGCACTTGCAGGCAGTGCGGCCGCGTGCGTGAGCTAGTAAGTTTGCGCCTCTCGCGGTTCTCAGTTATGATCCCGATGAGCGATTTGGTCTATTTGTCGATATTATTGGAGCATTCCAAGCCGCTCATATGTGTTAGATATATGTGACGAGGCAATCTGTTATGTAGTCTCGTATGTCGACGTGGTTAGTTATATTAAAATAAGAGGGGGGTGTGAAAGGCGTTGTGCATATGCATTGTTTTGAAACGACTAGTTATGAATAATGTTGCTAATGAATATCATTATTGGATAACAGGATAATACTACTGAAACCATATTTATTTAGTCAAGAATACATACCAAGAGAAAAGTTTTGTTTGTCTGGTTTTAGGAATTGACGTGTAGCTTTCGTAGTATGACAGCTTATAGATTAGCATAGCTTATATTTTATATATGTTATATAACTTTTGAGATACAGTTAACAATGTCGGAAAAAAGTCGTTAGTAAAGAGCGCATTCGTGACGATCACTAAAACGAGGCCTGCAACCCATGTGAAGCAGAAAAATCAACACGAGTTGCGTCACCCTGCGAAGCTCAAAAATTATTGCAAACATTACGGTAGAAGCGAAAACTTTGGCAACCAATATAACTATAGTGTGCATGTGGGAAATTTTCAATAGGTAATGACTTTGATTGTTTCTCTTACTATACGCAGTAATATCCTTTGATATGTACGAATGATAGTAGTCGTGTATTATATATAAATACATTGGCAGATACACGTGAAAAAATCAAAATATTGTATTCGAAATTCAACTAATTTTGCTTTATCCACTTTGACACCAAATAACATCATAATAAATATGATGTGTTAATGCATACAAATACGCTCAATTCACTTATAAAAGTTCTACATTTACTTACAAAGAACATCACGTAATAAATCAATTCATTTTTCCAACGAAAAATTATACGTCTTCATCATAAACGTGGTCATATATATAACGTGTCCGTCTAGTGCGAGAGAAAAGGAAAGAGTTCCGCATAAGAGATCCGGCTGCTCTTTCATTTGGGTATAATTGACCCTGTAAGTAAAAATATATTGGCAATATCTGTATAGACAGCTAGATGACTGATGGAATAAACATATTTTGCTACATTTTATTGTTATGGTGACCCTTATATCGGGACACTTGCAATGTAATAATCTAGTATTCGTAAAACAAAGAGGTGGTCATACATTAAATTAAACGTTTTATTATTTACCTTTAATAGATATACGATCGGTTATCTCGAGATTTATTCATATTATTATGTCATTATAATTGATTCGATATTTCTAAAGTTATAATGATTTCTGGGCGTACTGTAAGTACTAAACTTTTATTTTAAAATCCAAATATATTTTCAGCATTTTATTGAAATGATCACTACGAAATACTAGTCTTATTTTACATTTCGTCTACAAATTAGTATTGAAAATTAAAAGAATTTGCTACAACAATAATATTGAAAGTTAAAGAAATGGTTATTTGAAGATTGAAAAAACTTCTTCCAAAACCCTTGGACTTCCTTCACTTTGACCTTAAATCCTGTAAGTCTTACAAGCAAAAAGCTAATCTAGCTTTATGTATTGTAATTTATGAGAAAAATGTATTATATTACGAAATTATTATTAATGTGTAATTCATAGCGATGGCTATTTAAATAGAGAGTATAAATTATGAATACATTTAAAACTGTGTATAAGTCTAGTTTTTGCTATAGCTTTTCACAAATCTCAAGTGTTAGATGCACTGGACAAAATGTGTGTAATTTCTCTACATACATATATATATATATATATATATATATATATATATATGTATATATATATATATATATATATACACACAAATACACAGCATGCAAAGTATTATGAATTTTCTTCGGTCATTATGAGTAAATTGCAATACACCTATTTTTTTTTAAAATCATTTTATTTTGTTGATACTTAAAAATTGTCATACGTCATTAATATGAAAATGTATTAACCTATATCTTATATTTCGATAAACTTAAGAAATGTGGCAATATTGCATGATTATTTTTTTTGGGCGATCGATAGTGAATTTGACTTCTTTCTGACTATCCCTTTCATTGGCATAGTTTTACATAAAAAGGATAAGAAAAAGAAAAGGATATCAAAATTAATTTCAAGACCAACTTTGTTTACATTTTGTAAACCAGAATTATTACCACTTTGACATATTGATCTTCAACATCCATTCAATATTCCCTCAAATATTAAATATTATAAAAAATATTATTGACGATTTTCAAAAATAAACTTGTCGGAATAACTATATTAATACGTTTGTCGTTTAGATAAATTATTACTCGCTTCTTGTTAATAAAACAACATTAATTTTAAATTGCTTTTTTTGAAATTCAAGCTTTATGGATTATTTAATATTTAATATGGCAACCCTCACATATTTCTTCTGTTTAGAATACTTTTGAAGGTTTAGTTTTGACATAACTCTTTAACGAGCGTCGCGTTTTGACATAACAGTTGATTGTTAAAAGATTTGTTATTTGTGATATCGAGTGAGTAATTTTTTTAGTGCTGGCGAAATATGATATTAGTATATATACCCAATACTTATTACAATAGCCCTTGAGAATGTACGTCGAACGTTATTCGATAATTAAGTTTAGTTATTATTAATGCAATACATGAGAATAAGCGCATCATTTCAGTGAAATCAGGTGATACTTTTCTAACAATCTCGATAAATGTAGAACAAAATGTGCTAATTCATTTTAGAAAGGAGCAAAATTCGTATACCAGACGCACAGCGTGAATAATTTAAGTCAAAATTATTGTCGTTGGTGGCGAAAGTGCAGTAAGGGGAAGTCACTTAACATGGAAACGGAACATAAAAATTAGGTAAATGTAAATACATGCTATAACAAAATATTTTGTATTTTAATTACTTTGTGTTTCCTAGTTTTTTGAAAAGGATAAGTGACATTTAACACTTGATAGTTTGCAAAGTTTACAATGGGCGTACCATATTGCCAAACCGATATTTAGTGTAAAGGTTATAGGGTGTCAATTTAAACATAATTATGATTTTATGTCAAATTTAAACTTTGAATATTTTATAAACTATGCGACTAATTTAAAAAAACTACTGTCGGATTACACATGATTAATGGGAGAAGTGTTTGAAGTCACGTAGTTTCCATAATTTACGTATTGTATGTACATATATGCTGTCGAGCGAGGCTTGATTAGCGCTCTTTAGTGATAAGTCCGCCATATGTACCAAATAAATAACGTAAGGAATATGGCAATTACACGTACAGAACCTTTTTAGCGACGCGAGTACGCGCTTGAATTTTCAAATATCCGTTTCTTGTATACAAATATACAAAAGAAAAATATGCAAAAAAGTATAGGTATTCTTATAATTGTGAACAAGTGGGAAACTAAAATACGGGGATTGTATGAAGATGCTTTTAATTTTCCTTCTACGGTGGAGGCAGGCCGTGGACGTTAACGATGTAACATGTCGATATCGTAGCACACCTAGTTCCCTGTAAAGCTGAAGCGGTAATTTCAAAAGAGTAAGACGGAAAAATAGATGTGTGAGTGAGCATGAACCGAATTTCATTATTGTTGTAATGGTCAATAAAAATCTGATCGATTAAATTTACGTGTGAAATTTCACGATAGTTTTTGAGTATGTTCATCATGAAGATGAGAAACTGAGGAATGGGTATACAATCATACTCTTAATGCAGAGTTTTTCAGTTTTTGACATAAGACGTGTAAGCGAATATACATCCCGCAGTTAATAACGAGTCGCATTTTACGTCACTCGAGCTGAAACAAAATGCTTCTCATTTGGAAAATGGTATTCTTTTTATAAGAAAATTGTTGCGTGTGCCGCTGAAAATTACAAAAGATAAGCTAAAAAAAATTTGAACTTAAAAATAATGTCACTTATCATAAGTAAATCTACTTTTATATAATATGTATGTTATGTATTATTCCCAAATAATTAACCACCACTTAATGAAATGACAAGTGGTGTACTCTACACTGATAATTTTAAACCACGGAATATGACATAATTTAGTGTTCTGTACTGCTTATTACTTTTATTTCGAAACATAATTGTTATATTACATGTTGTAATTGCAAATTTTGAAATTTCATTTTAATCATCGCACTGAAGACATTCATCGCACTGTTGAAAACCATTCAGTTCAATGATGTTATAACATTTTAGTTAGAATAATAATTATTATGTATTAATGAATTTAATATTTAATTGAAATATGTTTCCAGGGCAATGTTTTTGTGTTTAATGGCATAATTCATTAATAGCAAAATATTAATTAAAAATTTATGAAATATTTCTCGTTATGCCACGCCATTAACGCTTTCATTTTCACATAATTGTGAATTTTTAACCATTATCAAAAAATAAAAGCAGTAAATTCTTTTTCTCATAATATGTCAATTAAATTGATGTTTCGTCATTTTCTTAGTTTTTTTTCTAGCACAATATTTTCTCAATCCTTGTATTTATATAATTATCATAATACCCATATTTATTAGCATTTGCATGATTTATAAATTTTGATTTAAAGGTCTCGAAAAGGCAAGGCGCTTAGAAAACATGTATAAGTATTTTGAGACGTGGTACTTATAACTGGTTACCAACAAGAATTATTATTCTTCGCTCTGTAATTGGCTGTGTAATATGTATATGTATGTGTACATATATATATATATATATATATATATATATATATATATATATATATATATATATAATGTGTATATGTTACATAAGGCTGCAATCATATTTTAAATATTTTACTCTAAGGACTTGCTTCATTTTTTAAAAATAGCCTCTTCTAAATGTCTTCAAATATGTCTTATACATAACACTATTTTGGAATATATTTTATCGATGTTTTCTTCACGTTCATTTGAAAGAATTTGAGACTCATTCTAAAGTCTCATCTTGCTATTTTACATATAGCTTCCTCGATTCCTCGAATAATTTGATATAGCTTGCCTTTTCTTTTTCTAAATCTAGGACTAGGGTTATTAATAAACACGTGTTCTATGACTTCGTTTTAATTTTTGTGCAGATTTTTAATAATTTGTCGCAATAATGGCAGGCATTTTCTATAATATAAACCCTGGCTTATTTAATTTTTTCTGATTTCTCAGTAAAATATATTTCTTGGTTTCATGCTTCTCCTTCTTTTCTATTATTATGTTGTATATTGTGTATGTGTATTATGTTACGTTTCATGTTTGGATCCAAGTAATTAAGTCTTACCACAACCATTGCAATTTGCATTGTAAAATGAATCATTAGAATAAAAGTTATGTAATGAGTCACTTTCAGAAAACGACCCTATAAAAGAAAATAATTACGTACATTATTAACAATATCTTACACTTTTTTATCTTTAAGGTATAATGTTTGACGCAGTTAGAGAAATATGAATAAATTGTAAAGATAATTCAAAAGTTTAATTTACAAAATTAGAGTTAATTTGGAGTGAAAATATGTCGAGGATGTTAGTTTAAATTAAAACTATCACTAACTAGTGAAATAAAGGTCGAATTTAACCAATATTTCATGAAAATTTAGTAGCAACATCCACTGGCATTAAATACATTTTCCTAGAGACTAACTAAATTGATAGAGACTAAATATTTTGTGAAGGTTACGTTACTGGTGTCAAGTTATTTCATATGTCACCACTTGTTGTTGAGTAAAACTTTTGGATTATCTTTATTTACCTTATGCTCAAATATAAACTTTGCTGAAGACTGGGAATTACGATGTTATGTCGAATCTAAAAACGAAAAGAATGCATTTTTACTGTATTTCATAAAAACATTGTTTATATTTTTCTGTATTTAAATCGAAAAGACCTTTTTATTAGCTTTAGGAAATATTTTCATATACCTAATAAGTCTTTCTTGTACAATGTTTCCCATATCACAATTAGCATTTATCTAAAAGGAAATAAAATTTAACGTCAATATTTTGAATTATTGTTTTCGTGCAACAATTTTAAAAGTAAACGAAAGCTAAACATACCAGCTTGAAATAAATTTCTATAACTAATAAGGTAGTAAAAAAGAGTATTAATTTCAGTATATATATTATAATATTAGTATCGAATTTTGGTATGAACTTATAAATATTTTCATTCTAATTATTTGAAACATTTCATTGTTGGAATTTAAGTTGCATATTGATACTGATGGAATCAAGACACTTTGTTTTCACTTTGTAGGTTAACGTAGATACCATGTGGATATGCTGTAAAAGGCAGCGTAGTGAATCTCAGAGAGAGCATAGGCGCAAAAATATTCTTTCTTTAAATTCATAGGAATTAGTCACAAGCTTACCAAACTTCAGTAAGTTTCCTTATCATCAACGGCATCGAAATATTCAATAAAACTTTCATTCATTAGTCATGAGACGTATTTGACTGGCTGATTACGAGATCAAGGTATAGGAATTAATTTTTCCTAATTTTGATGCATGCTATTAACAAAATGACAGATAATTTGGAAGAATCGGTACCGTAGCCTAAGTATTAATTTTTTTACGATTGGAAAGAGTATTTTATTATATCATTATATCATCTTACACACATTATATCATCTCTATGTAAATCACGTAATATTTTCACAACTTTAATTTAAGAACCTTTCCTTACTACTAGAGTAAGCAGAAAATCAGGTTTTAATGACCCTCGTGTATGGAACCCTAAAAAGGTACTTATTACAAACCAGTAATGTTTTATTGTTTATGAACTTAGGATATAGTGTGTAAGACGTAGCAGTCTAAAAGAATACAATTGCAGCTCGAAAAGCACTTTTGTTACCAAACATGCAATGCATAAATAATAATTTCATATATCTATTTTGCGACACATAATTTTTAATTCTCACTTACTCGATTAAAAGATTAAAGTGACATACCCCTCTTTTACCACCGATATTTCGTTCCGTCATTGATAAAATAGTATTAAAATAACTAAATATTTCCACGAGAAATCAATCGCCAATGCGAAACTTTGAACGGAAAAGTTTTGTACTCTGCTTAATTTGATGCCACAAAAGTAAGTAAAAATAAGAAGATTTTTTTACTTTCCTATGTAGACGCAGCAAAAGATTTTTGCCAGTACTGATACGGACACACGATCATGTTTGGTGAGCGCACTATATGTCCATCTGAATCAAGTCACATAGACAGTAAAATACTATCTATGACTGTAACGATACTCAGCGCCTTCTTCGTTATTACAATATTTTTAGAAATATTTCCGAACAAAATAGAAATATTAGGTCGTATATTTGAAAGGAATTACCATATACAATACCATGGAATTACCATATACAAAAAACTTGAACGTATATGATAATTCATCAATAAAATATTAAATGGTACTAGAAAAATGTTTAATTTTGCCAAGGTCACTGTTATCGAAAGTTAGGATATGCTGAAGTTGAAATCAATTAATTTTTTGGATTACTTTATTGTATTAATTTAAGTTGTTTTACATGGGTTTAACGGTATCATATTTAATTACTATTGATTTTAATTGTTTAACTTACTAATTGTTTTGTTTATTATTCTACAAACATATAAAAATGAAGTAGAATTTTTTACAGGGCTAAATAATGGCTAAGACTCCCTAACGACAACGAATTCGATGGAATTAATTTGCTTCCAAAATGACCAATTTAAGATTAGTAATATTACATTAAAAAAAATTTAAAAACATGTTGAATTTAGACCTTCCAAAAGTGATAAAGTGTCAACTTCTAAATATTTAAAAATTATGTCAGGCAACGGTTAGCGTTTCAAACTTTGGAATATTTGATTTGATGACAGGAAAGTCTAGCGTGGTACACCAAGGAAAATTTAATTGAAATAAGTTGATATGGACCGCACAAAACAATGAATCAACTTACATGAAGCGGGAGTTGGGGCTTCTTACCGAAGGAAGTGGAGGAAAGTGATGGAAAGGGCTCGTAAACCAGCGGTACCTACAGCAGCATATTGCTTTTAGTACCATCCTCAACCGTTTGGTAACTAAGGACCCTTCATTAATTCATTCATCGAGGTGGTAACTTTTTAAAAACCTCTACGGTTTTAGCCCTTGATATTGACATTAATTTCAAATTAATAATTCTAGTCTTTCCTTCTCCACAGACATCACAATAATCCTAAATTGCTTCCTAAACAATTTTTCGGTCTAACTTACATTGTCCATCCAAAAACAATTTTCCTTATATTTAAGATTATTACTGTGTTTAATCTTGTCATTAGTCGACTAACGAATACTATGTAGAAAATTCTCACGTCAAAGATTTTATTACATATATTTATTTACACATTATATACATTTTATTCTTCCAAGTGTACCAACATCGACGGGGGGTTAGTTACAAGCGTTGCTTAAGAATGGTCAGTTATTTAGGATCTCTTATGAATATTATTCTAAGTGTTGGTAGATCAAGTTGAGCGTAGAACAGTATCCAAGGATTGAATTCCCTTTATAATGAATAAATTCAGCGCATCTCTACTGACTCACTATAGAATCTTACTAAAAAGTAGATAGTATATAAATAACTAAGAGGACTTTAAACACTGCAAAATAAATAATTACGTGTTTAACGCCTATACAAGTTATTTTATGGATTACTAACACAGCTTTTCAATTACTTTTCTTAGTAAACTTTTAATTAAATATACATTCCATGCATTATTTCTATACGTTATACAATTTGTGTACGTTGTGTATTCTTATACGATTCGAAAACGAAACTGGCAGACAAAGGGACACACTGTATATATATATATATATATATATATATATATATATACATATATATATATACATATATATATATATATAAATACAATTTAAATTCATTTTATATTTGTATAATAAAACTTCTTAAGAAATTTAGTAATCAATATTGCCTTAGTGATTAAATACATTTATGTTTTTTATGGACTTGAGGTAATCGTTTAAAAATATATGAAACTTACAATTGTAAAGAAGTTTACAAATTTAACTTAAAGAATACTGGATTTGTTTAAACCCATTCGCCAGTTCATGTTTAAACCATTCCAGTATTCTTTAAGTTAAATTTTACAAATTTAACTTAAAGAATACTGGATTTGTTTAAACCCAAATGATTTAACATTCTTAATATTTTACAGCAATATAGATTTATCGCACGTAGGAATTGGATTTATATTATCAGTGCAGAATTTATCTAACTAGGGTTAATATAATAATAACTTATAAGATAACCATAAAAATTATGGAAGACCCATAACGCCTAAAACAATTTTACAACAGGTATAGGTCAGTCGTTGCTCATACCCTATAAGCATTAACGAGTTTGTTGCCAAATTGTGTGACAAGAACATGGACTAAAACTTAACAACATAATAACAAGTTGAAGTTATATTAATATGAAACATAGACCTTGTTCTTCAGGCTTAATTCCACATTACCACTTTCTACCTTTCTAGGCTCGGCAAGTATTATATGTATTTAATTAATGGCATCATTTAGAAGTCGTCAAACCCTTAAAATAATACATACACCTATAAATACTTAATAGATAATACGAATTTAAATATAACTCAAGTACAAAATGTAGTCATTTTGGTTACGTATCTATTCAAGTTTGATTTAGTTGCTTCGAAATTTACATTACAAAATGTTTATTTCCACATTCATCGCACAGTGTTTTACATTTATAATATATATTTTTTATAATGCATATTTTCGTATCGAATTTTTTTGAATCTCCTAACCAAACAGCAAACCCGGAACCCTTATGATCTTGTCATGTCGGTTCGTCTATGTGGATGGAATTTTGTATCATAGAATTTATTTTTAATCTTGTACTCCAAAGATATCTCTAAACGTTCCATGTAAAATCTCCTTTTTGTACTTAAAATCGATTGCCGAAGCATTTTTTAGAATGATGGCTATTCGGTTCGTTCCAATTTTATTGCTAGAAATTCTTGTTTCAAAATCAATTCTTAATTCAATTCCTAGTTCTTAAATTTTAATTAAATTCTTAACACTTTAATCAATTTTTTTTTAAAGAAATTTTAATATGTTATCACCTAATTCCAAAATTTTATCAAACATTTGGAAATATGAAAGGAGAAATTTAATTACAAATCCCTAGCACAGAATTGAGACACGAGGGCGTCTCGATTCAACATGATATTAGGCATGATAGCGGCCATTTGGATATAAAAAATAATGAATTAAATATTTAATGTAAATTTCGCATGATTTTTTATCTATACAAGCTCCCAAAAATCTTATCTTCAATTCTTGTTTCATATTTCTAATAATTGTAGGTGATTCCCGATAGGCAACTTTGTCTTTCTTTTCTAAGATAAACGCAAAATAAATCATAAGTTGAACAAATAATATAACAATTAATTTCACTTTTTTTTTACTCTTATAATCTTTGACCAATATAGATCAAATTTTATGTAGTGATAGGTGATTATTGGCTAGTCACTACGTTAATTTTCGCTATTATCTTATCAAGTCAGTTGGTTATTAGTATTTAATTTTTTGACGAAACTACGTGATACACACATGAAAGCTTCATTAAATTCAGTAGTTTCTAAGATTAGCCATTTCATATGAACGAAAAAGGATACGTTTTTCTCTCTTGATAGCTTTGATAAATTAGTATTAGATACAGTACGATCAACTAGAAGTGCTATGTTAGTTTTTTTGCAAGCTTCCTTAGATTCTTCAGAAAACTGCTCATTGGTAGAAGAATTTATTAAATAAGGTCTCTATTAAGGCTTGGTACTCAGTGTAAAGTACCCACTCTTAAAGTTGTTTTTGTTTTATTTGTATTAACTTAGTTATCTGTATTAGGTTTTTTTGCAAGCTTCCTTAGATTTTTCAGAAAACTGCTCATTGGCAGAAGAATTTATTAAATAAGGTTTCTATTAAGGTTTGGTACTCAGTGTAAAGTACCCACTGTTAAGGTTGTTTTTATTTTATTTGTATTAACTTAGTTATCTGTATTAGGTTTATCGCTTTCGTTACGCCTTCGATATTCTTTGATATTCAAGTTATAGCTAATATCCAACAACATCCAAAACAATAAATCCTATAAGGACTAGATTTAAGTGATAATATATACTTTTATGCCTTATAAATTTCCTGAATTTGTTACTCATGATTTTAAGGATAGCATCATAAATATGAGAATTCTGCGACGATGAAATTTGTATTAAAGCTTTCACAGTTTTTCTCAATTTTGAGCAAAATAATGTATTATGACGGAAATTTCATCACTATTATTAATGCTTATAATCAATAACAATCTAATTGTATGTCTCAAAATTTATTACATTAGTAAGAACTATATTGATGTATCTTAATTAAAGAATCTGCCAAAAATCGTTATTCCTCCTGTCCTGCAAATAAATTCTAAAAAATACAAATAAAATTCCATCAGTATCGTCAGTATTGACGTTATTTGTTGTAAGTTCTGTAATACAAATTTTAATCGTATCCACATTTATTAAAAAAAATGTTGGTAACGTCATCACTTTATACAACTAATTTGATCATTTGATGACAAATAATTTAATATAATAATTTGATCTATGTAAAGTGCTTTGTAGATTAATTTTTGCCTGCATTTCTGAAACAACAATTTAATGTTAGGGATGTAAATATCACGTTTTCCATTTTTAAAAATTACAACGTGATTGATTTAGCTGTTATAATTAGAAATGGTCCGCTTTTATGTTAAATTTCTAAATTTGTATATGTGAGTAACATTTTATCATAGAGCAAATATAATATACAAACACGTCCTCGCCAGTCAAATACTGACACTTGTTGGACTCGTTCATTTTCAATGTTTTGTTTTGTTTGTTAATGTTTGAATTATATTTGCTTTTACATTGACGTATTGGAGTGAAATAGTAAGTGCACAAAAACTCATGAGTACGTTGAAGTATAAATTCGAAGTGCAAAGTTACATATTGTTGTAAGATGTAAATTATTAAAATAACACCTTACAACGACACTTAATTAACACAAGTATCAAGTTTTTTTATGGCATACGGGTAACTTATTTTATCGAATTTAATGTAATAGTACTCTAATCTTAATGTAATTAGAGAACAAAACCAAATTAACTAGGCAAGTTAAATTCACCCGCTTCATTGTACAATGTTACATCCATGTTTTATCGTAGCTTCCTTTTAAGCTTGTTCTTGCCCGGTTTTAAAATATTCTCAACAAAAGGTACTATTGCACTACACTAATGCCTCCAGCATTAATTAACCAATATCTATTTAGTATAGAGTTTATGCAAGTATTCAGTCTCTGTGACGAATATATTTTTAGATAATACGTTTGTTAATAAGAATAAACTTTATTTGGGTGTGAGGTACAAAAAAGATTACGTGTAATGATTATGTATATTTTTTGGAAATTCACACAAAATTACTACTCAGATTGACATAGAACTTCCGAAATATGATAGTTTACGAACCTGTTACTGCTTAGGAATTTATGAACTTACGAATGCTGAATAAATTGTTATGAAGGCACAATGGCACTATATACGATGGAATTGAATTGATTGAACAAGGTCTATTGAACATTTTGTGACAGTTTTGAACTTAAAATTAGTATATATCAAGGTCACGGTATACTACATAATCATACAGAGCCATATGAGTCAAAGAAGTTTAAATCGACTTATTAATATTTATGAAAATAAATTTCATAGTCATTTTAAATGTTTTATATAGATGTGCACTTTAATTTTAACCAATAGTTTGAGAGGAATAAAATAGGTGTTGGAAAATAAATAAAAGGGAAAATACTTATCTTGATGACTTTTGATTTATTGGCCATGTATCCGCTTCGGGGTGTGAAGGAACCAAAAGGAACATGTGGGTGTATATTTGTACAAAGAACATTATTTCTAGTTCCGAGAGCTAAACAAATTATTATTTTCTTGAGGTAAAAAGTGAATGCTCTAAATAGAAAAGTACTTAAAAATTGTCCTAGAATATAACCTCTACTAAAATCCCAAACTTTACCTGGCTTAACTTTTACATAGGGGTGGTTTCGGTGATGATAATGTTATTGTATTAATATATTTTTAATTAAATTAAAAACAAAGTTTGAAATCATGATCAAAGTAGATTAAAAATTAACCGACAACCTTAATTAAATAACTTAATTGCGCACGTACGCATTCGAGCGCGCCGCTGTAATTTTATAAAATATATGCACGTATTTTTTACGTATTTAAAAGACCATTTAAAAATTCATTTGTGAATATTTAAATCTAATATTCTACTCTTAAAAATGTTTTATTCACAAAATTATTTGTCTGTTAACCCCAGATCTTTTCCATATTGTTCTTAACTTATTTTTTATTATTTAAATCAACTTCTCATATTAATTTTGGCAAACATTTATTCGTCTTAGCCTTTAGGAAAATGGCGCCAATTGATCATTTCCCAATCTGTTCAATTTTCAATGGTTTAATCAAGTAATTAAATGTAAATGTCAAAATTTTTCAAATATATTCCCATTTCGTTGGTTTAAGCAGACTTGTTTATTGAGCGATGGATTACGCGTGATTTTGTCGATGGAGATTCTAAACAGAGCTCTTAGGGTTTTAAAAATATTGCACCCTAAAAGATTGTTTAAAGCCCAGTTTTGTGAGGTTGCAAAAATATGACATTTGACGCATATATGCTGGCATTTGCGATATGGTATTTAACATGATTTTAAATAATTTTTGTACATAGAGGGAAACAAATTTATTACATAATGAAATATATAACACACCATTTAAAGTATCTACATATGCAATAGAATGTGGAAGAGGCAGTATTGAAAAAAAAACTATTAAATTTTATATCTTAAAGACTTAGTCAACATTTCCAACAGAAACAGTACTTCTGTTGCATCTAATATTATGTATGGTTTTGAATGCAGATGCGTGGATAATCCAGACTAATTTAAAAAATGTATATGTTTTTTTTTTATCAGCTCTGGTTTTTGAAAAGCTTGAAGCGGATATTTTTCATTAAAAAGGCTAGATTTTGAAAAGTAAACATTTTAATATAAACAAAATATATGTTTCAACTGAAAGCAATTACCTTTGCCAAGATTCCCGGGTATGAGCAATCCCTTGAGTGCTCCTCTGAAGACTTTCAACAGAAGTTGACCATCATATGAACGTTCCAGCATTCTTAATACCATTCATACATAGTTCGAATAACTTAGGGAACATTTCTCAATACTCTGCACGTTCCATATCACTATGGAAGAAGAGAAATTTAATGCTCATATAAGATCCCAGCTATTGAAAATTGATCACCATCTCTTCGAGAGGAACTTTTGACAACTAAGTAACTTATTAGAACCGTGCATATAATTCATGAAATGTGGATTTTTTATTAAATTCCTGAGGTCCTTATTCTGTGGGTTGTTTTATACGGAGTATCAAAAATACCGGTTTTCAGCTTTGAGTAACTCAAGTTTGGGAATTCCCTTCCAACATATTTAAAACTTTCCCAATATTTATTGAAATGATTGACAAATTGCAATTTTCACTTCTAGTGTAACAGAAGCTAAGCGTAATTTTGCTGCATCGTTGCAAATATAAAGCCATTCTTTAAGGGATTGAGAATTTAATGGACGGTCCTAATTATTTAATAGCAACCTCTTTTCCTTTTGTTAGACAATCCTCACAATAATAATTTTCATTTTTTTCATTAGATGATGATACTTCTTTTCAAATAAAACATAGTTCCATTATTATGTATTATATGTGTTTATCTACTTCGGTTAATTTAATGATGAATTAAAATAATGAAATATTTCAATTAAACGATGAATTAATATTTGCATAATAATCTATTATTTGTGATTACGATAATCATAAACAACCTGACAATTTAAATTCACCGCATATTAGAAAATCGATCAAGAGGGAGAAAGTTTGGCTATCTAAAAATTTGTGAAATAAGGTAGAATAGACATATACTGATATCTATTTCCATAGTAGGCTTATGTCAAACTTCAAATTCATGAAAACGCATTATTAGAAGAATGGATTGCAAATCTTGTAATCTCCCAAGTGTGAACGATAAAATAATACCACTGTTTCGTCAATATTTTTTATGGGGATGTGTTTCTATAGAGCTCACCATTAGAGTGCTTCTTCTAAACATCTTTTAGTATCTGAATTCACTCTGATCATGACTCATTCTTTGATTGCTTGAAAATATTAAATTTTGCTACTCGTATGGTGCATTTATATTATGTGCGTATATTGTAGAGTTATATAAGCATACTTACTCTCTGCCAGATTTATGTCGTATATGTAAAGTAAGGATTAACATTTAAATAGCGACAACTATAAAGGGTATGATTTTTTAAAATAATTAATATTCAATCAATTATATTTAATTGTGTATTCTTTTAACGTTGGTAATCGATAAATACTGTCGCATGGTCTCAAAAAGTATAAATTAGGATGAACAAGCACTAAGCTGATTCCATAAGTGTCTTGTTTTCAAGTTTTTAAAGACCATTAAAAATATGGTCATTAAACATTAATACATATTTGAAACGACAAATAAATGAAAATATACAATTTTTATCGATGCTTGTCGTGGCTGAGTCTATAACATTCATATGCAACCTGACAATTTAAACTCACTGAATTTTGCAATTTTTTTACCAAGTTACGAAACCAGTGCGGCGATGGTAAAATTTGACAAACTTCGCTTTTAGTTTTAAATATATTCAAGTGAACTGGAACATTTGTATTAGGCAACTTCAAGGCAGCGTATCAGTGCTCTATGTCGAATAAACGTGATACGCCAATGAAATAAAATAATGCGGAGGCTGATACGGACGCGAGTCGGAATGCGTTCGTTAAGGATACACTCATAAACCGCCCCGAGTGTGACGTTTATTATACCTCACGTATCACGTACAACTATAGACGATGTCTACATTTTTACTTATAAGTACCAGTGGGTGTAACCTTAAATGAGATCAAATTGGTTTTGTTATGAAAAATGTAGCGGAGAAAAGTTATGAAAACATTTCAACAAAAGCTTGTCGATTGCGAGGCCTCTAACGTCTCCATAACATATCCACTCATCTAACCTCATGAAATTTACGTATCCATTTGACGTTTTATTTTTCCTTTGTTATTGAAATGGTTAATGTTTCCTTTCCTTTATCTTTATTACAATATATGGTTAATGTCTTCATTACCTTGAAATATTTTCCATTATTTGAGCGGTCAGTAATGGCTAATATATGAAAATATAGTAAGAACATAAATCGCAGTTTTTATTTCATTAGATTTAATGTTAGATATACAAATGATACAAGACATTGCATAGACATACAAGACATTATTTTGAAGTTTCCGCAGTCGTAAAAGAAACTTTTCTAATTTCATAATTCATTAAAGTTTTTGTAGTTATGACCTTACATATGTGAAATTTACATACATGTATTTTATGCGGAGATCTTAATCAACATGTAAAAAATTATTAAAACGATAAGATTTTTCTAATTTATTCTTGAATATTCACTATTAGCTACATTTTGGTATACAATAGCTACAAAAAGATAAATTTTCTCGGTTTGTGTAATAACTAAAGTTTTTTAATATTAAATTTGAAATTTGCTTGTATTTAAATTTTTATGCTAAGATTTATTTAAATTTTTAAGCTTAGAGCTGAACGAATGTACCAGTGGCCAGTTGTTTTTAAATAGTACAAAGGCGATTGCCACAGACTGTGATGAGAATAGATACATAATTTCATAATTGTATATAACCATAAAGCGTTTCCATCATTAGGAAGCAATAAACCTTATCCAATACATACGAGTATATACTTACGCGTGGTAGGTAACTAACATTCATATTATGTATTTTGCTGTGAGACAAATGCCCCTCCTTTCAATTTTTTTGTTATTTCTGTATTTCTTGTTGTAATGATGCAAACGCTATATGCACATTACGCATCATCAAAATCGCCTACGACATAATATGGGCATACAATTGTTTAATTATAATGTTGTCTATTATGTAAAAAAGCCATTGGATAAAATGAAATTTAATATTAATAGGTTAGCATAATTTGTATCACTATGACTGTAAAAGAGTTTTCAGATTATTTAAGTTGGAACACAAATTTGATTATTGATCAAGCATAGATTTCACCAGAAAGAAATGGAAAATCGTAGTACTGCAATCCTCTGTAAACTTTAACACTTACAGCCATGATAAAATGTCGTTTTCAATCGTATTTCGATCTGGGTTGAGATGCAAATAACGTTATATATATATATATATAAGCAGCCCATTGTAACTTATAATCTACTTAGGAAAGCAGCAGTAACCACTAACTCTAGTACTTTGTTATTCAAAATTTCACTGTTATAACCTGGGTTACATCAGATGGCGAAAATTTAATACATTTTGTTTTCTTAGCATTCATTTATTGACAAATATTTATATGCAATATTTAGAATTTCATCCATATTTTTTATGTCTGTTTTTTTCCTATCCACTTGAAAATCGGCGAACAAAAATGAACCCGGAATACTATTATGAAATTGGCACTGAGACATTTCCAATTTCATAATAGTATTTCGAATTAGTACCATTAATTTTGACTCGATGTTCCCTATTTAGCAAATATGACTATTATGTGATATTTTATACGTTATGTTAACTTTTAATTAATAACTTAATTATAAATATTGCCAAGTTAGTTGCAAGTAATAACAAAGAAATGTTAAAAATTTTCCGATTTAAATTTCATAGAAGTTCAGGTGACTATCGAGGGGTGACTAAAAAGTGTTTGACATTTAAATATAGAATACAGTATGTCTCGCTCTTCATTTTATTATTAATATTTACTATCATATTGGTATATATTGACACTGGTATAGGCAAGTGTGCAAAAAGGATATACCTCCTCGAAATTTACAAATTATCTGGAGTACTCCTTGCGTCTGTCTTCCAGGAAACACCTTGCTAGTGGTGGAGGGATTTATAAAATATTATCCTTTTACATATGACTTGTCTATTATTTTAAGGATTCAATTGGATACGGCTGGCTTATTTTTCATTCCTCTTTGCTGGACTTTTATAGGCAATAATAATGTTACGTTACTGGATTTAAATAATTTAAATCTGATGTTTTTAAATAATTTTTAACAATATTTTCAAAATGTCGCTAACTCATTTCGTATTTAATATTTTTTACCCAAATGAAGGCTATTTTCGTAAACAGAATTCAGATTCATTTCAGTCCCTGCAGTAGTTGTAGCAAAATATTACAGTTAATATAATAAAATATTGACAACATAAGGCAATTTACTATAACAGTTACTATAACAACAATGCATATACTTTGTGTAGCCTTGTTTATTATAATCATACGGTCATTAATCCATGCAAATCTCGCTCGGGTCAGAAATATTTTGCTTGCTGCTGATTTTATTTATTGCTGGATTACAATTACGTGCATTGTTACGTGTAATATATTGCGTAAATTACATGTGTTCCATATATGTTAAAGATTCTCTGTATATGTTTTAGTCCATGAAATGTAACGGAGTCGATTGTTGCTTGTAGATTTGCATTACCAATTATTTTATTATTTGCCAAAATTTTTTCTTCTTCCGATTTGCTTTATATTCTCGCCTCCGCTGAAGTTTGAAACAACCTCTCTTAACAATAATATTCAAAATAATTTTGAAAAGAAAGCCCATTCATAACAAGGCCTGGTAATGGAGCGACACGGGCGCGGCGACCGAGTTTTGCCGCGATGCTGACAAACGGCGTTTCCCGGCGCTAAGTGCGCCCTTTATTTCTGCCGCATTATTTATGATTATTTGCCGGGAAAGTGTGGACCAGAAATAATTTCTCTTATTATATTCATGTGTCAAAATAATACTTCTTAATCCTACAAATTTAAGTAGTGAGAAATGGTAATATTTGATAAATTACGAAGGTAAATTTCATTAACATAATGAAAAACTGCCCTCCCGATTTAATTGTGTCAGTGTTTGTAATTATTGCATTTGTGTAATATAGTGTATATATATATATATATATATATATATATATATATATATACAATATATATATATATATATATATATATATATATACAATATGTATATATATATATATATATATATATATATATATATATATATATATATAAATTTTTACTTTTTTTAAGTTTGGTTCAATAATATGTTCACAAAACATATTGTCTTAAGAAGACTTTACTATTTAAACTCTAATCTTAATTATAGATATTTCGACATCTTGAAATTATTTAATAAATTAGATTTAATAAGACGATTATAATATTTTAAATACTCAATAAAGAACGTTAGTGCAAGTTAGAGACGCGGCTTATGGGCCCTACGCATTATGCGGATAATTTAATTTTATTGTACCATAGATTGGTAAACATTTGATTAAGGTACACCTGGCTTGGCTCTAACGGATTAAGGCAATTTGTTATTATAACAAATTGCCTTCATCCGTTAGAGCCAATAAACAAATTGAACTCGCTCACCGCACGCTCAGTTGAGCGAACTAGTGCGGACTCATCTTCACGTGCGATATTATGTATAGAGAAGAAGAGAATTTAAGCAGAGAAAAAATTAATTATGAAAATTCTCATTGCAAGTATTAAAATTATGTGAGCATAAATTTCGAAGGCCTAAAGTAATAAAATGTTTGTCATAAAGATGAGTTCAGTATTGCAGACTAGTGAAGTTATGTAACTTTTTAAACTATATCCCAATTTTAAAGTGTTCATTAAATTCACATTTTGTTTGCTGGAAGTAAGTAAAAATATATAAGATTTCAATTCATTAGTTTTTTATTGTTATAAAAATTAATGAAATTTCTAAATTGTACATGGCTCACTGTTACTTTTTTCTTAAGTATTCATATTTGATAAATGCAATTTTTTTATTCTTCAGGCTTAAATGGTTAATGGTGTTTAAATGTAGAAACTTTAGTAATGTTACAGATTTCTGCACAAGCGGTTTTATAATATCCTACCATTATTTAAAATTTAAGAAGATATATTTTTCTAATATTAATGTGTTTCTTCTTAAAAATTGGTAATAAATTTATTTTTTTTTGGATTGATCTAAACTTATAGGTATTAACAATTCGCTTGGTAGGGAATACATTTTAATAAATACGTCATGGTAATGGTCTGGTAGTCCTGTGCTTATATTACCCTCTACAGTTTTATTCAAACCGCTACAATAATTATATAGATGTGCACTAGCGAACTGTAATGACGACGAGACAACTCAATGCCTCAGGTTTAATTACATTTATATAAGCCAGGGCAGAATGTTGCCCTTAATTCTCCATACGTGCCACACTAGCTTACTGTTGTCTAGAATTTGCAAAAGTTCATAAAAGTTTAACATGCCATTCCCAACAGGTTTCTGTTCAATATGTTAGCCACGGTGACAGGAATACGCAGTGCCATAAGAGTTTCAATAATGGAAATAATGGCGATACCATTTACGTTAAGGGCAAATGTACATTGATTAAACATTTGATTGATCAAAGTTAAACTTTTTTGAAAATTGTTTTGTTTCAAAGTCTTCATAAATTTATTCATAATATTGTACTCAAGTAAACTTGCACGCACTTTCACTCTACTATACGTTTCTGTCCCAATGCTTCCTTTACTTTATCCGTTTATTTTTCCTCCAAACTGTAAATTTTTTCTGCTATGTGACTGCAAGTCTCTTTCTAAATTATTTATTTTTCACAAGATAACAATTAGATTCTATGGTACTATTCTTAACATATGTGAAAGCATAATCTTGTATTATTATTCTTATTGAAGTTATTGTTTCTGTAACACCTGGTCTGCGATCTATTTCGTCTGCACTCATTTTCCAGCACTATACCTCACTCTATATCTATATATCCATATATTCCACTTGACCCTTGCCACGTATTTAATCAAGCGACTACCTCATGAGACGCCCTTATTGTTAGAACTAGACCACCCTTCCTAATTTCTCCTCAGGCTAGTATTGGTTTACCTTATATTTGGGGAAATACTTGAACTCATCTCGAGTAAATACTCGTCATTACTTTACTCTATTTGCAGGCTTGCTGACGGGGCAGCATTGTGGGCTACATTGTCCTTGTGTGATAAAAATTATTTTGAAATGATTAATATTATTTAGGTGAATCTGTATTTAAAAAGGCAAATCAATTTGTTTTATGGTGTTGTTATTTTAAATCTATGGAAAGCAAATTTTCAAGCTTAAAATTTAGGCATGCCACTAATTTGTTGTACAGTTATTTTATTTGGATTTCTTTCCTATTTTCAACCCCTTACCCTTATTTACAAACTAAGCGTCATCAAAATTGAAATTTTGCTCAATATTTTTCTTTTTTATTGCAATTTCTAATAGTAAAAGTAGCATGTTTGAATGGCTTAAATTATGTCGCGCGTAGCCAAAGGACTTTTGATTTTCTGAAAAAGGTTCGTAGTTTTAAATAAATATTCTCCTGCAGATACGAAAACAAAGTATTGGATTTCTTTTTGAGTTTATGCTTATATTTGCAATGTTTATGTGAAACATTTTAACGTTTGGATCTATTAATAACTCCTCGTTGCTGAAGAAAAGAAAATACACATACGCGCACGCTAGCGCGTACGCGCACGCACACGCACACACACCAATAATTTTTTAAATGTTTTTACGAAAATATAATGTCATTGATGGAATTGAAACAAAACATTTGAAATGAATATTAATTGTATTAATGATCGGAATGCCGCTTCATTCTTTCAGAACTAATCCCACATACAAATAGTACAGTTGGATGGAAAATGGATGAGAATATGGACAGTTTGTTTCTGTTGTTTCAATACAATTTTGTATTAAACATTTTGAATTTGACAAACCGTCTCTAAACGCTTTGTAAAATTTAACCATTCACATAATGCTGCCCCAGGATGCATGCTACAAGAATAAAGCGAACACAAGATTATTGCCTTAAAATACACATTAAACCATTCATGAAAAATATACCTTAGATAATTATGTTACAATTTTTCGTGTAACTTATTTCGACGAGCTCAGGATCGTAGAAAAAATGTTTGCTTCATTCGCCCTGGATTCATTATTCCGGTACAATAGGAAGAAGGACGTGTTTACATTGAAAGAGCGATACTGAATTTGACCGAACTTTATAATACGTAAAACCGAAAAAAGTATTAACAAGAAAGTTGATTACAGGGGAATTAAATGTCTGCCCCTTCTTATCTGAGATATTATTGAAGTAATGAAATTTATGCCTGTATCCTTTTTCTGGGTATTTTCGCATATAGTTTTATCTAATGGACGTAATTTCCTATTACTTGAAATTTATAAATCACAATATGATTACGCACATACCCATATCATATACAATACACTCTTGTTATTATTTGAAAGGTGTCCGATAAAGTTGGTTGTAAAAAAATATTATATAAGTTTTCTACAAAAAATTACACTTTTTGCCCTCGTATATATATATATATATATATATATATATATATATATATACATATATATATATACATATTAATATTTTTCAGCAATAACCTTAAAAATGAGAGTGCTTTATTCATGTCTGAAATATTATATTTTTCAAAATATTTCAAATATTGTAGTTTTTTGTTATTACGTTTTTGTATAGTTTCTTAGACGTCATCACATTGATATATTGAACATAATTTTGTGTTATCGTTTTATTTTTTCTCATTTATGTATCTTGTACTTAATAACAGTAAGGTTAGGTAATAAGAAAATCTTACTTTTAGTAAAGATTTCATAAGCATAATTCATTGTCAAGGTTCAAGCCTACTTGTGTAAATATGTACAATGATAAGGTAAGGTTGTTTGATCGTTGTATTTCCGTATCTTGTAAGGTTATGTTGTTACTTAGGTGAAAGATTTATTTTTTTGTAAATCATTTAATTAAAAACAAAAACTACTGACTACTAACAAAAACTAGGTGAAGACATTTTTGTATATGTCTTCACCTAGTTTTTGTTTAGATCAGCGACATTCTTTATACAGGCTGTCCAGTAGCAGATTTCAAAGTTTGAACATAGTTTCTGAACGCAACACATAAGAGGGGCGCGGGGGGCATCATTAGAAGCGCAAGCGGTGCGGATGTTTTAGTAGCCATGGAACAGTGGAGTAGAGAGCACCGCGCTTTTGCCGTCGAGGCGTACATTTCGAGTGGATTTTCGCTGTCTGTAGCACGCCGTCGATTTAATAATCGTTACAGTATTCGTCGATTACGTGATGGACCATCGATCAACCTCATTCAGTCATGGGTAGCAAGGTTCAGAGCTACAGGATCAACATTAAATAGGCCCAGGCCAGGACCTACACCATTGGTAGCCACGGATGAAAATGTCGAGCGTGTTATGGTTTCTGTCGTTGCCACCTAGGCCACCCGATTTAAGCCCATGTGACTTTTTCTTATGAGGATACTTAAAATCCGTTGTTTACAAAACAAATCCGAGCACTGTGACACAATTTAAAGAAAATATTCGAGCCGAAGTCAGTAGAATACCCCAGTCGCTATGCAAACGCGTTTTTGAGAACATGCGTGCTAGACTCGAAGATTGTGTCAGGCTCAATGGGCGCCATTTGGAAAACGTGGTTTTTAAAAAATGAAATCCGCATTTGTTGTTATAAAGTTAAAATAACTGCAACCTGCAAACACTGGACACCCTGTACTATACTTGTTTTTATCGTCCCATTTCTCAATGGAACTAAACGGGACCTTTTTGAAATATGAACACGTTGGATTGATTGTCTTGTAAAATAAATAATCGATACGAAGTTGATATTTTGTAAATTTAATTTTGTTTGCTGGAGGTATGATTTTGGTGTACATAATTGAACTGTAAGCTACTACAGTGAGTGACAGGTTGGTGTCATCAATATTCGTATAACTTTTTGGAGTTAAGCCGTGTTTGTTTTAATTTTTGGAGTTTTCCATATGGTTTGCAGATATGTAGATGGTTTTGAAATCAAAGTTTACATGACGTTAGTATTGTTATTAACGTTATTATTTTTATTATTATTATACCCTCGATTATGTTTTAGAAACGAAGAATTATAACCGTGGAATGATTAAATTACGGAATATTAAATTTCTTCCCCTTTTCTGATCACATATGAAAGTAAAATTATCCTCCAAACAAATAACTTGTTTGAGCTTTCTTATACGTACCTATAATTAATTTTTCATTGGAATAGTTAACTAAGAGTGCGGACTTGGAATTATTCTAAACATTGTATAATTTAAACTGAATTACGTATATAACATTATTATGAAAGAAAAATATAATGAAAAGTAGATTGAATTTAAAATTTAACTTTCGATGCTTGATGATTATATTTAGTTAAAATGTCGGCAAGTTGCTACTCTTCAGATTATCATAATTAATTTGTTTGGATTACAGTTCCGTTCGTCAAAAATATAAAATGTCGGCAAGTTGCTACTCTTCAGATTATCTTAATTAATTTGTTTGGATTACAGTTCCGTTCGTCAATAATATATTAAGACGTGAGACAAAATTACTTGAAGCAACTAATATTTTTATTTTGTATTAGACATTGGTCATTTTACTGAGTGTGTCAATAAAATGACAAAATATCACAAATTTAAATATATAACTTTATATATTTATATATATATATATATATATATATATATATATATATATATATATATATACATGTATATATACATATATATATACATTCATTTGAAAATTTAAAAATATATTTCTAATTAAACGAACATTAGAAATAGGCAGCACTAGAAGGCTTACCAATTATTTGAATTCTCCTCGTCCTTAAATCAAAATGAGGTTAACTGATGACAACTTTCTGATCTCCAATTTTCAAATCACTCGTTATTTACAAAACAAGGTTTCGATAAAAGGAAAAAAGTTTCACCAGAAGGAAATATGCTGTTGGGATCTTGAAATGTATCTGTAAGCAATTGAATACAATGCCCGCGTAAGTAGGTCTGAAGTCCCCTGAGTTGAAAATGTTTTGTAATATTATGTTCAGTGACCGAATACATTTTCTTTTCTTGTTTGAAGAAAACTTATTTAGACTCATTACATTCATATTCCATACAGAAATAATGATGTAAATTATATTACTATGCTTAGAGTCAAACATAAAGTGTAATCAGATTTACTCGTGAGTGGTTTAGACTTCATATACGCTGTTTAATTAGAAAGACAATTCTTTTTATTTTTTGGATAGGAATATTATGAAACATGAAAAACATGAAAGCAAACGGACTATCAAGAATATCAAAAGTTTACTCCGATACGTATTATAAATATTGTAATTTTCCTTCGCATCTCTAATCTTAATCACAAATCAAGAGTCCAAACGGAGCTCACCCGTGGTGTTCCGCATAACGCACATGTCGCTCGGAACAGTGGTATATCCCAGCGCATCAGCCACTCATTTTATATTTGTACAAATTCGAGCGTATATTTCATGGACATGTGCACCTTTCGCTGTCGGACGTGGCACGTGACCGGAAATTGTATTGCGTTAATAAGATAGTTCAGCCTCCCAACACGCAAGTGATATCTCAATGGAAGTTGAGCAACTTTTCGTTCAGTCTTCAGGATTATTTCGTGTCTGATTTGTAAAATACATTTCGCTCGTAACTGTAAATCTACAAAATCAGCTTGCAAGAGGTGCATTAGTACCACCGTAAAGGTGAAAAAGAGCAGTGCACTATGGCGGAGGAAACATTTACATACACTTGTTAGGTACACAAGGATTTAGCGAAACCTTATTATGTGTTTTGGCGAACTACTCACGACTTAACCGAAAGTCACACAGGTGCTACAATTAAGTGATAAGGATTAAATTGATTTTTGATTACGCGTGAAGGTTATCGCCTAAATGATTAAATTCAGGGCGCTATTCAAGTAAGTTTGCTCCGAGTTGAATTGTTCTAACACTCTCCTTTATATAACACTTCCTCGTGTACTTTTAAAGTGATAAATACGTACAAGATTTATATCCCTGTGGCTTCAGTAAATTAGAATAAATGTAACATTTTTGGTGATGGATTATTAATTGAAAGAATCCTTGTTTTTACTTAAATAAACATAATTCACGTAGTTTGCAGTATTTAAAATATATGTTTTAAAATTTTTTTTTTGATATGATCTTGTTCCTTTTAACGCAAAGTAACACTATGATAGATTTCTAATTAGTGTAATTTTATATGGTTTACCTATAGTTATTATGTAAATAGCAAATGAATATGTATAAAATTTAAGTATAAACATTGAAGTCAAGTGCTTATGATTGTTCAAAATCAATTGCCATATTTCACACCTTTATATGTATAAATTATCAAATAAATGTTTTCTCCCGAAATCCACCCATCTTAGTGGATATCGCCAAAAAACATTTTGTTCATTTGAAGGAAGTCTTCTTAAAATTACGTATTTTAATAAAATGTTACCCAAATATACATTTTTGTCCTGATTACTCTTTTTATTCATGATATTTATTTATCAACAAGGGCCCTTTTTCTTTAAAATAATCTCTAATATAAAACTGACCTGTTAAATACGAGTGAAACTAACAAAACTAGTGTTTAATGCACATTTCATTTAAGTATTTACACCCTTTTATATTTTTATAAAACTACGTGCAAATACTAAATTTTTTATTTAAATATATTTGCCTAGTACATCTTTTGCAGACTTAAAATCATGTTGCATATTTGTGCATGATATATGAAAATTATATGAACTAGGAGCTATAGTTTTCCAGTAAAGCACATTCCTAATTTTTGATTCAATAGTTTTGGATATAAGGGGTGAGGGCGGATATAACTTTTTTTAATTTAAAATTAAAGCAAATGTATTTTTGTATTCCTCATAATGAGACATTTTAAATGATATTTCTCATAGTAAATAAAAAGTTAGATCAGTATTCTATTTCCACTCTCTTTTAGAAATATATAAACGTTTGAAAAAGTTAAATAAAACAAAATTTGTGAGTTAACACATAGAACTGTTCTGTACCAAAATTGAAAGTTTTTATGTCGCACTGTTTCTGGAAAATCGGCTATGACAAACTGAACGATAGATACAAGAATGATTTTTAAAGGTTCCGTTTTTTCTTTTGAGATACAGAAGGCTAAAAATGCATAAGTTTTTGCAGCAATCTACTCATACAAAATTTAAAAATTCCAAAATCCCATCCGTTTTTAAACTTTCGTAGATAAAATTGTCATAGTGTGAGTTTATATGAAGATATGTTTTGGTATTTCAGTTTATTTATCGTTATTACGATATAGTTTGTCAATTTACGAGAAATTACTTTTGACAAATGAAAGTCGCATAGTGTAAATGTAGTGGTTAAGTTTTGTGAACAAACTACATTACAATAACAAATAAAGGCCGGGTTATGTCCTACAGTGAAATATTATCCTGGGAAACTGATGTCAGATTACAAAGAACATTTAAAAATAATTTAGTAAATAGACTCAGTAGAATTTTAAAGGACCCACTTAATTGTCTAAAACTCATTTGGTGGTGTATACCCATGACTTTTTTCTTCATTTCTCCTTATTTGTCTGGCTCATTTATCCTAATATATCACAACTTATCAGAAATATTTACTTAGGATTTCATAAAAAAGAGGACGTTGATACATATACTAAGTACTTCTAAAATTATAGAAAAAGGTACTTTTTCCAACTACGAGTCTAATAATATAAGGAAATAAATTTTTCTAACTGCTGCATGGATTGGATATATAATTTCCATAAATTTTGTATGATGACTAAATTTAGATTATAGTTTCATATAAATATTGTAACTAATGGTATAGCTGAACTGACAGAGTGTTTTACAAGGTGGATTGATTTAATTGAAAGTTAGAAGGTATTACGATGTGGACGTGTGGAAACACTTTCCACATCTAGTAATAATAGCTTTAAGAAAGTAGTAACTTTGCTAGGCATCAGGATAAAATCAATCTTCTCAGTTCTCTTACTTAATGGAAAGCGGTGTAAAGATATAGAAAAAAATATTTAAAGTTATTCTAATTGTAGTAATTATTTTGAAACTTTAACGACGTTATCTGCTTATCGAGCAACCGCGGATATATAACGGAAGCTTTTTCATAAATTGAACGTGGAGGATAAATCAATTTAAATTATCTTTAATATATATGATTTGATACATCTTTTATATATATACAAATACGTGTATATGTCGAGTGAATTGTCGTACATGCAAAAAGGCAAACTAATTTGTTGGTTCAAGTTTCCTTCCTTTTAGTTAAACGACACCGGCGGTATGATGAATGTATCGCGCAATTCATCAGGCCACCCTATAGAGTAGGACTGGATTACTTACGAGGGTGGAGCGAACACCATATATCAATTAATCATTATATATTTGTTTATTTATACTCACACACCAATGCCTGTCGTGTAGTTAGCTGTGACACTTGCTAAAAGGCAATATTTATCCCAGCTTTTTTCAGACCAGGTAAAACTTCCCAATGCGATGATTTTGTTCTCTAGATTTCTTAGACTTTTTTAGCTTTCATTCACATTCCAAATAACTACATACAAATTCAATTTGTTGCTTTCAGAGATAAGCAATAGGAATCGTATTTGTGACAGGTTTTAATTATTTTTTATAAAATGATCTAAGGTACTACCCCTATATAGTCCCGCTGTGCCCTAGTTTCTATATTATTCAGTAATATGAGTGTTTTTAGGCTACATGTGTGGTATATCAGCTTTAGTTATGCTTTTAAGATGAGCAAATTATATTTTTGTTTAAAAAAAAATAACAGAAAGTAATAAAAAAATATTTTTCCTGATATTTTTTAGCTCAGAAGTTACTTGTTTTTTAAGTTAAGAAATGAGAGTCGAAACAATTTGAAATTAATTTTGTCAGCAAAAAGGCGAAAGAAAATAAATTTTTAGTTATGCAGATACTTTCAAGTATTTTTAACTTTTGTTTAATTTTGCAATAAAATATTATATTAAAATAATTAATTAAAATTATGTCAAACTTAATTTCGGAAATGTTGACATCCATCTTATTATATTTCATAATCACAATGCGCCTAGGATATTGTCTCAAGATCTTAGACGTAATTTTATGGCAGGTAGAGCAATAAGAAGATGAAGATTGTTCTTATTAAAGGTTATTTTGGGCAGGTACTGGTTGACAGTACTTATGACAGGCCGCAGGATTATGTTTATTTAAAGTTTATTTTCGTTCGTTAAAATCATGAGAATCGACTCCTTTGTTAGTAAATTGGTCTAATGATCTTTAAAATATAATGTTTTATCATCAGAATACTAATAAACCAATCTTAAAAATAAAATTAGGAACACAACACCGTTAGGATACGGTGTTCCGAATACGGTTATCGAGTTTAGTATCTAACTTCAGGTTCTATTCCATTGAATCAGTCTGCTGGTACCATTTTATGGTGTTGTCATCAGAACTATACACAATTGCCAAGTTTCATCATAATAAAATATATAAAAGTGCATGAAATTAAGTTCCGGAAATTTCATAACTTAGTTAATTAATTAGTTACAGGTTGATCTAATAAAAGCATGTTAATAATTATGTTATATTAAAATAAGATATTTATTCCATCTCTAGGTCAAAATTTTTTTCAATATTCAGTTTTGGTCTGCTTTTCGTTCAGCCTCTTTATCATTAGGAATGTCATTTAATTTGGTAAAATATAGTAACGAAAAGATTTATTTAATCCAGTTACTGCTAAATGAGAAGTTTGGGATTTATATCGCTTCAAATTCCTGTATATTTTATTTATTATCAATTATAATATGCATTGGTACAAAATTAAAAAATGGACATGTTCTTTTAGTAAATTCATAACATTGGGGTTTATTGCTCATCTGGGTACAAATAAATGTTTAAGTATAAGGCTATGTTATTTTGATAAAACTATTATAAACAGTAATATCATGTTCAATGTGTAAATTTATTTCCTTGAGTCATTCACAGGTGCATGAAAATTTTCTTGATTGCCAATGTCTCCTTAATTTATTTAACTTTTGATATATGTGGTTCAAATGTAAAGATCATCGATATCCACTATAAAACGCTTTTGAAGAGACATGTTATTTACGTATATTTTCCTTGGAATTCCTTTGAATTACGAAAAAGACGTCTTAACATCGTTAACTCTCCACTTATGAGATCCAAGATAAAACATTTTTCATTCCAAAGTTTGATACATATATTTCAAAAAAAAATTAAAAGAATTATTTTCTATATGCTCACACATTTTGATTACATATTTTTGTGAAATTGTATAATAACAGGTCTTAAACTGAAAAAGCTATTATGTTGTGTATTTTGTGTAATCAAAGGATCTCGCAAAAATTGGCTATTCCAATATAGTAAAAGGATCTCGCAAAAACTGGCTACTCCAATTTGTGTCGATGTTACGAATATACACTTGTTCTACTTATATGAAATTACGGGAAGATAATTTCGCTTGAGTATCGCTGGTATAGTGGAGATTTAGAAAAAGCGATAAGATTTAATAATGTTCTCTCTGTATGAGCGCGCAGAGTGGCCAAAGCGCGATATCCGGATGCCGTTTATTAATTTTATTAACTCATGAGCTATTAAAAGGAACGTTTTCTACATTCGCCCTCAGAGGTGCCCTCATCTCTACAGTCCGTAAAACATCAAAACACATGTTATATACATTCCGCGCTTGTAATTGTAAATCTGTCATTTATTTATCTGTTTAGACGTATTTGCGCAATGTTTCAATATGAAACGCTGTACCATCCATACAATTATAGATGAATTAAAAATATAGATGAATTAAATTTTTTGTGTTGAAATATTATACAACTTTAAAGGTTTTTACCCAATTTTTCATCTTCTCGTAAAGTCGATTTTAACATTTTAACTATTATCTCTATTTGAAAAGATTGTTAAAGTATTAGTAGATAATTTGAGTTTCTATAAAAGTTTATATAAAATTTTACTTACGATTCTGAAATTCGAGAAAAAAGGCTAACTACCCAAAACACAATGTTAAACCATTTGACTATAATACACATATTATTTCGGTAAACCAATTTTTACAAAAGAAATCGGTTAATACCCTGTTGGAAAAATATTAATTCGTTACCATGCCTTAGTGCATAGATCAATTGACTTTAAAAATCGCGTGGTAAAATAATAATAGTGACAAAAAATGTGTGCAAAAAATAGTAATAATGATGGATTGTGGATATGACCATAACGGATGAATTATAAAAATTGAGCAAAGTTCGATACTTTGTTGACTAATCGGACCGAATGGTGAAAAATTTACTCAATTGTTCAATAATTTGATTGTCAACGTCCCATTTCATTAACATGTCTCGATGTTGGAAATAGTATCGTTTTCAATTTGCTTTCTTTTTCTGGGCATATCAATACGCTGATCACGTCTATGAAAGCGAGTAAGATGAGATTTTCTGTACGGCTTAGATTCTCTGACAACTTTTAGTATATTAAATGTGATGCCCGAAATACAACGGTCTCATTTTGGCTTTATTAATATATATTTATTGATTTTTTGCTCTTTTACGCTCGGAGAATTCTATTGAAAGCTTTTTTGAAGGCTTCATGCTTTACGCGGGCAGACTTGATAACAAAGAACACATTGTGGCTTGCAATCCAATGCAATAAATCCATATTTCACAAATGTATTTTTGCATAATCTATCCATATTTTTTGTTCTTTCATCAGATGTTGACGGCGTATTTCTTTTTATCATAAATTTTTCCATTTTTATTTTTTTTTCAATAATATTGTCAAACTTGAATTCCCACCACACTTCTATTAATTTTGAACGAGAGAATAAACCTCACTTGTTTCCGTAAAAAAAACGTAATTAACAATGACACCATCTTTCCGTTCCTCTGGTATTGTAAACAGGGCGGGTAACTTATTAAAAACACGATTAGGTGGCGCGTGCGATTCATTTGACAAGTGCATGTAAGCGCAGCCCGTAGGTTCGTGCCTACAAAATTACCTGATGTGATAATAAGGGATTACACATGTCTTGTAGTTTGAACTTATTTGTCGATATTTGTGCCATGGACAAACATTCTTTGCCACATTAGTAATGTAAAACTTTGATAAATTTTAAATTGAAACATTTATAGTAAAGGGGTCGCAAGGATTTTTACTAAACTTTTTGGACTCTAGTGGGTGGCGACAATAAAAAGGTTGAGAAAAATAATTCTAGAGTATTATTATAACTTTGTTAGAAAACGTGAGAAATCTATACAAAATAAACTTAGTGATACCATTAGTACTCAAAAATATCCATAAAGCAACAAAATTATTTACCATATTGTATGTGCTTTCAGCACTTAGTAGCCGGACTCGTAACATTAATTTCATAAAACATCGGGTCATGCGCTTAGCGACGAACCCCAGCCGCTTTTTACTCCTTAACTTAATTAATTTTTATTCATTTACCCATAAAACTATATGTTTGCACATAAGAAAGAGCATGACATGGGAAGGTACCCTGAAAATAATATCGGGATCCTGGCTTTATACTAAAAATTCAACCGTAATTTTATGTCAGTGCTACAAAAAATTCAACATTAGTTTTATATCAGTGCTTCACACAGGTGTTTTAAAATTGTTAATTTCGATGCAACTATCTCTTCTATTTACGTGATACGTTGACTCTGTTATCTCTTTCATCACAGTTCTCGTGGGACGCTAATTCTTTTACATTTTCATGGTTTGTATTTTGATAATCTAATATTTTTTTAACAAATTTTCATCAACAGCTTAGTATGAAATTTGTAATTACGAGCCTTGATCAACAGTATTGGTGATTTGATCACTCAATGTTTTAAATTTTAACTCAAGGGAAACGCGCTATTTCTAGTTTAAAATTTTATATTTAAAATAAGGGTATTCCTATTTTAAATATAAAATTTTAATATGGTAATTTACCTATGTTTAGGTAAACTATCTAAATATTTGGTTATAATGTTTTACATATATTAATCTTTTTTATTTTTAACTTAATATATTTGGGTCAACATTTTTTATATTTCCACCGTCATTCGTTAACAGGAAATCATTAAATTCATGGAAGGCTCAACCGCTAAGTTACCAGAAACGTATATACATTCGCTATCGTCATTTCGAATTGTTTTTTTGTAAGAATGCTGAATATTAATGTAAGTGGTGTTACAAATTGTTGTGAAAAGTTAGTTTTAAATTATGGTGATATGGAATATTTGAATAATTTACTTTCATTTAATTTTGGGTAATAAATTTATTAAATTTTAATAGAAAGTAACTAAGAATGACGTCATGTAAATTACTACAACGCTTTTTAAAAGCAATCTTTTAAAATTATATCGATTTACCTAGTAAAGGTACTCAGATGAATTTGTTTAAACGTTCCAAAAACCAAACCGGTTCCAAACCACTAAAACGTGCGACTGAATAATTCCTAAGGATACTAATAATAATTATGGAGTATTGTTTCTCCCACATATACTGACGTCAATTTAGGGGAGCATGTTTATCGAGTAGTTTAGTGATACAACTATTGAAAACAGTGAGTTTTTCATCAACAGAGTGATTCATCGCATTTGTATCCCAGTTAATGGATGTGGCATCCTCAAGAAAAGATGGTAGGTCAATACGACTAAAGTCACGGAGGATGATGGTTTTTGAAGAGGCTTTAGACTTAATTTATAGGAAATATGAAGGAGATCATGATGGGATAGACCGGGTGCTGGAAGTTGACTGTAGAAGGATACACTTTTAGGGCAGGTTACAAGGATGAGATCGAGAAGGGAGTAACAATCATCGGCATGAAATGTAGCAAAGGATGGAAGAATGGTGAGGTTACCAGCCTTGACAATGTCATAAAGCTTTCCGCTTTTTATTATTAAACCCTGATATGATTATTTTTCCCTTTTCTCATAACCGATCGGCTTGAAATTGGCCTGATACTTATAACAATGATGGAGATGATGGAGACTTTTGTCATTCATTATTACGAATTTTGTATTATGATCCAGAAATTGAAATTGGCGCAAAAAGTAATTTAAGTTGGGGAAAAATTTTAGATAGGAAATGAAATACTGTACAGTAGAAGTTCTAGAATATGTTATTTGAAAAGGAGAAAACATTTTTCAAAGTATGAAATATTACGAAGAATGTTTAAATTTACAAGACGTTTTTTAAAAAAAAAGCAAAGCGCATCGGTAAAATGAAAGAAAAACAGGTAGTAAACGACAAAGGACTCAAATAAATATAATATTATTAATGACAATTATTAATTCAGTTCGATTATTAATTCCTTTTAGTCATTAATTCCATTCATATGTATTATGAATGATAACTTCATCAGCTGGTTCAATAGATTAATTATTTCAGTACTTTTTCGGATGTAAGGTTCCTTAATTTCGTGAATCATGTAGACAATAGATTGTCTAAATACAGTGGACACGCTAAATTTATAAATTTTATTTTGAAATCTGTTTATTGAATAATATTATGGAATGTAGAAAACCAATCACATTTACGGTTTCTTATTCGAAACTTTTTTTGTATGTATTATATAGGATTATGTGATTTAATTTATATTGGTATTAATATTATTTACTTTGAAAATGGACAAACTTTAATGTAAACATTTCGTTTATAAAGATACACTCCGTTTATATAGGTAAATAAATAAAGGTAAATGTCAAATTTAATTTATGAATTTAAATAGTAATTCGAATAAAATATGGATTACGATGTGGCGAACTTTTATTGAAGATCACAACATTAAAGCAAGCGGCGCAAACTAAAATCTCAAAATTGCCGCGACTGTTTCAAAGGACGCTAGGTTTGCTAGGGTACAGGCACGTTACGTCGGTGATATTTATCCTCTTGAGACACCTTGCATATTTTTTTATAACACAACGTCATCTTTTTATATAACACAACGCCATCATGATTGTCTACTATAAAACTTTGTGACTATACAATTATAAACCAAAAGAAATTTACTCTACGCGTCGAGCTTGTCAAGCTGGTCAAAAATAATCGGAGGATGGGTTCGTTGCCATAAAGAATAAAGGTATTATCATGTGCTTGGAAAAGTAATTATCTAGATTAAGTCCATGTTTTTTTCTATCACTACTTTTGCCCAGTCCCAGCTAAATATCCTATGATATTGGCTTAATGTGGCATATAAACTTTCATCTTCATTCATGCATAGCTTTCAGCTAAGTAACTTAAAAAAACGAATAAAATATTATTGCAGTCACATAAACACAAATACTAAGTAAACATATACCCATGAATCAAGCAGTGATCAAGCGTTATTTTGAAAGAAAAAATGTCAGTGCGGCAGGTATTGTTTTTTTGTCATGTATATAAATACTTGTCAATATTTGTCAGTAATCAAATACTTGGAATACAAAAAGTAACCTGATATAGTTTGGAGACTGGCGAGGAATTTAAATATATTTTAACGTAAATTGTGGTTTAGATAATCTTGCTTAATTGAAGCTTAAAAAAATAATTAATGTATCTAACATTGACTATAAAACTCTGTTGAAACATTTTAATTGGTTAGCTAAATATTTTTTTAATGGAAAGTAGATGCTATATGCGACTGTACGCAATGCGCCCATGACCAGTCGCGCGAGATTCAATTTCCACCAACGGTAGGATTAAAGTAAAATATTTTATTGAAAATGTTCATATTATTTTAGTTCAAATGAAGTATGTGTACAGTTAGAGATTGCTATCTGGTCGGATTGCACGATACGCTTCGAACGTGGATGGACCTTAAGGATAATTGCATGATAAAATCAAAAATAGATAAAAGTTACTCTATAGTTGTAATATGTGTTTTGTATATCGAATTGGTTTTCATGTTTTTGCACTGTTTGCTGGAAGTTAAAGATTAATTTCTTTGTCATTTAATACAGAGTAAACAAAAGTTTACAATGCCAATTCTGACAATTAATAGCGAAAACGTTTAATATTATAAACGTGAAAGTAAAAAATTATAAATTTGTATGTTTGTTGGTTACTTAATAACTCTGCAAGTAAGCCACAATAATAATCTTGTTTACCCTGCGTACATTTCGTACAAGGGAGTAACATATAGAGTAACATTAAAGGTTATCAACAGCAACTTAGCTCGTTTGGAATAATAATAGCTGGATATGTGTGATGTTTGTTTGTTGCTCATTCTTTTTTAAACAGTTAATTATAGATTTTACTGATACATAATTCATGATTCTATTTAATATATAGGTTCCTTTTTCAACTAAGAAATAAATTAATTTTATGTTACGAAATAGCAGCAGATGGCGCAGGATAATGGGTACCCTGTGTACTGATTATAATGTGCTTCGATAGACCTGATCTGCATGTAAACCCCACATTTGTTGAAAATCTATGCAACGTAGCCACGGGCAAGAGTTAGGTTTATTTTTGGAATAGATTTAATTTCTCTTTCTTCTATTAATGAAAACAGTAAATCATTTAAGAATTCGCATTACGAGGATAGAATAACACACTTTGGATTATATAAAACTTTAAATTTATAAGAATACATACAGTTTCTATTCAAGTTTTTGCATATATTAATATTTTTATTCTCCTTACAATTATTGTTTATTGTCCAGTATATATTTTAATTATTGTTAGAGTCACCTCATTTAATATTTCATTTGGAGGGAAATACTTTTCTTTTCATTTGTCGTTTGTATTAAAAAGTCACGAAAGTAAAGTGTTAGTATTCAATTTCACTTAATAATTCTATGCTGCTTGAAACTACAAATTTACAACCATGAAAGCTAAGTCGCGGGTAAAAACTATCTGTCCATATTATCTCAATGTACACGGCGCGGTCTATCTAGTATATTTCCGTTCAAATGCAACTTTTTTAAAATATCTAGCGATATTTTAAACAAATTGCATTTGAACGGAATTTAATAAAGTAGTTAGTTAAAATTACAGCAATGAGGAAAGATGATTTTTTTTACGCTTATGTTTTTTGTATAGCACAAGCGCTTAAGGAGTAACGTTTAAGGTTTTAAATCAAGTCGCAATTTGTAAAGTTAGCTAGTAGTGAACTCAAGCCGAAATGAGGAAACATTAGGTAAATAAATTTTAACATGTGTAAATTTTACAATTAAGGTGATTTATTTGTATTTTTAATAACTCCCATGGTCCCTAATTTAAATTTATAATAAATAAATTTTGTGTTAACATCCTATTAAATAAATTGCAATAAAATATCTGTTTACTGCCAGATTGCTATTAGTTCACACTAAATTATTTTTGACGTCACTTTTTTCATAATACTGTAAAAGCACGTGAAAATGAAGAACCGTACATGGCGTTATTGCTTTGAACGTTATTTTTTTAATTTCTGCCTAGACGCCCTGGTAGTGATATTCCTTATTTATTAATAAATAGTACTTTAGTCGATCTCTACCGGATATACCCTTTAATAAGACTCCTGTCAGTAGAAAATAAAGAGTCTGTGCAGACTAGCTCCGAAAGATGAATGCTCCGAACTCTATCCATGGATATGAGGTAAGGCTTTAAATTAAATATTTTTACGGGTTTTTCAAAGCTTTTAAAAATCTGATTTAAATGAGATTAACGAACAAATTGTTATTTTGTGTTATATCCACGGAAAATAGTTTAAAAAAATTAAATCCAGCCAAAAATATTCTTAACATTAGAAATTTTGCTGTGGCCTTCTAGCGGCAGATAGTCAATGAGTAAGATCTACAAGACGGCAACACAGTGATAATGAAACATGTATATATAAGCTGCTAATTGGTATAGCAAGCCGGTTTCCATGAGTTTCTGAAAACGAAGTAAATTATTATTATATAGAATACACAAATTTATTAAATTTTAATGATATTCAATTTTAATTCAATACAGGTTGTATTCTGAAATCAAAAGCTCTGAAATGCATGTAACCCGGGCCGACCTCTCCGTAGCATCACCGTAATGACAAATGCGGGTCCTATCCCTTATTTAGCTTTGAGTATTGAGTGAAATCCGAGTTCCGAGAAGAAATCCGGAAGGAAAATCTATTGATCTGTTAAATCAGTATTGTTCTTAAGATTTTTCTTTTATCAGCGTAATCGATCTACGTCTTAATCATTATCAGTGACGTTTTGAAGAAATCTTGCCTCTTTATTACATTTTATTTTTACCTGCGTCTTGTCACTAATATATATATATATATATATATATATATATATATATATATATATGTATATATATATATAACGACAGTACCAGGTATACCTATTACAAATAAGCTTTTTGCTGTACAATGTATTAACGTTTATTCGTGTGTTTATTTAAATACATATATATATATATATATATATATATATATATATATATATATATATATATATATATATATATATATGTGTGTATTATAAACACACGAATAAACGTTAATACATTGTACAGCAAAAAGCTTATTTGTAACAGGTATACCTTGTACTGTCGTTGTTCTATACACTAATCTATATTAGGAAATATATACCATAGTCACAGCTCCTTGAAAACAATTCATAACAAAAAAAAAAAGATATGATAGAATAAATACCACAAATAGTAAAAATAGATGTAAAACTGAAAAAAAATAATTATATCAGCTTGTCACTGTATACGACTTTGTCAAATATTCACAGAGAGTATTAATAACCGGCCAAACGGGATGAGAACACGTATAAAGCAGGGTTTCTTCATTGTGGAAATACGTGAATTACCTATGATAAGCATCTGGTTGTGTGGTCAAGTGATACTACAAAGGTTTAACATAAAGGGACGGATAGGCAGACGGATGCATATGATGAAACAATAAGAGTATCGTTTTTGACATTTGACTGCGGAACCTTAATACTTGAGCCAATCCCACACGTACACAGTATGATACGAGTGTTCGCTGCAAATTTTTTTTTCATCGAATAGAGTTGTTGTTATTGGACAGTAGCTCATGAGATGAGATACATATGTTTATTATCGAAGATTTTTCTAACTTTTAGTTTTAATGTGGGAATAAATATTTTCCATTAATAATCGACTAATACTTTTTAAAACTAAAATTGATTATTCATTAAATATAGGAATCGATGAAAAAATTGGCACCTCTCGCATTCTAACTTATCGAAATAACCTAATTTCGTAAATTAATCGCAACACACCCATCATTGACTTACAATTCTTCCACTTAGTGCGTTGTCAATATTATTGATTATATAATACTCTTATTTTCTATTAAACGATTTTTATTAAATTTGTTTTAAAATACAGTTTTTTACGTAGTAATTTAAATTGTCGTTAATGTACTGTGCATGCAGTAATTTAATATTTTTTTATTGTTACCCAATTTTATTTCACATCATGCGTTTTAATGCTCAAATTTAAGTTATTGCACTTACAACTTTGAAATTTTGAAGATGCTCCTTAAAAATAATGAACTATCAGTACATTGACGTATAATACTGGTTAGACTCGGAGGAGTTAGTCTAAAATCACGATAAAATAAAATAAAATGTAAGTAGTAAGACTAAAAGTATAATCATATTTAAAACATTTCAGTAAGATTGAGATCTTCAAGAATACGAAAAGAAAATTATAATATTAGACAAAATGCCCTTCGGTTTATTTATATTTTCGATGAGAGCTGTTTACTTATATTTGATTTCTAAATGGAAGGTTTTTTATTAAATTCTAGAGGTATTTTATGTTAAACCTAAACTATTTTAAAATGTAAATAACAAAAATAAATCATATTTATAATATGATCTTGCGACGAGATATCATTGAGTTTTTGACAAATCAGAAAATTTTTAAATTTATTCATTAAAAATATTTATCACTTCAGTAAAAAAAAGGACAAAAATAAAATAATTTAAAATGCATATGCAAATTATTTTTAACGATTGTGTTTCAAGTTGCTAATGTTTAATTTATTGTAAATAACTACAATATATTTTATTAAAACGTATTAATATCAGTGATTAATAATTGAGTATAAATGACTTGAAGCGTAAAGATAGAGGCAGGCGGGGATAGTTGGAAGGTGTCGTTCACTCGGTAACGAGCGTATCGTCGTCGTCAACGCTGGACCAAATTTAATATTTTTTTTATTTAATGACTTCACTTATGTAGTTTTTGATGAATTTTCTCACATCTATTTGCAATTATATTATTAGAATAATGGAAATAATGGATGCTTTCCAACTGTTACCTATCTCTGTGTTTAAATGTTTTTGATGCATGTATACTGAGGTTAAGTGCAAGTGAAAATGGAAATTTAAACAACTTCATATGAATTCAAATGAAAATAAAGCTAAAACAGTTCAGAACCCTGTAATTATCTCTGATGAAATAATGTTATTTTTGGCGTGGCCTTTCACCTTCCAAAATATGAAAAGGGCTCGGACCAGATCATGAGACTATATTAACGTCAAGATCTTTAATATTTGGTGGTCTTTTTAAAAATTGTACTACGCAAAGGATCTAGCGAATTGTTAGCAAAATCCTAAACTCCTATGAGCAGGTTTGAATATAAACTCCCTTAGTGAAAGTGAAGAGCGATCATTTATTCAGACATAAAGCCCATCCTTTTAGTTGTACCCACCAGAAACTGTGACAGCGGAGTTTCATTGTCTCAAATGATCAAATATGGTAATGTCTCCTTAAATATTTTCGCATTACACTTCGCGGCGTCCATCACAATTAATCCAGCGTTTTTAGCCGTTTTTTTATGTCTTTGTTTGCGTTATGGGACGACCTATTAGATTTACAAAGCTGACAGTTAATCATTATGGATTACAAAATCGAATATAAGTAACGAGGTATTTAAATATATTTTGGAGATGAATCCATTTTCACAGTTTAATCGTGTTTTCATTTTGTTCTATATTTTATTAAGTTATTAATTCTTAACAGAACGACGGGGCAACGTGTGAAAACACAATTTTGCCTGTTAAATATATACGGAAAGCAGGGCGTTTTATTCATAATACTAGCTGTAGGCTAATATTAGCTGTAGGCCCACATAGATTTATTTTAATTAATCTGCCTTCCAGATAATCCCACCTCACTCTCGCGGTCATTAATGTCTCCGTCCGTTCGCCAAACAACATCGGTCGTCGGAGTGTATTGCCGGAAAGACACGAGATGATCACGCAATAAATAAGATGGTCAGTCTTCACCTTGCTCATTTCAAACAGTGTTCTCCAATAATAGAAAGAAAATACTGAAAGTAGTAAAAACTTCAGTTAAATTTTTTCTGCAGAATAGCATCAACTCATAAATATTGAATTTCTTATACACATTTCCATGGCTTTATTCCATCAATTTCTGCTCACTTTTGTTAAACCAGCTGTTGATTTCTGCTCTCATCAATTTCTGCTCACTTTTGTTAAACCAGCTGTTGATTTTCGAGAGAACCTGTTTGGATATATCTTGCGTTGGTCGTGAATTTCCATGTTACTCAATAATTTATGAACCCTTAATTGGAAGCTTTTGCCGTAAAAACTTACATGGATGAGTTTAATGTTTGTAAATAGCCTCCTAGGCCACTACACAACAAAGGATTGAAGAAAGGCGCAGAATCATAAAAGACGTCATGAAATCTAAATTCAGGCGTTATTGTCTGTAGTAACTTAGGACTTTTATAGCTTAATTTTAATTATTAGTTTGAAGTTCTTTAAAGTTCTAAGTTATTTTATGTTGTTTTGTGATACGACAATTACGTAAGTAATTATTCCGCACGTACGCAAGAAATTTATTTAACTGAATATAACATACATTCACGTGAATTTAAACAACTCTTTTTAATCTGTACAGTGGTTTTATAAATTTTGCTATAATATTTGATTATGGGTATTAGGAAGATTAGAAGAAATCTATGATTTAGATGGAAATAAGAAACCAACCACACTTTACGCTAGACACATTTTGAAAACAGATAGAATATGAATATTAAGAATAAATAAAATATGTTAGCAATTTGGTGAAAATTTCCTTTAAAATTTATATTAGAATTACGAGAATACATTCATAAATTTAAATGTACTGTAATATACTAGACTGATAAAGGCGCCATTTTTTCTAGTGACATTTCTGAAATGCCATAGAAACTTTTCAAACCTCTCTGGTAGGATAAATAATACTTTCATGACTGAAATAGTTTCCAGGCAACCAGTGATTGGTAAAAGCGTTGCTTATTTAATAGAAGGTTTATCATTTTATCGGTAAAAGCGTTGCTTATTTAATAGAAGGTATATCATTTCAAATGGTATATCATTCAGTTAAAATATCTGATCACCTCGTCGATTAATCAGTTTTGTTATATCATGGTATGGTTAATGACAAATATATTCAACATGTAATCCATTATGCACCAGTATATGCATCGAAAAATACACGTAAGTATGTCGACTCTGTTACGATGTCGCGCTTATATATCGAGGTAAGCGTTAACTTAAGCTTCTTTGTATTAATAAATATACTTTCACGACAGTATTCGAGTTTAAATATTTGATGGAATCCTTCCAATAAGTAACAAAACTCAGCCCCAACGTGAGAAATTTCTGTGTGAACGTATGTCGCGGATCACACAATGACCATAATTTTAATGCACAAAAAAGGTACGGACTGGTCGAATATATTAAAATGTGTAAAGCGCAGGTAGTAGGTTGGATGACATAACCTAAAAATGTTTACCCCTAAATATTCACTCTAGCAAAATGTAAGGTATATTTTGCTCGAGTGAAAGTTATAATGGTGGCTTGATTTGATTAGGATTATGTTAATGTAAACAAAATTAAGTTTAAAACAAGTTTAAATGTATAGACTGATGTACGTGAGTTTGAATTTAATTGATTTCAAATACTTTCATAATAAAAAGCCAAATACATTAATATTAGGTGCACACTGAAAATGATTTAAAAATTAATCTTATGAAAAACAAAGCTAATGTGCGAAATATACATTACTGAAAACGTTACACTCGATTGTGACATAATTTCTACAGTGATATTAATAAAGCTTCGAAGTTGATTATTTAAATTTGTCACCCACTGTATATCAGCACTACCTCCAACAAAACAAATTTATAATTGAAAAATGGAATAACTAAAAGATGGAAACATTAAGTGAAAACTCTTCAGATATAAAATATTTAACAGAAATTTTAGTTTATCTACCAGTTTAAACAATAATAATGTTCAACACTAAATTTAACTAAGTGATGTAGTGTTATTTCTACTTTATTTATAATAAATTCTTTACCACGACCTTGGTTTCGTTGTATGACAACATCTTCAAGTGATCAATCTTTGCTAATTGCTCACCTTAAATAAAGTAAAAATAGTACTACATCACGTAGTTCCATTTAGTTGTGCATAATGCATTTCTAGAAAATTAACGCTAATTATATTCAATAATAATATTTAAAAAAAGTGTTTACACAAGATTCCTTTAGATGTTCGCTTCCAAGTAAAATTTGAAAACTCTCTTACAAAATTTTAGGTGACAACAAAAGAGAAGTGCGTTTTGTTATTTCCTAAAATTTTATCAAAATTTAAGTTCAATTTGACTTTGAAAGTAAAAATTTTACAATTATTATTTGCTAATTAATTGATAGTGAAATTACGATCATATGAACAAAATAATATGATCAAATTATGATCCTATTATTTTGTTTGGTTATTAATTTTTTATTACACAGTTTGATACCATAAAATAGGAATGAATATGAAAACCAACTGTAGACGTCTTCATATTTGGCCGAAATTCTTTACTTGAACAACAAAGTTCAAAATTCATTATTTGTTCGCCAAATAAATCAGTTGGACTTATTCGCTTATTAATTAATTTAATTATTTTTTTAATTTTAACATTTTTCAGGTTTAAATAAGTTTCTAAAACGAAGTTGTTTCTATAAGAGTTTTTTTTATTATTATTTTTCTTAGTAGCGTTCACTTAGACTTTTCATCTTTCAAGTCTCCAATATTTCCTTGTTATTTTAGAAAAAAATATGATTCTAGAGTTAAAAAATCTATTACTTTTCTGAAAACATTGTTGCTATGATGATTTAATTTACGTGAAAATACTAGTCAAACCCTAGCCATTTCACAAAAGATAGTATATAAAAGGTAGATGTCCCTTATTTTCCAGCTTAATAGTTTTGTTCAAATACTCTTTTCTTTAATTGTTACATTACCAAAATACCTTTAGATAAAATTTCGTAATAATTGAACTTGTGCCAACTTATTCGAAGAGCGCGTGTTTACTTTATATTTCGTCTCTTTATTGTAAATGAAAGTGGATTTATTATCCTCAATTTAAAATAATGTCGGTTGAATTACGCCATTTTAAGCAATGACAGGATTTATTGGGGGACAAAACACACCATGTAGTGGGTTCTAAACTCCTACCAATTCTCCAAATGCTCGCAGTGTTGCTTATAATATTCGCAAAATAAAATTAACTGTGAGTGCAAGTCCAACTTTTCTATGCATCAGATTATGAAACTTTGGGAAAAAAGAATATGAACGATATTTATACCTAATTGCGAAAAAAACTAGTAAATTTATATCAGGTTTGACAGGAGTTGCAAAAAGAGGCAGTCAAAAAGACCCCGCGATCGGGAAGAATTGTAGCCCTCTTGAGAAGAATTTACTCGCAGTTTAGACAACCTTTGCAATATCAAGGAGAGTTCGGCAACCTGGTAATTTTCTGTTTTCATTTTGCAAACTACGATGGGGGCACTTGCCAACGACGTTGCGGACTTTCTATTAAATATGTTATCTATTCAACGTATTTGCACAGAAAATTAGTCAATGACAAAGAAAATTTGTTTCTTATTATTTTATAAGGGAAAGCAGAATGTTTTATTGCTGTGCTAAAATAAGATATTTCGACCAGCCAGAATTAGACAAAAACTGTTTGTGGGACGATCATTAATTAAAATATATCCTTTGTTTCGGTACCAAAGTATCTACCACAGACTGCAGACCGCATAAGCGGTGCTTGTGTGCTTTTGGAAAAAGATTTGGGAGATTATCTGCTCTCCGCATGCCGTCATCACGTCAACGATCATGTATTGAGAACTGTGTTTGTAGTCAAAATGAGTCAAGTTACAAATAGCCCAGATATTCTACGTTTTAAAAAGTTTATGGAAAATTAAAAAATCTTTGATCTCAATAACACACAAACTGCTAAAAATATGTGCCCTTAATCGAATCCCACATTAACACATCGCTTAATTTCTATCAAGTTGAAGAAGATAAATATTTAGTTGAGAGGTAATAGAGCTCGGTATCATATTGTACCCCTGAAACATGTTGACACTGAACTGAAAATCAAACCTCCAGATACTATGCATCAAGTGCGATAGATGGCAAGGACAATTTATAATATTGCTGACCTCTCCGCTCAAAATTTCCCAAAAAAAAAGGCCGCACTATAAGCCGTATGTTTATTTATTGTGCAATCCTATGCCAAACCTTGGTTGCTTCAATGCAATTCCACCGCAAAATCACCTTGCCAGGATTTGGTTTTTCTAAGTTCGATAATAGTAAATGAGAATGGTGGGCAGAGCATTTTAAGAGTATGTTTCCAAAAAAAAGTTATGATATTTTTGGTATTTAATTGTGGCTTTAATCTTGCCACTATTTGGTGATAAGGTTGACCTACTCGTAGCAATAAAGTTGTCAGAAATGTATATGAAGCAACTAATTCGACCTCTTGGAAAAAGTATATTCCGTTGAATGAAGAACTTTGCGGTTTTTTATAAAGTAAGTTTATCGACAGTTGCGGAAAGCTTTTTTAACATTCCTGACAAAATTTATATGAATTCTCTTGTTTATAAAAAGAAGTCCAAAATTATTTGTAAGTTAAAAGCGAGGATTGATTCATTCGTATAAACTTTGACATTGGTTTTCTCCACGAGAGACCTATTTCTAAGACCACATTTTTGCAATCCATAAAAACATAAAATAAATGAAAGTACCTACCTTTGATTAACTTTCTGAAATTAAATGTCATTTAAGCTTAAGACTTTTCGGAAAAGTCAAAATTCCCTTCTTTGAATCTTTGGAACCAGTGCTTGGCTCTGTCGTACACTTTCACCCATCGTTATATATGTATATATATATATATATATATATATATATATATATATATATATATAAAGCGTGATGCTTCGCTGGGAAACGAGCGATATTCATGAATATAGAGTCCTTTAAATTTACTTCCATTTAAAAAAAATACATTTTTCATTTATTCTTTACTCGCCGATTACTCATTTGCAAACTGAACAGAATTTTGAATGCCGCACTTTTTCACCCCTCAAAAAATATTCTAGAATGTTCTATGACATCTCAGAAATCGGTCGAAAAAATTGGCGGGTTTATAAGTTGCCAACCTAATATATATATATATATATATACACACACACACACACGTACATACATACATACATATGTATGTGTGTGTGTGTATATTTAAACAATGATTTGAATAAGAAATTTGGTTTTATCACGTTCGCTCTTCGATAGGTCTGATTGAATTTCCGGCACATTTCATAACGCACAGGTATTATATAAAGATCGCTTATCCTTAAAGAATTTGGATTGGATTTCATGTTCCTGTTAAGTAAGATTCATTTATGACTTTTCATAATTTTTGCATAACAATCTCTTGCATTAATCCTTTCTTTCCATCTCATTGTTCGTTCGTAATTTTTGTTGTGTCATTATTTCTTTGCTAAATATTTAAAGCGTATCTATTTTATTGATTACATGTATGATTTTGGTCTGTCCTAACTATTATTATAAATTCTAAAGTGAGTTTGAATTTGCATCACTTTCACGCCTAACCTCAGCCACCGACATGAACATAAAATACGTTTTATTCGGATTTAGATTTTTTTAGTAATTAAAATTCTCTTTTTGTATCAAACATCCCGTCAGAGATTTCGTTATCGAAAGTGAGAGCTTTGATAATTATATAAAAATATATTACGGAATCATGTTATCTTACAGGTACATACGGCAGGATTTCTTTATTATGCCCATTTTTTGATTCCTTGAAATTAAAACTACTTAGCCGTTTTCAATACTAAGGCCCAATGTTTTCACAAAACAGTGTCTTGTTAATTTATCTACCATTTTCTTCCTTTTGCGCTCAAGCAAAACCGCGAAAGTAAGTGAATTGGTACTTCAAATAAGTATCTATGTACTAAAGCTTAAATTATTGAATTGCGGTCGATTTCAAGCAATTGCTGTGACAAATATAATGACATGTGCTAGAAACTTGTACTAGAAAAGTGAATACACAAAAGTTAATAGAAAATTGACTATACAATAGGAAGTTAATTACTCTTGATTTACCAGGCAAATATTATATTGAAAAAGAAATCAACGCATTTTTTAAATGCGACCAAAAGTTTATTTTTCAATTCAGTCAATAGACTTTTGTGAACATTTATAACTTTAAAAATAATATTCCCCTTATTACCCGCTTGGCTATTATTACATAAAAAAAGTTCAATTTTTTAAACTTTTAGTTATTTTAAATTTTAATCGCTATAAGTAGTTTAATTATAAAGAAAGTGTCTTAAAATAAAGCAATATTAATCAATGGGAACATGGGTTTAATTATTTTTACGTAATCAGGAAATTTATAGTAATAGGTTAAGGTAACTTCTAGATTAAATTTTTTTTTTTAAATTTACACCTTTTCTTAATCACTTAACCGTGAAAACATACTTAAGTCCATAAAGATAGCGGTGCACAAAGTAATTAAAACGTCTTCTAAAATATATATACAATTAGGAAATTCATTGACTTTGTTATTTTTTACACCAGGCAATAAAATTTGCCACAGCAAATTGAGTAAGAAAGCTTGTCTGATAACTAAGATACTATTCGATATTTACGTACAATTACTTAAACGGTACAAGAAATTTCCAAAAGCCATTCATTGCATATATAAGCTTTGCTTTATGGTTATATCAACATAACAACCCACTTACTATAAATCTCTGTGATGTTTTTGACCACAGAGTTGAAGTATAAAGAATGAGTTAGGATCAATTCGGTACTGTGAAGCTCGTTATAGCCGGTTAATTAAGATAATAGAAATTAATGCTATTGGATATAGGGTGAGAAAGTAAGTATATTTATACTATCTTTTACTATCTTTTTAGGAACCCGTACCTCACAGTGTCTTTATACTTAAGGTGCTTAAACATTTTTAATCTTTAAAGTGGCCTAATTTATGCCGTGTATATATCTATAATACTTACTAAAAAACAGATCAATAGTACAAAATTTAAGAACATTAATATAAGAATACGAAACGTTATTATTAATTACAAACATTAAATGAGTGACATCACATACAGGATTTAAAAGTACGGAGAAAAGTTTTCATTTCTAAATTAAAACCTTGACTGACTATACCTAAATCGCAAATTATTCTATCTATTAAACTGTCATGGTCATAATCAAAATTTAATCTGATATTTGTATATAAAGTATACTTAATTATGTCAATTTGTAAATAATAAATCCAGAAATATATTCAAAATTAAAAATAAAATAAAAAACTTTATCCTAAATAATTAAGTACATCATGGATCCACGAGCCTGGAATACGATGAATAAAAACAAAAATTAACATCAATACAACGTACGTGTATATTATTTGTAAGATACCCCCAAAATTGTTGCCAAATATAAACTATATGCATGATAAATAGAACAAATTATTGAATATATTTGGCGTTAATTTTGTAGAAGTTCATTATTCATATAATATTATACAGGTAAGGAACTTCAAGAAAGTAAAAATAATACTACATCATGTAGTTTCATTTAATTAAGAACAAATTATAATAATAGTACAAAATTTCAAATAGACCAAAGTGTAAATTAGCAATTTTATAAATAGTAGTCGTAACAACAGAAATATTTAAAATATAATTGTGAACTGATAAATACATATTATTTTTAAATAACAATAATGAGAAAACCTCAAATTTGTATAGATGGTTATAATGCTAAGGATCATAATGGAATTAAAAATATTTCTTATTGAAAAATATTTATTCATCAACTAATGCTTGGTTTGCTAAATTATAGGTTCTTCCTATAAGCATGTTCTCCACTCTGCTCTGGAAACGAATACCTCAAAAAGCTTTAATGGTTGAGGGTAATTTATTTAAAAAAATCTAAAGTATTGCGTATAAAACTTTTGGAAACCTAGACTACCTGCGTTTTATATTCTAATATTATATTTATTACTAGTATTTGTGTTCATCACAATTAGTATTCGTGTTCATCGTAATTTATAAAGTCATTGTTAATGTTGTTTTGTCATACATTAAATTTTTACATACGTAACTAATACGCATAATCATGACTTTCATGCTGCGAAATGCCTCTTTATTTGACCATGTGGATCTTAGCCCTGCTAAATATCGAATTGTGCGTTTCTGAAAAATAAATATTTTATATGAATTTTTCACCGTACCCCCAATAAAGCAATTCATATGTCATACTGTATAATAGAAACAAATACCCCAATTTGAGGAGTTTAATCAGCACGTTTCCACTACCTTCTTTTAAGGCGATTGTGGTGGCAAATATTTTTTTGAGTTGGCTATGAGATATAATGCTCCTGATTTAAATTTTCATCTTTAGTTACACCTATATAGGTAGTCATCTTTGAAAATCGCAGAATACTCGACGAAGATAATTTCCTTGTTCTCATCGAAAGGAACTCTGTCGAACTACGTGGGCATTAGTTAAAATAAATATTCTACATCCTTTTTTTGTTTCATGAATTTAAAACTTTTAGTGCATTTTCACACTTTTCTCCACCACAGTGCATAATTTTTTTTATAAAAATCATTTAAGTGCGTATATTTCTTGGTTTTGTACATCATACCTTTGTTCCAATCTACCTTGTATTGATTCACGCCCGAATAATCACGTTTTAAAATATATTGTCATCACAATTTTTATCTGTAGCGCATTTACTAAATATTTGAAAGCAAATTTGAAATGTCTTAAACCGCTAAAGTTATCAAAATTACTTCTCTTGGCAACAATAAAAAATTATAATAAGTATATATACACACAAATACACACACACACACACACACATATATATATATGTGTGTACATATATATATATATATATATATATATATATATATATATATATATGTATGTATAAGCAAATTATATTATAATATTAACATGTGTCTGAAATTCTGTTCTAATTTGGATCGCACGAATTTAAGTATATCGATTACGCCAATTATTTACATCTGCCACAATCTCAATAATCATAAAATCGAAGACAACAAACGACTGATGAAGCAAACGGTTCTATTATGGAAATACCGAAAAAGAGTAGTCTTCAATTAAAAATTAAAATTACTATATACAATAGACTCGTAGTACCGACATGGTTGTCCACATATAAGTCTTTAGTAATACAAAACAATTATGTGCAATGAAATACTAAAAAGATCAAAATAAATAAACAAAAAGTTTGCTCAAAAGAATTAAAGTATGCAGATAGCAGATCAAAATGAAAAAAGTGAACGGACAAACCGGTTTTTCTTTATAACGTTACGGTTGTGTATAAACAGTGCACACACTCTTAAAGTTACAGTGCACACACTCTTAAAACTCCACCGGTGAATTACGTTAACAACCTAATCTTTTCACTCATCGTGATTGAGTTGGGAATATGGAGATGAGGATAGATATTCTGTTTTTAAATTGTTAAATGCGAGCCGTAGAAATCAGTCATATTTCACAATGTAACATATGTGTCTGTCTTTACATTACAGACGTATGACTAACGTTTCTAAACAAATTAAATGGAGACAAATGGATGCTTTAACAATGTTGCAAATCAAAAACGACATAAGATTGTAAAAAAAATTTATTTTCTTGAAATGATATAACACTTTAAACAAATCTGTATAAAAAACAATATAGAAGACAATGAACTGGCGGCTTCTAACATTCAAATCACACAAACGTACACTCTTAACATATAGATCCTTTTTATAACCGTTTTTTTTTCAGCATTATCGGCGGGAGTGAAAGAGTGTGTTTATTTTTTCACGTTTTTAAAAAAAAAACTTCTGAAATCACGGGACAGAGTACTTAATATTCAATGGGAGACGTGTGCCAGGCTTCGGTTTCTTTCCGGTGCTTAGATATAAGTGGACGAAAGATTTTTCAATGCATTGAATGCCGGTATGAGCATCCCACTGAACGTCAGTCGACCGACTTACGGCAAACCTACGAGCTCAAGTGATAGTCTTCGTCAGGGTTTATAAGCGTAGCAATTCGTCACCGCTTAGCTGTAGTCGTTTATACTTTTTCATTGATATAGCTATATTCGATTTTTGTCAGTGTTCACCGTCAATCTAGTACAAAAGCAAGATTTAGTGCACAACTTACGACTGCCAATCAGTGTACAGTTAGGAAGAGTAATCAATACATTTGTAATATGTGAGTACTATTTACGTAAACGATTATCAAACCAACGACAGCAAAGATATCATGTTATCCAATAATTGTTTATCGGATAATTGAAGGAGAATTCTGTACACTGTATTCAACATTTTGAAAACACGGGGATAATAGCGTTGATAATTTGTTTCCATTTCAGGATGTCTACCAAGAGTTTTGACGTGCTGCGAGCAAAACTTCACAATACTTTAAAATTTCAAAACACGTTCCGTGTTCCAATGTCATCAGAAGAAAGATTGGTCGTGACTTTAAGGTAAGTACTTATCTATTGTTATCGTGGTTACGACAACCAATAAATTTAAAAAAATGTATGTTATCAGTATTTTTACTAAAATATTCAGTTCTCATTTTTCGGAAAGTAAGATATACTTTTAAATTATATGCTCGAGTTAATGAATCGCCTGGTGCCACAAAGGGTTTTTCGACAAAATAAAAATTGTATACTGGTAGTATTACTGATTAAAATGTGAATTATTTTGCTGAATAAATAATACAGATTTCTAAATTATGTGACTCTGATCGTAGTAGGAGTATAGTATATTACAGGGCGTTCTACACCACAGCCGTATATTATGTTATTGCTTGAAATTTTGATGGATTTTTTTAGCATTTTCAAACGGAAAAATAATTTTTTGTGGTAGAAAGAGTTTCCATGATCGATAAGCAAACAAAATAATTACGTGTTATAGTATTGCATAACTTTTTTATTCTCTTTAAATATTTTCAACATTTCTTTCTCAGAATTTTGGTTCACATTATGAATTCTTTTATACTTCCTTTCCACATTTTTCCGTTCACTTTGAAAGTTAGTAGCAGCAGTTTGGTTTGATTCGGACATTGAAGATAGAGCTAACACCTTGCCCTGTGTCAATAGTTACTGGAGGGGCTGTTTGACTTAAAATTGAATTTTCAGTATCTACTACTAATTTTTAACTAAACATTTCATATAGTCAATATATATATATATAATATATATATATATATATATATATATATATATATATATATATATATATATCTTTTGGTGTCCGCCTAATAACCCAAACTTTGTGTTCTTCAAGTGGCTTTGCACCTTACATAATGTTGTACATATTTTTCTGTCAAATACTTCAAAAGATTTCATTTCAAATACATTGAAATTGGACAACCATATAGTGATTGTCGGTGGTATCATAAAATAAGTGTGGATAAATTTTTCGGGACTAGTTCACGAAGAATTAATTTCTATATCGAATATAGAGGAAGGATGGCTTAAGGTCACTGCCGCTTTCAAGAAGATAGAAAACTTCCCTAATTGCATCGAGATTACAATTAGGAATCACGTAAGAAGAATCTGTTCTCAACAGAGCTGAAGTTTCTTTTCAAATTATAAAAAACGTAAATATATTATTCTTTGGGCCATGTGTGGACCTGTCTATCGTCTTACCTTTATAATGTGTTGTTATATGTTTTTAAGGAAAGCATTTTGTTTAACAAATCAAATAACGTCGAAATAGTGTTTCTTATATCCAAACCACTACAATACGTGATACGGAACAAATTCCCTACGTGATAATCAGCTAAGCTATGTTCGATTTGCTGAAAAAGCTGTCTGCAATTTATTAACAAAGAAGTCGGTTCTCGTGGTTTAAATGAACAAAAACGAAGCACATGTAAACAATTACTATGACCTGTCATAAGTACTTTAAACCAGTGCCGGCCCAAAATAACCAATAATAAGAATCACCTTAATCTTCTTATTGATGTGTCTATCCTAAAATTAGGTTTAGGATCTCAAGACAGTATCATGGGCACGTTTTGATTACGAAAAATATAATAAGATGGATGTCAAAACTTCTAAAATTGTCATTTCTTCGTTTATTTCTTAGTGTATATATTGTGTTATATAATAGTTTAATATAAGGTTTAAATCAATTTACGGCATTTGAAGCAATCAAATTCACTTAGAGTGAAAATTGCAAACGGACCTGTAAAACTTTGAAATTTCTAAACCCGAGTTACATATTTTTTTTTTTTTGGAACGCAAGATGATGACCCGCAGGGCTTTTGTTAAGGACCTTGAAGTGAAGCTGGAAGCAACTCTTTAAGAACTTAACGTATCCAAAGAGTTAACGGGACAATTGCTGAAAGAGCATCAAGATATTGAGGAGGAAATCAGTTGTATTAACAATAAAAACCTTGAATTAAAAAGTGAACTTGCCGAGTTAAGTACTTTATATATAGATGTTATAGGTGAACGAGATAGGTTAGTAGAAGAGGTGTCAACTTTAAAACAGTGCCATGATACTTACGAGGAGGCTTTGAGTCACATTTCTGATTTAGAAGGTACCCTTTATGAGACCCGTAAATCTCTGTTATCTACGGAGCAAAGCCTAGCTCTATCCGACAGAAGTGCCACACATAGTCTATTTAATGACCTAGTAGGTAGTAATTTAGATTCCTCCACTTTTAATGACAGATTTTTAAATTTTTAATTTAAAACTTAAAAGGCTAATAAATAAGAAACAAATTAAAAGACAACATCTATCTATTAGCTGCAATAAAGTAAGAAGGGAACGCCTACAATTATTTAGTGTCATAAACAAATATGAAGAAGATTTAGCAGAGAGTAAAGTCTTATATGATAAAGACACTCATCAATTGCAGTGCAATTTGATAAGCCTGCAAGATGATTTAAAAAGGGTCACTACTTTGTTCAATAAATTTAAAAGTTCATCCAACAATGAGGCAATAGGAATAAAAATTGAAGCCTCTAATATTTCAAGCATAAATGAGAAGTCGTTTTGTAACTACTTGGAATTGAATCCTCAGATCCATTCTAACACCGTGTAATCTCAGTTCACACCGTTACAGAATCATATACCTGTACCTAAGAACATAAAGCTAACTGTTAACAATACAACCGTAATGTCTGACCAATTAGGACAAGATTTTGGGCCATTACTGAATAAGTGCCTTGGTCCTAATTATAAAATTTCTAATAATTGTAAACCGGGAGCCACCTATTTACAATTAATTAAAAGTATAGATTAGCTAATTTATGCCCCAACTCAACCATAATAATTCTGTATGGTGATAGCTTATCGGTAAAAAAGAGGGACATTTTGGACACTATAGATAGACTGCTAGAATTACATAGGAATACAGGTACTAAGTTCATTGTATCTGCTTTTCCTTATATATGTAATGTACAGGAAGACCAAAATAGGCAGATTTTCATCTTAATATGTGCCTATACAATTTAACACATAGTCATAGTGACTTTATATCTTTCTTTGATATAAATAAGTGTATATTTTTTTCAAATTAACTAAAGATACCACGTATCTGCCACCTAGGTTTAAGAGACAAATAGCTAACTTATTAGCATATAATTTACATAGATTAGACAAGGTTATAAATGTAACTAATTCTTATAGTTTTAATGATAATAATATAAACTGTCCTATTGACACATCTGTTAGTTTAAACTAATAGATGAGACAACGGGTAAGCAGACATCTCCTGTTACAATAGTACATCAGAATTTACAGGGCTTATCCGGCAAGGAATTAGAAGTTGATTTATTTAAAAAAAAACACAATGTTCAAGTTTTTTGTGCAACTGAACATTGGTTACAAAGTCACGAATTACTGTTCAATAATGAATATTACTCCTTAGGTAGTGTATTTGTCAGAAGGAGTGCTCAACGTGGTGATTCTCTGATATTTGTTTGTAATAGTATGAAGTATAGGGAACGTAATGATATTGTTAATCTTTCTGTTGGCCGCTCTGCGGAGCTATCCTGTGTTGAACTGGAGCCAGTAATTGTGGTTTCCATATATAGGCCACCACCTTACAATATTTATTTGAAGAACCGACCCGAATCACCTCGCATTCTGCTAAATGCATAGATAATATATTTAGTAATTGTATACCTCTAAGTAAGTCGATTTTGAGTGAGTTAACATCCGACCACTGTAGGCAGAAAGCCGTATCCTTTAGGGTCCTCGGAGAAAATAAATAAAATAACCTGTAGGGCGGTGACCGTTGCTCATCTTAAACAATTTAATTATAATGTTTCTACAAGAGTATCAAATATAGACTTAAGCCAGGATGATCCGGACAATCTGTATAAATCTGTATCTGGTATCATCAATTCCGAATATAATAATATATTCAAAAGTAAAACCTTCTCTAAGACTACAAAGGTTCGGTTTTGTGATTGGGCAACAACCGGAATCTACAAAAGTAGAGCTAAGTTGTATGAATTGTATGGTATGAAGCAATACAATTTTGATCCTTCGTTTATTTTATCTGTTCTAAATTATTCAAAAACGTTTAAAAAAGCTTGTAATTCTGCTAAGTCCTATATTTAAGTCATAAGATAAAGGGGTCCGATAATAAAATTAAAGCCATCTGGAATATGATCAGTGCTGAAAGTGGGCGCACTAAACAACAAGATCATGATTTCGGATTCAATTCAAACGGTAATATTCATACAAGCAATTTGGATGTGACCCGAACCTTTAATAACTTTTTTGTTAACATACCCGTAAATACAACAAGTTCCTTAGATTCTTGCCCGGTCAAAGCAGAATCGTTAATTAGAAGCAATGTGAAGGCGTGTGGAGTTTTATTTAATTTTGAATATATAAGCCCCAGTGACATTATGAAATGTTACAAGTCGCTGAATTCCAAAAAAACAGCAGATTTTTGGGGTATATCTGTTAAATTATTAGAAAACATTATTACTGATATAGCACCACATTTGGCTGTAACATTTAATAATAGTATTGATAAAGGTGTATTTCCAGAGTTAATGAAATATAGTATGGTTATACCGTTGTATAAATCTGGAACAAAAAGCGATCCCGGTAACTATAGACCTATTTTTATATTACCAGCGATAAGCAAAATTTTTGAAAAAATAATGTTACAACAATTAGAATCACATTTTTGTTTAAATAAGCTTCTACATAGTGAACCATTTGGTTTCACTAGGGGTAGCTCCACCATAGATGCAGGTGTTACTCTTTTAAAACATATCTATAGTGCCTGGGAAAAACCGCAAGATGCTATTGGTGTATTCTGTGATCATTCAAATGCTTTCGATTGCGTTCAACACATTACACTTTTGCGGAAACTTAGCCACTATGGAATCAGAGGTACAGCACTTGATTTAGTCACCTCCTACCTTAGTAATAGAGTACAATACGTTGATATAAATGGTTTTAGGTCTTCCGGGTCATCCGTCTCCATGGGAGTCCCACAGTGATATATTATCGGTCCCTTTCTTTTCTTAATCTATATTAACGATTTACCATTCTATGTATGGAACTTTTGCGATATTGTGCTATTTGCCGACGACACGTCACTAATTTTTAAAGTGGACCGTAAAATAATAAACTTTAACGAAGTAAATGCCTCTCTCGCGAAGGTGTTGGATTGGTTTTCAACTAATAACTTACTTTTAAATTAAAAAAAAAACTAAATGTATTAACTTTAGCATGCCTAATGTTAGAAGTTTGAGCACAAATATTAGATTTGTTAATAATGAAACCGTAAATTTTATTGAGTCAAGTGTATTTTTGGGAATAACTTTGGATAGCAAGTTGCGGTGGGGCGCCCAAATATCATCTCTAGCAGGAAAGCTCAGCTCCGCAGCTTTCGCAATATATAAAGTCAGATAGCTTACGGATGTAGACACTGCCAGGTTAGTCTACTTTAGTTACTTTCATAGTATAATGTCACACGGAATTCTATTATGGGGTAACGCTGTTGACATTCAAACTATTTTTGTGATCCAAAAGCACGCAGTATGTGCTATTTATAAGTTAGGCACACGGGTTTCTCTTAGAGAAGTATTTAAGGAAATAAATATTTTAACAGTGGCATCGCAATACATATATGCTAACGTTTTGTTTGTGAAACAAAATCTACATCTTTATCATAAGAATAGCGGCGTGCACTCAATAAACACAAGAAATAAGCACAAATTAGTAGATACACACCACCGCCTACACAAAGTACACAACTCATTCGCAGGTCTCGGGGTTCAATTATTCAATGAAATACCCGCTACCGTTATGGATTTACCCCTTCACAAATTTAAGATTACAGTTAAAAATTATTTAATGAAAAGGGGTTACTATTCGATAAATGATTTCTTAAATGATAAAAATAAATGGAATTAGTAGCTCTCTCCTTGCAGGGGTTCATCTCAGGGTGACTTCACTGAGCTTGTCATTATTGTTTTCCTTAATTGTTATATAATTGTTGTACAAGAGGTAATTCGTAATCACTGGTAGCAGGTTGACATATTCGTGTGTTGTTTGCATATTTGTTTAGGTCTACAATCTACTAACTACTACTAATACTAACGTATTTTCAAAATTTACATTTGTATAAAGACCACAAAGTGATCATTTTCTGCCTTTTCCTTTTGTTGGTAGTTGCTCCTAATATATCATACCATAGTAGTTTCTTCATAGGTTATTACCATTTTGATGCTCGGTGTATTAGTTGCAGCTCCTTACTTTGTCTAATTTGTAAACCCTCACATTGTAATTTGGCGATTGGAAAAGAGTGGCGTGAGTTTTCTTGCCTGGCTCTTTTTCTCACAGCTCTACCTGTTGTGTTGTGAACCAGGAATTAAAAGTAAAATTAAATGTAAATGTAAACTGACCTTCATAAGTGTCACATTGTAACACACGTGAAGTTTTAATAAAATAAATAAAATAGACATTTCGATTTTTTAAACAATTCATTTCCTTTCATGTTTTTATTTATCCACTATATTCCTATTTACAAAATTAAACATTGGTATTTGTAATACATTTTATTGGCATAAGTATGCACTGCACCTAATTGTTAAAAATAAGCTTTCTTACTTGCTGAACGTTTATAAAATGATGATGAAATACGCTATTCAACATATTATTTTTCGCTGTCAAAGTCTTATTACGATTTGCTTACATCCTATTTATTTCGCTTATTAACAAATAAACTGTTATATGTTAAATAAAATATATTTATGGGATTTCTTATTAAACATTTGGGACCTGTTTATTGAAATATGATATTTAAGATGCTGCTTTTTTATATAAAAACTTATTTTTGGTACTCGTAAATCTAAGGAGTATAAAATCATATATCTAAAGTCTAAATCGCTCACAAGTAAAGGGTCCATATTTGATTCTAATTGTGATAATTCAATTTTTGTCATAATTTTTATAGATTGCGAAGCTATCGAGTCTTAATAAGTTTTCTTCATACGAGAAAAGAAAAAAATGCCCGGTCACGGAATATAATACATCAAACATCTTCAAAACGGACGACTTCAGATCCACTTTATGCGGGCATTGTATTCGATTGCTTACAGATTCATTTCAAAATCCCAATAGCATGGTTCCGTCTGGTGAAACTTTATTTATCAAAACGTTTTTTTATAAATAACCAGTTGTTTGAAGACTTGAAAAGCAGAAAATGATTTTTAATTAACCTCATATTTGCTTTCACGAGGAGGAGAATTCAAATTTATTATTTGAAGTTTTCTATTGCCGACTTGTGTCGTGTAATGTGTATGTTTGAAGTTTGCGATTTCTCGTCATTTAATTTGCGTGATCGGTAAAATTATTAATGTCTGAAAAAATATATAAACATTAATTGTTTTTTTGCTGTAAAAATTATAATTTAAACAAATTGATTAAGTTAGTCTGAAGGGTAGCCACTTACCGACATTGTAAGTAGGTATAATCCTGTCAAAGGACAAAAAAACATAGTGGCACTGTAAGTTAAACTTTTAATTCGATCTACTTTCGTTATATTTTTCTTATGTAATATTATGTGCATAGTTAGATACGTAATTCACTTAAAATGGAACAATGTTTTTTCGAATTAATTCGAAATCCATACTTATAGTTAACAATTCTTATAAAAATTTAATTATATATGTACACACTTAAGTACATACATAAACGTAATAGTTTGAAAATTAATTATATATTCACATGTAATCAAGAAATTGAAAAGAATAACTTAATATTCTGTAATTTAATCATTCCACGGCTATAATACCACATTTCCTAACAATAAAATTAACATTAATAACAATAATAACGTCATATAAACCTTGATTTCAAAACGATTTACATATCTGTAAACCATATCAAAAACTCCAAAAATTGAAAACAAACACGGAATAACTCCAAAAATTTATACGAATGTTGATGACAACGTCATATGACCCACCATAGCAGCGTGCAGTTCACTTAAGTGCACCACTACCATACGTCCAACAAACAAAATTAAATTTACAAAACTCCGACTTCAACAAGTTGATTAATTATTTTACAGCTAAAGGACACGAAAAATTCATCCAACGGTTTGTCAAGTGACCCACTTCATAAGGGTCCCGTTTGTTTCCATCGAGATATAAGAGACGAAATTTTGCCGATTTGAACATAAACAAGGTTAATACATAATTTAATTATTTACAGAAAAATATTTCTACCACCAAAATGACAACATAACCTCAGAAGATACGAAAGTATGAAGAAAAAAAAACAACATTTCCTTGCCATTGTATATATTTACGCAAGTAGGTTTGGACCAGGAAAATAAATTACACTTATGAAATCTTTAGTGAAAGTAAGGTGTTCTTATAACGTAACCTCCCTTATGACATGAATTATTAAGTAATAAGATATATCATGGAAAAAAATAACACGATAATACACAATTATGTTCAATATATTAACATGACGGGGATGAAACAACTTTACAAATGTATACTAATAGAAAAATACAAAAACAAAATTTTTTTAAAAATTTTAAAAATGTAATATTTCAGACAAGACTATGTTATCGTTGTTTTAAAATTTATTGCTGGGAAAAACTCTTAATAATTCCTGGAACACAGATGTTTTACACAAATCATTTTTAAACCGATATTATATTTAATTTTATAATATTCAAGTGTCACTGTTAACCATTTATTTACATCCAAGACGCAAAAAAGACGCATTTTTTGTAAAAAAAAACTGGATAATATTTTTTACAACCAATTATTTCGGAAACCTGGAGAATAATAATAAGATATTTTACTTAACATGGCCATGGGCGTAATCTTACTGCAATTTATAAATTTCATGTAACAGGAAATTGTGTGCGTAAGGTAAAACTTTATGCAAAAATACCCAGAAAAGGGATACAGGCATAAATTTCATTCCTTCAATAATATCTCCGATAAGAAGGGGAACACATTCAATTCCCTCGTAATCAACTTTCTTGTCAATCCTTTTTTCGGTTTTCAAGTTCGGTCAAATACAGTATCGATAATAAATGTACGTTTACATGTATATATATATATATATATATATATGTATATATATATATATATATATATATATATATATATATATATATATATATGTATCAAGACAATGTGTTAATAGAACTGAATGTTAAAATTGTTGACATAAATATTGCAAATATAACCATCAACTGAAAAAAGAAATTTAATATGTTTTCTTGTATGATAATATTTATTAATAAGCGTGCGTGTTTATATTAATACGAGTCCTTTCTCAGAACTATTCATGTTTTACTTATTTACTAGAATAAATCTAGGTAAATTTTTTAACATCGTTAAACGGAGAAAACTTTTCTTTAATATGAATTTATTTTGAAACTATTTGAAATTACAATGAAAACGAAACATATTAAGAAAAATTTCAATATTTATTACGTTTACTCTGTAAACGCGGGGTAAGAAGCTGTAAATAAGAATCAATTCAAATGAAATAGTTACACAACCGATTAGTCAAAATTTATATTCGATATATTTTAAATAATAACACCATAAAACAAATAGAACAGCTTAGGAAAATAGAGAATTACTAAGACATGCACCGAAATTGTATATTAATAATTTCAAAATAATTGTTACGATACAATGGCAATGTGGCCCGTAATGCTGATTTGCCAGCCACCCTGCAAATCCGCCAGCAGGGTAAAATAATGACAAGTATTGATTCAGCGTGAAGGGGTCAACATTGGGGATGAATTCAAGTACTTTCCCGAAATATAAACTAAACAAATGCTAGCCTGACTAATTAGAAAGGGTGGTATAGTTAAGGGTGGAATGGTGATAAGGACGTTTCATGAGACAGTTACTTGATTAAATTCGTGACAAGAGCCAAGTGAAATATATTGACATATATGTAAATATAGCACGAGGTATTGTGCTAGAAATAGGAGCGCAGCCAAAATAGAGACCAGGTGTTGTAGAAAAAAGAAATTCAATAAGAATTATGATGAGAGAATCTAATTGCTTACTTGTGATATATAAATAATTCAGAATGTGATCTGCAATTACACATGACATACAAATTTTGCAGTTTGAAGGAAGAGTAAGCGGGAAAACTACAAGAAACATTGAGACAGAGATATGTATCATATAGAAAATGCGTATAAGTTTGCTAAAGTAAAATGGTAAAAACAAATTTTAATAGACTAAAACAAAGCAATTTGCACAAAAATTTTAATTTTGATCAATCACGATTATATTCAATCAATGTACTTTTGCTATTTAAATGGCATGGGCACTATTTTCATTAGTGCTAATTTAAGGGAATTTTAGTGTTCCTGTAACCAAGGTTAACATTTTGAACACAAACAAAGAATTCTTTTCTGTCACCTCTTGGGAATGAAATGTTCAGCTTTTAAGAGCTTGCGCAAGTTCTAAAAAACAGGAAGCGAGTGTGGCAAGTATGGACAAGTAAGGAGAACTTCCGGCTCTCATTTATACAAATGTGAGTAAATCTGTTGTTTTGTGTATTCTAGTCATTATCATTTACATAGTTTGTTAGTGCACATCTGCATAACTATTTTACTGATTCGGATGAAGCTGTAAAATATTTATGCAGGCATAGAATCACCAGACTCTAACCATGAGGTTTGTATTAAAAATATTCACTACCAGGTACATTATCTATAATAGTCAGTGTGAATAAATAAAAAAACAAACGAAACAAATCAATAAATTATAAATTTTTAAGACGTAACGCATTAATTTTAGCAAAATATATATACTCAAATTTTAAATAAATATCGGGTATTTTAAAATCGCTAGTACAAAATCGGTAACTTCAATAAGATTTTCTTCATTTAAATTCTATTAACCAATTAAGTTGGAACAAGAAAAAAATTATATTTATCGGAAATAACTACTTTAAAAAAAAGGAACGATGAGCAATTCACAAGTCAGGTTTCTTATTATTTTTATGACAAAGAACTAATGAATTTAAATGTTAAATATATTTTATCCATTTCAAGAAACCAAATGTATATTTAATGAACGTTTTAATTTGCGCGAACCTGTCTTGTGTCACAGAATGCGAAGCGATGCGTGCAATTCGTTTCAGAAGTGCGTGCGAACGCAGCTTTTAAGTTTGCATCTAAACAATAAGAGGTTATATATGTCTTGCAGTTTGAACTTATTTGTCAATATTCGTGACACGTTTAAACATGCTTTGTCAAGTTACTAATGTAAAATTTTGATAAACCTTAAATTGAAATATCACAGTGAGGAAGTCGTGAGGATATTTACTAAACTTTCTTGCTATTAGTGTTTAGTAATAATAAAAAGGTAGAGAAACAATATCCTAAAGGAAACAATCTTAAAATGTTATTTTAGTTTCGTTGGAAAACATGAAAAATTTATATAAAATAAACTGGACTACCATCAACTCATATTAGATACATTTCATTGGCACCCAAAAATATCCATCTAGGAATATAATTATTCACAACGTCGTACGTCCATTCAGCACGTGTGCCTCGTTTGGGTAGTTGCGCTCGTGACATTTACTTCATAAAACATCGGGTAATGCACTAAGCGATATATCGCGTGGGCTTTGTACTCTTTGAACTAATTATTATTTATTTAGCCTTAAAAATATATGTTTGTCCACATATGCACATGTGAGCAAACATACATTTGTGATAGTGTGTGACATGTAAGTATATCCTGAAAAGTGAAATGTGTCTCAATTTCGATGCAACCATCTCTTTTATGTACACTATTTTGTTGATTTTTCATCACTTTTATTACAGTTTGCGAGTGGCGCTAATTTTTTTAAGTGTTCGTCTATATTTTAATAATCTAATATTTTTTAAATAAAGCCAAAAGATTTGGTTATAATGTTTTACATATATTCATTTCTTTTATAATTACCAGAATATATTTGCGTTAAAATCTTTATATTTACACCTACGTTTATTAACAGCCATTCATGATATTAGTGGAAGGCTAAACCGTTAAATTGCAAAAATTGTAAGTAATTAAAAAAATATTTATAAAAAAGCTGACAATTAAGTTGGTGTTGTTATACATTTTTGTCAAAACTTAGGTGTTAAATATGCCGATGAAAAATCATTTAATAATTTTCTTTCTAATTTATTAAATATTAATAGGAAGTAACTTACAATAATATCATAGAACTTACTATAAAAATAATGACCTTCTCTAAATAATTTTCAAGTCATACCTATCCTAGCAACGTTACTTGGATGGATTTTATTAATTGTTTCGACTAAAACATGTAACTAAATGATTTCTAAGTACGGTAATAATGATTAGAGGCTATTTTTTGTTCGACATATACTAACGCCAATTTAAGTGGCACCATTTACTAAGAAAAATTATAATCCGTTTGAAAATATTTAATATTTTGCGTATAACATATCTATGATACACCTCTACCAGTTAATTTTGTTTTATGAATACATAACTTGGGCGTGCTTGCCATTCATTATATTGCACAGTAAGGAACGCGCATATTTTCTAGAAGCACTATAACAAAATATAACTCACGCTCCTCTCCTCGCTTCCGCTTGAAGTAACACTTATTTCACTATGCTTTATTCATATCAAATTAATTTACATGGTCATTTGTCAAGTCGCTTTATGATAACTTCGATTAATATAAAAACAGGTTAGGTTCTGATTATAAATTATTAAACTGGGGAAAGAAATAGAAAATTAAATTGTTGACTTTGTTTTATCTGGTCAATTCCGAGCTTACCAAGCTAATATAACTTTTCCAACCTCCTCATCACGGCAGACAAAAATAGTTTAATTGCTAAAGTCGTACATATTTGGGTGGTTTAATTTTATAAATTTTTCCTAATATTAATTCTCATGGTTTTGTTAAATTGAAAACGGGAGAGTATTTGTGTAGAACGTATATTTTTCTGCTTCTTTATCCTTGACACTTCCTGACTCGTTCCAGGTAGTTCGATAATTATCTCCACTAGCGAAAGATTCAGCTAATATTTGTGTAAGTAATATATCTGATTTACATAAAGGTCATATATATATATATATATATATATATATATATATATGTGTATATATATACACATATATATAGATGTATATATATATATATATATATATACATATATATATAGATGTGTGTATATATATATATATATATATATATATATATATATATATATATTCATGCTAGAATTGCAAGAGGGACAAACATGATTACATGAATTATTTCTGTTAATTTCTTTCTAAGTAAAAATTAGGCATAGTAATAAAAAACCCGAATTATAAATTGCTTAAAACTTAAGCACATAAGTTTTAAGTAAAAAAAGCGATTTCATCCGGCATATGTAAATAACTTAAAACTGAAATATGAATACGTTATTTTTATGGTTACACTGCGAAATAAGTAATCCTTATCTGTCAATTCCATCCCTCTGTGCGCCCATCTTTGTCACAGCTTCACAATTTCCATAGTTTCGACGTATTTCCGTAAAATTTTACAAGTAAATGCTTAATATAGTGATTATTTTGTTATACCAGGAATTATTTTTGGTGCAACCCATCGAGTGGATGATAATCAATGAATAATAACTTTAAAATTAAATTGAGGTTTAATTTTGAGATTCTGAACTTCAAAGTGACGTACAGCCTATCTCTCTGACTCCCATTTTTAAACTAGAAATTTGATAATTCTAAAAAATATCTAATTTCAGAAGTTACATACCACTACCCAACGTTGTGCGTGCAGCGATAGAGGGATCGAGGGAGAGAGGAGCGATTTTTCCTTCTAGATTAGGTTTTGAAATGAGAGGCATATGAAGGAAAATAGAATAGAATAACCTTAAACTGGACAAAAAAACATGACTTTTTCTGTTGCAAAATTTAGTTCTTTTAACGTCCCTCATGTTATTGACAACCCTCTCACATTCAAGCGATATCCTAAGAAAAAAATGTGGCTGAATACACACTTGTCTCATTTATTTTTTGCTAGAAATAATTTTGTAAATGAAAAACTTACTCACACGATGCTTTTTCTACAAACCTTATCAGTATAAAGTGGATATCAATCTTTGAAAAAAACTTTATTTGAGCTGAATTGCTAAAATGAATTGCCGTAGGATGCGAAAACAATAAGACTGAAGATATTATCTATGAGAAAATTGTATCTACAAATTATTATACATATAACTTTCACCATATTTAACTTTGATAGAAGTAAGCCTCTTCGATTACTTTTCATGAGAATTCCATATCGCTTTTAGACCAGCTTGCTAATCACCGATTCCATAATAGTTTTTAAAATGTAAGCAATAGAAGTTCTCCTTGCTATACTTCTTTTTAGATCAGGATTGGTAGTTCTCCACATGTTACCCTTTAATAATTTCACATATAGCAAGGTGTAACATTTAGCTAAAATTTTTTTGGTGATTTGTAAAAGCAATGTAATGATGACATTTATTTTTCTGGATATTTTTCAATGAGATACCTGCCGACTCCTTTCAAATGTTATGCATATAATTATTTCAATAATTGATGAGAATAATGTATATAAGCAGGATAATAAACTGATAGTTTTAGGTACCTACATTATTTGGATAACCTTTTTATACCATGTAATGATGTTCAATTTTAACCACTGCCTAGGTGTAATAGCAGTGTTCAGTGTAAGGTCGAATAGGTATGCTAGAGAAGAGGATAATATCATATCTGTTGACTAATGGCTTCCTTTACATTTTATCTAGGACTTTATCGGTATTTAGCCTTTTTATTGCCTTTATCATTTCAACTTCATTAATATTCTCTATTTCATTTTCCCTGTTTTTCAGGTTAGTTGGTATTAATTGCAGGTAAGCTGGAATTTGTTTTATATACTTAATAAAGTTATGTTTTAATTAATTTCAGTAAATTATTTTTTTAAACCTCTCAAATTATTTACGAATATGTGAGGTGGTCATTACACATTTTTCCAAAGCGCTTTTTAGCTTTAATAAACTTGTATAACTCTATTTTACAGATTTAAATTTAATTAAAAAAATATTAAATTCTCAGAAACACTTTTTTGGTATATACAGTATAGATATAAACAAGCTGGAAGGAAATTAAAGATGATTTGGCAAAAAATTAACTAACATCATATTGTACACACTTAGTGATGTTTATATAATTATCAAAAGAAACGAAACTCTTTTTTTTCGTAATTTTAAGTTCTTTTAGGATTTTAAGGCTATCTTTGACGAGAGGTTTTGTTCGCATAGGAAAGGGAAGAAATGTAGCATAGTATAGAAATAACATCCTTATGAAAATGCCGTATTTCAGTATTAAAAGGGACTAACAAGTTTGGGATTCTCAGAAAGGGCCAATAGCGTAAAATGAGAGAAATGTTGCCCTACAGCAGTAAGCCGTAGGTTAACATGTTGTCTTGACCTGTTCACGCGCTTATACCTAGTGGGAGATATTTTTTTACCAAAAACAAATGTATCCTGGAATAAAGGTGTTCAAGGTTTTTCTTCATGACGCATGCTATGTCTATCTAAGTGACGTCGTTTGATTAGTCAAGATGTGAAAGCGAAACAAGTAAGTAACCTAGGAAACTCACTTTCACGTTTATAATATTAGATAGGGCTGTAATATAAGGTCACTTTATGTAAAGTTTCAGAAACGTATTTTTACTAAGATAAGAGCTACGACATTTTCGATAAGATAATTTAACTCGGATTAAAAAAAATCTTATTTGCTATTAAATGGAGCGGATTTAAATGCATTAACTTATTTGTTGTTAAATAATATTATTTTACATTAATTACATACAACATTACCTACCTTACTTTCTTCCATTGAGTATCGTAGACTCCACTTCTGATTGTTTTGCTTTACACGTCTACAATAGAGTAGGTACTATCAAATGTAAAATGTTGACTGGGGCCATTCTATATATTTCGACCAATTCACACCATCTAACATATCTAGCATATACTTAGATATATTAGTTAATTGTGCAGTAAAAGCCTGCAACATGAGATTCGATGATTTGCTTTTTAGTTAATCAGCCTTGTAATTTTTTGTAAAACAAGTAATTTTTTTTAATAAATAACTATAGTAAAATCAAAAAAATAATCCATTGCAAGGATATAAAAATCAATCGTGGTTTCTTTTTAATTTTAACCTGGGTATTTCATTATCTTTATTCGGGAATTTTGAGTAAATTGTTATATTTTCGTGTTTTGGAAAATAATCCTATGTCGTGATGACATAAGAACGAAACCGGAAAAATTTCCAAAGTATGCTACGAAAAAAGAATGAGTATCTAACAGGTTAAACAAGCACAGATTATAAGAGACGTGTAAACTTTATTTGCACAATACGTAATATTAATTTAGAACATTGGACATAGTCGACGTGAATGTAAATTTAGAATATAATTTATAACGAATTCATCATTAAATTAATTTGAAACAATCGGAAATTCAATATTCGGGAAGGCAATTAAGTAATTGAAGGAATATTTCAAATTAATTTTGCTAAAAAGGGCCATCGTTATGTATTACTACTGTAGATATGTAGTTATAGGTAAGATCGATATTCAACACACAGCCCATAATTTTTTTATGAATTGCGCAAATCATGTTAATATAGCAGAAAAAGTATGATGATTTCGGGAAAACAGCAAACTAGATGTAAACTTAAGAAATTTTACAGATATTTTTAATAATAGTGAGAAGTTTAAAAATTATTTTTTTTATGTAATGACCATATGAGTATACATTTACTCAGAACGAGGAACATAAATTTCCATCACGTAGATATGGTTACAATATTTCCAAGCCGCCTCATGTGTCGTTGATGCCTAAACGTCAAACCACGTAGACGCCGAAATTAGATTCTTTCACGACCGAATAAATTTTCTTTTCTCATACTTCCGAAGATGTGAATGTATCGCTAAAGCTGGAAAATACCGGGGCAACCGGGGCTATCTTTATTCGGGGTATTCGATATTGTGCTTGGAGAATATATGCATTTGTCTCCAGTCGCATCTGCTGCAAATTGAACTTGATGTTAGCTACTCGCATGTTCGTCGTACTAGTTGGTTCTTAGGTTTAGTGGCGATATTGATGTGTAAATTATTTGTTTGCAGTTTATTAATTCGTACTAGTAAATTGTCTAGTACAGTTTGATAAATTATTATGTGTTGTGTCCTTTTTCGTGAATCACGTTTAATGCATGTTTTCTTACGTTTGTTAAATTATGAAAAGTGTAATGATGTGAATATATAAATGTAAAATCGTTGTATTTATGGAATGAAGAGTATAAACAAAGAAGTTTGCAGAAATTAATTTAAAGTTAAACATTTAAACATGGCAACAGGTAATTATACAGGCTGTAATAAAATTTATCTCATAATTCATAAAGTGGTTTTACATATCCACTTTTACTGCGCCGAACCCGGAGCCGACAAGTATTAAATCTAATCTAAATTGCATTGTACCAGCACGCTTCCTCGGTACATTGGTTTATTTAAGTTTCAACGACACTATCCTGGCAATGGCACCTCGATGTAATCAGGCCTTAACGTCGCACTCGCACCCGTTCCGCGTTATGATCTTTCGTTACAGCGGTATCGTTACCGGTGGCGGCGCCAACAATATCCCGAAAATGTAAAACTTTTTCACTTGTTTATTTGGCAAAAGTTAACAAGTTGCGATCCCCGCATAACTTGCATGAGATATTATGCTCTACGGGTTACCCCATTACTCGCCTCCGGATCGCATTTAGGTGCTCGCGGTATCGAGTTCCGATTATCACCTGTTAGTTTCATATTCAGCAATAGCTAGACACGTACGCCGCACTCTGGGAGAAAATGTTTGCTGGTGGAAATCCATATCAGCTTATTTGTTATTATTCAATTTCGTTAATAAACCTGTCATTTTTTTGGTTAAAAATACTGTTTTTTGTTTTTTATTATTGAATTGTCATTATCAACTTACATAACGGTTGTTCCGGAATAAGTAATTGTTATTTATTTATATCACGAAATTGTCATTAGTCCTAAATCTTAATTAAAAATAATTTAATTCTCAAGTATTAACATATTTATAGTAAAAACTTATCCCGCACAGAAATTTGCTAGAACTTTGTGGTTATCCTTATTTATTACTATTAAACCGTTCTTTTACGATATATATTCTTTATATTTACGTATCTCTACTCTTCCATTTTAATTTAATTCCTATTTTCTAAAATGCAGAAGATACCGATGTATTTTATATTAATAATTAATTTTAAATATTCACCTGACTACGGAAATTACATATAATTATTTGATATGTGCTAAATTCATTCATAACCTTTCGCATGCTCGTGAATATATATATTAAAATTCACTAAAAAAGGCTACTCGTAGACAGAATTTTTTATGAATGGTAATTTGCAACTTTAACGATGCTGCTCCGTGTTATATTATCTTGTTATATTTTATGTAACTATAAACTTGTACGTATACAGAATTTAAAAAAGTTACATAAATGTTACACAATTGGTACATCCTATTTCAAGAAAGGTACCGTTTCATGATACCGTTAATTAGTCGATTATTTATTACCAACATTTTATGATACAATATCTATATTATTCTATTTCTGATTATGAGTATTCAATATGTGTACTTTATTAACATGGAATACGCATTTTACCTACGCAAATATTATCGTTTTGGTTGCATTTCTTTCTGTGTATTCACACTTGCATTAAAAGTGATTAGATGATTATACCTCTGTCAGGCGTTGTTATCCAAACAAATGTAAATAATGCAAAAGCGAATATTTTCTTTCATCTGCTTGGTTGTTCTATTACATGGCAACTAATCTCTATGAAATTTAGCATACCTAAACTTGTGTGATGAAAATGAATATGGCTATCCTTTTATCATAGAAAAAACAAAGTTTACGCAAGCGAAGCCACGGAAAAAATTATTTACGCCTTTGTCTATGAATACGTATATTTTTATCATCTTATGAATCAAATAATCAAGAAAATAATAGCTTCGTGGAATTCTTTCACAAGCGGAAAAATAAAGTGTGGTTATAATTATTTTATCATCTTTTCTGTTGCGAAATGTTTTATGTGGCCCAAATTGTGTTTTCTTTATTTCTCGATTTATAATTTTATTTTAAAGAAGATTTTAAGTAATAAACTTCAGCAGTTTGTGCAATTCTCATAGTAATAAGCGAGTGAATGTGAATTGTGGGAAAATATCCTTTAAGTAATTATTTTGTCGCTGAAGAACATTTTGGCAAATTTTTTTTATGATTCTTTTATTATTTGATCTTTGTCTTAAACTTTACGATTATTAAGGAAAAAAACATATCTATCACGAGTAAAACTCGCGCTACCAGGGATTAGTACGTATTTAGGAACCTGTTGACATTGAGTACATAGTATTTCTATTGAACACTTATTGTCCACTATTGTCTAATAATCTGCTAATTTTTCAAAAGCCTGAAAATATTTCATGTGTATAGACATTTGTAAGATTCTATTTTTTATGATTTTGGCTGAGTAGTTTCTCATATTTTTTTAAATTATAAAAATAAATATTTTGAATCCTCATGACAAGCCCTTTTAAATGAACCTCCACATCATAAAAACAGGGGAAACAATTTAACCCCTCTCTTCCTTCTTTATTTTTATATGAGTATTTGATAGAAGTTATCGACAGCAAAATATGGGGATGAATGTACTATGCAAAGTTTCAAAATTGTATGTCGCACAGTTTCTTATAAAAATGACTGCGAATATAGAAAAACTTAAATATATTAACTGCGAATATATATTCCATAGGCGTAAGAACATCTTGCATATTTAACAAAATTATGACAATTGGAATCATCGCTATAGTTTTCCTACAACTGTTATGTGGACTTGGGAAAACACATATTTTCATAATTTTTTTTTAGGATTTCGGAAATAAAGCTCCTCCTTTGTGTGTGTGGTTAATATATTTCTTTCATATATTTTGCTGTATATCTCTAAGGATATAATTTATAAAATGGAAAAAAATGTATTTTTAAAAACTGTGAGTTTTTGATTGGAACCCACACCAAAATTTACGAATGAATATTTTTCAGTTTTAATTATTTATGTATGTGCGGGTTATGTTATAATAAATTCAATTTCTACGTCCTTCCGTGCGGTCCCAAGAATAATGGCTGCGATAGACGGACAAACATGTGAATTATCTTGTGATGTTTCTCTATCCCCTTTTGAGGTAAGGAACCATAATAAGTCAGAAAACTTTCAAAAATAAAAAAAAAACAATTTCAGCAGCATTTGCATATTTTCAAGAACTACCGACCCAATTCGAAAGAATTTTTAGACCACTCTAGGGTTCAATTAAATATAATAGGGTTCAATTAGAAGATATGCAATTTTATATTTTCAAAAATTTAATTACATTGTATTAGTACCATACAACAAATAAGTGCCGATGTATTCGATGTAGTAATTAAACAATGTTAAACTGAACCACTGCATATCAATAGATTGTACTACGTGTATTTAAATCGTGCAATTAAGTTTTCCATATGGACAAAATGAACAAAATGAGTGTGGTCAGTGGAAAAGTGGGGTAAGTGCTTAATTAATAATTCAAATGTGGGAGAGGCATGACGGCAGACGTCGTTTTTGATCGTATATATATATATATATATATATATATATATATATATATATATATATATATATATATATATATAGATGTTACACGTATTCGGTTAAATATAGTTTGTTACCACTATTTGTTTAAAATTTACATCAATTGTAAATATTTGCAGTTAATTACTGTGATATATTTAGTTTGGGTTATATAAATTTACCACCAACCACCAACCAACTACCACCACCAACCCAATAAGGGTTATATAAATTTAATTGTTGTATAAAATTATTCTTCACACATAATAAAACTAGGGAATTAACCTATATTCACATTGAAGTATTTACATAAAAACTATTTATGCCAACATATCAAAAGTAATAGGATGCAAAATTATTGTTTTTCGGAATTATTGTATCTTTGTATGTAAATCTGTCTGCACCTGCAAATAGAGATAAACAATTTTTGATTAAGTTTTCATTGGTAGTTTTTACTATATCAGAAATAGGAAATTTATAGGATACATCGCAATTAACCAACTAAAAAGAGTAACTCGATATTGCAACACACAGGGCACTTATTAGTAGAAATGCTTATATAATTATTATTATAAATAGCATTACGTGTTTTCATCTTATAGTTAACTTGATAATATTTTGTAAAGATCGACGCGAAAATTTTCGGGCACAGTTTGTTATAAAATATGTTTTACTATTGCTAAATATAGTTTGTATTCGAGTAATTTTCAGGAGAAAGAGGAAACTATTTTTGTCCTGAAATAATATTCAAAATGTGTCAAATGGTGGAAGCAGACAATAATTGTGTACTGATGTGGAAGCTTATCATAAAATTGATAACTTAAATAAACTATATAACAAATTTTGAATTCAAGAAATCCAATAAACGCATAGTAAAAAGTCGTTGGCGGGTACGCCACCGTCACTTTTGTGCCATACATATGAATATACCTCCTTATCATTGTTAACATGAAATATGTAGTTACAAACTTGAAGTTCCCGTTTGTGGTATTGAGCGAATACTTACAATTTGAGGTATCGGAAAACATTTTCTATGTTTATATTTACTACTAACACTTTAGAAGAACGCATCAACTGCGTTTTTTTAGCGCTTTAAGCTTTTCTTTGGCCCACCTGTGGGATTCACCTTCTTTTGATGTTAAATAACCCTCCTTTGTTGCACTAATTTTGTGTTTTGTGGCATATTTTCTCATATGCATTTATGCATATTTTCTCTCGTTTAATAAATTATAAGGTACGTTACCTTTATGGTTTTCAGAGTATTGCAATTTATGTAGTTTTAGTATATAATTGTTCATATGCGCACCATTTCATTTGTTTGTGCAATTAATTGTGTGTAATCTAGTAAACTGTCCTTTGTTTATATAAGTCACTCAATTTGAAAAAAAACCATTAACTTTAAATTTTGCATGAAATTATAATTATGCATTAATAATTAAAAATTAATTAAAAATAATGTAAAAATTAATTACCAATATTATGTTACTTTAAATTTTATAGTAAAAGAATTCCAGTTGATAGCTATGAATAAAAAAAAGATCATAAATTGAAAACTTATAATGAAACATATTAAGTTGGTATAAATGATAATTTTTTTATTTGATGTTTAAGAAATTGTTAGAAATATTTATTTTTTTAACATAATTTAAATGTTTATTTTAAATCGATTTAACTTAATTAATTTACGTTAATCCGTTGTGTGTGTTAAGTGTGTAATGTTAAATGATAAGTTTATTGGGAATTTAGGGAAATATAGGCTAGTAATATATAAGTCGAACATATTTCTGGTGAGTATTTTTTTTAAATTGATTTTTTAATGTATTTTATTTCATATCATAACAAAAAATTGTATAAGTATTCCTGGTATTAAACCGCATTTGTTATAAGAGTAATCGTAAATCCAAATCTCAGGTACTCAAAATTTATGTCAACTCCATTGCCTGTATGTAATTAATATGTATGTAATACCCCGATATGACTATATTTCCCATTTTCTCACAACCGATGGGCTTGAAATTTGTGTACAATTATTTATTTATTTATATAACAATTTAACAAAAATAATTGAAGGCGGTGGAGACTTTTCATATTATAATTCATAAATTCAAATTTGCGAAAAAAAACGAGCGAAGATGGCAAAAATTATGAATCGGAAATAAAACGCTACTAAGTAGAACTTTGAAAATATGTTATTTTAAAAAGGAAAAAACATTTTTCAAAGTGTGAAGAGTTACAAACGATATTTAAATGTATGAGACGCGATGTACAAAAAAAGAAGCAAAGCGCATAGATAAAATTTAAAAAAAACAGGTAACTAGGTGATATTAGTAAATGATAAAGGACTCAAATATGTGTAATATTATTAATGCAAGTTATTATTTCGATTAAATTTTTAATTCTTTTCAAATATTAATTCCATTCGTATGTATTATGAACGATGAATACATTAACTGCGTTCAGTACTTTTTCTGATGTATGTTTCTTTGATTTTGTGAATTATTTTTTTTTGTCTAAAGGCAGTTGTTTCAGAAAGGTTTTGTAAAGTTAATTAAAATATCATGACATTTTATTTCTGAGTTTAATTACTAATTCGAATAAAATATCGATAACGATGGGGTGGACTTTTATTGAAGATCACAACATTAATGCGAGCGGCACAAAGTACAATCTCAAAATTTCCGCAATCATTTCACAGGACGCTCATGCGTTAGAGAACCGGTACGTTACATCAGCGATGTACTGTCACCATGGACGTATACAGTTTGTCTTAATCCCATACATTTCACTTCCCTGTTAAAGCGTAATATAATGCCGTATCCACCCTTTTGCATAATTAAGCAAAAGAAAAGTATGGTTAGTAAGCCCAAGTTTACGTTGGCGTCGCTATTTAGAGAAATTGTCACGTTTCTTACATTTATCGAAATAAATGATGTAAGTTGGCATATTTTCATATTGACGAATTAGCAATGTTTATTTTTTTTTAAAAATAATGTTAATTTTGGTTATTGAAGCGTAACTTTCACGGATAATTATGCACTGTTTATTTTATACTTGTGAATCTTATTTCTGGAATTCTCTTCTGTTTGATTTAGATCCGTAATAATGATTGAGCATCTTTACTGCATCTTTGAGCATCTTTACCTGCATTAGAGTTAAATTACTTCGGTATAATAAAAGAATAACTTTATTTAGCATGCAAATAATTAATGGAAATAAAATAATAATAGGACTGGAGCATGATTATAAATATGGTTGGTGAATCTCAATTCAATCAAATAATTAAATTATAAAATGTTAATTTAAAACTGATTTGACAGGTGCCTAGAATTTTATTTTTCTGCCGTTTTCTATTTTTAGCTAATCGTCTGCCAGTTTCCAAATTATCGTGGTTCAACTTTATTATATTCCCATACTGACAATTAAAACATGTGATCCCATTTTGGAATTAAATTTAATTATTTTGAAATGTTAAACGAATACTCATCATTATATTTAATGTAAAAACGTATATAGAATTAATTGTTAAATTTACTACGGCAATCAGAATAAAGTTTAATTAATAATGAAAAGTAATTAAGTAATAAATAGAAATTAATTAATTTACTAATTTAAATATATATAACATAATAAGTATTAAATAATTTATGATGTAAATAAATACATAACGAATTCGAAACTGTCTAGCGGATAAATGGCTTACAGTAGAAAGCCAGCAGAAAAATAAAGTGGTGGTCTATTTATCTGCCAAATAAACTATGTGTAGTAATGTTTAGTAAACAATTTCGTGTGCCGATTTTTTATTGCATGGGGCTAATTCCTCGTGTATTTGTAAAATTTTATATTTGAATATTTTATTTGATAACGCATATAAAGAAGTATAATTTCAGAAAATCCAATTCCTTTACGGGGGCTGACATGTCAGATGGAATAATTTCGTTCCTTAGTTTTGAAAAATTTTCGTTTTATGATTTCATTCTTCTTGTTGATTTATTTCCCATTTGTGAATTAGAGAGGCGCTATGGTTTTTTTTCAGAACTTAATGATATAAGGTTATGTTAGGTTAGGTTACATTTGATAGTTTCTGGGAGGTTAGAAAAACAGGCATTGAGCAGTGATGATACGTGGTATAAAATTTCAAGTGTACTAAGGTGTGGCGTGAAATGGCATCCAGGCAATGTGAACTTATGCTAATCTATTAGTAGTCAGTCAAAATATGATAATGAAGATCAGTTCAAAAAGTGGACATCTTTACATTAGTGATGACTAAGTGGATCCTATGTATTAGAAATAAATACATCTGCAGTGTTGGACTGCAGCAGAGTACTCTATGTTGTTTTTTTCGTGTTTATCTGTTATTCGCTGAAACTTAATTGATAATTTAACATAATTGGATCTTCGCCCTTAATATTCCGTATCACAGGTGTTTGAGAATTTTCTAAACCAGTCCAGAAATCGGAATCGGCAATTTTAATAACATGTTTTTATTTTTTTATTGAAATTTAAACTCGTGAAATCCACTTAATTTCAAAACTTTCTTTAGATTGCCTAAGCATTTTTGTTAAACCATGATATATAATGAAATTTAAAAAATAACGGCATACCGGATTATTCACCCAATAATTCTTTCTAGTATACTAACGTTAGAAGTATTAAACTTTGGCTAGAAGTCTAAAAGTTAACTATAGACTGTTTCCTCATTTATTTGTACGTTAATTATAAATTAAATGTGAGTGCGTATACAAATATATACAATGGGCTTTGAAACTGCTGCGTGTGTCATACACGACTGAACACAGGATGCGTCAGTTATTCATACAAGTGATCACTTCCACAAACTTGAGTATATTTCAACGTGTTTCTGTAAGAAAAATGTATTTTTTTTGTTCATACAGCAAATTTTAGTCTTTTTAAGAAATGTTCAGAAAATTCATAGGATTTCTTAATATTTTTCTTTCAGTTTGATGCTCAGAATCAATTGTGAGGATAATAGAAACGTTTTCATTTTTTATAACATAGAATTCTTCTCTGACTGCAAAAAAAAAATTAAATTGTAATTCGTTTTGTACTTCATTTAATACAGTATGTAAATAAATGGAAGTTCGCCTCTTCAACCACTTATCCCATTAATCATATGTAATCCTAAAAAAATGTTTGTTATTTTTTAAATTAGTCGCCTAGTCCATAAAATAATTTATGTTTAAACTTTGTATGAAATCATAATTATGTGTAAATTAACACCTATGGAAATACAGCTAAATGTGACGTTGGCAACGTGGCGCGTATCAAAATGAAATGTCAATTATCCGTTTAAAAAAATTAAAATACCCGCACACATAGTAATAAAAACACAAATAAAAAAAATTGTTTTAGAATATACTTATATTTACCTAAATTATATGTTCAAGAGTCTTCTTCGTACTTCAACTTTTGCAGCCGACGGCAATTATTTGCGTGAACTCGTCTTATTAAGTTGGGATCCCTTCGCTTATTATTTTGAACGCCTGTACAATCTGATTTCTCATTTCGAATTCAATTTGCGAATCCTTGCAATCCTTGTGATATTAGTGGTCTTTTTAAAAAGTTTGTGTACTGACGTATAACTTAAGTTATGGCTCTCTTCTATAATGATTTAGCACATTTTCTTCCATATTTATCGATATTTTTGGAGTATTACCACCTGATTTAAACGGTATGATGGCCCAATTCTCACGTATTCTTGTGATTATAATGATAATAACTTATTAATTGCTGGTTCGGATAGTGTTCGGCTTATGTCCTGAGGGCTTCGTCGTTATTATTACAACATTCGGCGTTTACTAATATCACGTCCAATATTTACTAGCACTAAACAATTAAATATTCATAATTCCACTCACTCGATATTACAAATAATAAAAAAATTATTGAAAAAAACCGGCGACGTGCATGGAGCAAAAGTCAACAGTCATTAAATGTACCAATTGTCGTTAATAATTATTATATTGTAAGGTTCAGAATATTTTTAAGATTATTCCTTGACGTTGTGTTTACTGGTGAAGACCTTTGACATATTAGGCATCATGGCGGTACCAACAGAACTGCAAGCGACACTTAATTTGTCGCGTTTAGCCCAAATTTTCCGTAAATCCTTTCTGTGCCAAATTTTGATGTAGGATTGAATGAACAACATTCAATCCCCACCCTTGTCCGTCCCATTATAAACGAATACTTTGACATGTTTTTAAATTCTTTTATTGTACAACAAAGAGGTTCTGATTCTTACGCTGAGAGTTCCATAGTGATTCTATTTTAATGTAGTGCTGTGTCTGCACACACGTATCTCAGCTCACAGCTGGTGAAGTACAATAATGTAAATATTACAACATTACGAAATTTGGATTATCTACCCAATTGTGTTTTAACCAAGAGGTTAGTATTTAAAGGAATAAACATGTACACTAGAATTATAATTTATTTCAAACAATTGAGATACTTTCAGAATCTGCTTTTTTGAAGCATACGTTTTTTGAAGTAAACGAAAATATAAGAAAATAGACAATCAAAAATATTATATATATATATCAGAATAGAAGTTTTGTATAAAAAATGTATAAACAACTATTCAAAGATACTATTTCAAAGTTTTCAAAATTACTTCTTTGGAAATATTTTTAATGAATTTGTCGAGGAAGAAAAAATGAAAGAAGCCAAATGTTCTTTGATGCAAATAGAAACGATTATGGACATGCATTTAAAGGCAAGACATGTTATTCATTTGGCCGAAGTAAAATACTCTAAAATATTAAATGTTATCTTGAATAAATACGTAAATTAAAAATAGGTGTGAAAGTGGTTATTTAAAAAATTTGTTATTATCCACACTAAGTAGTTTAGAGAAGAAGATACAAAAAGAACAAGGAAAAACGTTGCGTTGTGGTGTCTTCTTGGTCAGCGAGTGAAGCATACATGTCTATCAATCAAAATAACTTCTCTAAACAATTCATATCGGTCATGTTTCTACGTCTAGGTAATTTTTTAACTTTATCTTTTGCAGTATTGCGGCTAGAGGCTGAAGGGAATAAGGTACGTACAGTTCGCTTGTAATTTCTTTAAAATTAGTCTCTAAAGCATTAACAATGCCTCATAAAACGTGGAGTGATTATGATGGCAATTTTATTGAGAAATTATAATAATAATTTGCTGATTTCTTCTAATATAAACAGCATTTCTTGAAATTGCGAGTTTGTTATAGAAGCAGATTGATTTTATGGCACTGAGAATTTGGAAAATATCCCTATTTTAAGATTTACATTTTTTTTGTTATTCATTTAACGATTTTTTACGAATAGACGATGGTATAATATATAGTGTAATAGATGATGGTAGATATATGATGGTATTATATTTGTAGTATTGAGTTAAGGGTTCCTAAGATATTGAACATTAAAAAGAATGTATTCGAATATATCGATATTGAGTGAAATCATATTTATGAGAATCGATCGTTTTAAACAACATGGTGACGCGGAAAAATGCTTGAATATAAGCTTTTCTTTATGCCTTTGTACTAAATGTTTTAAATTTAACGTTAAGGAAAACATAGCAGACCGATAAAGACACCCAAATACATGGGAAATCATAAGTCATAGAACGAAGGAAGGAAAGATTAGAGGGTCTTGAAACGAAATGCAAATATTATATTTCAGAAAGTATTTTTCTCCCAAATTATTCCAACTTTGCTTACCCTAACAAAGATTCATCTCAAACAGCTGCGTCGTCATTAAAACGCCATTTAATCTGTCACATTACCCCCAAAAAAGCAACGGATAAGTCACGATACTGTGGAAATAAGTAAAATAAAATAGATTTGCGATGCCCATCTTGCACATTTCCAGTATCTTCTTTTAAGGCGAATGTGACGGCATTTAATTTTTAGTTATCTATGAGATATGAACGTTCCAATTTAAATTTTCATCTGTATTTACACCTAAGGATTTTGTCTTATTCATTTTATTTAGAAATGTATTGTTCAATAGCTCTTTGATCAACTCGTTTCCACATTTTTTACTTGAACCCAAAGCAAAGTGAATAATATTTGTCTTATCCACATTTAGTAAGAAATGTGAGTAACATAGCACCTTTATATATACACTTTACTTAATTGGGGTTGATACAGATTTAGACTGTTTAAAATCTGCCACTTGTGATCTTTTTGACAAATATGGTTTGATAAGTTCAAGCTCTCTCTCCCTCATCATTTAAAGTTGATAAAATTTATTATTTTATCACCATATTATTCATTTTTTATGTGATTGGAAAGAGAATTGTAGAAAAACTGTAAAAGATATAATATGTTTCGTGGTGATATACAAATGAATATGATCCATAAAACTCCTAATAAATATTGAAATATTCAACATAAATATTCACCTTGAAAACGCAAAAAAAATAAAAAGAAAATATAATTATGACAATTGTTAATGATGTATTTATACATGATTTCTCAAGTCCATAGTCCCCATTGTGTGTAGCTAAAAAATAAAATGTAAATTCAAGCATTTTGAAAAAGCATTTTAAATACAAACATTTCAAAAATTCTTTAAAATTATCTTGACACTAGGTAGTGTTAATGGACATACACGTTTTACAAAGAAATTTTTTATAGAGAGTATTTTAGATGAAAATAAATTGCCTGAAAGGACGATAAAATTATGTAAAAGTTTTGAACTTTTTGATTTTCTTTAAAGAATGGTTTCAATAATTAACGAAAGGAAAAATGTATTTAAATGTATATTCTCTACTAGATAAATGGGAAGGAAAATGCCAAGGTAACTTTGTGTGGTATTTCATTATTGCCTGAGCCAATTCGATGTAATATATATATTATTGTATGTTTTCGTTTTCCGTTTAATAATAATATACACCGCATAATCACATAAATTGTTAGTATAAGAAATATTATTTAAAATGCCAGCTTCTGAATAATTGCTATTATTTTCTGCAGAAAACATTTATTCCCATCCTTTATTAATAATATTCACATTAATCATTAATATGATCTAATGTTATATGCACAAAGAAGCATTAATATTTATATAGTTCCCTGTTTATTGGATCGTTTTAAAGGAGTTAAGTTATTATTTTTCTCACGTGCTTGATTCAATATAAATTGTAATTATAAAAAAAAAATTGTTAGCCCAATAGTCCATAAAATGACCGCAAAGAATAGAACCAAAAACGGATGGAGACACATTTTAAATTTTTTTTGTCTCCTATGTCGGGCTTTGGTTCACAGAAATATTTCTAGGACAAGATGTATATAGTTTTGCAATGTTTTATAATATTGCAGACAATCCATCATAGAACATATTTTGGGCCGGCAGCGTTTTTTTAGCCTTGTAAGAGGGTCACTGAGTCGCTATCTTAAAAATAAGAGTGCAATTATTTTTTTTTATTTATCTTCCATACTATTAACCAGATGAAACAATTAGAAATTGTAAATAATTGGAGTAACATACCATTTAAAATTGTCGTCAATAAGTTGCAAAGGTCATGCGAAAAACAAAATCTTTCGAACGTAAAGACACGATAAAGTAGAATAAATTGTTAATATTTCATGGTAAACAATTTAATCTATTTACTTTTTTATGAAATTTGATAAAATTATTTTTCTAGTGTTATCAAAGCTGGTAAATAGAAAAAAGAATACTTTCGTTTCGAGTCACCCTACTCCTTTCCACATCGCGAAAGAGTTTTACAAAGTAGGGAATATTTTTTGAGGTGGTTCATCGGTATTAATTACGAAACTGTTCATATCTTTTTGTGAAGACATCTAGTCACTCCTTTTCTGTAGGCAGGTCGTTGTCTTTGAAAATCGCAGATTTCTCGTCACAGATAATTTCCTTATTCTCATCAAAAGTAACATTATCAAACTACGTGGGAATTAGTTAACTACTCACCGCCACCAAGTGCTTAAATTTTTTAAAGAAAATCATTGAAATAAGAACGTCATCAAAAATACCTTTATTTTTCTTGGTGTTCTTCATCATACCTCTGTTTCAATCAACCTTGCATTGATCCGCGCCATATTGGGCATGTTTTAAAGTAAATTCTCATAATTTGTATCTATGGTGCACTTATATTTTAGAGTACATGTAAACAACGAACGCATTTTTATTCGGTTTATATATATACATACATATATATATGTATATATATATATATATATATATATATATATATATAAATATAATAAAAATGCATTCGTTGTTTACATGTGCTCTCTCTATTTGCTCTGCAAATATTAATTTACACTTTTCAAACTTATTGAAATCATTTTAATTCATACCTAATCTTTATATCCATTATAAAAATTATATACATAAATAAATTAAATTATAATATTAACCTTTGTCTAAAATTCTATCATTACATTGGACCGCGTGAAATTTTGCGTATGTCGATTGCTCTAATTACTTGCACCTTCCACAATTTCAATAATCATTAAATCAAACGCCATAAATGATCGATAAAATAAATAGGGCTATTATTGAAGTACCGTAGAACAGTAGTATTTAAATAAATGAGAATTACTATACATAATAGTACCGACATGGGTGCACATATATAAAGTCTCGAGCAATACAGAAGAAATATGTGAAATGAAAAACTAATAAAATCAAAATAAGAAAACAAAAAGTTTGTACAATAAAATTAAAATATGCCAAGAGCAGACCACAATGCGGCGTCGAGAAAATTGTCATTGAGAAAATGAAAAAATGAACATCGACAGTAAAAGTGAACGGACAAACCGGTTTTTCTTTGGAACGTTGATTTTGTGTATAAACAGTGCATAGACTCTTAAAATTCCGTCTGTGAATTACGTTAACAACCTTATTTTTCATTCAGTCTGGGTTAAGTTAGAAATATGGACATGTGGATGGATAATTTGTTTAGAAGGTGTTAAATGCTAGCCAATTTTCATAATATAATATACGTGTCTATCTTTACACCACAAACGTGTGACTAACGTCTCCAAACAAATTAAAATGGCGACAAATAGGTAGCTCGACAAGATTGTAAAGGTTTTTTTAATATTGGAATGTTTTAACACTTTATACATGTATAAACATGTATATCATAAAATATAACCGGCTATGGTATGGCGGCTTTTAATATTCAAACCACATAATCATACAGTCGCAACATGTAGATGCTTTTTATAACCGCCTTTTAATAATTGTCAACGGGAGTCAGAAAATACCGTACCCTTTTTACGTTTTTCAAAAAAACTTCTATACCCACTGTGTGTTTGACTCAGGTTCCTTTCCGGTCCTTAGAAATAGTCGGTAAAAGCTTTTTCCATGAACTGAATGCACGTGTTAGCGTCGCACTGAACGTCAGTCGACTGAGTACGCCAGACCTACGAGCTCGGCCGATAGTCTTCGTCAGTACGACGTGGTTGTATACGAGTATCAATTCAGTACTGCTGTAGTGTAGTTGTTCATATTTTTTTATCGATATAGCTTTGTATGACCCATGTCAACGCTCACCGCCGGTCGAGCACAAAAGCTGGATTTAGTGCTCAACCGATGACCGCCTATCAGTATACAGTTGGGGAGAGAATTGAATCTATTTTTAATATGTGCATACTATTTACGTAAACTATTTCGGAACGAACGACAGCGAAGATATCCATGTTCATCCAACATATGTTCATCCAAAGATTGTAGATCGGCCAATTGAAGAGGAATTCTGTACACTGCATTCGAAATTTTGAAAACACGGGGATAATTTTTTTGATAATTTGTTTCTACTTCAGGATGTCTATCACAAGTTTTGACGAGTTGCTAACAAAACTTTAGTGTACTTTAAAGCATCAAACATGTTCCATTTTCCAGTGTTATCAATTAAAAGGCTGTTCGTGACTTTAAAGTAAGTTCTTATCTATTTATATTGTTGTTACGATAAACAAAAAAAATGTAAAAAATGCATGTTATCAGTATTTTAATTAAAAGTGTTACAAAAATATGAATGCCCATTTTCCGGAAAGTATGATATTGTTTCAAATTATATGATTGAGTTGATGAATTACCTGATACCACAAATTGTTGAGATGAGGGTTTTTCTAGTAAATAGGAATGTTATTCGTGTAGCATTGTTGGTGTTTTGATATTTTGCTGAATAAACAATTCATATTTTTGAATATTTTATATGTAGAACGTTTTATATTAAAGTTGTATCGCTAGAAATTTCATTGGATTTTTTAGCATTTTCAAATATAAAAGTAATTTTTGATGATTAGAAAAAGTTCACGAGATCGATAAAAGCAAACAAAGAAATGACATGTCATCGTTCGGCACAAGTTTTTATTTTATTTAAATATATTCAATATTTCATCAACTTTACGTATTTTCTTATAATTTCCTTGCACATTTTTTCGTCCACAATAGTAGCAGTCTAGTTTGTTTAAGACGTTTTGAGGTCTTCGGACATTGGAGATGGGCCTTAAGATAGTCCGTAATCATTGGTTGTATTCTGGTTTGTTCAAAGGTTTGACATAAAACCTTCGTCTGTATCGATAAATACTCACGCGATATTTGTTTTTGTTCTGAATTGGTAAAATTGAATAATCAGTATCTACTACTTGATTTTATCTGGAAATCGCATATAGTCAAAATATATATATTTGTTTTGTGTCCTCCTGAAGATCCAGACTTTGTATTCTTCACTGTGACTTTGCACCTTACATACTGTTGTACTTTTTTTTCTGTGAAAAATTTTAACATGTTTTTTTTTATTTCAAATACGTTGAGACTAGACAACGATATGGTGATCTTTATTTTAGTTACCGCCTATGTACGGCCACTATCGGCAGAGACATTAAAGAAGTATGGATAAATATGTATTAGTTTACAAAGAATGCCTTTCTATAAAGGTAGGACGACTTGAAGTCGCTGTCGGTTTCGAACTGATAGCAGTCTTCTCTAACTGCTAGTACAGATGAAAAGCACGTAAGAAGAATCTGTCCTGAATATTTGTTTGTTTTCAAATTATAAAACAAATTATCCTGTTATTCTCTTGGCTATATGCGTTTCTAACTATCGTCTCACCTATATAAATGTGAGACATGTGGAATAGATTCTGATTTAAATATTTTTAAGGAAATCACTTTGCTTAATAAATGAAATAAGGTAGAAATAATTCCCTCCAAATTTTCCTCCCATTCAAATCCCTATCATATATGATACGAAACCACTTCCATACGTGATAATCAGCGATGCTCTGTTCGGCATACCGAAAAAGCTGACTCTAATTTATAAAAAAAGGAGTCGATTTTCGTGACTGTAGTGAACAGAAATGAAGTTTACATAAAAAAAATCCTACGGCATGTTACAAGTACTGTCAGCCAGTACCTGCCCAAAATAATCTCTAATAAGAATCACTTTAATCTTCTTATTGCTCTGTTATAAAATTACGTCTTCCTAGACGCCTTGAGACAATATCCTAAGCGCGATTTATGTTTATGAAATACAATAAGATGGATGTCAAAATTTCCGAAATTGTCTTAACTTAATTTTAAAAGAAAGTAACTTCTGGACTAAAAAAAACATCAAGAAAATTTTTTTTTTATTATGTTCCCTGTTCTTTTTTCAAAAAACTAAAATGACTTATCCCAAAAAAGCTAGAATTAAAATTCCGTTTTAGCAAGTAAGTGTTATTGTAACTACTAGCTACTTGACAAACCTTTGTATGTTAAAATAAATAAAGGAAAATGTAATAATTAATTGGTATAAGGTGTTTGCTCCACAATCATAATCATAATAAGTGGCCTGATGAATTTATTCCATATCTACACATTCTCCATAAATTATCATATTACTGATAATTTATTCCATATCTACACATTTTTCAATGGAAAATTTATGTATGCTCAAATCACATATATTAAAAATAATTTAAATAGATTCATTTTCCACAATCAATTTATTAAAAAGCTTCCTTTGAACATCCAGCGGTTGTTCGATAAATGCATAACCCTGTTAAAGTTTTTAATTAATTACGAACTTTAAATAAATTTCCCTGTATTTTTATACCATATTTTATTAAGGTAAGATAACTGAGAAAATTACCCCTTTATATTGATGCGTACCAAAATTCCTGCTTTCTTAATGTTACTACTGATAGAAACGCAAGGTAGCTTTTACTGCCCGTCCACATTCGAATACCTTTTGTCATATGTATATAATTCAGTATTTACGTAATTTATTTATACCATAAATTAAAATATTTGTATGAGACTGTAATCTAAATTTAGTCATGATATAAAAATTGTGGAAATTACATCTCCAATCCAGGAGTTGTGGAATAATGTATTTCTTTATATTATTTGACACGTCGTTGGAGAAACTAAATTGTAAAATTCGTAGAAAGCGTAAAATTTCTTTTATTGTATCTTTGGAAGTAATCAGTGTATTTATCAATGTCCTCTTTTTTCTAAAATGTTGTGAGTATATCTGATAATTTATGATAATATATCATTATGATGAATGAAAAGAATCGGTCACACATATAATAAGAAATCAAGAAGGAACTCATAGGTATACGCTATCTAATGAGTTATCGGTAAATAAATCTCTTAAAATTATACTGATACTACTTACTAAATTATTGTTATATGCACTTGATCATTTGCTATTAGTTTCAAAGTAACATATTTCACAATGGGGCACAAGCCGGCCTTTATTTGTTATTGTAATGTGGTTTTTTCACACAGCTTAACCACTACATTTACACTATGCGACCTTCATTCTTCAAAAGTGATTTCTGCTAAATTTACAAACTATATCGTAATAAAGATAAATAATGCGAAGTACTGAATAAAGTCCTCATATAAAATCATTCATGATAACATTATCTACGGAAGCATAAATACGAAGGTGATTTGTAGACTTTTTGTATGATTGCACCACACTCACTATTGACCAACACAAGATATACTATCGAGAAAAAAATACGATAATACCAAATTATATTCAATATATATACGCGACGAGGACTACACGACTTTACAAACATGTACCAACAGAAAACTACCAAAATAAGATTTTATTAAAAATTTATCTTTGCTAATAACCAACCTGAAGATGTTGTAATACAACGAAACGTAGGTCGCGGTAAAGAACTTAAAGAAAGTAGAAATAATACTACATCACGTAGTTTTATTTAATTGTGATTAAAAATTGAATAAAATATAATATTTCTGGCATGAATATGATATTGTTATTTTTAAATGTATTGCTGGGAAAAATTATTAAGAATTTATTCCTGGAACATAGGCGTTTTACACAAATAATTTGTTTAATTCGATATTATTAATAGGATATTACTCAGGTATCAGTTAATATCCAAGGCGCAAAAAGAGGCGTTTTTTGTAGAAAATCGAGATAATATTCTTTTATAACCACCTTTATCGGAATCCTGGACAATAATAATAAGACATTTTATTTAATATGACCATGGGCGTAATCTTAATGCAATTTATAAATTTCATGTAACAGGAAATTGCGTCCGTAAGGTAAAACTTTATGCAAAAATATACGGAAAAAAGATATACTGACAAATTTCATACCTTCAATAATATCCTAGATAAGAAGGGACAGACATTCAATTCCTCTGTAATCAACTTTCTTGTCAATGCTTTTCCCGGTTTTACATATTATCATGCTCGGCTAAATCCAGCATCGCTCTCTCAATGTAAACACTTCCTTCCTCCTCTTGTATCGGAATAATGAATCTAGGGCGAACATTTCTTTTACGATCCTGAGCTCGTCGAAGTAAATTACACGAAAAATGTAACACAATGATCGTGCGGTATATTTTTCATGAATGATTTAACATAGTTTAAGGAAATAATCTCGCGCTCGCTTTTCTCCGGTAGCCGACGTACTGATGCAGTATTATGCGAATGATTTTTATAAAACGCGTTTAGAGATGTTTATTAAATTCAAAATTATAAATATATTTTTATTCGATAAAACCAAAAATTGTCCATATTCTTATATGTTTTCCATATTTAGAGTTGTTTTCAACATATCTATTTGTATGTTATATTAATTTTGAAAGAATATGGTGGCATTTTTTCATTAATAAAATTAGTCCTCATTTAAATTCTTCATTTCAATTCCATAGATAACAAGGGAAATGTATATATGGGACTCAATTGTGTTACAATAAAAACATATGCATATTAAAATAATAATTTCGATAAAAAAAATATTAGGATAATATGCTTTTACATAATTATTACATCTAGTACCGTAGAATCTAATTGCTACATTGCGACATATAAATAATTCAAAAAGTGATTTGTAGTTGTAAATAGCAGACAACTGTTTGAAGGAAGAGTGAACGGGAAAAGTACAGGAAGCATTGGGATAGAAATATAGGCTGAAAATGTAATTACATACAATTTGCTTAAGTAAAATGGTGAGAATAAATTTATGCAGACTTTGAAACAAAACAATTTGTACAAAAAGTTTAACTCTGATCAATCAGAGTTACAATAAATCAACGTACCTTTGTTATTTTAATGGCATTATTGTGATTTTCATTATTGCTGAATTAATTATATTGCCATATTCCTGTCACTATTGTTAAAATTTTGAACAAAAAATTGAATTCTTTTCCTTCAACTCTTCGAAATGAAATGTTAATTTTCTAAAAGCTAGCGCAAGTTCTAAAAAACAGTAGGCGAGTATGACAAGTATGGAAAGTTAAGGAGAAGTTCCAGCTCTGACTTTTACAAATGTGAATAAACCTATTGTATTTTGTTGTCTAGTCTACTATTGCACTTCTGCATAGCTATTTTACCGGTTTCAATGAAACTGTAGACGGTAAAATAGGCACGGTACCACCGAACTCTTACCATGAGGTTTGTATTGAAATATATTCTCTATCAGACGTTCGCAATTTCCTATAAGAGTAAATGTAGATAAATACAAAAAAAAACTCAAAAAAATTAATGAATTGTATATTTTTAAGGCGAAACATATTAATTTTAGCAAAATATGTATACTCATATTTTAAATAATGGTAAGGTATTACAAAACCGCTAGTACAAAAATCGGTAACATCAGTAAGGTCATTAGAACTTGTTTAACCAATTAAGTTTGAATAACAAAAAATTATATTTATCGAATATAAATACTTTAGTAAACGGATTACACAAATTCAATTTTTAATCACAATTAAATAAAACTACGTGATGTAGTATTATTTCTACTTTCTTTAAGTTCTTTACCGCGACCTACGTTTCGTTGTATTACAACATCTTCAGGTTGGTTATTAGCAAAGATAAATTTTTAATAAAATCTTATTTTGGTAGTTTTCTGTTGGTACATGTTTGTAAAGTCGTGTAGTCCTCGTCGCGTATATATATTGAATATAATTTGGTATTATCGTATTTTTTTCTCAATAGTATATCTTGTGTTGATTTATAGTATATCTTGTGTTGGTCAATAGTGAGATTAGATTATAAGAAAACCTTACGTTCATTAAAGATTCCATAAGTGTAATTTATTTTCCTGATCCAAATCTACTTGTGAATATATACGATGGTGAGGAAATATTATCTTTTCTCCATACTGTCGCAATTTCTGTGGTTAAGTTCTCACTTTGGTGGTAGAAATATTTCTTCTGTAAATAATTCAATTATATATTCACCTTGTTTATGTTCAGATCAGCAAATTTCGTAATACTTTTTACCCGTTTTTAATGCTCCATATCTCGATTGAACTAATTAGGACCCTTATGAAGTGGCTTACTTGTCAATCCGTTGGATAAATTTTTGGTGTCCTTTAGCTGTAAAATAATTAATCGTCTTGTTAAAGTCGGAGTTTTTTAAATTTAATTTTGTTTGTTGGACGTATGGTAGTGGTGCGCATAACTGAACTGCACGCTGCTACGGTGGGTCATATGATGTTGTCATCAACATTCGTATAATTTTTTGGAAATAAGCCATGTTAGTTTAAAATTTTTGGAGTTTTTGATATGGTTTACAGTTATGTGGATGGTTTTTAAATCAAAGTTTACATAACCTTTGTAGTATTTTTGTTGTTAGATTTTCGATTACATTTTCAAAATGTGGTCTTATAGCCGTGAAATGATTGAATTACGGAATATTATGCGTCTCATTTTATTGTTTCTGGCCACATATAAATGTAAAATTAATTTCTGACCTAATATATCTATGTGTCTGCTTATGTCCGTACATATAATTAAACTTTCGTTAGAATTGTTAACTAAGAGAGTGGATTTCAAATCAATCTAAACATTGTTTAATTTTAAGTGAATTACGTATCTAACTATGCATATAATATTACATAAGAAAAACATAACGAAAGTAGACCGAATTGAAAAGATTAACTTACGGTGCCACTATGCTTTTTTTCACTTCGTTACGATTATATTTTATTAAAATAATGGTAAGGGGATATCACTGAGACTACCTAAAAAAGTTATTTATTTATTTAAATTATAATTCGGTAGCCAATACAATATTAAAACCTACTACAAAATTATTTAAAGCAAATAATATTTTTATATTTTATAAGACAGTAATATTACCGATCTATCTACCTACCTACCGATTTTACGTTTTTCGCATGACTTACAAAGTTTCAATGCCAATATTTTTTAATTAAATTGAAATGAATAGAACTTTCAAGAAAGAATATATTTGTTCCATTTATATTATTTTGAAAATTGTAAATTGCATTTTGTTATTCGTACGCTTACTTCTCTCGTCAAGTTTTTCCGTTAGTATTTTTGAAGCCATTTACAAAATACATCGTGTATATATTTTATATTGTTGTACAAATATTACATTTTATCAAAAATTTATTCAGTGATCAGTTCTAATTAGTACCAAGAAGCCATAAAAATTACACTTTTTACTTTTTACAATGTTATGCTTATAACTCTGTCAATAATTTCTGAGAATAATATGTTAGAGCAGGATAATAACTGATTGATCTGTGGTTACCCACTTGGATGAATTTTTTGTTTAGGAGAATGATATTCAATTTTGACCACTGTCTAGGTGTAGTAGCAGTTTTTAGTAGTAGGTAAAATAGGTATGTTGGGTGAGTGTAGTATAAGTAGAGTGAGGTATGAGTGAATAATTCCATAACTATTGATTTAATGCTTTGTTTATATTTTATCTACGACTTTATCGGTATTTAGTCTTTTTGTTGCCTTCATAATTTCTGCTTCAGTAATATTCTCTATTTCACTTTCTTATGTTTTTTCTTTTAAATAATGTTATATTTTAATAAATACAAATAAATTATTTGTAATTTCTAAATATCTTATATTATTTATTAATATTTGAGCTGCTAATGGCACATACTTGCAAAGTGCTTTTTAGCTTTAGTAAACTTAAATAACTCTGGTAGATTTTAGTTTACGTGAAAAAGGATTAAGTGCTTAGAAATATAGTCTGATATATACAGAATAGGTATAAACGAGCTGTAAAAAATTAAAGATGGTTTCACAAAGTTTTAGTATTGCAGTGCACTTTATGTAATCGCAAAACAAACAAATTTACACTTTTTTATTGAAAATGTAAGTTTTCTGTGATTTTTTTATAAGACCAGTTTTGAGTCGAGGCTCTGTTGATATGGAAAAAAAATGGTAACATAACACCAAAATAACATACAGGTGAAAATACTACAACTCAGTATTAAAAAGAAGTGAGAACTTTAGGATGTTTAGAAAGGGCGAGTAGATAAAACCTATTGTAAAGTTATGACTGGCGTCATTCTACATACTCCGACCATCGAGTATATATAGAGTATACTTAAATATTTTTAGTGTATTGTGCAGTAGAAGCCTGCGACGTGCGGTTTGGTGCCTTGCACTTATTTAATCTACTTTGCAATTTTTTGTATAACAAATATATTGTTTTTAATAAATTATCTTTCGTAAAATAAACAAAAATGAATCAATTGCAAAAGTTAAAAAAACCGTGGTTTTGTAATGCTTTTACCCCTGGGTATTTGTTTGTTTTATTCGGGGATTTTGAGTGAATAGTGATATTTTCGTATTTTGGAAATTATTCTCGTGTTATTGTGACTACATAAGAATGACGCAGGAAAATCTTCCATGGAAAATTACAGTACTCAACATTAATTTAGAATATCGGATATCGTCGACGTGAATATAAATTTAGAGTATAATTTATATTGGTGAATGTAAATTAATTTAGAACATTGAATATAATATACATTTCTGAAAATTAATATCCAGGAAGTCAATTAAGTAACTGAAGGAATATTTTAATTTTATTTTATTAAAAGGGTCATTGTGATATATTATTATTTTAGACATGTAGTTATAATGTTTTTGTTAATCATAGAGTTTATCGTATTTGTACGTCATGCATAAATCATAAAAATATAGCAGGAAAATTATGATAAATTTGTGAAGAAACAAGAATGTTACAAATTTAAGAAACCGTACAGAGCATTTTTAATAATAGTGAGAAGCTTAAAATTTTTTTTTTTTTAATATCATGACCATAGGCGTTTACATAAACACACAATGAGGGACATAAACTTCTATCACTAGATACAGTTACAATATTTCGAAGTCGCCTCTCATCTGTCGTTAATGCCTAAACTTTATACCTCGTAGACGCTGAAATTAGATTCTTTCACGAACGAATAAATAAGATCTCTCCTCTCATACTTTCGAAAATGTGAACGTATTGCTAAGGCTGGTAAATACCGGGGCAACCAGTTGGCGACCATACTGCCCGTTTTCGATATTTTGCTCGGGAAATTTATGGCTTTGTCTCTGGTCGCATCTGTTGCAAATTGAACCTGATGCTAGCTACTTACATAAGATTCGCTTAACTACTACTCGTGTCTTAGGTTTCATTACGATATTGGTTTATACATTATCTGTTTAGTGTTTATTAATTTGCACAAGTTAATTGTCTAATAGAGTTTACCAAATTATTTTGTGATTTCTCTTTCTTCATGTATCACGTTTAATGCATGTTTTCTTGACTTTGTAACATTGTGAAAAGTGTAACAATGTTAACATATAAATGTAAAATCGTTGTATTTATCGAATAAAAAGTGTATAGAAACAAGCGTAAAGAAATTAATTTTAAATTAAATTTTTAATGACAACAAGTAATAACGCTGAGTTTAATAAAATTTATCTCATAATTCATAACGCCGTTTTGTATATCTGCTTTTACTACGCCGATCCCAAAGCAGACTAGTATGAAATCTAAACTAATTTGGATTGTACCAGCATGCTCCCTCACCCATGTATTTAAGTTTAAACGACACTATCGTAGATGCAATCAGACCTCAACGTCGCACTGGCACCCGTTTTGCGTTATATTCTTTCCTTAGAGCAGTGTCGTTACCTGTGGTGGCACGAACAATATCGACCGATAATGTAAAACTTTTCACTTGTTTATTCGGCAAAAGTTGATAACTTATGAGCGACACGCGAGTTGAAATTTTGCGCTCTTCGAGTTACCTCATTACTCACCCCGGATCGAATTTAGGGGTGCGAGATATCGGATTCCGGTTATTACCTGTCGGTTTCAAATTCAGCAGTAGCTAGATACGATTGTAACGCACTGGGCGAAAATGTTTGTCGGTTGAAATCCATATCAGCAGCTTATTTGTTATTATTGAATTTCGTTAATAAGCCTGTCGTTCATTTAGGTTAAAAATGTTTCATTTTTTTTTAATTGATTTCCAATGTCAGTGTCACTTGCAAACAAAGATTTTTCCGGAATAGGAAATTGTTACGTATTTACATTACGATAATTTTGTAAGTCCTAAATGTTGTTTAAAAATAATTTAATTCTCATGTATTAACGTATTTATAGTAAAAATGTAGGCTACAAAATATTTTCCACAAACTTATGAATATGTTACCGGTAATCTGTATAATTCAGGTATTCTATTCAATTACTAGGCAATGTATAGAATATCTGGGTCATCCAGGCAATGTATGATATATTATGAATATTATTGTCCATTACATACTTTACCTAGGTAATGTACATAATTCTCATGAATTGCCTGGATTACCTGTAAGTCCACCGACAATGTGTAAAGTAAATATATTTGGGGATGTACTTGTCAACTTTACACATACCTATAAAATGATTGACAAATAAAACACTTTATGTTCAATTTTATTAAAATGGACAATTAGGGTACTCATTAAAAATAATCTTTATAAAAAGGTAGGTATCTAATACCATTTTTACAGTATAATTTAGAGTTAACTTTGAATTATACTCAAAAATATATATTTATTCTTAGGTACACAAGGAACTATTAGACATTTCGAACTTACTTTTAAATCATTAACCCTTTTTACTCATAATGAACTTTTTCATAATCAATTATTATTCATTAAAATAATCTTTTAATGAATAATAATTGATATATATTTAATAAAAAAGGCAGCTAGTAGGTATCTTTCTATACCTACAGTTAATTCAAAATAAAATTAACGTAAAACTTAAAATTTTTCTGGTTTAAATAACATAATCTAAATTTTTTATAATCAGGTAGTAAGTAATGAAAAATTAGGAAACAAAATAATTTGGTGAAAAAGAAATAGGTCCACTGTCTACTCAAAATTGAATAAGTGAAAAAAATAGTATAGTCGTGTGCTCATCATGCTTATTTTGGACATTTGAAGCTTTAGTGTAAATTTCAGAATTGTCAATGGTAGGGTTTTATTAATGTTGAGCCTCTAGAGGTTGATTTTGTGTCCAAACTGGATCTACTATTGGGGATTCTGATGCAATGGGAATACTTGGTGATGACTTAATCACATTTTCTAGATCCTCTTCACTTTCTAGGTTGTGAGTATCTTCGAGAGACAAAGATATACCAACTTTTATTTTAGATCCGACAAGAGCTTTGTAAGGTATTCTTTTTATACCTGAATGGAACGGTCTATTCTTCATGAGTTGTACAAATTGCAGACCATAACTGCAATGTTCACTATCATAATCTTGCATCCAAGCGGGCAGCATGTTTTCGATGTCTTGGTTTACTCGTTCGACACTCTTCTGTCTTTGAGAATGTCTAAACTTGCATGCACAATTTTTAAAGTCGGCCAGATTGTAGGATTGTTGATACATCAATCAGTGTAAAAATATCTAGTAAATTGTACGCTACTTCCTCCAGGCGTTTTATTTTCAGTGCTCTTAATATTACAAATTTCGTTATATGATCTTGATAGATCATTATAAAATATATTCCTGGTTTGGATGAGATCGATAGTCAATCAAATCTACTTAATAGCGGGAGAAAATTTGGATGAAAGTATGTGCTTTACGACGATCCATTTTTTCATACCTTTTTGTTTTGCTAAATTGCAGATATAGTTTAACATCATGGCAAGTTATATTCTTGTATCGCGTAGACATCTCCTTCAGCATTTGGTTTCGTCCTCCATGGCCGATACTTTGACGTATATTGTGAAGTATTTGAATTAATTTACTATTCGCAACGTAGTATATAATATTGTTATTTCGAGTATTTACAGGAAATACCAACTTATATTTTTGAGCAACAGCTATAGAAATATATTACTTTAATAACCAATAATCCCGGGGAGACTAGGTTTCAGCTATTTTTGCATTTTTTACTTTTTTTAACAATTTTTCATACCGTTGATCGACAATAAACGTGCGATTTTTAATATTTGCTGCTTCTCTTTTAAATCGCATTGTGAATAAAATCTTTTTCTCATCTGTGAGATTCCGCCATTTTTAGAGTAATGAAATAAATGCGTCCTCTTCCCTTTATTTAACTTATTTTATTAAACCTTACATTGAAAGTAATTAGTTGTGAGGCGTTGTTATTCAAACACATGTAAATAATGCAAAAGCTCAAATATTCAACTAATCTCCACGAAATTTGGTATATCCTAAGCCTGTGTCATGAAAATCAACATGCTTCCTTTTATCAAAGAAAACCCAAAGTTCACAAATGCGAAGTTGCAGGAAATAATTAGGTACGTATATTTGTCTATGAATATGTATGTTTTTACTACATTATGAATCAACTTCTTAAGAAAATAATCTCATCGACGAATTATTTCACGAGCGGAGAAGTAAAGTGTCGTTATATTTATTTTATAATATTTTCTGCTGCAAAATATTTTTATGAATCAAATAGCGCTTTTTTCTTTATTTATGGATTTATCTTTATTTAAATAAAATACGTAAGATACTTCAATAGTATGCAGTTTTCATGATAATAAGAGAGTGACGTATGAAAATTATGAAAATTGGGAGAATCTAAAAATTATAATATTTATTTCTTTTTTTTATTGCATGAGAATAATTAATTATTTGAAATGTTAATAAAATTTCTTAAACATAATTTTACCGCCCTCTCTATAATCAGTGACATTTCAAGATTTGACGTTTGTCAAATGATTATATAAGTTAACATGATTTCTTATTTGTAGTAAGTAGCCCATAGAGGGCGTTTATTTGTTTCAATTTAACAATTTTAATGTTTTCTGTATGGCTTTTGTAGATTGTCGTTGCCAATATTGTTAAATTGAATTTAAGTGAAATAAAAAATTAGTTTTTGTAAGGCATAGAACTTTCTCGAAATAATATCTGTTCCATTTCGTTTTATTTTGAAAATTGTAAAATTGCTTTTTGTTTCCTTTACGCTATTTCTCTCGTCAAATTTTTCCGTTAGTCTTTTTGAAGTCTTTTACAAGAGCACATCAGTCTTGGTTAAACTCGAAGTGCGAAGATATTAATTGTGCATTCAAGCCGTAAAGTTCTGACTCATATCTAGGAGTGGAAAGGATATTTAAATTTTTAAAGGACAATAATTTTTTATTTTACATGCTTGCCGTGAGTTCTGGTTAACTCTGATAAAATTATAATTTATAAATATTTGAAGATGAAAATATGAAATATTCATTCTGGCTTAAGATTTTCGTGTTTTATCGAGAATTATAAACAAGACTTACAAATTATTCCGGGAGAATCCCTGATTCGTGTTATAAGATTGCCAGGAATATTTCGAGAAAGAGCTGCAACCCAGGTATTTAAGACAATAGATCTGGGTGAATAAGAAGAAGGAAATAAAGAGCGATCACTGATTGTGATTTTTTTTATTTCGGAAATTACAACAAGGAAGTTTATAATTTTAATTACTGGATGCGAATGATCCTACGTACGACGATCGATCATCGTTACGTGACCTCTCACTATGGCGGTTGGCTACCAGTCATGATTCTGCACCTTAACAGCCTCTTCTGGTCATCCGCTGGTTGAGTCGCAGAGGACTACGTTATCCGATTTTTGTATCATCAAAGTCAGTAATGCAATTGTTCATACAGATGGCGAATTTTTGTGAGCGAGAAATGATAAAGAGTAGGTATTTTGTTTCCTTCAATGAGCAACGATTATTATGTTAAATATTTTTTCTCTCATAGTTTATTTAATTGGAAAATATATTTTGTGAAATTTAAATATTACTTAAAGATTGAGAATTAATTTTTTCTCCTGGCGTTTCTGCCATTTACATGCGTACGACCACAACACAAAGTAAACACTATTTCTTTCAAAAGCCTTAAAACATGATGCATTTATAAAAAAAATTGTAAGATCTATTTTTCTTTAATTTGTCTCAATAATTTCTCAAATTTGATATATTTTATATATCCATGTAGTTTAAAATTATAAAAAAAATATTTTCGTGTCCTTCATAACAACTCTTTTAAATTCCCCCACAGTAAAAATAAAAAAATTATGATTTTTATCGCTTTACTCTCTCCATTATATTTATATGAATATTTAATAGAAGTTATTGAGAGCAAAATATGTGGGTAAATAAGATGGAAAATTTCAAGTTTCATGTGCCACTGTCTCTGAAAAAAACTTACTGCAGATATAGAATCACGTAAATTTATTACCTACAGTATACTCCTTAGGCGTAAGAACATCGTGCATATTTAATAAATTATGACATTTGGAATCATCGCTATTGTTTTCCTAAAATCCTTATACGGACTTATAAAAACTTACATATTTCCATAATTTTAGCTTGAGTGTTTCTTAAATTAAGGGGTGGGGGTGACATATTTCTTTCACATATTTTATTGAGTATATCATTGGAACATCTTCATTGGAACATTTTTTCAAAATTTAAAAAATTTGGAACCCTTATAACTATTTTACGTATTTAATTTGAACCCACCCAAAAATTTCCAAATGAATATCTTTTAATTTTAGCTATTGATATTTGTGCGAATTATTACGTTTTATTAAGATCCTAAATTTTACGTTCTATATTCTTCTGTATGTTCCTGAGAGTAATGGCTGCGATGGACAAACAAGTGAGTTATCATGTTTTATGGTAATAATTCAACGATAGTGAATTTTAAAACACAAAATTAAAAAATTGTTTAGTCGTTCGAGAAAACATTTTTAAGATGTGTTACCATATAATTCAATTTTATCTTTATCGTAATATTGAAATTATTAAAAAAAGGTAATCAGAAAATTTTAAAAAATAAAGAAATATTTTAACGTTATAAACTTGTGCAGTAACGTATGCAGTTTTTATTCTAATAATTGAATAACAATGAATTATCGACTATTTTTCTTGAAAAAAACAATTTTTGGAAGTAATTTTTTAAATGTAAAAAGTTATTTTGCCAATTTTTTAATTTTTTTGGATATAGAAAATTATTTAAACGCAATAAATATTATAAAAGTTGGAGCTCAATTAAATCAACTATTTTGGAGTAATGCTTCAATACGATTAATAGGCATTTAATTTTTATTAAGTTGGATATTCGGAAATAGATAATTACTCTAAGCTAATTGCAATAATTAAAAGAAATAAAACTGTAATATCTTCAGTTGATATTTTCAATAGGATTAATTAAAATTTTGTGACATTCCACATGTTATAAAAATTATAAGTTATTTGCTTGCTTCTCTGCACACGTTCTAGAAATCATAATTTATTGTCCTAAATGTAGATAATCATTTAGTTGTATTTTAAACATTTAAAACATCGATTGAGTGGTTTCATTGACTGAAAGACGATTTTCAAAAAAAAGTTCTATTTAAATTTATACATAATTTTTTTAGCTAAATAGTGAAAACAAATGCAATTAACTGAAAATCCTGCAAAGTACTATACATAACAAAATTTGAATTAAAAGTTGTTGCTCTCATGATCGTTTTACGTATATTTATCCTTTTAAGTTCATATACTTGAAAATGTTTAAAGTAATAAAATACAAAAATATTGTTTTTCTATCAGTTTTACTGTTTATGTTTTTGTTTGGTAGAGCATCGCAATTTAACATTTTCGAAAATTCTAATACACTGTATTAGTATAACATCAACAAAGAGGTGTCGATTTTCCACATGGACGTGGAGTGAAAGTGCGGGAGGGATAGGTTCTTAAGTGATCAATTTGAATGTGGGAGAGACATGGGGACACACGTCGTTATTGGCCGTCTTTTGCATATATCATTTTTCGATGTTGTATGTATTTGATTAAACTTACCTTGTTTCCACAATTTGTTTAAAATTGAAATCTATTGTAAATATTTGCATTTTAATTACTGTGATATATTTAGTTTGAATTATATAAATCTGGATATTACTTATAAAATTATTGTTCATACATATAATAAAACTATGGAACTGACCAATCTTCGCATTGAAGTATTTACGAAATAAAAGGAAAATAATAGGATGCAAAAATATGGTTTTTCAGAATTGTTGTATATTTGTATGTAAATCTGTATGTACCACATAAATAGAGATAAAGAAAATTTTGGTGAAGCTTTCATTGGTAAATTTTTCTAGATTACAAGTAGGAACGCTATATGATTTATTGTAATTAATCAAGTAAAAAAATTATTTTAACTCGATATTTCAACACATAATGCGCTTATTAGAAGTATTATTTTTATGCTTTTTATTATCAATGGGGTTATGTGTTTTAGTCTCACAATACCTTTTTCTAAAGGTTCAGGCGAAAAAGTTTCCAGCACGGTCAGTCACAAATATTTTTATAAAATATATTTGTACTCTTGCCAATTATATTGTTTGTGTTTGAACAACTTTGCAGGAGAAAGAGAAAACTATGGTTTTTTCATTAAAGGACATCGAAATATGTAAAATGGTAGAAACAAACGATAATTTTGTGTTGATGTATACATAATAAAAATTTATTTACTTGCAAAAGCGTAAATATTTTTTCCTGATTTTCTTGCACATCTTAAATTCTGATTTCTTTACACAAGTGATGGCATGTATAAACGACGCACAAGTAATGTTTTGAGAGTAAAACATTCGGTGGGTATTTTAACTATGAGCATAAAACAATACTGGAAATTATTGTTAATTTTAAAACTGTGTAATATATGTTACTATTAGGAAGTAATAGTATCGTAATAAATAGTAGTTTCAGTAATTGTAATCAAAATAATATAGGGTCATCAAAATAATATAAAAATTCAAAACTACTAATTAAACTTTGTATCGATAATTAAAAATATGAAGAAAATAAATTAAAAATTACAAACAACAAAACAACGGGAACGTTGATATTTAATACTTACTAATATTTAATATTATCATCATATATTGTTATAATTTAAAAATTTATCTATAAACTTAAATTTATTTCAACAATGCATATGACATGAAATTATAAACTTGAAGGCTATCATAAAAATTGATAATTCTAATAAATCATGCAATTAATTTTGAATTGAAGAAATCCAATAAACACGTAGTAAACTGCGTTTTTTCTTTAGTGCGGTAAGCTTTTGTTTGGTTTCCTTTTGGGATTCATATTCTTTTGATGTTAAATACCCTTCCTTGTGTTGCACTGATCTTTTCGTGACCTATTTTTTTCTTATGCACGTATATATATTTTTTGGAGTTTCAAAAATTATGAAATGTGTTATTTTTATAGTTTTCAGAGTATTGTACTTTATGCAGTTTAGTACACAATTATTCATTTGCGCAATTAGTAATGTGTATCAATCATTTGCGCAATTAATAATGTGCAATTCAGTAAACTATTCTGGCACACACACAGCTGGTCAAGCGCAGAGGGTAAATGTTATAGTACTAGCTGAGGTATCCGACTTCGCCCAGGGTGTTGATATGAGATTGTGTAGTAGTTGGAATAAAAAGATAAACTTTGAAACATAAGAGATAAACATTTTTTATTGAACACACATTCTAACTCTTTATAATAATTGCTTATAAAAACATTTTTCATTTTGTTATCCGGGGTATACGTGTACAAAGTTTTGGAATTTCCTATTCGAGAGCAAGCTACGTATAGTTGACCGTAAGAAAAGCAGGGATATTGATGCCATAATGTTTTAAAGTTTGTCCTTGCGCTTTGTTAATTGTAATATTGTAGGTTAATTTGATTGGAAATTGTAATCTTTTAAATTGGAATGGCAGTTCAGTGGCGATCAGTGGTATTTTGAGGATAAATACTGTGTGTCTTTTGTCCTTTCCAGTCATAAGTGCTGCTTCGGCAATGTTATTCGATAGCTGTTTGACAATCATCCTTATTCAATTACATAGTTTTGATGAGTTGACATTTTAGAGTAGTAGTTCCGTGGAACTTGGAAAGAGTATAAAAATTCTGTAAGAAATTTAACGCCTTCTTCAACCTTTATCATAGTGTCGATCGATTTGTATATTCTCTCTTCACCGGAAATTTTCTTTTGAATATTAAAGTTGATAGCATTAATAATATTATTTTTAGTTGCCAAAATTTCGCTCTAAAATAACTATTTCGGATTGGTATATTTGGGAAGAATGTTTGGATAAATTTGGTCGATGAGTTCGTTCACAATAGTGGCTGTCTTGCAAAAATCGCTGTTGAGTTCAATGTGGCCGATCGTCTGGTCAGTAGGATATCTGCCTTCGCCTATTTATAAAAGTTTTTGAGCAAAATGTGCCGTTGGTTTGTCTTTCGGTATTACAACTTTCATATATTTTGTCAGAGATGTGACTTTTTTTAAGCGTGCATTGATTTTGTCTGCTGGTGTTGACTTGGGGATAAGTCTTTCTCAAAAATCTCCTGAGAGTATAGATAGAGCTCCTCCCATTACTACAGAGTTCCTTGCAAGTCTTGTAATGTTCTGTCTATTGCTCCGAGTGACTTTTTATATGCCATTATGAATTCGTCCCATAAGATAATTTTAGCTTGTTTTAGAAGTTAACCCCGTCCGGATACTCTTGAGATTTTACATATTGGGAATTGTTTTTCAGCTTTATTCAACGTTAGTTGTGGGAGGAATGGCCTTCCATAAGTATGGCGGCAATGCCGCATGATACCAGTGCAAGTGCAATGTGTGTTTAGCACGTATTTCTGCCAGCAATATATTCATTAGAAACGTTTCCCGGTGCCGCCTGGTTCGTCCAAGTAAATAATTCCGACAGTCTTGTTGTCGATCGGGTTCGTGATAGTGTTGTAATTTTTTTTATCGACATTGAGGATGGTGTTGTGAGCAATGTATTGAAGTAGTTTGTTGATGTTGTAGCTTTTTTCCTTTGTGGTTTCGAAGTTTAGCACACTGAAAGCATCTTGTCGTGGTTGTACTAAAGTCTGTTTTTTTATTGCTAAACATTTACCTTCTAGGCGAATGAGTATTTCATTGAAGATATCGTCGTTGAATTCGATGGCCAGTTCTGAATGAGCTTGTTGGATTTGGTACAGTATGTCATTACTAATACTCTGTTTAAAAGAGTCCGATAGTTGTTTTGAATTTGATGGGTTACATTTTGTTAGTATTATGGTAAATAAGTCCTGATTTCTTCAGCCAGTCGTTGTTGTTTTCTAGTAGTCTTAAGCATTTTCATACTTCTTTGTACTTTTGACATAGGCAACCGTCAACAGTTTTGAGATCTGTGAAACTTGATGGTCCCAGTATTACATGTAGCAACCTCCGGAGATAGAAACATTCAGCCTTGTTAGTATGTAAGGTGTATTTCATCGTTGAAAGGTTTTCCCTCCTATGTTCCACATATAATAGGTAAGGACGTCGACATATAGTAATATTTTCGCGAATGGATCCGTTTAGAACAGTTGGAAAAAAGCTGTTAATGTTGTGTTCTTAGGTGGTTCGCTTGCAATTTTTCTGGTAGTATTTGTGAAGTAAACTCTCTGTCCATTTATCAAATATACTGCTAGATGTTGCATACTTGGCTCGAATTTTCGATTTTTTCATATACGAATATATGGGAAAACCGAAAATCCGCCACGTTGCTTCGTTACTGTTGACGTATCTGCCCATTTGGTACACGTGGATATCGTCGTTTCTGTTTTGTTGTTCGCTGTCTTTGGCTATATTAGTATTTCTACAGTATTTCTGTCATGCCACTGCTTTTGATCACATACTTATAGAAATATTTAATGGTTTTCACTAAATTGCAAAATTCTACGTTTGCGTGTGCTTGAAACATTTTGACAAGTAGTTCGTCTCTGAATCAATTGTGAAGCTAACTTTTTGATGATCGTCTTCTGTATTTGGGATAGCCACCATGTCTTACAGCTCCGGATCTTCTTGTAGATTAGGCAATTCAGCTTGAATAATTTTATTGATGTCTATGGGATGAATTCTGTCGTGTAGCCATATGAGATTGTGCGAGTGAGATAGTCCTCGTTTTTGCCATTCGATTGTGTACGTTCAGCATTTAACGGTTCCAAAGATGTGGTATTATGTCATGACTTCAATAAATCTCATTTGTTGTTGTCGGAAAAATCAGGCTATTATGTCGTGTCCTTGTCCGTGGGGCTTCTCCGTATCTTAATTGTTTTTAATTTCTAGCCACGATGAGTTGCATGTAAATGTTTTGAAAAGATCAGGTCGTTCATATGTTCTTACGTAGGTCATGGCATCTTGAGTGTGTTCGTGCATGTGTCTTGGGCTTCCTATGTAAGATGAGGGTGAGATTACCATCGTTCCAATGTCGTCAATGTTTTCGCAATTTATGATCGCATCTCGAAGGGTGACGGATTCTTCCATCTGTAGTTTCTTCTGATTGTAAAGTAAAGCGTCCGCCTCGCTTCTCTTTTTGCATACATGTCTAACAAGAATTGTTGGAATAAACCGCGAGTGTTGAGAACGTGATTGTATATTTAATTGTCTCTGATCATTAAGCGGTAAGCATAGAATTCTTTGGAAGTGACATTTTTGTTTGTCGCTACGCCTATGTCAGGTTGGATTTTTTTCACATTAAAATTATATCCGTCCTCTCCGTACAGAAATATTTTTGGATATTAGACGCCATCATATGAACGGTGTGTCTCTGCAATGCTTTTCAGTCCTTCTCTTCTTCGTTGTACAATTACACCAAGGCTTATGTTTTCATTGTTCATAATTATGCGACTTCGTCTATCTGAGGTGCATTAAATCGACGTTTGTTTTTTCCAGGTGGTCTTTCGTCCGCTCGAATTATAACTTAAAGTCATCGCAAATCATTCGGTCTAGTGTTTTAGTTTTGAATATATGAATAAAGTTGACTGTATTTGTGTAAGATCCTGTGTACATCTTGGATTATTCCTCTTCTTATTTCTTCATTTCCAATGAATACTTGCAGAAATGTATGGTGTTCGTTGGGGAGTGGTAGTAGTGACCTTATTTTGTGATAGATTTCTCCTTAATGGAAAAAAACATATTCAGTTTCATCTCTATTAGCATTGGTCGAAGTGACACCGACCACAACATTCTAGATTATTCCGGCATATTCTGGAATATTGTGGAATGCTCTCGAATACTCTCGAATATTCTGGACTGTTCTAGAAATTTTTAGAGGGCGAAACTTTCAACCCTTAAGCCCGCCCTTCTGGTAAAAACGTTAAAATTCTTCATGGATTACTCACCATATGCATGGATTACTCACCATGAACTACTACACCATATAATCCCCATAATCATACTGGGATTTGTTTCTGAGTTTTAGCGGCACGACATAGTACACTTACTTTTATAATATACATTGATTTTGAAAGTTGCATTATCTAAATTATTGTGCATGAATCAAGTGATTAGTATTTAAAAAAAATTTCAAGTATACTGACATGATCTATCATTTCAGACATTTGAGATACTTTCAAAATCTGCTTTTCTGTCGATGTATTGGAAATTATTAGAAAATATATATATAGCCGGAAATATTACAAATATCAGAAGAGATATGTTGTTGTAAAAATTTTATAAATATTAAAAATAAATTATATTTAAAATTATAAAATAACTTTTCGTAGTGCATTTTAAACTAATTTTAATTAATTTGTTATAAAAGAATAATTTAAAGGAGACAAATGTTTTTTGAAGCAAATGTAAACGATAATAATGAATACATAACATTTATTCATTGCACCAAAATTAAATACCTTTACGTTTTATAGTCTCTACGGCTAGGTAATTTCTAACCTTTATGTTTTATAGTTTTGAGGCTAGAGGTTGCAGGAACAAAGGTAAGTATGTTTGTTTCTTAATTTCCCTGAATTTTTTATCTAAACCAGTAACAATACGCCCTGAAACGTAAAGTGAATATGATAGCTATTTTGTCAAAAAATAACCATTGACATCGTAAACAGAATATTTGCGAATTTCTTTTATTATAAATATATATTTATAACATGCTAATTTCTTTTATTTAAAGTTTCGCTAAATAGCGAGTTATTTTACGGCTTAATTGGTAATTTGGAAACTACTACTATTTCAAGTTGTATGTAAATGGATAATTTTTTGTAATTCATTCAACGATTTTAACTAGTAGTTTCAGCTGATATTACATGTGTATTATTATGCCATAGCTCTCTAGGTCATTGAACAGTAAAAAGAATATATTCAAATATGTCAATATAAAGTGGAATCATCTTTACGAGAATTAATCTTTTTAAATAATATATGAGTAATGACATGGAAAAGCACTTGAATCAGCTTTTCTTTATACATATAAAGAAAAGCTAAAACTTCTACTAAAACTTTTAAGTTCCACGGTGAGAAGCGCATTGCAGGCCGATAAAGACACTCAAATACACCGGAAATCATAGTTCGCAGAAGGTAGGGAGTAATGGAAGTTTATAAAATAGAATGAAAATATATTATTCCAGAAACGATTTTCACGTAAATTATTTCAATTAACTTTGCTAATCCTAACAAAGATTCATCTGAAATAGCCGCTACCTTCTTAAAACGCCATTCTCTTCTATTTGCTTTATATTTTATTTCCTTTCTCTTTACACTTTACTTCAAGTTCAGATAGGAGAGATCCCGGGGATAAAAGAGCTTATGTCATTTACTGGTCCACCAAGTAACTCTGTGCAAGAAACTATGCAATATTAGGATATGCGTATATGTGTATACACACACATATGTGTGTACATACACACATATATATGTATGTATGTATGTATGTATGTATGTGTATATATATATATATATATATATATATAGGTGATTGCTATAATGTCATAGTATAAAAACGAAAATTTCCTGTCTTTTTCGAGCTAACAAACGGTAAGTATTATATATTAGACTTATTTAGACGCTTGTTATTTTCTGTGATTTATCGACATTTTATGAATACTTCAGGCACGATGTACTTAAAATGGATTATTTCTAGCACAGTACGATTATATTCTTTTCAGCGAGAATCAACTTTGTTTTGTCAGTTATTAGAGTTATTTTCAAACAAATTTAATTTTGTGTGTGACGCAAGTATGAATGTTGCTTTTAAAAGACTCGATTTAAAAGTTTTGTTTAATTTGACGCGACATATCTTTAAACAAAATGGTTTTAAAATTCAAATTAAAATATTTTTAAATTTACTATATTTCCATATGTACTTTAAGGTGCATGAAATTAGGTGCATTAATTATTATAATTATCTGAGTTTAAGACGGGTTATAGTTTTATAAAATATGTTATTATTTATAATGATAAAATATAATAGATGTTTTAATTTTATATTATTATACTCAAATTTATATTTGAAAAGTACAGATTATATGTTTATGAAATATTAATTTTAAAAATAAAGCATAAATGTACTCTAGTGATAATAATAAACTACAGTTCAAAATCTATTGATAAAATAGTTGTCTTATCTTTATGTCTATTACTTGGAATTTGATCAAAGGTTAATTAACCTTCTGGGTGTAGGACTTACCTTATCGTGTAAAATTACTCTGTTAGAGTTGTTATTACCTTCTCCAATCCATAATTACGAGTTATTCGTTAACTGTGGACAATTATACGCACAGGTTCCTGACGTTATTCGATATTACTTTAAAGGTATTCCATGCTGCTTTGAATTAGTCCTAACGTAGATTAAATTATAATAAAATCGTTTAATTGCTTTATTGACATCATACAAATTTGGGATATTTAGTCAGCCGTCGAGGTACATCAAATAGTATTGGGCGACTTAAAGAAATCAATAAATGTAAAAATAAAATAAACCAAGCCAGCATATTAGTTGTTTTCATAACGAACTATTGCAATTACAGTTCGTTCGTAGATGCTAGCCTGCGTTTTTTTAATATTCGCCGTTTTCATAAGAATATAAGTTAAACCATTTGATTTGACTTTTCTATATGATGCTTTGAATTATATTAAAGTCAAATTGAGGGCTTGTTTACATTTTACGTTTTTGAAAATTATTTATGACAAAGTCGCTTAATAAATGACATTAAAAGACACAGTCAATTTAAAGAGTTAATATTTTAAAAATTATATTATTTTTCATTGGAAAAAATCAAAATTAAAAATTATCTTTAGTAAAATAAGTAGTACAGAGAGAGTGTGTATTTTGCAAAAAAGCGTACGGAAGATATATTTTCTACACTTTTTCACTGTTCTCACTTAAACGAAACAAATGTAATCAGCTTCGTTCTCATAATCCTCATGTCATTCTTTTATTCGGATATAACCTTTCATTCCTTATTTGACTAGTTATTTTCCTTTTTGCTCTCCAAAAGTGATATAAAAGTACTTATTTATTTCCCCTTTCCTTTAAATATATATTTATTTTTTCCGTCTACTGAAACTGTAACGGTTTAGAGACAAGAGTAACAAGAGTCATGGCAGATAATCAGTGACGCTATCATTAACCCTGAATCTTGAAGTTTTATATTTATTCCGCATATTAAATAAACAAAATTTAGAAATTTGGTGTATAAATAAAAATTCTTGATTCTAAATTAAGTAAAACGTAAACTACTTTATCCATTTTAACAAAATCTTTATAGTTACTTTATTCATATCGGGGAAGTATAAAAGATGACAAATGTAAAAAAAAGATGGGACTTCTTTATATCTGTCTCCTAAACTTCATAATACTTCTTTCCACCTTTATTTTATTAAAATCTGAATACGATCGATAATTGTGTTTATTACTCGCTCTACATATCTCGGAAGGAATCTGTTGTTTTTCTTTTGTTTGTCAGCTATAAACATATATGTACTTAATGTATTAATTTCAAGAACGGAAACGAATCTGGGCCGAAATAATTTACAAGAGACCTTCTTAAGTTATTAATTATAGGGTGGTGATGAGTATCAATATGATTGTTTTGGCTCCAAAATTAGAGATCAAAAGAAAATTACTCTACGCGTCGAGCTTTCCATGCTAACCAAAAATCATTGGGGAATAGTTTCATGGCCATAAAGAATAAAATTATTAGCGTGCGCTTCGAAAAATAAATATTAAAATTAGTCCCACACGTCATTTACATCGCCACTTTGCCTAATAATGTGATATTGGCTTTCTGAGGCAAGCACAATTTCATCTTCATTTATACATAGCTTTCAGAAAAATAAATTAAAAAATATACTAATAATATATTATTGCAGTCACCTAAACCCAAATACTGAGTAATCATATATTGACGCACAAAGCACTGATTAAACGTCATTTTGAAAGAAAAACGTCGTTGCGGCAGGTATTTTTTGTCACGTATATTCGAATCTTTGGACGACAGAAAGTAATCTGATATAGTTCGGCAACCTGTGAGGATTTTAAATAAGTTTTAAGGTAAATTTTGTCACACCATGGATAAGTTTTGCTTAATTACAATGGGCACATTGACTATTAAAATTGCGTTGAAATATTTTACTTGGTTAGTAAATATATAGTTAGTAAATATTTTTAATCGAAAATAACTGCTCTGTACGACTGTACGCAATGCACCCATGACCCTTCGCGCGGGTTTAAATTTCCACCCACGGTAGGATTAAATCAAAATATTTTATGGAAAATTTTCATATTAATTTTAGTTAAAGTGAAGTATGCGTACCGTCAGAGCCACGTCTTGCTTTCTGCCTATGGAGCTGATTGCCATCTGGTTGGATCCCTCGTTATGTTGCAAACTTGGTTAGACCCTAAGATAATTATTGCATGATAAAATGTTTCGTATATCGAATTAGTTCCGTGTTTTCGCATTATATATTGGAAGTTAAAAGGTAGGTTTATTTGTCATTTAATACAGAGTGAACAAAAGCTCACAAATGCCCACTTTGGCAGTTACCAGTGGGCATAGTATAGATTTCTGTGGATGTATGTAAATATATATGTATGTGTGCGTGTGTGCGTGCGTGAGATAAAACAATTTTCTATTACAGACATAGCAACAGATGACGCAGAATGCATATTAAATGTACTGAATATAACGTGCCTCGGCGGCCCGAGGCTGCATGTAAACGCCGCTTTTGTTGAAAATTTTTACTGAAAAATCTATGCAGCGTGGATACGGGCAAAGCTAGCTTTATTTTTTTGGAATAGTGTTAATTTCGTTTTCTTATATTAATGAAAACAACTGTACACACCTTCCTAAATATAAATTTTTACTACTTTTAAGAATACATCGAATTTCTACTCAAATATTTATAAATATTAATATGATTTTTCGCTATACAAATATTGTTTATTGTCGAGTATATAGGTCACAGGCGTAAAATTATCATGAATTTATAAAAAAATCTACGAGGTCTGGAATCGGCATAAATTTTACCATATTCTTTCATCATTTTAATTTTAGCAATTTGTCAGATGGAGCTTAGATATATTTTTTAAAAACATTTTAAATAATATCAAGAAATATCTCATGAAAAATTCTGAAAAGAGTAATTCTAGAACCCTTACAACTTACCATTTTGATTGATACGTCACGCAACCCAAACCGAAAAGAAAGGCTAAAAGTTAACTTGCCAACTCCAGAATTATCGGATCAACCCGTTTTAGATTCTTATCAATAAGTTACGTATCTGCCAAATTTCAATTTTAAAAATAAAACTGTGTTCGAGAAAAAAACGTCTGTAACGGACCGACACAGATATATCTCAAAAGGTTCTGCTTTTTTCTTTTGACGTATACTAGTCACCTGAAAATGAACACTAAAAAAATATCTAGTTATGTATTTTGTATTATTGTTGAAATAATATAAATTTTGTATCCTAATTATATAATTATTATACTTTATTAGCGTATTCTGATTATTTATTTAATTTAAAAGTTATGATTGAAGTTGAAATCCATACTAATAATTTATATTGTGAATAGAATTTTTAATACGGTTGATAAAAATGGTATTATCCCTAAATCATATTTCATCCTAACTAATATTATAAATATTGAATATATTTGTCGTTAATTGTGTAGAAATTCATTATAATTAAATTTTTCTCAACTAAATGAAACTACGTGATGTAGTATTATCTCTACTTTGTTTAAATTCTTTATCACGACCTAAGTTTCGTTGCATGACAACATCTTCAGGTGGGCACTTTGTAAAGATTCACTATCATAAACTTCCAACTGTATTTAATCAATAACATCAACAAATAATTGTTTAAGGATGTAACTGTGTATGACTTAGTCAATTATTCACAGAGAGTATTAATAACCAACCAAACGGGATGGAGACACGTATAAAGTAGGGTTCTTCGTTGTGGAAATACAGGAATTATTTATGATAAATATCTGATTTTATGGTCTAATGGTGTAGATATTATAGATAGAATATTACAGAGTTTGACAGAGAAGGAGGGGCGGGCAGGCAGACGGGTGTATATAATGAAAAAATAAGGGTATTGTTTTTGACATTTGACTGCGGAACCTTAATACTTGAGCCAGTCCCACACGTACACACAGTACGACACTAGTGTTAGCTGTAAAATTTTAACCGAACAGAATTTTTGACACATTGGAAAGTAACTCGACGAGATCAGATACATTTGTTTATTATCAAAGTTTCTCCTTACTTTTAGTTTTAATGTAGGAATAAATATTTCCCAGTTATGATTCACTAATAATGTTTAAAACTAAAACTTAGCATTTATTAAATACAGGAACCGGTGAACAAAATTGTCACCGCTCACATTCTAGCTTATCGAAATATTTTAATTATATAAATTAATCACAACACGCTCATTAACTTGCAGCTCTTCCACTTAGTTTGTTGTCACCATTATTGGTTAATTAGCAGTGTTATTTTTTATTAAACTATTCTTATTACATTGGTTTAAAAATATGAATAGTTTTAAGTAATAATTTAAATTGTCGTTAACGTACTGCGCATATTAATTTAATAATTTCCGTTGTTGCCTAATTTTATTTTACGTTATAACGTTATAATAATTAAATTTTGAATGGCTGCTCTTATAACCTTTAACGGGATACGTTTCCATAAATAAAACTGTAAAATGGAAATTTAGATACAGTGCTGGTCACACTGGCTGATTTTAGACTCAGACAAAAATTAGTAAAGTAAAATTAGGGTACCCGTGGAATACCGATTATGATTGTGGAAATAGTAAATTAGAGTATGAATAGTAAGACTAAAATCCTAATCTTTTTAAACTATTTGAGCTCTTTACCGATATGTCTGATGCCGGATTTTTTTATGTTTTTACTCAATTCTAGAGATATTTTATATTGAACCTAAACTATTGTAAAATGCAATTCACAAAAAAAAGGTTATATCTATAATATAACCTTGGAATGAAAAATAATATAGTTTTTGACAAGTCAGAAAAATCTATAGTTACTTATTAGACATATTTATTACCTTCAGTAAGACGAAACGATCACAAAAATTAAAATTAATTTAAAATGAGTTCATTAAATACATACATTATTTTCGATGACGTGTTTCAAATTGTTCTACAATTTAATTATTAACAATATATTTGAATTGTAATTAATAATTCAGTATAATCGACCTGAAATATAAAGACAGAGCCAGCGCGGAAAAGTCAATGGGAACGCTCAATTTATTATTTAATAACTCCGTTTGCTCGTGTACAGTTCATAATGAATTTTCCCATATCTATTTGCTAATGTATTGCTGGAGTAATAGAATCAGTGGACCTATTTCTAGTGGACTGTTATTATCCCGGTGTTTAAATGGCTTTTAGTGTAAGTGAAAAAAAAAATTTAAACGACTTAATATTAATTCACGTGAAAAAAACATTAAACCATTCCCAGTTAAGAACTTAGTGAGTTTACAATTTGAAGTCGCAGATGAATCAATGTGTCTATTTGTCGTACCATTCTGCCCTCCAAAAAATGAAAGGTCCGGGACCAGTATTATGAATCATGAGACTATATATATTAACATGAAGACATTTGACATTTAGCTGTCGTTTTAAAGGTTGTACCACTTAAAGGAATATGCAGACATACTGGCTTAAAAGCAGAACCTAATGAATTGTAAGCAGATTCTTAAAGTCTGATAAATCGGTTTGAAAGTAAACTCCATGAGTGAAAGTGCGTTGTTTTATTCAGAGGTTTCCTTAATTGTACCCGCCAAGTTGAGGTTATACAATGCAAATGTTCCGGTGTATGTAATAAAATTAAATGGAAGTTATTATCGGTAATATATTTAATAAACTTAATATCCTAGAAACATTAGTAATAAACAGACCTAAAAAAGACAAGGTTAATATATTAAATGAACAACTAAATATAATATCATCACCCATACTTAATATCTTCTAGATATAAAATAATTAGACAACATTGATACTATAGTACTCTTCAAATTGTTTCAGCCCAAATACACATATAAATATAAATATAAGTATATATATAAAAAAAATTAAAGGAAATAAATAAATAAATATATGAATAAACAAAACCGGAGATATGTAGAATTAGGGATATTATTACCTTGTCTTTCAAATACTCTTGCTTTTGTTCTTCTTCTAACTTCCATTCAATTTTATTACATACACCGGAACATTTTCATTGCATAACCTCACATAATAACAACAATTGAGTTTATTACCCTCACTAAAATACTGGTATATCGTATAACTTTTGGAAATATAATAAAACCTACACCACGCCCATGCAATAAACTCACTAACATAAGCAGGGGAAAAACCCGCACAAACCCGGCTTCCGCTATTGTGTTTGAAACATATAAATGCTGTCGGATGTTCCTAATGAGTTAATCTTTGCTAATATCCCACCTGAAGACGTTGTAATACAACGAAACCTAGGTCGTGGTAAAGAAATCAAAGAAAGTAGAAATAATACTACATCACGTAGTTTCATTTAATTATGACCATTGTAAATTTTAAATGTAAAGAAAACAGTTATTTTAATTTTTCAACGTTAATAATTTATTAAAAAAAGAAAGCCTCAGGTTTACAAATTATTGCACTAATGAGAAGACTGACATTTTTTTGCGGTGCATCTTGGTCAGCTGATATTTTAAATATGCGCAGAATGCCTTCAAGATGGGTGTTTGATCTTATTTTTGACTTGTTATGTTTCGTACGGGAAAAAAGCTATACGCAAGTGTATGTACTACCAAATAAGAAAATTTGTTAAAGAGCTAATTTGGTAAGGTTTGAGCATTGGTTGTGCTTAATATACTTTTTGTAAAAAATTAACTCAGTCCATTCGGAAGGCATTCATCATACGCTCTTGTTAGGGGAGAATTGTTTTGTCTATCAATCAATTCCAACTGTGGTTTTAACTCGGCGCTTTCAATTTCAACATTAAATGGATTTTGAAATGCTTTCATGTTGAGTATTTGCGATTTGAAGTCTCCGAATCTCTTCTCAAACTCATTCCTTAACCTTTGTAACAACGACGTGCACTTTCTTAAGTCCATTGTCTCTTGATCTCTTGAAGATAAGTTCTCCCAATATACCACCTGATTTTGTTCCAGTTGTTATTCCAATAATATGAGCTATCGATATGAATATTTTCAAGCATTTCTTGACAAATTCTCCGTCAGATAGGGGTTTGCATCGCTTGGCAATGGCTTCTACTACCTTCTGTAACTATGTCTATTGTGATAATAAAGCTAATTTCTTTAACTATGTCGGAATTTTCTTTTGGTATTTTAAACATCGCCTATTGACCGATAATTTTTTTTTTTCAATACATTTATACGATCAATTCAAATTTAACCTTTGTACTCCTCGTACTTAACACGCCGTTTAAGACTGTACTTCTTACAAACTAATATTTTGTCATGATATATGAGGCATAATATGTTTCCATCGTGTTCTGTGACAAAAAAGATTTTTAAATATTACACATTCTGCATCAACTTTACGTTTTTTTTCGGTTGACATCCTGTTCAGCAAAAACCATAAAATAAAACTAGATACATCGTTAATAAGTTTCGTTGGCCAACCGATTGCAGCGATGCGATTTGACTGTGTGGGTGTTTTGACTGTGTGGGCGATTTGACTGTTTGACTGTGTGAGGTAGGGCGCTTCTTGATGTGCGAGAATTTCATAAGTAAATTTTACATCCCTGTTACGAACTCCGTGTTCGATATTAAAGAAAATGCCGATATCTTCAAAAGACGACAAACTTTATTTAACCTCAATACAACAAAACCAAATCGCAAGAGAGGTATTCATTACTCCGTTATTTATCACTATAATTGCACTTCTTGCTTTTCGCTTTCGTGTCCAAACTTGAACTGACTCCGCGGCGACAATTGTGGTTATTTATATCGGCAACTCATAGAAACATCGAGAGTTCTGGTAGGTAGGACCAGGGGTAGATATTGGGGCGCCAGTTGACGCAATCGTTGTCGACATGTGAGTACATGCACTACCTAACACAGGCCCTATATCGGAGACTATAAGGTTGATCATTCCTTGCAACTACAATACTAGTATATTCGCGGGAGCAAGACAATTAGACTGACGTGTTTTGTAGGGTTCCGTGTCGAGACATTGGGTTCCGTAACATACCTACCTATCAATATGTACACATTATTCATTTTGACTATCAGTTATTGGTTCATTTATCGCCTTGTGTAATACAACTGACGTAGGCATATTTTTCATTGGATATTTGCACAATAAGCTATTAACGTTTTTAAAGTTTTAACTAGCTCACGGGCCGGAAGCAGGGCCTTTGTAGGTAGGGCCGCATCGTGGCACGGGGCGTATGTTGGACGGGTCTGATTTGAAGCGTAGTAAGCAGGGTTGGTGACATAACCTAAATTCTTTATTGCCTTACATTTTGCTAATTAATGATATAGCGATGACTCGATCTGATTGGATTTTTTTTGAATTAAGCAAAACTGGTATAAAAGTTCATATATTGAGTTTGAATTAAATTTATTTCAGATACTTTCATAGTAAAAAAAACCCAGCTATATTTTTTTACCAGGTGTATACTGAAATGATCTAAGAATGAACCTTACGAAAATAAAGTTAATATGCGAAATATACATTTTAGAGAATATCACACTTGATCGTGAAATAATTTTTGCTGTAATATAAATAAAACTTCGATTTTTTTTGTTTTGTCATCCATTATAAGTAAGTACTACCTCCTTTTAAATAAATTCAGAATTTAAAAATGGAATAATTAAAGAAGAAAAATTTAGTAATTTACAATATTTAACATTTATTTTAATTTACATGAGAGCTTTAATAATAATAACAATTAAAAACAAATTTTTACGAAGTTCCTTTAAGACGATCACTTCCAAAAAAAAACATTAAAAACTCTCCTACAAAATTTTAGAAGATGATAAAAGGAAATCGCGTTTTGTTACCTTCTAAAATTTTGTTCAAAATTAAGTTTCATTTGCTTTTAAAAAATATACCAATTATTACTTATTAGAAATTGCATAGTGAAATTTTGGAATTATTTTATATCATATTTAATATTTTTATTGTTTTGTATTTTTTTATAAAACATTGTAATATTATAAAATAGGTATGAATTTGAAAACATGAATTGAATAAGTATATTTTCTGTGTCTCTACTGTCGAGGTTCGGTACACTAAAATATTACTATGACAAGATGTATCTAATTTTGAAATGTTTTTATAATATAGCAGTCAATTCAATATATTATTGAATATATTTGGCGTTAAGTTTGTGGAAATTCATTATTCACACTGAAATGAAACTACGTGATGTAGTATTATTTCTATTTTCTTTAAGTTCTTTATCACAACCTAGGTTTCGTTGAATTACAACATCTTTAGGTGGGTTATTAGGAAATATCTTTGCTAATAACCCATCTGAAGATGTTGTAATACGACGAAACCTAGGTCGTGGTAAAGAACTTAAAGAAAGTAGAAATAATACTACATCACGCAGTTTCATTTAATTGTCAATATATTATTATTATTTAGTAAACGAATTATTATCGAGTAAGCGGCGTTTTTTAGTTTTGTAGGAGGGTCATGAAGAATGTTTTCACTCTCGCTATCTTAAAAATAAGGGTACAATTATTTTTTTTTCGTTTATCTTTCTTATCGTGAGCCAGATGAAAGAAATAAAAATTGTAAATAACTGGAGTAATATAATATTTATAAACATCTTTAATAAGTTGTATTTTTTATGGAATATGATGAAATAATTTTTCCAGTACTGCTAAGGTTTTAAAGAAAATAAAAATAATTTTTTTTAATAACTCGCGAAATAAATATTTAAGTGTCTTTTTTTACGTAATACTTGTTGTATGGCCATGGATGTTAATTTTGATACTGTCCATATTGTTTAGTCTATGGGTCTTAATTTTGAAACTGTTCATATTTTTTTGATATGCCAGCTTGTCGGTCCTATTTTGTTGGCAGGCTGTCGCCTTTGAAAATCGCAGAAGTTCTACCTCTATATCAATATGCTTTGTATTAATTCACGCCTCCATTGGGCACGTTTTATAATACATTCTCACCACAATTTTCATTTGAAGTGCTTTCATATTTTAAAGCATATGTAAAGTCGTTTAAAGTACTTAATTTGTCCAATTTACTTCCTCTGAAAATAAGAAAAAAAAGATAAATATATATATATATATATATATATATATATATAAATATATAAATATATATATACATATATATATATATATATATATATATATATGTATATATACATATATATATATCTATCTAAATATATATATATAAACTCATTTAAAAAATTAAACATCGTATGGTTATTATACTATAATAATCATTATAACAATAACCAACTTCATAAAAAATGTTTATTATGGAATTTAATAACCTCAAAATTATGATTTTTTCAGCTATTTACCCTCAAAACTTTATACATTACTGATATTATGCCAAAATATCTTTATACATTATGCCAAAATATAGTCGATAAACATTTTATATAACTATTTTATCTACGAAAGCACTTTTGCAATATTTACGGTGATGAAAAAGATATCTAATGTATCTTTTTCATCGCCGTAAATATTGCAAAAGATATCTAATCTATGAAAATATCTATGTATACGTATAGAGAAAACTCAGATCCATACTCACGGTTAACCTCTCTACGATAGAAAAAATAATTTTTGGTTATCCAAAATGGACTGTTTCCCACATTGCTAACGCTGGAATAACTGGACAAATCATGTATTTTTATAATGCAATACGTAAGATACTATTACATACAAGTTACTTTCGTTCATTATCAGACAACGTTTAGATTATTACGAAAATAATAAAGAAAGACATTCAATTTCATCTTGAATTCGAGTATATTACATACCCTCTTAAATGTGTCGTTGATGAAATATACAATAAAAAATGGCTTAAAGATTGAGTGCAATAACATTACCTCTTTATTTCCTCGGTAACTTTAATTGAGGCGTCTAATAAACATTCTTTAATTTTGTGGCATAATGCCCCATACTGTGTAAATTGATACTTATTCCAGCTACACTTAAATATCCACAAATGGAAATAAATTTTCTAAATGCAGATTGAAATTTATAATCTAGAGTATGTTACTTTTTCGATCTGATGATGCGTTTTGTGGTAAATTTTTATATTCATTGTTCAATGATTTTGAATTCATTTTATATACATTATAAAAATTAGAAATAAGAATTAAAACAAATTAAATTATAATAATTTAATAAAATACAAATTAAATAAAATACTTTCCACAGTCTAAAAGTAATTTTATAATCACCAAACCGACGACCACAAACGGCTGATAAAATGAACGGGCCTATTATGGAAATACCGCCAAACAATAATATTTAAATAAAAATGAGAATTACTATTCACAATAGCGCATCAATACCGACAAGTGTTCACAGATATATAGTGATACATAAGAATTATGTGAAATGAAGTACAAAGAAGATCGGAATAAATAAACAAAACATTTACACAATAATAGAATCAAAATATCCAGATTGCAGACCAGAATTCGGCGTCGAGGAAATTATGATTATTAAAATGGAAAAATGAACGTCGAAACCAAAAGTGAACAGGCAAACCGGCTTATTTCGAAACTTCATTTCGTGTATAAACATATAAGTGTATAAACTTTAGTGAAACATATAAAATAATTTTGTGTGTAATATAACGTGGTGTATAAACATATAAGTGAATGCCCAGTTAAACTTCCACTGGTGAATTAGGTTAACGGCCTTATATTTTCACTTAATCCTGTACTTCACTTAATTGGAATTGTGGATGGATATTTCGTTTAGAAATCTCTAAATGCGCTTAGTTTTTGAATTTTTTAGTTTTTAGGAGCTGGAGAAATCAGTCTTATTACATAATATAACATATGGGTCTATCTCTACGTCTCCAAATAAATTAAAATAACCAAAAATGAGTACCTCAACAAGATTGTAAACCAAAAACGACATAAGATTGCAGTTTTTTTACAGTTTTAAAATCTTTAATACTTTATGTAAACAGGTATATAATACAATATAATAGGCTATGAACTGCGGCTTTTAATATTCAAACCACATGAACGTGCATTCGTAGCACATACAAGATTTTTATTACCGTCTTTTCAGCATGGCCCTAGGGTTTAATGCACCTCCGCATTCACTTTTTCACGTTCTTCAAAAGAACTTCTATCGTCACATTAAACACAGGTATATACCGCCATACCCCGTCAGTCGACCGACGTACGCTTGACCGACGAGCTCAACTGTGTGGCCCTCGTTAGCGTGACATAGCTGTACACGCATAGCAATTCATCAGCGTACACTGTAGTTGTTCATAAATTTTAGTTGATATAGCTACGTTCAACCGATGTCAGTGCTCGCCATCGATCGAGCACTAAATCTAGCCATACAAAAAAAAGTTGGACTATCTTAAAACGCATAAACCAATATTCAGTCATATTTGGTTTAATATTTATTTTACAGGAAATATTTAAAAACGCAGCATGATATGAATGATGATAATATTTTATTTCATTTTTTTTGTGCGATTTATGTCAAAATATAATATAGTCCATTTTGAGTAATATGAAATATTGAATCTTTCACGACTGATCGAGTGGTGGGTTTGCTGCTCATTGACATTCTTGAATAATAAGAAAATATAAAAATTTACAGAAATGCTTATTTTAATTTGTTTATACATCAGACAAGTTTATTTTACATAATTACTCCCCCAAATCAAATATTGCGAGAGGTGTATGAAAGTTTTGAAGTGTATACGGAGAGTTTAATTTCGAAATCAAAAGTAATCGAAATCAAAACAGATCAAAGTCAACCAAAATAAGGAAAAAAGATAAGAAAACAGTATTAATCATGTTTTATCCAAAAATGTGTTCTAATAATTTTTTGAAAGATAAATAGAAAATAAGTTTAATGTGTGAAAAAACAAGAATACGAAAATATTCAACAATAATTATGAAGAGAGGAACTAAATATTTCACAAATATGTTTATAATCGTATTTTAATAATTTCATAAGCAAAGATTATTAATCTTTGCGTGTTATTAACACAACCATTACAATTGAGAGTAACTCAACAAGAGAAGGAGAGAGAATGAGAAACATATAAATTCGGTACATAATATAAAATGAATAATTAAAAGTGTTATAGAATTAAAGATGCGCGAGATTAAAACTTCGAATAATGTTCATTCGTAAAGACTAATTGTACCCTGGAAGTAACGAAACCGTTTATATTCAGTAAGTGGATGAGCATAAATGTGGATTTATTGTAATAATATTTCGTTATGTGTGGCATTACTTGTTGCTTAACTTTAAATTCTTATAACTCGATTTTCTTATTTTCTTCAATACTCGAATGGACAGTGCCGATTATGAATTTGTTTTTGCTATACTACTACTTTGTCATTGATTGATTATGTCATATGTTTTGGAATATTAATGAAAACACATTTCTTATCATTTAGTCTTGAGTAATTTCTATTGAAAAAAAATACTAACGCAAGTACCAGAAACACATGAAATTATTTGCTTTTAGTAATTAAACCATTACAAAATTATTTCGCTCAACTTACAATAATAAATTAAAGAGAAACAGGTAATAAAGTAATTATGCGTAGCAACCGCTGTGGAAATTTTATTCACAAACGATGCGTCAACTTTGCAGAACGAACAAATGTCACTTTTGAATTGACCAGGGTGTTTACAAAATTCTTAAAACGACTAAGATATATTTGCCCACTCAAATTACAAAAAACATGTTTTGTTTCCCACTAACATTCAATATTTTAAGAGAATCCCAAGAAATAAAAAAAACGAGGGCTGTTTTACTTTCCAAGGACAATAGAATGGTATAAAATGTACTTACATGATATCCTTGTTGATATAACACAAAAAGGAAAATCAATTGTTATTCTGCAATTCTGTTTTAAAACTTAATGGATGTTATGAATACAAAGTATTGATATTTCATCAGGTTATAGTTCATATGCAGGATTTTAAATTACGAGCTAATTGAAAACAATTTTTAATTTTCAAAGCTTTATTTAGTCACATGTTAGAATAGGAACTCGCTGAATAATTTTACTTCATTTTGCGAATTATCCTGTCTAGATTAAAGCGCTAATTGGTAGTCGGGTTTTGTGTTTCAAGATTTTATATTTTAATCATTTACTTGAAATGACATAAATTAAATACAATACTAATTTCTAATGAATAAATGATTCATTAGAAATGAGTGTTGCATTTAATTTCTAATTTATTTGTATTTAATTTTATTGATTGATCGTAAATTCAATTATAAAGAAAAAAATGTTTAAAAGTTTTTTAAAATTATTCAATAAATGCCACGTCTAACGAAACTTATTGGAATATTTCAGGAAAAAATATAACTTACATGTTTTTGTCTACTCTACATTTTTAAACTCATTTGTTTCCTATACCGTTAACGTCTTTAGCTCGAAGAAAAAACCACTAACACAGTGTTAAGTAAACATCGAACCTAAACTCGATTTGTTCCCTAGCCTGTAATCATCACTAAAGTCATCAATAAAATCAGTTTATTGAGATGAAAGAAATTGAAATGCCAATAATATTTAAAAAGCTGTAATTAATTTATTAAAAATGTAATTAATTTATTAAAGTTCAAGTTGAATCTGACGAAAAAAAAAGTTGTTGAAAAAGAGAAAGGAGCCATACGTTTGAAATAATTTATTGACATTGTTGGCTTCTCGGCCCCGTTTGCTTATCCGGTGAGTTGTTTTTGAATAAAACTTTTTGGAGTCTCGTCATTTTCCAACGTGCAAGTGAAATAATATAATTTATCATATTTTAAAATGCCACGATAACACATAGCCACGAAACCCTTTTTACAAGAAATGAAACTCGCATTCTTCAAAAATAACGTTGTGTTTAGAACAGCTTTGACATAATTTTAAAAACTTAATTTTGAACCTATAGAACAGCTTTGAGATAGTTTTAAAAACTTAATATTTAAATTGTGGAATGATGAACCTTTTCGTCTTTGCAACTAACTGTATTATGATGTTTACAAAATATTTTTGTCTGAAATGTAAGCATGTGTTGTGTACCGGTAAACAGCGATGAGACCCTCTTCTCACTACTCCCTTAAATGTGACCTCACTATTTATTTTTTATACAAAGTTTAGAAAGAGTTTACTGTATTTCAATTTTTGACATCTTTTGATTACAAAAGGTACTATATATAGAAATACGTATTCATGGTACCTGGCGAATGTTTAATATGTTCTTAAGTATTACATTTTTGGTCTTTAATATCTATTGATAAAGAAGATTATGGTGTATAATGACCAATAGAAAGTTAGATCGAAAAAAGATCGATATGAAGTAAAAATGATTTCATCAACAAAAAGTAACTATCGAGTAATAACTTATTCTTTACTCTGATATTCTGTGAATAATGTTGTATCTATGTATACAATATTATTTGATAAATAGGTTTGAAAATACTGAGTTGATATCTGAATAGATCGAACCATTGGCTAATATTTGACCTTGCAAAATATATCAGTAACGTAGGTAAGGTGGATTTATTTGAATATGTTACAAACTTAATGTACACACAAATGAAATAAAAAACCATGAAATGTTATGTTTTAAATCGAGGGATTATTTTGTTTTTCTTTGATGTTGTCAAACTGATAAAAAACCGACCCAAAAATTTGAAAGCTCTTGTTACTGGAAATTATTTTCCAGAAACAAGAACCCATTAAGGTTCTGAGCGTAACGTAATTTTTTTTATCTACTATGCAATATTACTTTAAGATATGCGCATAAACCGAATGTTGGATTATTGTATCGAGTATTGAAATTGGAAGATTTGATATATTTTACCCATGGAATCAAACCTAAAAAATGATAAGAAGCTTCAAGCATTTTTTTTAATGAGTCAAATATTATACTTTAATTACTTAACATTGTTAGTTCGATATTATCTTTGTCATTACTAACGTTATCATTGGAATTCATTCCAAGATTCATTATCTTTATACTTCATTATTACCATGTCAATTCTAAAAATCCATTGCTGAAGAAGTGCGCAATTCTGTTGATTTTATATTAAAAAATAACCAATATCAAAACAAAGTTATGATATTATTAATATCAGTAGCACAATATTTTCGAAAAAAATCTGATTTATATTTCTATACTCCGTCTAGTCGGGTTAAGTAGCGATAATAGATTATTTGCTTATGAGTACAGAACTCATAAGCAAGTAATCCAGATACGTATTATATTCTAGCTAATTCCAAGTTCTTAAATATCCCTAAGACCTTTCAAACATGAGCTTCCACATGATAAACTTGTAAGTAAGGAGAATATTATTTCTTTCGCTACCATTGAAATAAAATGATGTAGTATAAAAATTATATCGCAATGACACCTTAAAATAACTTTTATGAAAAAAAAGTGTGAATTTCTTTACTTTCCTTTTCCAAAGTAAAAAATGTAGCTGAATTTGGCGTTTGAATGTTGAAATTAATAGTTATTAATTAATAATATTGTTTGACGTTATTGTAAATTAATTATATTTCAAACACAAACTTGTAAAGAGGTATAATATTCGGAAACCAGTGTGTGAACATTTTTATAACAAAGTACGATGCTCTGTGCTAAGAAAGTTGCTGATATGGGAAAAAGATTTAATGTAATGAAACACTAAAATTTTATTACTAAACCTACGGTTTATAATAAGGGGTAATTTTTCTTCTTCCCCTAAGTCTATATTCAATAACATTTAGAGGCATTCTACAAAAATTTTCAGTAAAAACTGCATAATATTCGTCTCCATTTTCAAGTAAATAAAGTAAATATGATTTATGGGTATATAGTTATAGTTTAGTTTTAAATACGGTATTGATATAATAACACTAAATTTTTAACCGTTATCAATTTTTATCTTTCTGTACCTTTACCAAAAATAGTTGTACTACATAACTAAAAACCGTCATTTTAATTTACATATTATCACTTGTGTGAAGACTACTTGAACTCATAGCTTACTTAAAATTAGTTATTTCTTTGATCCTTGTTAATTTTGACTCGGTCACAGTACCTTAAATGCATCACTTAAGATCACTGGTCATATACAAATAGTCATAAAATAGACTTAGACAGTAATTTTTGTATTTTACAACTATTGTAATAACTTTAATTTTATAGCATTTTATATTCTAGTAGCTAAACTAAAAACACTTCATGTATCAAAATATTTTTCGTTCATTCGTCATGTACATTAAAAAAATTCTTTTTGACATTAAATCAATTTATAAAAATTCTGCTACATTATTAAGATTTGCCTTCGTCGATTTTTAGAGTCTCGTATTTCAAAAGAAAAAAAGGAAGCCCTTATAATATCAATCGCATTTCTGCCCTTGGTTTATCTATTATCGGGTTTTTTCACGGTAATCGTTAGAGCTTGAGATTTGTAAATATTTATAAAATTGGAATTTTTAAAAGAATTTAATGAAGTACTGAAAAAATTGTTTTTCTGTTTCACGTATCATGGATATTAAAGAATAAGTTATAAATACGCCAAATTATTTTTTTTTCAGAATGATATCTGTGCCAATTCTCAGAATACAGTTGAAAATATCCACAAATAATGTGTTCCTCCTTTATCTTCGTCCAGTAGGTCCTTCTATTACTAAAGTCAAATTTATAAAAAAAGTTACTTGAAAAGTACTTAAATTTTATTGAAAAATTATAGCAAATATTATAAATTTCAGAGTTTTAAAAATAATCACTATATTTTACGTCAGTGAAAGTTAAAAATATCATTAATATATATATAAAGTTTAATCCAGAGCGACATTTTTAGGTAAATATATCCTCAAGCTCGTATTTTAATTTAGTTATATATTTTTTAATCTGGTCTTATTATATTTGTGATTCAAAATATTTGAATTCGTTTGTCCTAAAAATAAAATTACGTAAATACAAGGAAAGGAAATTGTATGCATAATAAAATCAAGACAACTTACAGGCTATAAAAATGCAATAAAGTCAAACGTGCATTCTTTGCCAAGATATGAAACATAACATTTTAAACGTAAATAATGTATTTTTTAAATATTTTTTGGTAGTTGCCCGTTTTGCGATCAGGAGAGGAGCTGCTTGTTACAAAATAATAGAAATTTGAAAAGTTTAAAAAAAGATATGAAGTGTCGTGGAATACCGGTAGAAAATTAAAGAAAAAGTAAGAAAATCACAAATAATTTAAATGAGTATAAAACGTATCTGTTCTGTGTATAAAACGTAATATGTGATAAATGACAGAAAAAAATACGTGATAAATGACAGTTCGGACAAAAATTATAAATGGTTTTCAAAAATGTTTATACAGTTTCATTACTGCATTGGAATTCGTTAAAATTAATTCCTTTAAACGATTGTTTCTAAAATTCATCAGCGAAAAGTGATTTCAAACAGGTAGTTGAATTAAGTTTGATGAAGTGCACATTGTGAAACGTTGTAACTTCGAAGATGTTTACTTTGTAAGGTTATGACATTTGTGATTGTGCACGCATCGATAATTGCTTCATTATGTAACAAATCACAATCATTCGGTGTTTGTAGGCTTAATCTAGAAAATGAATGTTTCTTTCATGGTCAATTGTATGTAACATGTTCACGTATCGGCAAACCATCCGCTTTGTTCGTTCTTGTTCTCGCACCTGACAACAATACGAAAAATGTCACATATCACAAGTGCTTCAATGAAGGGAATCGATTCGAGTGCAACCCATACAGAAAACAGTTTAACAGAAAGTGCAACAATGCTAATTTCGATTCGCTTCACTAAAGCAAATATCTTGCTTAATTTCATTTATTAAACTTAATTCATTTTCAGTATGTATTTTATTTTAATAAAACTGAATTTAATTCAGCTAATGAGTTAACACAATATTTATTGATTCTAAGGCGGTACGAAGTTCACTGGTTCAGCTAGTTAATATAATATAATGTTGATACGGTAATAAATAATATATATTTTAATAAATCATTTTCGAATTATCCATCACATAATAAAACGACACTTAACAAAGAACGATAACACATAGACCGGTAAAGTATATCAAAGAAATGTCCACGTGAGGAAATGATTTATTTTTTTACTTACTACTTGAGCATGCATGTTATACCAAGCAATTAAATTCTCTTATTCGGACAACTGTATACATAGCATACATTCACATATATATTTAAAGAGAATGAATGTAAGAGAGTGGCTGCGCTACGCGCTGCTTGTTGCAGTTAACAAAATTAAATATGGCTTTTAAATAAATTCCACCAAATCTTTATCTAAAAGCATTAATTAAATGTTATTGCACTGAACATACGACTAACATCAAATGTTGCTATATGTATGTTTATTCGTTTAGAAAAGAAAAATATGCCGACTCAATTAAAATTTTAACTGGGAATCTCAAATTCGGTTAATGAATCTTCTGCAAGCTATGTTATCAATATCAACCTTAAATATGTATATGAATTGAAACAAAAATCAAATTTATTTACGACGAATACTCCTGCTGCCTTTATTTTATTGATGTGGACCTCGTCCGAAATCGCCTAAAATTAAATTATTTTCAAAATTTGTGGATTGATTGGCTTTATAAAACATTATATTTCTTACTGTAAGTCGCAACTAAAGTGGATGGAGTTATCCAATAGACGATATATCCTCCATCTACTCAATATATCGTGGATTAACTAATTCTAACATTTCATTAAACCTAAGGTTTCGAAATATGATCTCAGCCGCTCGTAACCACGAATGACCTTTTCACCCAAACATTTTAATGTATAAGCTAATTAAGTACGAGTAATAATTTTTTATTTAGTAATATTTTTTAAAACACCAATCAACGATACACAATTGGGCATGCGAATAAAAAAATTGTTCACAATTAAATGAAACTACTTGATGTAGTATTATTTCTACTTTCTTTTTGTTCTTTACTACGACCTAGGTTTCATTGTGTTACAACATCTTCAGGTGGGATATTAACTTTCTTTGCTAATATACCACCTGAAGTTGTAATACAACGAAACCTAGGTCGTGGTAAAGAACAAAAAGAAAGTAGAAATAATACTACGTCACGTAGTTTCATTTAATTGTGAATAATGGATTTCTGCAAAATTGACGCCAAATATATTCAATATTAAAAAAAATAGTTCTCAATTTGAATACAAATAGTTCTCAATATCCTAAAAAAATAATAATAGAAGATTTTATTTCATTACTTTTTAGGTGTTATTAATATCAATAACCGTGACAATTTCAATGTTATATCAGTGATACCTTGTGAGTAAAATGGCTGTGAAGTTTAGACGAACAAATATACATGGCAAAATTATGACGGTTCCTAATTTGGGCACGGAACCCTAAAAGAATTCTATGAATATACAATACAAAGTTGAATTTATTCCATAACTGAATAATTTAAACTTTGAATTACGAAGTGTTTTATCATAATAATTCACTTTTTTAAAAAAGTTAGCCTTTGTAATTCCACACTGCTTTTGACTTCTTAATTTCCAAACTATATCTTGTTCCCCTTTTCTTATCCGTCAAATATTTTTACATAGTATAATTGGATGTATAATTATAGTGTATAAATATGAATATGATCAATCAGCAGAGGGTATAATCCAGACTTGAATTTTTTTTACAAATTATTGCCTGTTTTTCGGGTATCTTTCAACAATTCGTTACTGTCGATAAAAAATATAAGATTACTTTCCAAAAAGGAAAAAATATACGAAAAAAAGAATTAATTCATAGAAAAATTTAATATATTATTGTTATTAACCTAATCTGACTCCCATGTATATAAAAAGCAACGTTTCTGAGTCTCGTATCTTATAGTATGTAACAAAGTGGCATGAAAAGATTTAAATCGAATAATAAGTCATCTATGATAATGAACACTTGGTATTCACGGCAGGCCTCGGTAGGTACCGTGGCTCGGGGAAAACAGTTGCTAATATTATTTTTTATGTACTTCTACATCATTTATACGTTTATTGGTATGTACAGCATTTGTCAAAATATCCGCAATTTATTAAACAGCTGCAAGTCACCTGTAATTTACGAAAGTCTCAAGTGCTATTTTTCCGACGTATTCTGTAAGTTTTTTTGTATTTCATATTTATTTAATATTAATAACGTTCTGCGTTAGTGTTAAATAAGTTGACATGAGTTTTAGTTTTAGTGCTTTCTATATCATTTTAAAGTGCAAATGGAATTTGATTGTGATTGCGTAAAAGCGAAGTTAATTGCGAAACTGTGGAAGTAATTCGTAACATAATTGCGTAAACTTTGATTAAATCGAAGATTGATGATTTTATGGTACTTCACTGAGTTCAATTAATTTTTTGTTCAATTGAGTTTTTTTTGCAATAGACAGAATACTAATTTTCATGAGTTAGTATGGTAGTTTTGTAGCCGAAATATAATATTTTAATTCATAATTTTCATATATGTCAGTATTATTATAAATATATAATTCATTACATACGTATGTAATGAAATACTTGCACAGAATGTAACGTTATCAGATCTCCAGTCTACTTTACGAATCAGCTGAGGATGTAGGGTTATGTATCAAACTTTTTGGTAAAAATCTGAATAGACAATACTATGAAACCATTATAATTTCTTGGTAATGCAGAATTTCGAAAATAGTTTTCACCTTTATTCCCAGAATATTAAAAAGGATGCGCCCTCCGCGGCTCTGTCCTATTCATAAATACACTCTATATGTGTTGACGTGTGTATGTGGAGGTATATATATATATATATATGTAAGGTTTACATAAATATACGTGTGTACTTTTATATGAGGATGTGTTTATATATTTTACATATATCTCAGGTCCAAAAAAGTGTGTAGGTATATACTTCCTGCCAGTTTACACACTCGGTTATAGGTTCCCATCATGGTATTAAATTTACAAGTAACTTTAATAATATGCGTATATATATATTTATTTATTTATTTAAATTACCTGTACAGATTTATAATTTTTGTATACTAACTCTGCTGAGATTTTAAAAATGACTCTACTTTCGATATTTATGTTCCCATAAAATTACACATAGGCAGTGCTCAAAGTAAATTTAATAACTAGAAACTTAAAAAAAGCAATATATCTTCCCTTCTGTCCGTTTACTTTAAAACACAAATTTCCGTATAATCAAATATTTACTAAGTGTATAAAATTCATTGTATCGCTATTCTACGCAATTTATTTATAGTTTAAGCTTATCTTACTTTCTTCTATGAATTTATCTAAATATATATATATATATATATATATATATATATATATATATATATATATATTTACCCTTACTTGTGCATTATTATTTATAAATAGTATCCAGTAATTCAACGTTACGCCTGGTAAAAGCCTCTACTTCTACTTTGTAAAGTGCCTCCACTTTTTCGTTTCATAATTCATTTAACTGAAATATCGATAGATTTATAATATCATCGAATAGCATTCCCGACGTATTCAATTTTATATGCCTTAAAATGTATTTTTTATGTCAAGACAAACAATATTTTCATCAAGTTTATCGGAAAAACTCTTCAAATTTTCATTTAAAAAGTCTATTTCCTTTATGATGAAGTTATTTTTGCTAGCAGAATAAATGATGCCAATAACGATACAAGTGGAGGTCGAGTTCAGCAGGGTGCGTACTCAGTCATGTATCGGAACAATTCATAACAATAAAAATGCGGGACAAATGAGGGTGCGATACGGAAAAAAATTATTAAATAAGGGATTGCTCCGCGTGGATAATTGGGTTCAAATTAATTATAACGTCAAACGGTTAGATGAATTTTAGGAATCTACGCAAATAACGATTGAATGTTATCGACCATTTTATGCAATAGCTTTTTTGGGATTGTTTTCAAGATGTTCTTTCTTTTATTATGGCTCGGTTGAATTTTTATAAAAATCCTTTTTAAAAATTGTTATTCATTCACTACGGATGAGTCGCATATCATGTTGTTTCGATTATTTCTCATACGAATTGGTTAATTATTAATGCCGTATTATTTATTCAAATCACGTACCTATTATGTTTACGGAAAAATTTAAATGCTGAGAGGAGAAAACTCTGTAATTTAATTAGTGTTTATTAATAGAAGGTCACTTTTTTAGTTACTTTTTTACACTATTGGCAGAGTAGTAGTGGTCAACCTGTTAAGTGCGCTGCAGATGAGTCATATGCCAAAGAATATGTCGCCATTCTTCTCTTGTAGCCTCTCTCGGGTGCACTTGTCTAGGGGGAATGTTTATGGTTGCCTTGACCTAATATATCCATTTTATTCCTGCTGTCCCTTGTGGTTTAGTACCTTCCAATATATTCTGAACCGCTAATGGTTCAATAATATTGTTGCTACCCAAATTCATTAAGCAAGTTCTTGGAGTATGAAGGCATTAGCACGGAACTCAGTCTACGATATTCCAAGCATTCCTGTTCAGTGCCATATTTCCACGGCATCTTTCTTTTCTCTTTTGCTTTAATGTAGTGTCCTATGTATCTCTATGGCGTGGAGGAGAATGGAAAACACTAATGCTCAAACGAGTCAGGTTTTTGTTGCTTCGGTGATATTGTTGTTCTTTCTTGATCTTCTTGATCTTTCAAATCTTCCGCAGTTTATTTATAGCGACCTTATAAACGTCATTCGTCTTTTGATTTCGTGAGTGTATTCTTCAATATTAGAAATTATTGTCCTCGAGCATACATATAACTGGATCAAATGTTTCTTTACATCTATTTATCCTCTTTGGTATTTACCTCAAAACGTAAAAACAGAAGCTTTAGAATAAAACTTGTCTGTCAGTGTATGTAACTTTTCTGTCATTGTACTTACAATTTTACTTAAAAAAGTTTTAATTAAAAAAACTAAACGTATATTTCCTCTTATTATTGTGCATATATTAATTTGTTTGATGGTTTTAATTTGCTCTTTGTACCGGTTATTTTTTTTACATCATTGCACTTTAATGTTTTATATTTTATCACAATTTTGCAACATCACCTTCGGAAAATTTCACTTTTTATTCCACTAATTTTACAACAGTTTTACCATAATAAGTACGTTCTGACCATTAATCTTTATCTTTATCATCAGCTTAGAGAGTTGTTCTTCTAACCGACGCGAGCAACAGTATTACCGTAGAATCTGTATAACAAAATAGGCCTCTTAATATACTCGTGTATTCAGATATTGGCCGGATGTCTACCGACTTGTTCAACCTTTTCAGTAGTCTATGACTCATTGCGGTAATATTATAAAATACGTAAAAGTATAGTTTTATAAAGATGAGAAAATTCCTTGTAAATCGTATTTAAGATCTATAGCATTCTGGTTAAATGGTTTTGTTGCTCTCAAGTAAGTAATTTAATTATGTACACACAGTTGCTATTATTTTTAAAATATAAATCACAAATAGGGGAAAAATTATAGAATACTAGGCAGGTCAATGAACAAGAGTCCGTCATGAATTTCGTGCCCCGTTTTGAAAACGACATATAAGTTTTTACACATCAAAATATTGTTTAAATTAAACCTTTTATTTCTACATTTCACTTAATTACAGAACATAAAGATTAAAAAAAATACAAAGTTTAGTAACCTTATCCTGCGTGGCGAGTGCCGACTGTTTAATAGAAATTAGCCAAGACATTAGTTAACGAGATTGACTAAAGATTGAATTATCACTAAATGGTAACTTAAAATAGGTTTTTTGTTCTTGTCAATGGTATTCTAAGAAAGTTGACATAGTTTGAAAGCACATTGCATTCTGATAAAACTGCACTCCCCTTTATCAGTGAGAGTTAAGTCATAACTGTTCTTAACAAATTACGTACATTCTTTCACATGTACATATCTGTTGGAGTAAACATCCTCGTATCCTTTATTGATCGGAAAGTGAGTGTACCATGTCATCAGATATCAAATATCCATGCAGTATTGAAATAATTCAAAATTTCCCTTCGGAATGCTTCAGCTTTTTCACGTATAGAAATTAATTAGGTTCTTCGTCTGGGTCTCATTATAAATTATCTTGTACTGCTTATGCGCGTATGTCCTTGTCACCTTTATTCTGATTCTATTTAAAATAAAGTAAAAATGAAATATGTTTCTGTAACTGTTATGCTTTTACTTGTTTATTAAATAAAAATAAAACTAAAATATTTACTCATTATTCTACACGACCGATATCTCATTATACTTAGATTTAACTAAGGAGGCAACGATAACCCATATTTCTTATTATAATAAAGCTTAACACATTCGTTTCTTGCACATACGTCGTATCCATTGTGATATACATTTCATTTGTATTAAGATACAATTTTAATGATATTTCGTGCAGTAAAATTCTTACTGCTTTATACAAATTTATAAAAATTTATTTTTATTTTAAGCATTTTTTTTATATACATAAAATTAAAAAAAAGATAAATTCAGCTAAAGGTTGAGAAATTTTCTAAAAGTGCGATAAACAAATGGTTTTTAAACTATGGGTATAATAGCCCCGTCAACCTAGAGTTTCGTTATGTCAAAGTAGAGAGATGAAGCAAAAATCCCGATATGGATGAAACTTCTTATAGACCTTCAAATCATGTTTTTAAAGAAAATCATATAGATTTTATTCTCCTACTAAATGTTAAAAGTTATAGCCATCAACAGGGTTTTTCGCCAATATCTGTTAAACGTAAGTTGTATTGGTAAGTTGTTATATCTCGCAAAAGATATTTTATAGAAAAAGAAGTATAAAAATATTTCTTATAGAAAATTATATGTTTTATAAATTTGATAATAACAATATATTTTTAAAATTACATTTAATGTTTATGAGAGGTTAGCAAAAATTTTTATCCCGACTTTTGACATCGAAAAAAATGTTAACCTGTACCTAATCGATATGGAGTACTGACAATTTATTTTTATTATGACTTGAACATCCGTACCAATTTTCATATGTCTTGGAGTTTTAGCTAGATTAGGATATTTTGTCTGAAATATTGTTTCAAAATAATTAAATCATCAATATCTATCCTAGTTACATATGTTTTTTATTGAAATATACAATTTGCTATTCTTCTATTTTGTGAAAAATGGATTTAACAAATTATTTTAATTACTACTGTTTTGAATAACTATTTCAATTTCGTTTTAATTTAGATAATGAGGATCAAAAAGGAATAAAGCCGTCACACACTAATAAAAATATTTTTTTTTCAAATATTTTTTATTGTTGAATATATTTGGCTTTAATTTTATATATATATATATATATATATATATATATATATATATATATATATATATATATATATATATATATATATATATATATATATATATATATATATATATATATATATATATATATATATATATAGGTACAAGTGTCCCGCGAGGAGTGAACCGATGAAATGTCGGTAATAGAGGAGGTTATCACGCATATGGAAAAATAAATGTTATTATCCTAGACCTAATAGTTATAGAGATATGATTTTTAAAATTTTTTTTTTATTTTTATCACTGCGTCAAAAAACTCGTTCGTTATTATTGGCGACATAAAAATTAAACGCTGAAACATGTGTATTTTTTCATTTACAAAACATGAAAAGTGATTATTGAACAATGCTAGTTTAAAAAAAAAATATTTTAACCTTGTGGAACTTCACTTCAAAAATATTTACAATTCACGCAGGTTCCAAAAAGGTAACATTGTTATAATCATTGTTATAAATATGTTCTGCAAAAATTCGAAAAATAAGTGCTTTATTGAAATAACTCCGCATTCGCAGAAATGTTTACGATCAGTCAAACAATTGCTTATCAGAATTATTTCGCTACATCTTTCCAACTGGTATGGTCTTTATTATTCTCGATCATCAAGCGACCCTCTTTATTCCTTCCCTCAACAGCTTCACTTATCTAATGACTTGCTTATCGCTCGAAGCTTACAACGTGTTTTTTGGTGTTTTTCTTTACTACTCTTTTCATCTGTGCTTGTTATTTGGATATTATTTGACCTACAGCATTGCGAAATGCTTCAGACCTACACTACTCGTGAATATGCAGAAAAGTATTTCATTTACGGATTATGTGATGGGAATTGTTAAATTCATATGGTCAAGAACTCAGGATGCATCCGAAAGTCAGCATTAGTTCGTGACCATATTTATATGAAATCATTCGGGAAGTATCTCAAAAAAATGCAAAATCAATATACCCAGTAAAAATTTATGAGGCAACGTTAACAATTAATAAAAAGATATACGAGTTGGATAGGTAACTTTCTCATTTTATCGAAATACGTTAAAGAAGAAATCGTTAACTGCTCAGCGGGCAAGTGTTTTGTTTCACGCATTTCTACTGCACAGAAAATAGAATAAGTTTAATAGTAAGCAGTAATGCATTTTACTTACTCCAAATTAACTTACTATTAGAAATAAGATAGTTTGTCTTTAGCTCAAAATATAATACCAAATGAAGGTATGGCAATATAATGGCATTGGATGCCAGTCTTTGACTACAAGGAAGTATACAAAATATCACAATTTTTTAAAACTCTTGTGCAACTTTAGGATTTATCTACGTGTGGAATTTGAACGGATTAGGTTTATTATATATAATTGACTATTAAAATTTTATTTTAATTTGCCATCTACACAGATTCTTGACATGTAGATGGCAATACAAGTTCTTAACTCGCAAGTTGAAAACGGCCTTCGCAACGAAGCGGAGTTTTATTTACCCACGATGGAACGGTGGACGTATATGCATTTAGGATGAGAGGTTGTTTGTGTGTGCAATCCAATGTTTCCATTTATCTTCAAAACGGTTTGATCGATTTAGGTACGGTTTTATCTAAAATGTTTGTAATTCATTGACAATGGTTCTTAGATAACGGTGATTACCAGAGAGCGCCGCAATAAACATTTCGTTGCAAACGAATGTTCCTATTTATCTCCGAAATGGTTTGATCGATTTAGACACGGTTTTCTGCATAATATTTGGGATTAACCGCGATGGTTCTCAGATAGGTGTTATGGTATTAGCTCACCAGAGGGCACTGCAATATTTCGTTGCACACTAATATTCCCAATTATCTCCAAAATGGTTTTACCGATTTAGACAAGGTTTTCTGAAAAATATTTGGTAAAATATTTGTGATTTAATGGCGAAAGGTAATTAGGCGTTATGTTATTAACTCGTCAGGGGGTGCTGCAATAAATATTTTCATTTCATCTAGAATAATTACTTTGTGGCTTTTCTTCGGCTTCGTCGATATGTGATCCACGTAACATCTCTTCCAAGCGCTCTTATTTTTCCAATGCTATGCCGTTGTGTTGATTGTTGACGAGTTTTATTTGATTTAGATCAGTTATTACTACGCCCTCTAATGATCGTACTTTACTAAGAGCTACATAAGCTTGCCCTTTGGCGAATATTTTTTTAGAAGCTCATTTATTAAGACCAATAATAAAAAAAAAATTAAAATTTCAATTAAGCCCCCGTAAATGTTTTAATCGAAAGCTATAAAATAAAAAGCATAATTACAATTTTGAAAAACCCATTACGGATGTAGTCATTGTAATTGAAAAACGATTAAATAATTTTTTTGAAAACCCCTCGACTAAAAAAAAGGTAAGAACTTATTAATATAATTACAAAGCCTAGAAAATCTCTCGGGATTGCCATGCCCTGCTTACGCATAAAATTTTGCAGTTTCATCAGTTCGTGACTAATTAAAATTCTTTTAGGTGCACAAATAGCTTTCTATGCTGCTACAATGTAATTGATATTGGTAATGGAAATGGCAACGGTTGCTTCTTTGGATATTTTTGAGTTTGTAATTATATTAATAGGTTCTTACTTACTTTCTTTTAGTTGGTGGGTTTTAAAAAAAAATTATTTAATCATTTTTCAATTGCAACGACCACATCCTTCACGGGTTTCTTAAAAATTGTTAATTCTGCTTTTTATTTAAACTATAATTTCCCATTTTCCTATTCTTGTATTTTTAGATTAAGTAAGATAGATATTAAAAATAAATATTTATTAGAGAAAAGAGTCATATATCGTTAAACTCTCTGTATGACAGATATTTAGTGCTAGGTTCGTAGCCAGCCTCGCTCCAAATTTCACTCCGTCTAGAACGATTTTGATGGCTGGGTTTGAAATTATATCTAAAATAGAGAAAAAATATTTCATTTTGAACAATGAGTTCACATAAACCAAATTTTCAAGTAAATCAATATTCAGAGAAAACCAAATTTTTTTTGGAAGAGGAAGTGTGAGAAATCTCTTTTGCGTCAGTTAGTTCAAGAATATTTTTAATTTTTTTTCTATTTCCTATATGTGCCATATATATGTGAATTTTTTATGTCTTTACCATAAAAAAACTGAAATTTTTAGTATCTGTGAATCAAGGTCTCGATTTGAAATTTGTTCCATTGTACTATTATGCTGCTGCAGTAGATGAAATATTAATCTAGGACTTGCTCGAGGAAGGGTTACTTATATTTACGAACGATGAATAGTTTAGATATCATTATTGGGAGCAATTTGAATCGTACCTTGGCAAGTTCGACAAGAAGTAAGTGATTCGAGCGAAGTGGCTCGGTTCATTAGCGACTGAAGAGGCGTGTAAAGCAAATCGAGAGAATTTTTAGAGGAAGATCAGATTTACGAGCGAGCTGAAGGGCAATCGCTTGGGCCAGGAATAGCAAATTAGTCGGCAAGTCATTTCGGTCAAGAGTTTTCGTTGGTTGAATTTTAACGCAGCTTCTCGAAATTGTATTATCAATAATTTACATAACCAATAACTCAAAAGTTCATAACCAATAATTCAAAAGTAGTATTCAATACCACTACAAAGATTTGCACTCATATTAAAAATAAAAATGCTTTAGAAATTATTGAAAATTTTTATGAAAAAAAATTACAATTTAAAGTTCAAACTTTTGTAAAATGTGCAATTAATTTTCCTTTTTTCACTTTTCTAGTTCTCCCAAAATATACAAATATCAATACCTTGTGCCACAATCTTCCTGAAAAGTTATGCCATTGCATTATATGCACAACCCGAAATATATTAATCAACGGTTCCTTTTAAGAAAAATCCCAAGTAATGACCCAATTTTTTCTTCAAAGGTTTTTCTCCGCTTAATGAAATTACAGATTTCAGCAAAATATTTTATATAAAATACTCTTTTTTATTCATTATTTATATACAAAAAAATCGCACTTTTTAATGTTTTTTTTAAACATATATTATATTGTTACTATTATTTTTGTTAGGAATAAATTATACGCCATTTAATATTTAAAACAACATTTACAAAAAAAAAATTTTCTATGCATACTTAACGAACGATAGAATAACATTTATTGTTATTCGATTCTCTTTACGTACAATACACTTTTACAAAATAACCCTAATTACACTTTCTTCAAATAACTTACCGTCGTTTATTCACCTGAAATTGAAATATTCCAGGTTTTTATAACATAATAACTAGTATCAGTATTTTCCCTTTGGTAAAAAAATTTGGAAATGTTCTTTACGATTAAACATTAGAACGAATACTGCAAAACTTACCACATAAAATATAGAAAAATATTCAAATAAAGTATTTGCGTTTAGTTTGTTTATCAGCGCGAAGTTTATTTATTATGATATATTATATCTGAAATTATGAACTCAACACGAATATTTTTCCTTAGCTATTTCCCGCTTTAATATTATGATTTATTTTTACTGAACTTAACATACGTAAGAAAAATATTTCTTCCCGTTTTTAGAGCGACTCCTATAATGGGGAAAATAAATCAAAAGGTCCCAACGCCGCACGAACGAATTGTAGCGCGGTTAATAAAAAGTATTTCATTTGTCACCTCCGCGCGCTTGTTTATCGCTCCCCGCCCCTATCGAATAGACTTGTAGCGGCTGAAGTGATTTTTTTTTAAATTAATTTGAAAGGAAAATTTTGCCTCAACACGACTTTTGAACAGAAAATTTATTTTAGTCCTTGTTTTGTTATACGTTTTGTGAAAATGTACCGAAAAGTTTTTAAATTCTTAAATAAACTACTGAATTAAAAATATTTCTGATAAAGGTTGATGTACTGAATTGCAGACATTTTTGATGAAAATTATGCCAAAAACATAAATATAATTTAAAATATTCATTTACAGAATTAATCTTAAAAAATTCTAAATTCACTTTTCTCATTATTTTTACGACTATATATTTTGATCCTATTTTTAATGGGTCCATAATCAAAGAAATCAGCATCCGTGATAGGTTGCCATCTATATTCAAACGTTGGGTACTTAGTAACTTCGGTTATATTGAAAAAAAACCAGACAACCTGGAGAGAGGCTTTCTTCCGGGAAGGGTATATGAAACAATATTTGGTGGCCGAAGGTGCTCTCGTTGAACTGCCCTGATTACAAGCATCCTATAAATGACCATCGATAAGGCCGTAAGTTTAATGCAAGCTCGCGAGACGCTCCCACTGAACAATTCGCTCCAATGCCGTACCTGGCGTTGTAGATTATGATCTTCAAAAATGAGGGGAATGATTAAAGAAGAAGAAAAAGAACACAACATTTTTGTAAGTTGGTCATACTTATAACTTCTCAGAAATCAAAACTTTTCACAAATTATTTCCATGTGTAGTTGCAAAACATAATGATAATTTTTATATTTAACAGTTAACATAATTATTTGTCAGTACTCATTCCGTGCTTATATGTAATATTCGCCATTACATTTCATTTTTAGTTTTAAATTCTGCATTTCTGAACAGCTAAAAAGATTAAAAATGTTTAACTTTGGTTTTAGGGTAATTTTGACAACAAAGCTTAATCCAGATATAGTTTATTTGTCCTATCTCGATGACAAATAAATCGCTAGTATTAATATCGTTCTCCTATTAGTTACAATATGAATAGCCCGCGTAGCCATAAAGAAAACCTTAGCAGGTTATGTAACCTATATGTCATCTCTCGTCGGGGTGAGGTTACAGTAACAAGGGAGTGTCACGTAGCGCGTACAAACTGATACATGCAGTCTGCAATCAGAGACTGCGTTGAGAGTGGCTAACTTCCCTATTGTCGTTGAGACAAATTTTCAAATCAAATGTGTCTATTTGTAACAGTAACTATAGACTAGTAGGGAATGTACTTGTAATTCTGATGATACTTCTTATAATTCAGAAATATTTCTACCCATATGCTAACTAATATTTACAAATTTACGATTTGAAAAATTTATAAAAATAATTTTTAATGAGGCAAGACGGGGCTATAATAACTGGTTATCAATTTGCATTTACTTGATTTATTTTCAAGTATCCTTTATGATCTTAAATTGTTTTATATGGTCATATATTTTTATGAGAATATAGGTTGATTTCGTTTCCTAGCAACGTTCAATTTATATTTTACTTGAAAGTATCTACTCTACTCTGTGGCGTATTAATAGACTTTGAAATACATATAAAATAGATGTAATTTAATAATTGGGAAACCGAGTTAAAGGTTGAAAAACATTTTCCTTAAAATATAGATATATATATATATATATATATATATATATATATATATATATACATATATATATATACGTTTATATATATGTTCAAAATACAATATATGCTCAAAATATACAAAGAGTCATATACTGTAGCCATCCCAAATCCCAGTCCCCCAACCTCCATCCCCAAAGTATGCATTATAACTCTAAACATTTTAATTCTCTATATATCAAAAACTATTTCTAAATGTCAATTAATTCCGGATGCAAAAGCATTCCATCAGTCAAGGTAACGAAAGTATGCAGCATAAAATCTATGTGCCATACTATGCACTTGACATGTCAAAACTATATACGTATATAAATAATTATTAGACGCATAGTTTGAGACAAAACTTAGGCTAGATCCTTCCATCCTCTCATATTGACCGGGTGCCGACTACAGAGCGGGGGAAACGAAATCGACCATAACCCTCGCTGTGGCGGTAAATGAAAATATCTAAAGGCTCTCTCCAAATATTTTCACAGATAATATAATTTACTTACGCAAAATTTTCATGCTTATTTATGGAACCCGTTCAGTATAATAAGAATGTGAATTTCACTGATTTTTAATGTACATATAAATTACATATTTAAAAAAATACATCCCAATCGCAATTGTTTTATTAAGAAAAACTGATTAGATGAAAATATTTGTCTTAATAATATTTTTTCCATTATTTTCACTTTAAATTTTAGAATATTCCATATGATGAAAATAGATACCTACTACATATCGAACAAAGGTATAAATATGAATGGTGATAACAATGAAAAATATTAAATAAGAGATAGAATATTATTTAGAAAGCATTAGAAAGATGACGCCCACGTTACTTAGTATTAATAAAAACTTTCATTTCATCATTAAAAGGATGACGTCCACGTCACTTAATATTAATAAAAACTTTCATTTCTACCAACCTTGAAAATTGATTGTTAAATCTTTAGTTTATAATTTTTTTTAAATTACAACTTAATAATTAGGAAAAATGCATTGCAACAGGAATGCAAATTTCATTGTTTATTAACACAAAAAACCTGAAATTGGAAGTAAGAAAGAATACTTTTAGTATGTGAACTCATAATTAAAAAAAATATATATAAAATAAAGATTTAAACATAATGATTATAATTGGCGTTTTTAATGCTTTTTAAATTCTTACTTTTCTCTTATTCAACTTTTATTACGAACATTTCTATTCGTATGTTTGGTAAGTATGTATATATAATTATAAATTCAAAGAGAGAATTGCAAAAAATATTTCAGTGTTAAATAATAGAAGTATTCATTGTGAGTAGTTTTTCTTATAATTATCAAGACCTATTTTTTAAATACTTAGTTTTTAATGTACGTTCTTTCATATAAAAGAAATCAGTAGAGTTTGCAGTTTTGCTATATCGAACTCATCCCTTACTGTTTATACATTAATAACAAATTTTCGAAATGTACCACGATAATTGTTTTGTAGTAAGTTTTAAAATACTTCAGGAAAAAGCAAACGTAAATTATAAGATATATAAATAAAAGAAGTAAATGGTCAGCTGCTGTAAAATACATTTCTTCTGACATAGTTTGTAGTCCTCATTTCTCTTTTGACTCATTTGTTTGACCTGAAAACAAATGAATATTATATGTATTCTGGGTACGCATAACTATTATCTTGTAATTATTCGTTCATAAAAGCATTTATTTAGATTTGTTTTCTACTTTACAATAAAGAACAAGACAAATAACCTAATATAACTTCGAAATATAACTTTTATCGAAAATACGAATGACACTTTTATTCCCTAAAATAACAAAAGAACAATTGATACGTAGTTAGAAACAAAAAACAAAGAAAAAATTTCGATTGATACAAGTCATAGTCGATGTTTTTCGTGATTTTTGTATTATTCACCTAAACATTTACCAAAACTATTAAATTGAAACGTACAAGTGAAATTGACGCACCTTTAAAATTACGGACCCTAGGCAGTCCTGTTGTTACGAATTGTAGGAAGTCAAAATTGAAATCATTCAATACAGATATGTATTCAATATAACATGTGTAGTGATTTGTTCAATCAAGACATTTGCTGTCGGAGTAAATCAATCTTTAAAATATAAAGATTTAGTTTAATATATTCTACTTTTAGTATTATTCCATAAAGTATATTTTATGAAATAATACTAAATGCTACTGTTAAAGAATATATTACACAAAACACATTGCATAATATATATTACACTGAAATTGGTGCTTAAAAGTTGTAAGTTAGTGTGCAGCTTACTATCCATACTGATTATATTTTCACAATTCAAATTGACATTTTGCATAATTTAGGAGGTATAACATTTTTGCTTCCAAAAATCAAGTTTATTTCACCATTCTATACAAATTAAGCTCTTTTTTGAATGAATCTTATCAAGGTAATTCACTCATTTGTGTCCGACCTGTGACATCTTTCTTCCGTTGTTTTCATGTCTTGATGTAGCTCTGGTCTTATTTCGTGCGGTAGAAGTCAAATATTTTGCAAATATGTTAGGATAGCCACATAACTTAACAAATTTAGCTGTAATGAACTTTAATGCTCATGTTGCACACGGAAGTTTTTTAAAAGTTATCCAGCGTATTGTCCTTTAGAAGAATTTTTCAGACTTGCGATGTCTAATAAAATCTTTGTCAAGTTCCTCGAAAAGAGTCCAAGTAAATGATTTTAAATGTTTCATAAAACTTATAAAATTAGCATCTTTAACTAGCTATTTAATATAAGGTTCACTGAAAATTACGGCTTTTAATTTTTTTTTGTATGTAAGCTAAGAAAGTTCTTCTCGATAAGTAGGTTAAATAATACTTTGACGAATAAGCGACCTAATACTTTGTTGAATTGTTTAATTAGCCTCAATTTAACACATAGTTCTAATCCAACCTTCAGTAGTGCTGACGTAAGTGTGATAGCTCGTGTTAAAATAAATAAATACTAGCTTCAAATTACATTGTTATATAGAGACATAAAATAATTCCGTAAGTTTTAGTGAATTAATAAAGTTGCATTTGGTTCATAATTAATCCAAAAATAATATTAAAAATAGCTTTAAAAATCAATAATATCCAGGTGATACAGTGACAGTGTTAATAAAAATTGATATACAAGTGGGTGATTTAAAATTTAAACCTAGTCACCGAGTGCAAAGTAAAACTTATTTACAAACAAACGACGCTTTGTTTGCCTTTCCTCGTCGCTGTACTGCCCGCTGCTATTCGCCACTCCATAAACAGCACGCGTAGCGCAGTGCGTAATGTACTCTTTCGTACACAGGCAAGCTTAACATTAATACAATATTCTATCAAAAACATTCGTGTGAAAAATGTGCCATAATCTCATTGAAATATTCAGTTAAAAATGAGAAGATTTAAAATCGCGAATTTGGCAAATTTTATTTTTTGTATCAAGCTGGTAATTAAAAATTTTATAAGCAAAAAGAAAATATGTTTTTAGGCGTAAGAACAATGATTTTGACACTAAATATCTATTTCAAAATTTCAGTATTTAAAAAAGTCGCCAAGTTCAAGTACTGTGGCATTTTCACTTATTTATTTTGCTGAAAAATTAATGTTGACTCAAAATAAAAAACCAGCATCGTGCATCAATAATACTGATAAAAAAATAGGATTTTAACAAAGTTAATGTGGGAAATATTTCTTTATCCGTCAGTAAACATTATATCATTGCGGCTGAATCAGACGATTCATAATGTGGCACCCTATCGTCATCCCTATGATTAGTGGCTTATCTGATAAATAATTGAATCGTACCTAGTAAATACATGAATTCAAAAAGCCGTTTTGCTACCGGCAAATATTATAACAAATGTTAATTTTTAAATGTAATTTGACACAGATTCCGTGCAAAAATATACATAAAAAAACAAAGCTGTAATTTCAATGGTAAAAGTTTTTTTTAAGTCAGTTTTTCAACAAATTATGTCATGAACGGTGCTCAAAACAAAATATAGTCATTTTGTCTCAAGTGAACTTGTTCTCAAAATATTTTAAAAGAAGAAAATTTGTTATCGAACGAAATTGATATATCGTGATGTAAATATCTTGTGTTAGTTAGAAGTTAGCGTTACTTAAATGTTAATATAGGGTGTAAAACCTGTTAATGTTAATATTGGGTGTAAAACCTGTTAATGTTAATATAGGGTGTAAAACCTGTTAATGTTAATATAGGGTGTAAAACCTGTTAATGTTAATATAGGGTGTAAAACCTGTTAATGTTAATATAGGGTGTAAAACCTGTTAATGTTAATATAGGGTGTAAAACCTGTTAATGTTAATATAGAGTGTAAAACCTTGGCAAATTTATGATATCTTTTTCTTTCAAAAATATAATGTTTTCATAATCATCTCCAAATGAATTGTTTTACACATTTCAATTCCTCACTTAACACAATATCTTTTCCCGAACTCATTTCTAGCAATTACAATTGCCAATTTAAAAAATAATATTTTGATATTTATAAACTCCTTAATCGATAACGTAAGTGAAGTTTTTGAATGTCAAATTATTAGTTTAGACGCTCATAAAATTCAAGATCTTTCGATCAGAAAAACCTTGCATCTATATTGCACTAAATTGCATTATAAAAACTATTAAAATTGATTAAAAAGTAGATTGAAATTCAATATGGGTACTACGAGTATATACGAATTTGTAACCAAAAGCAATTTTTTTATAAACTTGGTATTTTTCTTATTGTGGTATAAATTATGAATTCATAGAATTCATCATCTTGAATACAATACTAGAATAATTTGTAGAAAATATTCACATGATACTAGAGAATAAATTAGAATCGTGATAAGTAAAGACGATTGATTGAAGGCTTAATTTACAGGCTAATTATTCATGTTCTGTGTGAATCGAAAGCGCGGATTCAGACGACCCATTGTTTTTAGTATACGAAGTCTCTAATTGCTTTATCGATCTGAAAATTTATTTCACGCATACGTTGCCATATTTGCACATACGTTTCAAATATACGTAGCCATACTTGCATAAAAGTTTTCAAATTTTACGATAACGTACATGGACTACTAATTGATCTTGTGAATTGAATTGAGTTGATTGAAAATATATTGATATTTTTTTGAACTTTAAAAACATTGTGACTTATTTGTTTGCGTTTACTTTTGATATATATTAGCATAGTGTTTTTTTCTTTTTTTACCACTTTTAAGAAATACAAAGCCTTTTTGACATTTTTATGACACCTTTATGACATACAATTTATGGCATACATATTTTTCAAGTATATATTGAAACACCTTCTAGTCAACTCTCTTCATTTTAAAAACATTCATAAGTATAACATTTATTTTTTTTAATTAGTATGTGGCATGACTTGTGGTCATTTCAAATACAGCCTTACCTTGAAATTGAGTGCAAAAAAATTCACATTAATACAGTTAGTGTAATTCACTGTACCATCGAGGAAAAACTTTCGACCTTTTTGCGTTTTTTCAATAAACTTTTCATTTTTATTAAATTCTGTCTTAAAACATGCATATTTAACTTCCTTCGATAATTTTTTGTCTTTCGATTTAATTATACAATGCCGTGCATACTTGCATTTGAACTATTGTTGCCAGAGGTCTCAGATTTCCGCTGTACCACCCAATTTAGGTATCATGACTCCTTCAGCGTATATCTTACGCGGGACGATAAAGAATTTTGCGAGGTTGTTAATAATGAACAAAGCATTTCGCTCCTTTTAATTCAACAGTATACGTAATTCCAAGTGCAAGAAAGTCTTCAAAGTGAATTTCTGAACGCGACGGTAATAATTGGAAGCTTTTTTTGTATGTCCTCATTTTTAGACCTTTGCGACACTTTTTAGCCACCTATTCCAATTTTCAACAAACCAGATCTGGAAACACTAATTCAAATACTCAAACACGTCTGAATATATTATTTGTAAATGCATCTGTATCTGTATTAACAATCGACGCGTAGGATTTTTCATTTAATTAAAAAAATTAAAGCCACATGTGAATGTCGCTTTTAAATTAAAAAAAAGATTTTAATATAAAGTGAACAGTGATAGTAAAAATAAACTTTAATTATGAACTATACAGTATGATTTATAACGATCTATACAGTACCATTTATAACATATAATAAGTCAAGAAGTTTTAAGAAACCTTTTTAATAACTGATCATATAAAGTAAAGTTATGTACTAAGTCAAACGCGGAAGGTTTAGAAATTATTTTTATAGAAATTTTTGATTGAAAAATCGATTGAAAAATCTCAAAGAATAAGTTTAGAAATATCACAGAATAAGCTCAAAACGTCTAGATATTTTTAAACCTTTTAAGGTAAGCGATAATATAATGAAAATTTAATATGATACATTGATTGTGAAAATTTATTCATTTGCCATGCGATATTTCTATGTAATAATGAATTGGGTCGAATGATATCGCGAAGAGATTTTGATGTAGTCAGTTTTGCATCCTCTATTGGTCTGTATAGTTAAAGTTTCGAAACCAAAAAATTGTATGTATTTTTTAAATATATCATATATAATAATCCATAGTGTAATTTATTCTGTAGAATGGAATAGGCGGTAAACGATAAACATAAAAAAATAATTGGTGTTACCGCTCTTGTTATTATCAAATTTAGTGTTTGCAACTCTAGAAATTTCTAAAATAAATTATATGTTGACTCATAAGTACTGTATACATCAATAAAACAAATTTACGCCTTGCGGTCTTAGTAATGTTACCATGGATAATCTTAGAAATTATATAAATTGAACAACTATGTTATAAAATATAATATTTTACATACAAACTCAAAAATGTTTTTTGACTATTACGGATTATTACTGACTTCGAACATGCTATTAAAATTTGATGGAACTAAAATTGCCTACACTTGCTGACTATTGAATTAAACCAGCTTTAATTTTGTATAATAGTTTCCACAACACAGATTATGTTTTTTTAACGTACAAGAAATGGGAACCTATGGTGTCTGGCATACGTATATTTTAAAATGGGAAATGTAATTTTTTATTGTGTCTAAGTGCTTTAGTGGAAACATATTTTATCAATTTGAACAATGTGATTATTTATAAATGTTTGTTGTAAGTGACTTTTTCAATTATTGGGTTTAAATGTTATTACATTTTAACGAATTTATATTTTTCTGTAAATTGTAAATAAAGTATTTAATTTGATTCATCCATAAACACAAAATGTTATTAATTACAATATAATTACATACTGGTTGGGAACTTTTACTGTGATTATTATAATAAACATATCTTTTCCAATAATTATTCCATTATTGCTATAAATATAACAGACATTTAAACTTTTACGTGACTATGTACCGCAATTAAAAATAGGTTAATACTCCATATAATTATTTATTTTTTTGTTGGATAAATTAAATTTGTTCCTATCATCTCCTAAATTGCTGTTAATTCCTAAAAATAATTCGCTTAAGCAAAATTATAAAATAACGTTAGACTTCACTTTATGTAGGTATAAGCCAATAATTTTCTTAAAAGCCAGTGAACCGATTTAATTCCTAAACCCAAAGAAATAATTCGTTTATTAATATAAAAGTCCGTCTATGACATTGTAAGAAAAAAACGTTGCATTAACACCGGAATGGTGCTTTTCCTCGAAAAATGCTTTGAAATGGTGTTCTAAATAAAAACTACCTAATTTAAAGTGATAGGCTATAATGTTGTCGAAATACATAGGTTGACAAAAAGAAAAAAGAATATATATGGATACATTTATTCACATAAAAAAAAATTTCATTCATAAATACTAAGAAAATATCCCTTACACAATATGTTTAATGATATCTTATAGGTTGACAAATGTATGTTTCTTAATTTTGTTTGCATACATAAAATCTATTTCTTTGAATATCAGATTTACGTAAAATATTATTTAACTGCGTTATGCAACTAGAATTTCTAAGTACTTGTATCTTCCACAAAATTCACTTAGCTTTAGGAACATAAAAGATACAACAAAAACATGTATTTTAATTTTTGTATTTACTGAAAATCCTTCTTTTGACGTTTACGTCCTTTAAGCCTTAAGGTGTCGATATGATTGCTCTTAATTAATTTATTCCTGTGACCCATATCTTCTAAGTGCTAGTCTTTGTAATTTTTCTCCGCACAGTGAGTGTTAATTTTATTGATTAATATTTTTACGGTTGATTTAATAATGTAACAACGGTTTCTAAAAATAATTCTCAATTTGTTATGCAATGATTATTTTATTCTATAGATATGAAAGACGGATGTAAAAACTTCCAAACCAATAAAAAATACTGGATTCGAATTTTACACTATTTTTGAGACGCGAGACATTGACGTATCTTTCTCACAACAACGACTTGAGAAATCAGTAGAGAAATATCACACAGGTGTGCTCAAAAATGCCTTTGGCTTCTAGCAAGCTGCACCCATTGCACACGTACTATTTTGAATTCATTATATTCCTTTGATTTTCACATTTTTAAAATTGAAGACGACGGCATTTACAATAAATCGCAACTCCGTACGTGTTCAACTAATTCAGGGTACAGAATTCGAATTTCACTCATTTCAATCATTTTTTAAATTCAAGCGCGCACATAGGTGAAATTTTAAAGTTTCGCGGGCTTAAAACCGAATACGGAAGTTAGCCGTAACAGTCCACATGACTTATTGCTTGAATTAAATTGATTTACCACAGACAATGACAGTCCGTGTTTTGTTTTAAATTAATGTTTTACTTGGACGGTAGTATCACATAGTCTGCTCTTCCGAATAACAATGATATTGATAAATTATTTTGTTAAATGTGATGTGCCATTTTTTTAAAAGTTTTTATAGCATTTTAATATTGAACTGTGAATCTGAAGTTTAATATTATTTAACAACTAAAACCATTGAACTTTTAAGAATCAGTGAATTCATTTATATCAGACTAATTAAATTCGTTATATAATTGTAAATTTTCTATCAATTTTATTTGTTAACGTATGCTAATATCCCATATATTAAACAATTAATGAATTAAATTTACAAGGAATAAAGACACGAATAAATTTTGATTTTCTTCTTAAACGACATATGTTCATTATCTGAGAATGTAGCTATATCTCGCAAGCAATTGGTTGAGTATGGATTTTGGTAAAATGTACAGTGTAGTTTAAAAAATAACAGTGAAAAATTATAAAATCTTGTTATTATATAAAAATCTCTGTATTATGGAAGATTTATCGGACAGTTTAAGACAATTATTTAGTTTTTTGAATATATTTGGCGTTAATTTTGTAGAAATTCAAAACAAACTGTGCCTAAGAATCATTAAAATATGACTGTATAATAAGAGTGTACAGATTGAGAAAAAAAATATTTTTTGGCTCTTTTAAAAAATCGTGTTTGGTCCCTTAGGTTAATATTTCTGGTATTGATATCACACAACGTATATTAGTTAAGCCATATCAATGATTCGTCTAGCAGAAAATACTATTTTTTATAAAATTTTTAACATGTTGATATAACTGCGTGCAAAGTTGATCTTTTCCTTGCACTTTTAGGTTAATATCAGAGAGATATTTAATTACGTCAAGTAGAAAAGCCATATCAGACAACTACTGCTCATTAGTTTTCTATTAGGCCTTTGTTTTCAAGAAAAATCTTTACTTTTTTGAGCGAAGAGTATAATCGCTTTAGTGTGGCTGCTCTGCTAAGCCAGCGAACGCGACTGAAGTACGCGATGTCTTCGTGATCTCCACCTACATCAGACAGAAAAGCCTGAAACTATCTGTGATTCAGTCCTCTTGCACGTATAAAATTAACTGTGTGCACTTCTTTATCCATCACGTGTTTTAGATTAAGTACTTTTGTACATAGGTGTTCTTGACGGATAATACAATGATAATGTATGATTGTGTGTTTGATTCTATTGGGCATTAATGCCACAAATCCAATTGCTCTTCCTGTCGTGCTGGTACATCATATGTAGTTAAGCTGCAAGAATTCGTAGCTCATATTTAAAATGGCCATCCTTATAGAAGTTATTATGAAAACACCATGTGTACGTTTTTTAGTTTTATGAAATATTTGACAAATTAAATATACACAAAATATGCTCTAAATTTATAGCAATTTATTATGAAATAAAAGCTGAAATTTAATTAAATCAAACAACTTTGAGTTTTTTTTTTATTAACAGTAGTAATTGTTAAGGAAATAAATCAGATTATGGATTGAATTTATAACATTCCTTTCTTTCTGCTTTCATCATGATGGTATGAAGTATCATAAATATATTTCGTTAATATTCGTATCTAACCCAGTTCAAGAATTTAGTTGGAATTGTTATAATTTTTTATGAATTCCATTTCATCATTTTATTGAACAATTTTGTGACTTTTTAAAAATAATTTAAACCCCTTTTTAAAATTTAAATGGACTTTATTAGAACAAATATAACGTGTTGATTGGTAAATTTTCGCCATTTCCGTGTTAAAATCATTACGCCATCACTGTAATACTTCAGGGATTTCTGGGTAAAAAACTGAATCCAGTGATTTTCATAGGTCTCTTTTAAAGTAAGGTTTACAGCATTAAGAGGATTCTGCAGAGGGCGATACAATATGTAGTAAGATAAGGTAATATTCACACTATACAGTGGATATGTCGAAACTTCTCAACTAAGTTCTCTCAGAGATGGAAGACGAGCCTTTTCTAATGATTAAATCAGGCCGTTTTACCTACATCGCACATTATAATCGCATTGGCTGTTGATAATAGAGAGCACAATTAATCGTTTGGTCAGGCCAAAGCAGTTTATTATGCACGATTCCCTTCCAATCCCACCAAACACAAAGCATTATCTTATGTGAAGTCAATCAGGGCTTTGCCACCCTTTGGGCATGTTTACCTACTTTGGACCACGATATGTTTTACAATTTATTATTTTATCAGACCCACTTTTTGTAGCTTATTATTAGTTTGTTCAAAAATGGGTCGATTTCGTTTTGTTTCAGTAGCAATTTACAGATGGAAATTTGGTCCATTAAATTTTGCAGTGTTAGTTAATGTGGTACCCAAGCTTTTTTATGTATCCAACCTTATGCAAGTGGTTCAAAAATATTTTTAGTGAATGTTTTGATCGACAGTAATACAATAAAATAGAAAAGTGCCAGTTTTTTCTAATTTTTCTTAGGATCTTTTTGACTTCAACGATTGGACGACCGGAGCGCGGTATGTTTTTAATCTCAAAATCTCTAGAGCAGAAACGAGCAAATCACTTGCGTACTTGTTTTTACTTACTTGTTATGGCCTTTGTGGTATTGTAAAATATAGCATTGTTTTTAAAAATTTAACTCATTTTCAAAACGAAATACATTTGGATTGAATTTACAATTGTCAATATTTCTATTTTTTTAATACTAACCTTTAAAACGCTCTTAAATATGACTTGACAGGTTTAGTTATACGAAAGTTATGCAACTTTGGAGTTAGTTCTTGGGAAAAATGCCACGAATTTTCCCTCGGCCTATTATTTATGCAAGTATTTTAATGCTTCTTCTCATAGTTTTGTCTGACGTTCTAAATGTTTATCCACTTCTAATTATATTATTACCTTATAAGTTACAATCATATTAAAAAAATTATATCTTATAAAATAATAGAATAAAGAAATTATTATATATTCTTTAATTAAGCACAAAGTCTGCCATTAACAGACAGGGCTTGGCGAATATAGTTTCTTTGAACTTTCTTTTAGTTGATAGTTTCTTTTGCTTGACGAATATAGGGCTTGGCGAATATAGTTAGCTTTTGGACAATGCTTGCATCTAATTCTGTAGCATATAGTTTTATATCAGGTTGTTGGTTTAAGTTTATTTCATAATATGTTCTTTTTATGAAAGAACAGTGTCCTAGCGACAACATTGTCGTAAACTTCATACTTGCATTTCACTTAAATATGACTAATTGTTAGATTACTCTATAACGTTTTATTGGGTTGTAACATTTTTCATAATTTAAGCTGACCTAGATATTAGTATCGTGTTATCCTAAATTAAATTATAAAAATGATAGTATGTTTTAGTAATGTTATTTGTTACTTAAGATAAAAAAGTTAGCCTCTTTTTTCCGAAGTGGTCTTGTAGGGGTATAATTTTTTTGTATACACTTTTAATAAAGTTTTGCTAAAATACAAAGCATTTTTTTATTTAAGAACTTGGTTCCGTGGTTAAGCTAACTTAAATTTTGGATCAATTTTTTAGGCCATTCCCTACATTTTAAGAGTGTGCCAGTGAAAGTAAAAGTTTTGGAATTTTTCAAGTCTTTTGTACCTTAAATTCTACCGATTTGTCAAATTCCATTATCAATAACCGCTAGTAAAAACCAAATAAATGTTAATCTGGTGTTATACGTATAAGGTGAAAGCATTGAATCAATAGCGTAATTAATATTATACTGTTATCTAACTTATCGATGCAAGTATTACGTGCATATGTGGCATCGGCACAGACCAAGAAAAAAGTTGACGACTTTTATTTGTAAGCTGGAAACATTTCTTCTGGAGAAAAATGAGCAAATTGAATTATATTACGTAGGTGACCGTTTTTTCTTTCCTGCTGAATGTATTCACTGTTTTTTTAAATTTTAGCATCGTTTTAAAGACAAACAAAATACCTTGAACTGTAATGGACATATCAAAATATAATTCATTTGTAAATTGTTCAAACTCTAAGATCGATATTAACTTAAAAGTAAACACTAGATGAAAATAAAACTATGCAATTAATATGAAATGGATCAAGAAAAGTATAAATAATAATAAAGTACTAAAATAATATATTAAAATTCGTAGCCAACGTTCCTTGCATTAAATTTAATTAATTCATAGACAGGTTATTATTTTTGATAAAGTTAATAAATAGCAGAAGGTGAAAAATTAAAAATAATATAAAAGTGATCATTTTCTCTATAAGTAAAGAAAATATTGTAATTTATTAAGTATTGAACTGTGTTTCTCTGCAACAGTCGATCTAACGGTAAACGCTCGTCTACAATGAACATCGCTGTGGATATATTTAATTTCGAGACTCGCCAAATAAAGACTTTGCAAACGAAAGTTTGCACAATTTTGCTAAACTTATTACTAAAGTTTTAACAAGGATTACAAAGTTGGACTAATGAGCGTAGAAATTCAGATAATTTAACGCTTGTTTAACGAATAAGGTTCTCTGATGGTTTGACTTACGCGGCTTTCAAAACTTGATGAATACTTTCGATGGATCAAGTACTTACTATAAGCGGGTTGTATAATTTACATTTGACATCTGATTATGACTAATGCTCACAAAACATTATATGATACACTTACTGACATTTAATTGAATATTATTTGTGATGTATGAAGTAAAAAATGCAGTATGCATGACCATGATTTCTATTATTAACTTTGCCAATAATTATTATGAATAAAATAAATTGATATCAAGTTAAAAAATAGATATTATATATTGTTACACAAATCATTGAAAGTCAGATTACCGGATTGGTATGTAAACAATAAGTCCTAATACACAGGAATAAGTTAATTATTCCCGTTAGTGGTACCAATCTGATTTTAGAAATTACTAATGTTGTATAAAATTCCATAACTTTATCCTATTTTTTAGTGTTTACTACGTGTGAAATACGTGTTAATTTGGAACGGAAGTGTACAACAAACTATGGCAAACGAAACGAAATTTTAATGTCATAGTCCTATATATAAATTCATTCGTTTCAATGCTTCCTTTACGTATTTCACAAATATTGTTTTTGTGAGCGCATTAAACAAAATTGTTTATCTCTTACGTACTTCTGAACGGTTTTTACCAAATATGTATAATATTTTATATAACAAATAAATAAAACATACTTTATAACTTATTTCATGACTTGACATTTTGTTGTAAATCACCAGTCCATTTAAAATTATTAAGTTACCAAAGAGAATCATAATAAAGAAATGAAAATCGTTTACTTTTGAAAGGACCGTAAAGTAATATCTTGGTTTTTCATTAAAACAAAACAAAATACATCTCCATATTTGGCGTGTTATTATGTAAATAATTTATCGCTGAAATAGAGATAAAATTTACGGGAAATGCGCACTTATATTTTAGTTTCAGCTGCAAGCAAAGTATTGATATACTTTACAAATTAATACTTTTTATGCTGTAATGTATATAATATATATATTTATATATATATATATATATATATATATATATAAATACATATGCATTCGTGTACATATGTGTGTGCGTACGAGCCCGCCTACGACCGTGCGTGTGTGAGTACGTGCGTGCAAGTGTTCGTACTTGAGCGTGTGCCTGTGGCCGTGCATGAGTGTGTGTGTGTGTGTACGAGCGAACATGCGAGCGAGCGTGCGTGCGTGCATACTTTTAATTGATTCTTTGTTGTTGATTTTACTATACATTAGCGTTAAAAATATTAAAAATCAATTATGATGGTATGTAAGGCAAAATAAGATAATTTTGAAAAGTTTCTGCGTGACAGGTGACCAAAATAAAGGTAACAAACAACATCTAATATGTGTTTTTATGAATGGGTAAGAAGTATGAACATAAATTGAAATGTTATTTGTAATCATTTTGCATTATTATGTCGATACTTTATGTTAAGAGGAAGAAAATTTTTAGAGTAAATATACTACCTGAAACCACAATTTCTTGTAGTCGCTTTAGATATTGTTGCCATATTCCGTAACATAAAATTCACATTCATATCACAATAAGCAATTCATTTTGAACATTATGTCAATTTTAACAAAACATTTTCGTCTGAACAGTTACACGTTACATTATATAAATATTGAGTTTTAATAGGTAATAAAGGGTTGAATATTATTAACGCTAATAAATGATAACAACATTGAAGCCGTTATAATTTCGCTTACATTTAAGACGATATTAACTTTTTATATCATTTTATGAATTTACTTCAGCTTACAAGATATATTTTTTGGGATAAAATGTATATGTAATGTACTTCATGTTGATAAAATGTAATGTACTTTATGTACATTAATTTTGCGTAAACTATTTAAGCTATACAAATAATATTCGTAATTTTTAAACAATTTCATTTCGACTAAAAAAAATTTAAGGTATTCTATATTTCGATAAATTGACCAATTAGATATTAATAAGGATTTGGTCGAGATACAAATTTAAATAATTTATTAATAAATATTATATGACGAGAAATATTTTTGGGTGATAATAATCTACCAAAAATATTTGCGATAACATCATCATTATCCAACCAATCAATTATTATAGTCATACCCTAAGACTGATTTAATAAATATTTTTTAAGAAATACTTTTACATAGGGAATAAAAGAGTTAATTTAAGGTTAAATGATTAAAAAAATTGTTATTAAGCTAACAACATTTCATGTTACTAAGAGACGATCTCGATATGACTGAGTATTATATTGTGGGAACAAAATATTTATTCGTTTAGCTGAAAAAAATGAAACAATTCTTAATTTAATACATGTCTATAACATTACGTTCTAAATATCTTTTTTGGTAGGAAGGAAATGAGAATGGGGAATTATTGGTTACACTTTAAAATTGAAATAATGTGTTATATTGTCTAAGACCGCTTTTCTTTTTCAAAAATGCTTTTTAATTTTTTTTTTTGATTGTTATCTAGTACACACGCATTAATGGCAAATATTTAAATGAAATTTGTATGTATTGCGGGATTGTATTGTCATGAAACTTGCAAGCCTGCTGCACAAGAATATTTGATATATTTGGAATTTCAAAACAGTTCTGGTATCTTTTGTTGCCATCTAACAAAACAATTACAAGTTCATCAGAAACGAACAATTACAAGTTCATCATAAATGGTTAACGGGCATGCTGAGTTCCCTACCACGGATTAATTACTATTGAGGTGTATTCATTTTTCGAGTATTTACAATTACTGATTTCAGTGCATCATTTAGATACCGAAAATACGAATACGAAGGTATGCAATACCTCTTGTTGTTTTATTATGGTTAAAATAGTGCGTTGGTGGATATAATATGCTCCGTCGTTAAAATTGATCGGTAGTTGTACTGCTAATAACAGTTATTTTTACCGGTTGACCCCATTATATTAATTTGAAATTCAAATAGTTATTATAATCAAACAATCATATTAAATGTAAAGTAGATTACTTATATATACGCTAAAAAGTGAGCATATTTTCAGAAATTGTACAGAGAGTATTCTAGTTAAAACTAACAAATTAAACAAGATGATTTATTGAATACAGATAAAATATACAGATGCTGAAAACGAATGCAGTGCACTCAAATATTTGGTAACCGGTGGTAAACAACAGCAAACTAGGTCAAAGTTATACCCGATCGGCAAGCAAAAGTATTAATTTCTACCCTACTTGAATTGATTCATATATTGTAAGTGTACGGTATCCCACGATTTATCCTTTATAAAATTAGGTGTTGTCAAATTCGACTGCTTTCGAAAAACATTTGTAATAAACTCAAAAAAAATTGTTTTTTTTTAAATTTCATGTAAGATTATATACTGATTATTCCAAAAGCTTAACTTATTTTTTCCAAGTTAATAATAACAATAAATGCAATAAGACAATCTGTAAAAAAAAAATTGTATTGAATAAATAGGTGGGATGGGCAATAGCTTAAAGTTTCAATGTATTCATAAAGTTAGTTATAACTTTAAACTGCTAAAGTTTTGAGGTTATTATTTATGAATGCAAAATTCAAGTTTTAAAAACTCCATCGACGGAGTAAGGATAGAATTTAGAGATTGAGCTAAATGTTTATTCTTGTTCAATTTGCTTGCAAATGTTTTTTTAATCATAATTCTTTTATGAATTCTGGTGCAAACACTTCTAACTATTAAAATATATGTATTTTGTAATAATAGAAAAATTGCAAATTTGCATTGAAAGTTTTACCAAAATATGACAACACATCTTTTATCGACACCACGAAATATAGATTAAAGCATAGAATAACACCAGAAAATACGCAACAATGTCCATGAATATATGTACCAGGCTTTAGTCAATATTTACCAGGTAAACATTGAAGCATGCTTTTGAAGTCATTTGAGAATTTAAATATATTGCTGAATATATCACATTTCAGGATACTATAATAGTAAAATCTCAGTAGTGCTTATGTTTTATGAAATGTTCGGTTTATTCAAGTTATAATAAAGATATTAATAATTAATTATAAAAAGAAGATTATGTCTTTTGATACATTTATAACAGTATGTTTAATAAATATGAATTCAATATTATGTTACCTATGGATGACGATTCTACTATAGATTATAATTCTTCCAGACAATGCCATCAGACACTGGTAATGTACATTGCACCATACGATGAGTCGGTTACATGGGCTCCATACAAAATCACTTTTTAGTATAGTATGTATGGAATATGTCTAATCAATACTTAATGAATGATAAATATCTAATCCTGGGCGGGCGATACTGCTTCCCACTAAGTTTGTTCGAGGGTAGATGTATGAAAAAAAATTTTTTTAAATATAATTCATATTTACAATATAATTATGAAATTCATTGATGAACATTTATAATTTAATAATATTATAAATATTTACAATATAATATGAAACGCATTGATCAACATTTACAATTCATATAAAATATTATTTTTCTCATGATCATCAGTTATTATATGAATGCACGTGATAAACTAATCCTAGCGGATTCTGAGATTTAAAGTAAGGACTAAATTTTCAGAAAAATTTTCATTTTTCTATCTCATATTTCCTGTCATAATTTTGAATTTCATAATATGCCATTTTTTAAACTCATGCATGTTTCAAATTTACTACTTTATATAAATCTTAGCCATGGATTTTTTTTGGTATCACAGGAAGATACAATCTTCACAAAAACTTAATTTGTTAAATTCAAGGGTAGAAGTGCTGAAATAGCCTAAGCAATATAAAATATAGAAAAATTTTTTTTTTCAAATATTAAAATTTTTTTCTAAAGTAAAAAACTGTTTTTTTTTAATAAAATGTATGCTTTTAAGAAAACTACTCTCTTTCAGTATGGAAATGTGGTCTTCAACGTCCAAATATCTCTATAACAGAATAATTTTGTCTACTAATTATAATCGAGAATAAAAATCAAATTTTTTTGGAGTTTTTTTGGGCATAAAAAAGGATGAATTAAAAACACTAAATGATGGTGAATTTCCTATAAAGATGGAAGACATTTATTGAGTTTCGTAAGTATTAAAAATAATACGCCTTCACCCATTTTTTTCTCTCATTAAGATTAAACGATGATATGTAATAAAAAGAAAGTCATTTAGTATCCACAACCATCTTAATTTTTGCCCACGTTTTGGTCTAATAGCCTAAATTAATTAATTTATCTACAGCGCCTGATGCACTAAGTCTTTTAAGTTGTCTCACTAAGGGATATTAATGTTAAACGTAGAACCATCACTAAACGTACTTGCCTAATTATTTAATAAAGCGCGCTGCTGACGATCACCACTCTCTTCACTCTAATGGAAATCGAATTAATTGTATCTTTCAGATTGCCTACAAATATGCCCCATTGTTGTGTGACAAATAATTTCACCTCGCCGATTTACCGGATAAAATTGCAATTATATTATAATACTACGTTAATATTTTCTAGTTTATCTTCTCGTGAAGAGTAACTTTTGTATCTTAGATCTTTAATATAGTCACTGATTTTTTTTCATTTAAAAATGTAGATTTATGTTAACAGGTATCGAAGAAGGTAATTAGGAAATATCGTAATTATGGAACTAATCAAATTTATGTAAGGATCATGTACTCTTTACAGCCATGGATAAAATATGTTTATTAAGAATTAAGTATTTCTTTCAGTTTCTATATATAATAACTGTCAAAACTCCACGTATTTAGTAAACATTTTACATGTTTTATGAATTTTTTTTATTTCGCTTACCCAATTCTAAAAATCACGCAGAGTAAAGTCTACGTTTCTAGAGTATGCGTAAAATTCAATCATTTTCACAAAAAAGTATGAATACCTTCTGCTATAAAACTGCAAAATAAATAATGAGTTTCTCGGAGATCTTGGATTATTAAAATTAAGACCAGAAATATGCAGATTTATTTAAAATTAGAAACGGTGACTATGTTATGAAACTTTCTTGCATTCAGTTTAATTAATTTCGTTCGTTTTACGTAGTCATTATTATAATGTTGCTCAAATTCAGCTTTCTCCAGTCTAGCGGAGAGAAAGTCTAATAAATGTCGCTTGTCTTAATTAAATTTTAGTATTTATGTAACTTTCATGAATAATTCCTTTTTAATTTTATGCCGACGTTTGCGTGTGTACGGACACTATTAATGGATTTAATAATTCTAGGAAAAGCAAATAGAGACGAGCTTATGTTATTAACCGCGTTTTATTCCTATTACGCTATGTTGATACCCGACCACTTTACTCATGGGCATTATGTATAGTTCATTATATCTTCTTCTTTCTCCTGGCTATCGTCCCATATCTCATTTGGAATTAGCTCTACTCGTCCATTTAACCCACAACAGTGTATCGTGTGTTGCCATTGAGTTAAAATTCGTAAATTTAAGATCTTTATCAATGGTGCTCTTTCAGATAATAGTGGACTTCGGCCTCTCTTTCCTTTTTCTATTTTGTAATACTGTTTGGTCATATGGTCTTCATTGCACCTCATAACGTGCCTGTACCAACGCAAGAGATTTTTTCTCAGCTTTTTAATGTACTCATTTTTGATTCTATCCAGTCTTGTAACTCCCCCGGCCCAACGCAGCATTTTCATTTTTGGGACGTGCATCTTTTATTCATTCATCTTTCTCATCGGCTAGCCTTCTGACTCGTACAACAAGCTGGTCGTACTGCTTGCTTCTAAACTTGAACTTTGAGTTTGATGGGCATTCCGGCATCACATAACACTCCGGTTAGTGATCTCTATTTTAGTCAGGCAGTTATCGTTCTGTGCTGGATATCTTTTTCAGTACTGTCCTTCGGAGCTACGACTGAACCATCTCGGTTATTACTTAAACTGATTTATCTTGTTCAAAAATGTTCTTTCGATAATCTCTGATTAGTTGTCGTTGACAGATCACACCGCATTTATTCTGTCTTGTAGTTGTCGTTGACAGATCACACCGCATTTATTCTGTCTTGTCTCTGTTCACGCTGAGATCTCGCCTCTCTAGTACCTGTTGCCATAAATACATGGCATAAATACATATTCTTGTACTTTTATTTAAGTTTCGGCAATAATCATCAGCGTACAGCAGTGTCTAAGGTGTAGGTTTTTGCAGATGTTCCGTGATATAGTTCATAACTAGGTTAAACAATAACGGGCTAGTTTTGGATCTTTGGTGAACTCCGACCTTAACTTCAAATTTTTAGTCTGGCCTGAGGGGCTACTAACTCTTGTGATTATTCCTTAGGAAAGTTATCGCACATCAAAAAAGAGCTATGCATTTTAATATTAATTATCTGTAAACTATTTCTGAGTAAATTTTTGTCAAGATGTATGCTTTAATTGAATAAAGATTTAGTTTCTTTGAACGTAATAAAGTTTATTTTCTTTTTTTTAAATATAAAGGAACATTTCTTACTAGATAAGGCAACTATAATGTTATTATTTGGATTTTTACAAAGGACACTTTTCTTGCTTTATTCTTTCAATGCGGTCAGAGGAATTAAAGCCAAAGACCGATGTGGGCGGGGGTTGGCTGACCAAATGCTTGATGTTGTCATATATTTTTAATCGTCACAATAGTGTGTCGCATGTTCGTTGAGAAAAGGCGTTTTTAATAGCATTGCTAAAATAATCCAGACCAATGACGGGCAGCAGAACCACGTACTGCAATCGACAAGTCACCTACCCAGTGTGACGATTACGGGCATTATCTGTAATGATACGTGCATCAAGGAGGCCTATATCTAGTAGTAAACTCAGACAGAATGTTGAAGAAATGGATTCAATAAAGTTAATTACTTTTCTACTTTTCCAAAATAAATGGCATCCTCTCTCTTTAAATATGACTAGAGTCCGTTTTTGAATGGAAATAAGAATATTTTTGTTCAGACTGAAATATATTTATGGATTCTAGGAGAAGCTTATATTTGGTTATTTAATCGTATATTACTGTTAGTCTATTCTATTAGGCATAACAAAAATATAAATAATAAGTTAATTTGCCTAGTTCATTAAAGTGGGTACATACGCAAATAAACGCACATACACACACACGCGCGCGCGCACACACACACACACACACACATATATATATATATATATATATATATATATATATATATATATATATATTCAAATGTTCAAATCCACGAGCAACTTGACCAGTCAATCATCAACATGAGAAAGTCGAGCAACAATTGATGCAGAATGCATCACCTCACCGCTTTGATGTACCTCCCCTAGCGTACCTCCCCTAAGCGTTTTTTATTGATAGTTGTATTAATTGGGTTGATAATCTTGGGTTATCATTCCTACAAATACTTCTTTCAATGACTAATAAAATTAATCATCGATTTCTCGAAAATAGACTGTTTTTCGAGATCCATTTAAGTTACGATTGATCAAATTAATTAAACATCTAATTTGTCATATTTTATTGACAAGGCTAAATTATTTAGAGACGTAAGAACATAGGACGAAATATCTATTGGTCTTCTAGAAATTTGTTCAAATTCAGTTAAGTTGACCTAAAAATGTGCAAATATGCGGAAAAATGTCATATGCCAACGAAATAAAGCAGAAGGAGTCAGTTTTATTGGGTTTAAGTGGGGTTTGAATATTTTATATGCAACATTTTATTTATGCAAACATGAGTATGAAAATAGTCTTAAATCGAATATTTATGGTAGCGACTAATGTGCCTATGTATGTACCAAACATTAGCCGGTACATAAATATCCGGTTTATATTATTCGTTATGAATTCCGATGGTACATTAGTCGTTATGGTAGAGACTGATGTACATATCGTAAATTGAATTTTCTGATGATTTAGAATTTGTATTAGATGGACTATTAATGGATGTATTCATAAAAGAATGAAAAAAAACGTTTGAAATACGTGAAATTTTGGAATTCAATGTGGGAAATGTCTGCAGTAATACTTGATCCCCGATTACAGAAATTAGCACAAAATACACATGCCTTACTAGGTCGTCTCTACAACAGTAATATACCAGAGATGGAGTAAGTGTGTAAAATACATTTAAATATATATAACAAATTCATAGTAGTATCGACAATAAATCTCATTTGTTACGACTACTGATGACTGGGTATTAATAAAACTGAATTCGAGCTTTGATCATGTCCTTACTGAGAGGAGTTGTTGACAATTATCTTCCGTTTATTGAGGGGAGTTATAATTTACTTAAGAAATAGGATGCATTTATAAGGTTTTAACTTGCAGGCTCCTTAATTAATAAACATTTAGGAAAAAATAAAACAATTCTTTTCCATCTTTAGGGACCTTGATAATATTTAAGATATCACTATATATTTAGGTGCATGATAATACACCATCAAGTACCAAGCTGTAATACCAGACTGCAGTCTTTATCCAATATGCATCATAGCTACTTTTAAACTCCCATGTACTTTTAAACCCCCATTCGCTAATGCTAATCATTATAGATAGTAGAATTATATAAATAGTAGAATTATATAAATTTTGTCTCTCTATCCCTTTGTCACGTAATGAGATCTACAAATTTCCCCAAACTCAGATTATTAAAACAATTAGTAAGTGAAAACTCTTCATCACAGTCAAGTTCAGTATTGTGATAAATGTAACCTTCAATAAATTAAGATGCAAAGCTCTAAATCAGAGAATACAATTTTCTGGAAAGATTCTGCGAAAACTTTAGTAGGTAATCAACTATAATAACTCCCTTCGAGTCCCAGAAAACTGATGCCATTCATCATCATCAGTTTTCTGGAACTCGTCATCTACAAGGAATCCAAGTCAACAATTTTGTGGGACTCATCATCCACAAGGAAGCCAAAGTGTTTTTTCGGCAAAATTTATTTGGTGACAAAATTACTTTGACTTCCTTTAGTACTAGTGACCTCGGTCTTCTTTATTTTTTGCCGATATTTTGACTCTAGAGCATAGTGACGGACTCATGTTTTAGTTAACTTCAAACTATGCGACTTGTGATATCGAAGCCATAATTGTTTTAACGGTTGGGGTAACTAATTAAAAACTCAGAGTAATTACAACTTATTCCCACCTATTTATACAAATGTATAAATCATGTTTTTCAACCAATTAAGTAGTTTCATCATTGGATTGGAGCTTCAACACAATGTATTTTCACTGGGATTCAAGGTTTATCACTTCTAAGGGGATTCAAGGTTAAGATTTACATAGGGCTCCTTCTAGTTATGAATACAAATTCATATAAACTGGCAAACTAACATATTGGCCTGTAGATCCCAATAAATTCCAGGTCGACTCAAAAGGATAAGATCATTTGAACTTGTTAGATAATAGAACCCTAAATGATTCAATGGTAATCATATTTTAATTTGGATAGTTCTTAGTAGAAATAAATTAATCGTTACTTATTAAATAGTTTTAATAAAAATTGTGTAAAAAATCTTAACACCATTCAAGATATAAACTTAGAACGAAAAGCAACAAAATAACTAAACTTTAGAGGTGGAAACTAGAGAATTGCTGAATATAGAAATATAAGCACGACTAAAATGTCATATTTATTTCTGTGCAAGGCGACGAACTATTCAGTCCAATCACGCATTACTTTACTCGTAAGCAATTAATCAGAAAATTTCTGATTAATTGCTTACGAGTAAACCTTTTCTGAGAGATTCAACAGTTTTGATTGGTTTATTTACAAAGTTTATCTCTTTTTATAATTCTACACATAAAAAAGGAAAGAATACTCAGTCTCTCCGTATGTCCGTCACAGCCATTATTTTTTCAAAAACCGTTCCATATAGAAATTTTGGACAAACCAATAACCCGCACAAATCTCAATAATTAAAACACAAAAATATAGTTTTGGAAATATCGGAGAGGGAAAATAAAACACTTGAAGATTTTTTTTAAAATCCCTGTACAGTGCGGCGTGTCGTTTGAAAGGGCTAATTGTAAAGATCTCCAAATTATAAAAGTCTCAATTTTTTCTTAATTTTAGGTAATTGTATATTCAGACATGCACTGAAAAATATGCAAATAATAGTTCATCCCCTCCTTAATTCCGAAATTACTCAACCTAAAATTATGAATAAAATATGGGTTTGTAGTATAAAATTCCCATACAGGTTGTAAAAAAACTATAAAGATGATTTTAGGTGTCACAATTTTCAAAATGTTTACCATTATTTGAAGTCCATGAAATATATATTAGGCGACATATTTAAATTTTTCTCTTTTCGAAGCCGATTTTCTCAAAAACTATGCAGAGTAGAACTTGAATCTTGGTTAGCATAATTATAGCGTTAACATGCCTAATTAACCCACATTCCTATATATATTTTACACCACCGACTTTTTAAAATATTCGTATAACAAGTAAAGGGGAGGTAAATAAAAGTCTCAATTTTTTTTATTGTTACGTATAATGTGGAATTTGAAAAGGCTCATTATGAGGAATAAAAAATATTTTTTCAGTATTTTTAAATATATGTTCAAAAAGATATTCTAAAAAGCATGCAAAAATATAGCATTCCGCCACCTCATTTCCAAAACTAGGAAAACAAATTTATGAATAGCACGGTTGATAAAATCTGACCATAATATTAAAGGAAAACGACAGCGATTGTCTTAGAACCTATAACTTTTGAAGTATACCCCATGTTTTAATAATTTGCAGTTAATTCTCACTTACTGATTGATCGTTACGAAAAAAGAGTCACAGTTATTTTTTTTTAATTTATATGATTAAAATAAAAGTATATAAAATGTATGAATAACTGAAACGTGCAAAATTTAAATGAACCAATTTCACCGACTGAAATATTTTGATAAAGTCAATGCTAGAATTTGTCAATGCTTATGGCATTGACAAATTCTTTTAATCGTTAATACAGGTAAAAACTAAAAAGTTTTTGATATTAGGATTGAAGTAAGAAATCCATGTTTCATCCGTAGTTATTATCCATTGCCAAAATTGTTTATCAAAACGGGCTAAATTTTCTTTAAATTGGTAGCATGTATCGGACCTGTTGAGTTTCTGATCTGGTTTGAACAAACTTGGCACTAAGCGAGATGAAACTTTACTTATAGTTATAGGTTTGTGTAAAATTGTTTTAAACCTGTTATGTACCTATTACTACACTAACATTAATTTCATAAATAGTTATTCTCAGATCATCTTTAAGTAGACTCTCCACGGCTACGACGTTTTTTCTTTTACATTGGTACTCAGACATTCAGTATGCGGATCATGTTCTAGTGATATTTTGCCAGCTTTAAAACGATTGATTTATAAATGACAACAGTTTTAGTTTCTGAAATGTCCCCAAATCCCTTACCGACGTTGAACAATGTCTGAAAGTTCATACCCTCTTTGAAGAAAAAAAATTATTTATCTTTAGATTCAGCAGCATCTTCCATGCTTACAATAACTAGTTAAAGAAATACGTACGTAAACGTGTCAAGACTTGTTTGTGAGTCACAATGCTACACTGTGACTATCAGAGACATGCTTATTGGTCATAATATAGCATTGTGGAATGTTATTGGTCGCAGTGACATATTGGGTCCAAAAAGTATTACATGTTTAAAACAAAGCTAAATTCCTAAAATTTTGGAAACAGTTCTCGTATATGCTATATAAATAATATATTTATACAAACTATCTGACATTGAAATTTGGTCGGGTGAATGGAGGTCTGCAAAGAATAAGAACAAAGATATAATGAAAAAGAAGATAGTTTCGATCTATTGCTCCAGTGATATATCATTTGCATGTTATCGGCCACATGCTACTATACGAGCTAAATAATGTTAAGTGGTGGATCGTGAAAATATTTGGCTAGCCAAACATGTGCCACTATTTCGAAACCGACAGAAATCGAATTTATTAGCTTTTTCTTTCCACGATTTGCAACTTTGTAAAACTCACACTCCGTTCATGTATTCCCGGTAGCCTACAATATTGCTACCCACAAAGAAGTTGAATAATGTTTCAAATCTATTTCTAATATGTCGCTCTCTGGTAGTACAAATAATATAAGAGAATATAATTGTCTCCTATAAGATGTTAAATTAAATTTTAATGCTTCAGTAAATTTCAAATGATTAATAAAGGCTAATTAATACCAAGAAGCTTTTAATAACAATGTTGCACGTAGATACATACAGGTATAAACAAACGAAAATAAAATGCAATAAGACTAACGACATGTCAGTGATATGGATGGAATTAAGAGGAAGATAATATTCTGACATGTAGGTAATGTATGAAATACTACAATCATTGAAGGTGCACTTTATATACTTATATTTAGTTGATTAGATAATCTTTTTGGGTTTAGGGTAAGTCAGTCTCCATGGAATACGTCTCTGTACCGAAAGGTTAGAAGGATATTCTTGGCTTTAAAATATAGTTAAATAGATAATGATTATGATGAAATGTATTGTACACAGTAACTTTTTACCTCCGTTACTTAATCTCAGAATGTATCATGTCCATTTTTATGACTGTGAAAGCTAAATATCGAAAAGGTGCAAATATTATTATTATATATCTGTACTTATATTTTCAATAGGCACTGCACAAGTATTTTTTGTATATGCATCTTCATTAAATATCCAACAATAAAAATGGCATCTTTTCTGAGCTTTATATTAAGTTTCTATTATTTTTAGATTCGGAAAATATAAATTTGAATAAATGTATAAATGTATATATAGTCTTCATATAGTTTGTAAAAACTAGGTTCAGGATGACTAACATGGCATATTTAAAATTTTGTTTGTACGGCACAACTGTCGATTTTTCTCTAGGAAATGAAGCTTTTCTCTGCACAGTGAACAAAAATTAAGAAAGAAAAATCATATCACATCATGAAATTTGTTATATTTATATAAAAAAATCTTGTTTATAGAATAGTTATTCTAACCATGTAACCGTCATGTTATCCAATTAAATGTATGAAATTTGTTTCTAGAATTTTGTTTTATGTTGAAATCCTAAATCCCAACACAATCTGACAGATAAATATACACATACAGATTCAAATGATCTTTGTGAAAACATTATATGATAATTCAACCAAAAAACCATGCATAAATTTAAAAAAATGTGAAATTAACATTTCACTAATGACAAACAAGGGCAACTATTTAGTCAGTGACTTCAACTTTGTCTGTTTCAGTCTTCAATAAATCCTACAAATGTAACTAATATCCCTATATAATATATTTGAAATAAACGTAAAGCAAATGATTGAACTTCTTTCGCACTATTGCAGTAGATTTGGACTCTTACACTATTCCATGGTATTAATTTGCTATTACATTTACTCTATGTAATAATAAACGCAACTTGGACAACTAAATATGTTAATTTTGCATGAAGCTATATATATATATATATATATAAATTTTAAATATATATATATATTTAAAATTTATATATTACTTGTATTTATTTTGAAACTATTCAGCTTATTAGTGAGAAAGGATTGCCCGAATAAAAACAAACATAAAAATATTAATCAATCAGTTTGAAGTTTTATTGATTTAAACTAAACCTTTGCATTAGGGTTAGTAGAGAATAAAATAAATGATTATAATTACAAAAACGAAAAAATCATGGTTTTGCACAAAAGAACCAAAAGTACCTTCAAAACCGATCTAATTAATTCTCCAAATATTAAGTAATTTATATTTCAATTTATATGTACTAAATTCAAATAGATATATTATCAAACAATATGTTTCGAAACCTCCTCAGTTTTATTTATAAGTCAATAACCGTCAAAGTAATTAAACATCTTCAAATACTTTCATCACTTCAATTTATGTTTTACATCTATCTGTACCAATAAACGTAATATTTATTTAAAATTAGTTTCAAGTTAATTTTATATCTTATCTTGGAAATATATTCTATATATTCCTAATAACTTTAAGTGTAATCGCCCGTTTGCCGACTATTTATTTCTCTTTTGTTGCGATTGTTCTTTAAGATTAATGAGCAAGTATTCAATATTTGGCTTGCAAGCTGAACGCACAACTTATTCGTTCCTATTATTTACGTGAAAGAGGTTTAATTTTGAATTGATTTGTTTATTTGCATTGTTGGATCTCAAGGGGTCGTGCAAAGTAACAATGTATAGGCTCAGAATACATACATTCATCTTTAAGAAGGTAACCACACAAAATGACAAGTTGAAAGCAGCTTTTCTACAAACCTTTACCTAGATGGCTGAGATAAAGTTTGGGTCTAAATTTTTTGCAAATTATATCCACTACCACATTAAGTTTGTGTAATATAACAAGCTATAATAAAGTAGTAGTTTTTTTATTTGAACCGATTTATAGTGATGTCAAAATAGCTTCGAAGTCCTTCAGGTAAAAAGCGCAGTTTTAAGTAGAGCGACTTGGAACTTGGTAGTTTCTACTGCGAGACAACAGAGATATTCTACACACTGTATGTGACTGTATGTGAAAATAATTTGGGACAAAATTTCGTTAATTAAAAATATATTCATATTTTGCTTCCATTAATACAGCAACAAATTTTCTCCTTTTGCTCAGTTAATTGTTACGAAAATCATCTCCAAAATACACATTTACACCTATTACACATACTCCAAACCATATCTATTCTGTTTTTATTTAATGCTATTACAGGCGACACTTTAAGTTCAGGCATTAACATTTGATCGAAATAATACGAAATGTATGGTTTTAAAATAGAAACTATTGTATATGAAATGAAGAATTAATTTAGACACGACTTTATGTTGTTGGTATTTCAATTAAATTGAGTCTTGCTTTTAAGGGTTACTGGAATGTTTCGACAAACTACTCTTTAAAATATACACCGAATATATTTATATATATATATATATATATATATATATATATATATATATACACACACACACACACACACATTATATATATATATATATATATATATTTATATAATTTTTTTAAAGGCAATAAACTAGTAATTATCTTCAATTATTAGACCATAGTCTTTACATTCGTCTTACAAATTTTTGAATTTTTGAAAGAATTTTTGAAATCGGATGAGTAGTTTCAGAGATTACCTCCTACATCCAAACTTACAAAATTTAACTTTTTTATACTAAACGATTTTTTTACGGAATAATATATAACCTATGTCCATCCTGAAAGTCTTTTCTAAATACTGGTGAAATAATTTTTGAAATGGGATGGGTAGTTTCGGAGAATTATATATATATATATATATATATATATATATATATATATATATATATATATATTCCTAATATATCCTAAAAACATCATCTATTACCCCATTACCCATCATAAAACCCAAATAATAGAGGTGTCTTCTATTGAAAATAAACATATAAAGGAGTAGTCATTTATTATTTGGCAAGAAAAGCATCTGCCAAAATAAAGAGTAACGATTCGAAACTCATCGGCGCGCTATCCATCCAATTTCTCAAGTGGTATTTGATCGATACTTTTCGGGTGCTCTTCCATTTTTTTGAACGTATTAATTGGCAAGAAATAATTTTTATTGCAAAATTTGGTCATTTTAAACGGTTTTGTTAAGCTTTCATCTTCGAGATGCTAACCAATACTCCCGTTGTATGAATGAAGAACATTGCAAATAGACATAATATCGTGATTGTGAATAATGTCAATGAATTGCGATACCGGGTCCCTATTCTTATTATGTGTCAAAATAACATGAAAAATAGTTAATATTTGTCAGTGAAATGTATATAAATATTGATGAACGAAGGAAATGCAAAACACTTTGCATACAATAAAAAGAGAAATGTTTTATTGATCCCGTTCACTTTCGTCTTTTAATCAACTACGTGACCAACGATAATTCCAATGTAAGGTATATTCTTATAACAATTTTTAAAACTTTTTTGGAAATATGTTTTACAATAAGTAGTTTAACAGACATTTTGTATTTCCATAAGATTAAAGTAACGGTTTTCTTTTATATCTATTACGCCTAATTTTAACTTTCAAATTTTTTTTATTGATTAAGTAGTTTAAGATGTTTAAAAACAAAACTTCTTATTTTTAAACTTTACTTCTGTGGAATCGTAGCCATCTCTTCTTTCATTTCATACATCTTTATACCAAATTTATACGAATATACGGTTATAATACGTTTTCAAATGCGTTAATAATATTTTTCAACTGTTTCAAAATCTAGACTAATATAACAAATAGTTTATGAGTTTGTTTATTAGTTCCACTAATCCCATTAAAACTATAATTTTTTAATAGTAGAACCGAGATTTTCTGAATGAATTTAGATTATAAATAATAATAAAAAAGAGATAATATGTGAGTTTGTGTGTTAGTTAGAAGTAATCTTAGAAACTAATAATCTAACTAAAAGTTTATTCACTGACACGTAGCCTAGAATTGCCTAATAAACATAAACGATAACTTAGAGGATTATAATCAAATGGAGAGAACTAGTCACAATTTTCGTGATATAAAGTGAAGTAAAAACGATCAAGCGGGTAACTGGGCGGAAAACGCAACCATACGCTTTGTTTTGTCTTACAATTAAACATACGTATAAATAATAAAAAAAATAATAGAAAAAACACAGATAGGTCTTTAAAATAGTCCGTGTAATGACTAAGTTGTGAGACCATTCAGCGTCGTTTGAATAGGTAAAATTTAATTTTAAGAAAATAAATATATTCTTCGTTCTAAATATGTTCCAAAAGAACGGTTCCATATATGAAGTTTTATGCAAATAGGTTGATGGTCAAAGCTAACATTTTAAATAATTTACATTATTACAATTTGTTTATTATGTTTAAAAGATGCATTAAATCATTACGTGAATTTAATTTCTGCAAATGCTACATATTAAGTTATTTTGTTATTAAGACTTGATTTATTTACTACACTAGCATGTTATATTGAAAGGGTAGAAATCAAACAAGAACTTTTTTCTTGGGTAGCGCTTTTTCGACCAAAACGATATTATTTCTAGGGCTTTTATTTTTACACTGAAAACAATAATTAACTTAATCATAAAAATAACTTTTCGGAAAAAAGAAATGTTGCGCATTGAGTGTTGAATTTCAAAAACTCGATATACAAAACCGTAATATGTAATTTTGCTAGAAAATATATAATCCAACGAAATTGAAAACGAAATAGTAGCTGAGCTAGCCAGCAAAAGAATGACCCAGGATTGTTTGACTCTGTGATTCATGTGGAAATAATTAAATCTAACGTCATGTACGAAAATCGTGATGTGTTCTTAGAAATATATCCGACGTTTCATTATGAAAGTATGGACCTATCACGATGGATATTCTGTTTAATAGTGTTTACCTTAAATATACTTAGAAAAAACTATCATGATAGATCGTTCCATACTCTCCAATATTTAATGGAAATTTGCGATATTAAGTCGACATCATTCTTTGCAGGCCATTGAATACGTATGCATATATATGTATATATATATATATATATATATATATATATATATATATATATATATATATATACATATGTACACATACATACAGTATGTAAAGTAAGGAAAGTTCGCCACTTAAATCCGTAATAGTGCATCATGTGTAGATTGTGAAATACCTATATTTATTTAATCATACCACTTTTTTATATTTAAAATGATTCATAAGTCATTAACATGAAAATGCATCAAATTTTCTTACATTTATCAAAATGTTTTATATTTTGATAAACATAAGAAATGTGTCAATATTGCATGATTAACCTTCACAGAGATCGATGGTAATTTAACTTGTTTAACTATCCCTTGCATTTACACAGTTTTACGTAAAAAGTTACAAAAAAAAAAGGATAGCAAAATTAATTTCAAGACCAACTTGCTTACATTTCGTAAATCAAAATTATTTCCATTTGAAAATATTTAACACCCATTCATAATTCCTTCAAATATGAAATATTATAAACGATGTTTTATTTTAAAATAAACTTTAATCATCAATATGATTTTTTTTTCATTTGTCGTTGAAATAAATTATAATTCATTTCTTATTAATAAAATCATTTTAATTTTCATTGATTATTTCAAATTCAATCTTTATGTATTATTAATTATTTAATATGGTAACCCTCACCCATTTCTTTGACCACTTTCTTTGACCAATAATAAATGTTTTTGAAAGTTTAGTTTTGATATAATAATTGACTGGTTAAATGCGCATCGCCGGTTTTTGTTAAATAATTTGTTATTTGTGATATCGGGTGAGTGGAATTGCAAATATGGCATTTATTAGTGTTGGTGAATATATGAATATGGTATTAATATATACCGAATGCCATTATAATACTGGCGAATTCCTCAGAATTTTTTATTTAACTTAAGTCATATGTCAGTACATAAAACTTAAAAAAAGACAACCAATATCCGTACGCTATTAAAAAAAGACAAGCATTGGAGACGGCAGACTATGTACGCTCGAAAAACTTTATTTGTCTCTGATAAAAATTTATTTAAAAGGAACTCAATATGGGATCGACAAATTTGTCACCATTGGTCACAGTGAGGTAGACAAAAAAATTACATGCTAGTTATCTCATGTGTGGGCTGGTATACATGGCGATACGATTATTTGCCGCCTTTTTATTAACGTTCAAAGATATCTGGCGTTGTTTAACGGTATACTCAGCCGATATTTAGACAGTATACCACCTGATAGAATGCGAGATGTGTGGTTTGAGCATGATAGTACTCCACCCTACACTGCGTCTGAAATCAGGAACCGTCTCCAAGAATTGTTTGGTAAGCATTGGATAGGTAGGCTCGAATCCGTATACTGGCCTCCGCATTTGCCTGATCTAACACCACTAGATTTTTTATTGGGGTTGGATGAATATATGTTCTGCTATCGCAATACATATATTCATCTTATGGAATACATCATATTATGGGATCGCAAAATGAAGCTGAAATGAGAAATCGGATTATGCAAGCGTTCAACACAATAAAGCATTTGGAAGGACCTCGACGTAATGAAACGAGTTCACGAAAATAATCGTCGTCAGCTGCGAAACTACCACGAAAAACGAGGAAGACATTTGGAACAAAAAATTTAGGTAAGTATAAATACATTCTAAAACAAAATATTTTTAATGTCAATCACTATGTATCCTTGTTTTCTAGTTTTTTTTTTAAACGGATAAATGATATTTCATTTTAACACTTGACAGTTTACAATAGGCATGCCGCGTTGCCAAACTGACATTTAGCGTAATCGTTGTAGAGTGTTAATTTAAATGTACTTATGATTTCACTGAAAATTTAAATTTAAATTATTTTATAAATTAGGCGACTAATTAAAAAAAAAGTTTGTTGGATTACACATGATTAATGGGACAAGTGGTTGAAGTGGCGAATTCCTCCGTATACATACTGTATGTACGGGATCCGATCAAGTCACTTTTCTTTCCGTAATGTCCGTGATTAAAACACCGTGATTAAAACACTTTTTTTCAATGGACGCTGCATAAGTGCGATGAAAGACGGCGTGGCGACTGTTGGCATATTGAATTTATGACAGATAATTAACTGTTGTGTAAATAGCCGTACACTTGAAAAAAACCCTAAAGAGTGTGCTTTTCGTAGGATAACATGAGACAGATAGTGGAAAATCCGACCATACTAACTCTCACGGCGCTTTTAATATTACGTATAAAAATTACCAAAACGGAACACTTATGGAATTACTTCGGTGCTTGCCCGTTGGTTCGTCTGCCCCTAGCTATTTTCTTGGAAATTATTGAAATTTATAACGTACATAGAGTACCGATAGAGTTACCGACGTGAAGGACAAAAAGGGCAAATTTGGTTCTGGTGGTTAATTTTAGGTGGTAAACGCAGAATAAAATACGTCAAAGGTGTCATGTAGGGTAGTCATACTCAAAGCGGGCTCCGCGGATCTCTAGGGCTCCGCAAAGTCTCTGTGGAGGCTTCGTGAAAATATTGGTCATAATGAAATAAAATTACTAAAGGGGTACTATAAGGTTACAGAGTAAAATAAAATCAACCCAAAATTCTAAATATTCCTAACTAAAGGAGTAGCAGTGGAATGCAAAATATTAGAGCACAATCGCGCGTCAATACTGACTGACTCGATTGGTCGCGTTGCGCTTGGATCGCGGGTTTGACGATGCTGCGACTGACAAAAGACGAGCCGCGGCGTAAATAGCCGAACGGTCAGCCACCAGGTATCCATGACAGTCCATGACGTGCGTGCGTGACGGCGTGTTGTTATTTGTGGTTATGAAGTCGTGTATTTCGTGGCAATATTATTTCTGTTCGTCATATTTTACAATCAAATTATTGATAACGAAGAATAGAGCGTTGGCTTAAAGGACTAAAAGGTGTTGCAACAAAATTTTCCACCGAAAATTCAAAAGTGGTACGCCCATCGGAAGATGCGGCAATTACCGATCGACACGGTGATACGACGATGTCAAGTTTCATTGCTTAAATTCGTAAAATATGTTATGACACATTAAAGATGATCATATGATCATATTTCTGAATACAAATCCGTGATCGACGCCACCTTCACATACTTACACTTCTTTTTAACATATTAAAAAATCCTCATAGCCCAAATTATCTTACTGGCAAATTTAAAGATTTGTCTGCTCACGGCCTTGGGCTGCGATCTGAAAGTTCACGCACCCTACTTATTCCTAAACATACCTCTTCCATTTACGAAAAATCATTCACTGTCCAATTAGCAAAAATTTGGAATCACCTGGAAAATAGGAAAATCACACATCAGGAAAATCACGTCTCTAAATATTTTCAAAGATCGAGTGAAAAAGTCCTACATCTCCTGAAACCTCTTCCTTTGTGTCCTTGTCCATTCCTGTCTTTCCTATGCCAAATCATGTCAATAGTTTGTTGTATGTAAGACAAAAATGCAAAAAGTGTTAAAAGACAAAAACGCGAAAAGAATTTTTTGTGCGGATAAAAGAACAATTATTGAAAAACAAAAAAACTATGATGCGTAAGACCCAAACTGAATTAGAAAGGCCACGACAAGGCCACAACAGGCATCGTATTTAGTTAGGTATTGTATTGCCGAATCGCACACTATTACTAAGAATTTGATTTAACCATGCTTATAGATATTACAGAAGGTATGCTTGACAAAAAACTGCAAAGCATCTTTCTGCAGCGCCGCTTTGAAACGATACTTTTTAAGCTACGTCAAAGAAAAATTACTTGCAAGTCTTAAAAAAAAAACAGACTTGCAAATGGATGAGTCTACTGATTTGCTGGTGTAGCTTTCTTGCTAGTAATTGTGCGATATTCACATAAAATTCTTTTGAAGAAGACATGCCTGTGTGGTAATCGCTGCCTGTTAACACTACTGGAGGAGAAATCTTTAATAAAAACAATATGTTTTTTGAAGAAAACCATCACAATTGGAATAATCGCATCGACGTTTGTACAGATGGGTCCAAGGCAATGACAAGTAAAATAGCAACAGTGTTACGAATAAAAAGTAAAGTGCTTAATTGTAGTTCCAGCCATTGTACCCTGTATAGAAAAGCGATTAAAAAAATACCGCCAAATCTAAAATTAGTTCTTCATGAAGCGGTAAAATTAATTAATTTCATCAAATAACGTCCACTGCAGTCCCAATTGTTTTCAATATTGTGTAAAGATTATGGCAGTACACATAAAACACTATTACTACATACAGAAGTGAGATGGTTATCACAGGGTAATTTTTTTACGGATATTTTTTTTAATTTGAAAGACTATTTATATGATAGAACTTGGTTGTTCAGACTGTCTTTTACGGCCGACACGTTTCAAAAACTGAACGAACTAAATTTGTCATTAGAAGGTAAACAGACCACAGTATCCAACGCTTTCAAAAAAAAAATTGGATTTGTGGATTATTTGCATTGGTAAGGGAGAAATAGGAAACTTTTCATCACTCAGTGAGTTAGTTAGCGACTCAGAAATATTTCAAAATAATAAGTTTAGAGAACTGGTCCAAAATCTTAATGCTGTGCACGTATATTTTGAGATCTATTTTCCTGAAGAACATAATACAAAAAAAATTAAAATTAATTCATGGGTTCTATGTCAATTTGTACTCAACATGCAGAAGTCCGAAAGTATGTCAAATGAGATTTATAAATAATTTTTAGAAATGACATCAGACACAAACATATTCAATCAATAAATTTGGAATCACTATTCAAAACACTGCCTCTGAATGATTTTTGGTGCAAGATCCGCGATGAATATCCACAACTTGCCACACAGTCTCCGGATATAATTCTCCAGTTCCCAACAATGTACTTGTATGAAACAGGACTCTCAACCCATGCAGGTATAAAAACAAAATACTGCAATACACAAGATGCCGAACCTGACGTGCGATTTCAACTCTCTTCTAATAAGCCTGACAACAAACAATTGATGAAAAATAAAATAAAACGATTTCATACCTCCCATTAGATGTAAATGTTAATGTAAATTGTAAAGTAATATATTAATAAAAAATATATATAAAACCCAGTTTGTTATTATTTTAGGGCTCCTTAAAATATTTGATTTTCCAAAAGGGTTCCGTCGCTAAAATGTTTGAGAACCGTTGATGTAGGGTGTCAAATGAAAACTTATTGAAGAATAAATTGAAAATTAAACTAATTAATTTTTTTTTTAATTTGTTTGAAATATTTTTGGGGAAAAACGCTTAAAATTGCTTTCCCATAACTTTATCACCAAAAAATTCACTTAGAAAAATCTGAAAATAAAAACACGAGCATTGAAAGAATTAATTATAAGGTTTATACTTGAACAAATTTATTAGAATTCAAGAACAGTAGCGCAATTAATTTATTATAAAAATTAAATTGTTTATTTCCTTTCAAATTCTGATTGTAGAGAAAGTTTTCCATCAAAAAAAATTCACAATGTGAACAAATTTTATTTTTTTTACGTGCACATGGAATATGTGCAAGGTAGCCGTAATCTTTCGGTGGAGATTTTTACTTTTGTTGGCTTTCAAAGTTGAGAGCAACGCTGTAGGTAGTCGGAGTGTATCACTATCAATAATTTAGGTCAGTGACCGATGGCACAGAATACTAATGGGGCAAGTATAACCATCACTTTTTTAATCTGCACGACTTTCATAAATTTGCGTTGTATTACAATGTTCCACTTTAATATATTGCAATATTTTCAATATTTATTTGTGAAGACTCTTTTTCTTAGGAACGCGTAGAGGTATCAAGTTAAAAATAATATCAAATACTTGAGTTTATGGCCCTTGAAGTCGTAAACACATCGCGCTTCTATGTCAATTTAATCAAGAAGAACACAAAAAATATTGCCATTATGCTGCATATATTCACACTTACAAATAAATTAAATCCTATAGGGGACTTCCCGTTGACCTACAATAATGAAATTTGGCAAAAAGTAAGGTTTTACAGAACAAATAAAAGAAAAAATTCGAGAATTGTTAATTTGTAAACATGTAATTTAAAAAATATTAGGCAATGACAGATATAATAGGCAATATATATTCATTCAACAAAAAATTTTTTTTACATTTTAATAGGGATATTAGGCACCAATAAATGTATACAAATACTTAAATGTGTAAGGAACCTTCGTAGTGCAAGTTCCACTCGTACTTGACAAGTTTTTTTATTGATAACGTTATTCTAAATTAGATTAGTACATAGATCTGGTATAAGATACAACCGTTCAGTTACGAGGAAATATGGCTTATGTTCATATATTGAATATTTATTACTTATAATTTGTGAGAGTGGATTTTATGCGAATTATTCTGTAACCTTATGTGAATTGTCTATAACAGCATCTATCAAAAAGAACAAAGGAAAAGAGGTCTGTCAGCGGCGTGGCATTTTATGCTTGCTGTTTTACTTAATTTAGATGGGATACAGTGTAGATTTACAAATGAATGATAGAAATACGATCAAATCGGGATAGTTTATCTAAGAAAAAAGACTACAAAAATCTTTAATTTCAAGCTTACTCAGCTTGTCGACGTCGTTTTTGCCGATATTAAGACAATTCTGTTGAATAACATTGGTAATTTGTTAACATAATAAATATGTTAATGGATTAGTAACTCCGATATATTCGGTAATATTCGAATTTAACGATGTAAATCAAACCAAATTTTAACACTCTCGATTTAGTACAATTTTTTCTTACTAGCACGTTAATTCATGCTTCTTTTCAAAGCCATACCAAGACAAAAACTTGATAAACTTCTTTGCCTTAATCTATAATAAGTGGTATATATATATATATATATATATATATATATATATATATATATATATATATATATATATATATACTACTTGCGTGATCGCAAAATCCCAATAAATGGAAAGATACAATATACCGCTTATTATTTATTTATTATTACATCGTGAGATAATTTGATTTTAACAGCCGATACAATAGACAGAAACAAGAATTTGGCCAAATTAGCATTATTGGATTCACCGCGGTATTATAGGGATGTAATTAAAATGAATATATTGGATTATTAATAAAGAATAATTAATCTTCGGGTTTAGTGACTGAATTTTACTTCGATACTTATATTTTGCGACTTACTTTTGCCTAAAAAGGAATTGACAATTCCAGGTCGGTTATTTACAAATAAATGGGCGTAGTTGGTGAGGGTAACGTATACATTTGTACACTTAAAACATAGAAGAGTATATAGTATTTCTTTTAAACTATTTACAAATATTTGTTTTTACTAAGTAAATACATTTACTGTATTTTTCCCAGTCGTAAAAATATGTTGAATATTTTAAAAAAATATAAGATCTACGATAATAGCTATAATTTTCTTGTAACCTTTGCGTAGCTTTCTAAAAATTAAATTTTTTGCCTAATTATAAATTGAATAATTTCGATAACAAGGAGGAAGAAATTCCCTATTTTTGCTTATTCTTTGGTAACTTTTTAAAAGATGCAATTCAAAATTTATGCCATTTTTTTTAATTCTCCTAAAAGCTCTTTCAGATGATACTCCACGTCATAAATAAAATAAATTGTTTTAAGATCTTTTTTACCACTTCTTTAATTCTTTTATGAATATGTGAAAGAAAAATATATTGGTTAGTAAGATGTCTTATTATACCAAATTTCAAGTTTCTCTATGGCATCGTTTCAGATAAAATTGAAAAATGTAAAATTATTGCTTTCTGTATCTTTCACAGGCGTAAAAGCATGGTGTATATTTAAAAAAAATATGACGTCAAGAAGCCACATTTTCTTGCATTTTTTTACTATAACTCTTATGATATAATACTTAAAATGCGAAAAAATATTTTTGGGGTCATTATAACCTACTCTTTCAATTTATACCCCAGAAAAGGGAATTAAAAAAAATTATTTATATATATAAATTACCTCATCTAAAATTTTCAAATGAATGATTTTGAATTTTATCAATTTATATATGTGCGGATTTAGTGTATATTGTTATTACGCCACATTTCTAGTTTCTATTTCAACCAACTCCTAAGAAAAATGGCTGAGGGTTTTTGGCTGACGCACAGACATATGGGTGATATCGTAAGTGTGGGACTCTTTAAGTTAACGAATCCTAAAGATATTAAAATAATTACAAAAAATGAAAAATATGAAATCGTGAGATTTAGCTTTTTCGAAATATTACTTCGTCTAAATATTAGTCTTTTCCGTACGAATATATTAGAATGAAGTTTTCATTTAATATTTCAATAATAACCAGTATTTTCGAATCGCCAGAAATCTCGCTTCCGGTGAACACCCCGAGCCTTCTAACACTTTGTAATTCTAAGCAACAATAACTTCGCTCTTTACAACGAATTTAACTAATTGAGCGCTGAATTTTGAACGGTTTTCCGCTCGATGCTCCTTATTTATAACATATGTTTAATAAATAAGTTTTCGAACAACAACGCCATTATTAAATTTTACTGATCGGCAAAGTCTAACCATCTATGAATAATAATACCTCAACTAAAAATAATAAGAACAATCGTGAGGTTGCGTATTGTACTGAAAAGTGCTTCGAGTACCGCGTTAGCCTATTGTCGCCATATAATTATTTCGGGTGCGTATTGGATGCTGTACATAGAGGTCGGGGTGTGTTTTCCCTCGAGGAAAATAGAGTCGCCTGTCAGACTTTCTCGTTACACAATATTTACACTCAACAAGATATTAGGGAAAACGAGTAACCTGATAAAAGATGGAAGCTTTAGATAAACTCGATTTACTCTTATTGTAATGGACACGGCCGGCTTGGAGCTAGCGCTCATCCAATACTCTCGGTTCATTTGGAATCGCAATTTCACTAGACATAAGGCTTTTGCACACGCGTCTAAATAAATGCCAAGTAATTGGTTTGGCGGATAACGGTTCATTGTAAATGTAAAGTTTAATGCTTCCTACATATAAGCTTTGATATCTGCTATACTTTTATAAATGTTGACGGATAATGATCTCATTCAGACAGGCATAAAATAAGTCATCTTTCATCTAAACATTATGTTAAGTTTCAGATTTCTCTCAATTCAGGGTTATTTCGTGAATTATTAATTTTGCTTTTTGGGTATAAATGTACGCATGACAAGTGTCTAATTCATGGAAAGTAAAGTCATTGTAAATTTATTATGACTAATATAACCGTAATAGTATTCAATTACACAAGATTATATATATATATATATATATGTGTGTGTGTGTGTGTATGTGTGTTTGTGTGTGTGCGTGTGTGTGTGTGTATTTTTCATTGCGAAATGTCGGTCAAATGCATAAAATATTAAAAGATCATTCTGAAAAAGTTATATGGTTTATTTAACTCAAGGGATACTAAACATAGGGTTATGTACCTAGTTATAGATACGTGGCTTGAAGAAACGTGGGGGCAGGCGGTTGGTTGAGTTTTGTGTATATCAGCCTATCGTCAAAGTTTGAGAGTTTGTTGAGGTACTTGAGGTTGTAGTTCCTATTCACATCAGAAACGAAATTAAACAAGTTAATTGTGATATTATAAATATTTTAATTAATTCACAAAAATAAGAATTCGATGTCTTTTGTAACTAAAATGTTTTTATTAATTTTGTAGTAAAACTAACTTCGCAACGAACCAACATTAAAACTGTTTAGTATGCTAAATACAGTCATGGAAAATTACTTTAAGTAGGTAAAATATTAGCTTTTTTAATAGTGAACCAAGGTTCACTATTATCTTTTTTTTTGGTAAAACCTTTTCTTTCGTACTGAATTTTTTTCCTAAAATATTACTTTTCCTCCCAGATGTAATTACAGGTCTTTAGACTGATCTGTGAAATTATTGGAATTAGTATGCGATCAACGTATGGACTGGTAAGAAGTGAGAATGAGAAAATGTTGCGTTACGACTTTTTCCTATAAATTATCGTTTAATTAAATATATATTTGTATATATATATATATATATATATATATATATATATATCTATATATATATATATATATATATATATATATATATGTATGTATGTATATATATATATATATATATGTACGGTGCGTGTGCATCAATATGGTATCGTTCATTTAAAAACAATAATTACACTATTAGCAAAACTAGTTTATTCCCTGAAGGCATTTCAGTATTTTCTTTAACATTTATAACTTTTCTGCAACCTCCGCTCATATCTCCCACCCACTGCAAAAATAATGTTTCTTCTTACTGGTTAGAACACATCTCCATTACCTTTCATCCTAATTGGTAATGATCATAAAGTCATAATATTCAAATAATCAATTATTAACAAATACGAGATCGACATAGGTTTACCATTTAATCTGTTTGATATTGTTTATCCAAAAAACATTTTACATAACGATTACAAAAATATGGTAGTTCTTAATTTATTTTATATTTACAGATGCAAATAACAGGTACAAAAATATATGTAAGGAATATAACATGATGACGAGAAGTAAATACAATGGGATTTGAATATATTCACATTCGTTAATAATATATTCTATTTAGGAATGAAAGAAAGTGACAAAAATCTCGCGCCATTCAATGAATGTGTGTTGTGTGCGGGTTACGGGCGGTGTTCAATACAGTGCGCTGTGGATACACACAAACTATGGATATTGGGCACTGACGAGCTGTAAAAGAAATATCGTATGAGGAGCCAACTACTTCAACAAATTTGTATGTTTGCTCTTTATTTTACGGAAGAAATTAATAAGCCCTCAGCGTCTCTTTAGACTCGGGTTTTGGGACCACCGCTTTTGGTGAAAGCTAAAAGCTATTTTGTAATATTAAAGAAATGTATGTTTAATATTTTTTTTATATTCTTATAGGTTGTAGGATTATTTCTAATGAAAATGTAAACTTATATGCATTGTTTAGTATGAGAACCTTTTATAACATTGAGTTTCTTTATTTTGAACATTTATGTACTCAATATTGTCAATTTAGTTAGTCAAAACTTGTAAAAAAAGAACAAATTTAAATAAAACGTAATTTTTAACATCAAAAATAACAATTGAAACTATTAAAATTTACATTTTTAAGCATATTTATACTGGATTCAAAGATCGTAAATATTCGGTGAACTGAAAAACCAACCACATTTCCAGGTTCATCTTGGTGGAGTTAATAATTCTTTCGGAAACAGTGTCTTCATTTTGATCATCCGTCTTGTATGAAGGAACTTATGAAAAATCTCCCGCTTTTGATTAGTACATCACGTTATGGATAAAAAATTGTTAATAGAGTTTTTATCAAATTTATTTAATTTCAATAATTTTTTCATATCATCTGTGTTGGCCTTGGTTTATTTCTCAATAACAAAAGTTATTGAGAAATAAAGCAAGTCCAACACATATGATATAATTTTATTTCTCAATAACTAGGTTAGAATTGCTTTAATTGTCAATAACAAAAGTTATTGAGAATTAAAATGTAGTCCCATAAAACGCTCATAAGGCTTTTAACAAATTGAAAAGTCGCGAAGACGAATTTCTTTCGTCGTTATTTAGTAATTACCTAGAAGATATTCTGGTAATAAAAAAATGCTAAAATGAACGATGAACTTTTCTAATGCAACTATAGCAAGAGGGTTTAAAAAAATTGCGGCACGGGGCATTGCGCGATGGATTCATATATATATATATATATTTATATATATATATATATACATATATATATATATATATTTATATATACATACATACATACACACATCCAGGTGTCCCATAAAGAGTGAACATTTCCTGTACGTGTTCGGATATCTTTACCAAAAAAAGTGCAAAATACGTATTACTATTAACACAAGTGTATAGTATTTAACATACATGCAATATATTAAGCGTCTAGAGTTTTTGCCAGTATACGTCGACTACACGTAAAATTAGTTTTTGTCGTCACCAAATTTTTTTGCTACGCTTGAATTCATTTCTGAATTCGAATAATTATTTTACGTAACCATGTGAATTATATTCACATAAAAATTACAAGTTAGAGGGTGGTGATAGACGAGTAAGCGGACAGATAGTGTAGGTATGAGAGGGCAACTGGATGTCATTCAAACTCTTTAGGTACAAAACCAAAAATAGGATACAAGTTAGTTATAAAAAGCTTTGCAAAATTTCCAAAGTTTGAGGCAGGAAAATTTTGTAATTTAGTCCAGTGACTCTGATGAGTAACTCGAATGTATCAAAATTACGCAGTATTAATTTTTTTTTGTTCTTATATTTCATTAAATTATATATGTCTATTCACTTTATCGATTGTTACATATAATACACACAGACACAGGCAGACCTAGCCAATATAATAAAATTAAGTTTGCTAATACCTTTAAATGATGATATTTGTAATGAAATAGCATTTGTCATTTAAATATATGTGATGCAACACAGAGTAGAAAACGACTTCAATACATGAAGCCATTTAGAATATTGCTATGTTTCTGTTTTTTTAAACGAAAATAAATATAAAACCATAATTTGTTATTGAAGACATGTTTAACATATGTACTATAACAAAGTGTTTATTCAATTCGAATCTAATACGCTTTTTTTTAATTTCTATAGAAAGTAGAGTTTTTATTTGTAGTTTAAATTTAAAGCAGGGAAAACTATTATGTGGGCAACTGTATGTTGCACTTTTACATTGTGGTAGCCCAGACAAATAATTACTTTCCGGAAATAAAACAATAATTAGATATAAATGAGAGTTGAATGCGAATATTTCAAGAACTCTATCTGATGGCAAAAATGGAGATAATATTTGAAATTGATAATCGTGAATATAGTTTGAATTGATAATAGTTTATTGAAAATATATTGGAACTTTCCGTACAACAGAAACAAAGTCTATTTTTGTAACGTTGTTAAAATTATCACTTCATTTCTCATTGAAAAGACTAGTTCATAAAGATATTTGGACTCAATTATTAAACAGTTAACTCTTATTTTTTAATAACTAATCGTTATAAGGATAGTTGCCTGTTTCGCCATTAAACAATGATATTTATTTTAGTTAAAATGTAATCTATTAGAATCTCGAGCGACAGAAAGAAACTTTGTCTATCTAGAGAGTTGTAAAGGAATGCAACTTTTCTCACGCGTAAAGAAACTGGAATAAAAATAGATATATAGCGGTAGGCTTGTACATGAAACGCATTGTTTGAAGAAAATTGCTGGAAATATCATAAAATCTCTGTAATCAATAAAAAGTACCACTGTTTCAACGAATGTTTTATGGTGATGTCTTAGACATTACCTTCAGGGCGCTTCTTATACACCGGTTTTATCACCAGAATTCAGTCTGATCATAACATAGTCTCTTTATCTTTGCAATATCAGCGTCGCTCCTATGATTCTTAATAATAACGTTCAAATTGTAATTTTGTTCTGGTAATACGGAATATCTAATAACATCATGTTGGTAGTGGACATGTAAAATTTCACTACTCATTAGTTGCATTTATATTATTTATGTAATATGTATATTAATGTACGTTATATCAGTGTCGGCCATGTCTGCTAGATTTATATCTTTTATTCAGTATAAAATAAGGATTGACACTTCAATAGTAGCATCCGAAAATAGCACTTTCTTAAGTAATTTATATTCAAGATAATAAAAAACGTAATAAATGTGGTATAATCATAAATATTACACTTGTTTTATTTTACCGTGGCCGAAAAAATGATCAATGTTCCTGAACATTGATTTCAACATTGATTGATTCAGGAATCATTGATTCAGGAATAAAAAAACTGTTATGAAAGGACTTAGTACTAGAAAATTGTACCTTTGTGGAATCTGTGCGAATAGTAAATGTTTTTGAAATATTGTTCCACAAGCTTACCATATATGTTTATACAGTAACATTGTTCAAAAATAACTTTCATGTATTGAATATATTTGGCGTTAATTCATCACGTAGTTTCATTTAATGGTGAATAACTTGTTTATCATGTTTAACATGTTTTACAATTTAAAAAATGCACGTCTTTCTGCGTTTAATTTTCATGTTGCCAATAATAACGAATGAATAACATTTCAATTAGGAAGACGAATGTTATCTTAAAGATCTTGGACAGGATAAAAGCAGAAATAGTAATAAGTAATAATACCTAATAAATATTTTTTCATGCGCAGTAAGAAAAATTTAACAAAAATGTTTTAAAAATCGTATAATAACCGCATAATAATCGAATAATACTAGGTATCGTTTAGTAGAATTACAGATGCGAACTATCATGTTGTGAAGTTTAAACTCAGTTATTATCGTAACTCTAATTTATACGCACGCACGCATGCACATCCGAACGCACCCACGCACGTACGCCTCCACGAATACATACACGCATGCATAATGATACAATTAGTGTAGTACGTAGCTGCACGCACAGACATACACACACATGCACAGGCACATACACACACACACACACACATACACATACAGTCATAGAGGCATACACACTCACAGAAACACACAGACACACACAGTCACATAGGCATACACACACAGACACACACACACATGCACGCACACAGATACACATACACGCACACACAGACACACACAGACACACACATATATATATATATATGTGTGTGTGTCAAAGTTAAGAATATACGACAATGTTAGAGAGTACAACTGGAAAATATTTCTCCTTTTTTATCATATATAATTCAATGCGAAAGACAGCAGGAATACAAAACTATTTCTTCAGAAATTTGTGAAAGGGAAGAACTTTGGAATTATTGCGAAAAATGTTCACAAATAATATATTTTCTCCCACAATAATATATTTGCCCCGTATTCACCGAAATATAATTACAAAAATATACCGTTACTGAAAATTAATCTCACGTTTAATGGAAAACTATATTAATGTTTCTTAGTCCTCATTGTTTTTGAAAATTCACTGTTTTGTCTTGTGAAATATATAAAAAGCAATATAGATATTTACTGAATATATTTGGCGTTAATTTTGTAGAAATTCATTATTCGCAATTAAATGAAACTACGTGATGTAGTATTATTTCTACTATCTTTAATTTCTTTACCACGACCTAGGTTTCGTTGTATTACAACATCTTCAGGTGGGATATTAGCAAATCCCACCTGAAGATGTTGTAATACAACGAAACCTAGGTCGTGGTAAAGAAATTAAAGATAGTAGAAATAATACTACATCACGTAGTTTCATTTAATTGCGGATAGATATTTACATTATGGATAACAATATTAATATTAATTTTAAATTGAAAAAAAAACCTTATGCACTATAAATGTTTTTGCGGGTAAGTGTGTAGGGAACCCTGGTAGTTAAAGTCTCTAACAAATTTAATTCAATAAAAAAATAAAGTTTGTGGGTATTAAGTTCGAAGTGATCTCGAAAATGAAAATAATAGGTTTCAAAAATTCGTTTTCTTGGAGGATAGAAAAAATAAACCCTTGTGCTTTAATTTCATTTTATCCTGTTGCATGCATTTGATTTTCTGAACAAGTTTTTGTAATGATGAAAGTCCTAAAAAAGGCTGTATTTTAGATTCCCGGCATAGTACCCTAAAGGCTGCCTGGTTATTTTTAGAGGCATTATTCCAAATTTACGATATTAAACCAATGATGCCGACCGATGTATCACTTGCTTTCGAACGTTTGCGATTGTCCACAAAAGTATTATTTGCTCTCACAATAAACAACACCAAGAGAACAGCGTGGTTAAAATCTATTTAAGTTCAGAATATTTTCTCGCGGGCTCCGTAGATAATATCATACCAATAAAAGGCTCTTAAAGAACATTAAATAATTGAGAATGCGACAAAAGTAATAGAAGTGATGAACAAATAATAAAAGAAAAAGAGAATTGAAGGAAAAAAGTATAAATTAATAAACTATTACCGCTATTCGCGGTAACAAAGTTGCCAGCAAAAGATCTCTTTTATATAAAATTCTGGAAAAAAATGTTTTCAAATCTTTGTAACTTGCAAATATGAAATAAAAATGACATTTGGAATATGTATTACCTTCGAAAAATTCTTTCTTAATTTTTATGAATATTACAATTGAAATGTTTGCAGTATATTGGTAAGCACATTAAATTATTTTTTATTATATTCACTTAAGAGTTTCTACGTAAATCCTTTATAAGACAATTTTTATGGACTAAGTTAGCAATGTCTGTGATCTATATAAAATAAAATTCCAAGCTAGTAATTTCAGAAACAGTATAAGTCGCTCCTTCAATTGATAACCTACAAGATAATATAGATGTTATAAAAATTCCAAATATTTTTTCAGCCCTTCTTCAATTTTCACATAAATATCTTTGAATGTTCGTAATATTTGATATGTGCTAGTTACGATTCTTAATCACTATCGCAAATTTCATGTTTGTCGATCAGAGAGACTCCGAAAAAAAAACCAGATGAGAAAAACGGGCGGATACCTGAGTACTCTTCTAAAGTATCGGTTTTATTTTTTCCTTTTTAGATACGGAATTCTAATATTGGACGCGGTTTCTGGTCTAGCAATTTTTTTACATTTACCTGTCGACATAGATTCGTCTTATTTGGATAAAATCAGTAAACGTCCTACCTCATTCTATACAAGTATACTTATGATTGTAAAAAATCCTATAAATTTAAATATTTTTAGCCGAAGTAATTTGAACCGTTGAAGTTAGACGAGTATACTTTAAAAAATATAGGTCAGTTTATCTTTTGGTAAACAAATGTAATACTCCCGACTTTTACAAAGCCACTTAAATTTCACAAATAAAGTAAATAATAATAATTCTATGATTGATTAAACAATTTTCATCTCTGATGGTTTACTTTTTATTACAGTGTTTCTCTTATACTAAACATGTTTATTATTGCCCAATTGTAAAGAAAATATACGCACGTCAATTCTAGCACACTATTATAAATGATGAAGACTTCGATGGATGAACCAAATTTGCATGTTCTAACTACCGCTCATCTCCCATTAATATCCCTCATCTTAATGAGAGATGAATCACGATCCACACTATTAAGGCAGCTCGAATATATAGGTTTCATTTAAACTGCGGAACTTATTGCTACTCAAAGACCGCAGTATGTAGCACATAATATGTATAATTTATATGCGATTATATTACAGTTATTCTAAATAGTCCTCATGGTTTCACATAAAAAATACACATTACAAGCATAAAAATAAACTCACATAGTAAGCGTTACCGTCTCTATTTCTAAATTTACAGATAAATTAAAAATAAATATTTAACCACTTAATTTTTCATTTATAAAAAATAAACCTTTGCGATAAAATTAACACAATCCTTGTAATGTTTAGGGTTTCGTCCTAAAATTATAGATAAAGAATCTTTATAGCAAGAATTTTCAGATATTCTGATTTTGTCAGAGACTTCTAAAATTATCGAAATTTGACGTACGGATTTAATTCTCAATTTTACTTGGCCTTGCCCAAGCATCAAAATTACAAACAATGTTATCAAAGGTTTCTTAGATGAGACAAAAGTCTGATGACAAATGATTTTTTCCAACTTAAGATAATACTTGATAGGATTCCTTTTGTTCGTTTATAACATGGCTCTCTATTTTATGTTTTGTCGTTTTAGAGGCAATAACAAAGTAATGCGAAAAAATTATGTAATCCGCGTATCCCTGAAGTCTTTGACTTAAAATATTGGAATAATTTAAGGGTGGCAAAAGACATAATAAAAAACACAGGAACAATATTACAGATTTTGACAAATGAGAAGTAATATATTAGCAACAAATTTAATTCAAAATAAGTATTAATGCGTTTTATTTCTTTATTAACTAAAGTTAATAAAATATGTTTTATAATATTACTCGGGATTAGAATCAGATAGATTTGCACACACATTAAAGATAATTAAAACCTCAGCGCACGACATATATAATATTGGTTTATGCAATATTGCATAAACATTTTGCAAATGTTTGTCATATTTTTGGATACAGTAGTAATATATATATATATATATATATATATATATATATATATATATATATATATATATATATATATATATCTCAAAATTCGAATCTTTTATATGTTAAGGATATCGGTGTAGGATAATATGTATATAGAATTTTGATCGTTCGTGATACGGACTGATTAATACTTGATTAACACTTCTATTTCAATTGACAACCGACCTAAAGTTTAATGCTAAAAGCATAAAAAATTTAAAATGTAATCTTATCATAAAAATACATATGTCTATTTAATTAATAGTCCCAGGTGTGAAGAATACGTAAAAAATTAATTTTTTTCGAGCTCGCCACTTCACCCTACGTAAAATCAGCTTCTAGTTTTGAGGCGCCCTCTTTTTCTCGCGTAAGCGTCACCCTTCGAATAGACCCAACTTCTTGATGTAACGCTTGATGTTTGTCAGCCAGGTAGGTCCTCCTGTCCCCTTTTTTCTCAAAATCCATAGAAGGGCAATTTTCCGGGTGTCCCCATTATGTGACCGTACCATCTCAATCTCGCGTTTTGGATTTTTTCGGAACTCGGAGCGAATTTGAAACTCCCGCTTAAGAATTCATTTCTTGTTAAGCCTTGAGTGTTCCTGCACCCACTTAGGATAACATACGCATTTTGATTACATGGAGTTTATCTACTTTACTTATGACTCAACCTTGCTTTAGATGCGAGGGCATTTTTGCATCGCATATAATATCAATTAATTAAACATAGGTATGCTTCTTGACTTGGCTGCTGGGCTGTGGGACTAGACGGCTGACCTGTACTATTGGACTTGACTTGCCTGAGATAGTTTAATAGTCGAGCTGTTTTCCTGCTAGGCAAGGCTGTTAGCCTGGTCTGTTAAATTAAAATTTTAACCTGAGCTTCAACGCTGGTCTGCTAGCCTTGGATGCTACACTGTGCTGCTAGATCAGGCTGCTAGCCTGCTAGGCTAGGTTGCTAGCCTCTGTTACTAGACTGATCTGCTAAGATCAGGCTGCTAGACTACCAGCTGGACTGCTGTTCTTGGCTACTAACGTAAACTGCTAGCCTGGTCTTTTAACCTAGGCTGCTAGTTTGTGTTGCTACGCTGGTTGTCAGCCTAGGCTGCTTTTCTGAGCTGCTGATCTGGGAGGCAATACTGGCCTTGGATGCTAGCCTGGGCTACTAGCCTAGGTTTTAACCAGACCTACTAAATTGAACTTTTGGCCTATTAGGCAGGATAGCTAGAAAGGGCTGCAAGCCTAGGCTGGTAGCCTGGGATGCTAGACCGGGCGGCTATCCTGAGCTGCTTGTGCTGCTAGCCTCGCTGTTAATTTGAGCTATTGACTTGGACTACTAGGCTGAGCTGCTGGTCTGCCAGCATGAGCTGCTAGCCTGAGCTGTTAGGCTAGACTGGTCCGCCAGCTGCGACTGATAGGCTGGGTTGCTAGCGTGATCTGCTAGCATTTGCTACTAGCTCAGATTATTTGTCTGGGCTGCCATCTGGTGTTGTTAGCCTGGGCTGTTAGCCATGGCTTTTAGCCAAAGCTGCTAGCTGCAAACTTTGGCTACATGACTGTACTATTAACCTGCTAGACGATCTGCGAGCATAGGCAAATATATTTAGTTACTGGTCTTTACTGCTATCCTGGGCTGCTGGTCTAGGCTTCTGCAATTAGTTGCTGGCTGAACTACAAGACTAAGCAGCTAGCCTGCTTGGCCAGGCTGCTAACCTGGGCTCTAGTCTCGACCGATCCCTTGGGTAGTTAGCCTGGGCTGCTGGTCAGAACTGCTCACCAGGGCTGCTGGCCAGAATTGCTGACCAGGGCTGCTGGTTTGGGCTGTTAGCCTGGGCAGTTGGCCTGGGCTGTTGGCTTTGGCTGCTAGCCTGTTTTGAAATGTAGGACATGAAAAAAATGTAGGACATGTCCTATTCCATTGCAGTGTGCAGGGTGATACGCGTAGAGTTTTGTTGGAAACCATGCGTCCTAATATTAAAGTAGAATCACGTGGGACTTTAGACCGTCGTATCTTTGGTCACCGTTACTTGATTGAGAATGTACCCATCTTTTAGTCATTTAAAGCGTTTACAAAGTGTGATGTCAAAAAAGTTAACATACTGAGTGACTCATTGCGAAGGGACAGTCTTTAACCCAATTGAATGAAAGCGCTCGATAATAAATATGGGACACTAGTCAGGGTTGTTAGGGTCTTTCTGACTAGATTGGACTGTTACCCTAGGCTGTTAGTCTGTGCTGCTATCTTGTGCTACTAGCCAGGGCTGCCATCCTGTGCTGATAGCTTGGGATACTAGTCTAGACTGCTAGTGTGGGCTGCTAGCCTGGGTTGTTAGATTGACATGCAAGCTTGGGTTACTAAACCTACAAAACCGTATTGCTCTGCTGGATGGCTTAGCTTGGCCGCTGGTTTCAGCTATTCTGTGCTGCTGACCTGGGCTACCATGCTTTGCTGCTAGCTCTGGGTTCTAGGCTGTGCTTGGCTGCCAGGATGAACAGCTAGCTTTCCAAACTGGGCTGCTGACCTGGCTGTACTGCTAGCCTTTTCTGCTAAGGAAATTTGGGCGGCTATCTAGTACTGTTAGACTGGGCTGTTTGGCAGGCTGTTAAGCTGATCTGCTAGCCTGAACTATTAGCTTGGGCTGCTAACTTGGGCTACCTTCCTATGCTGCATGCTGACCTGCTAGCCTGGGCAGGTAGTCTAGGCTGCTAGTTTGTGCTGCTACCCTAGGCAGGCTATCCTGGCGTGTTAGCCTAAGCTGTTATCTTGGGTTGCTATTCTTGACTCCTAGGTTAACTTGCTAGGCTTGGCTGCTGGTTTGAGCTGTTATCCTGGACTGTTAATTTCTGCTTCTATACTCGATTGCAAGCAAACTAGGCTAGACTGCTGAGCTTGGCTTCTAGCGTACTAAGCCGAACCGCTGTCCTGGGTTTTTAACCTTGAGTGCTTGCTTGGACCACTGGTCTGCGCTGGGGGCTGCTGGTCTGAACTGCAGGTCTAGACATGTGTTCTGGCCTGCTGATCTGGGCAGCTGGCCTGGTCTGCTAGAGCCTGAGGTCATGTATTACTGGCCTGTTCTGCTAGTCTACTCTGATGTCCTGGGCTGTTGGCCTGGACTGCTTGTCTGGTCTAGCCAGAGTTGTTAAGTGTGGCTGCTAGGCTGTAGGATGACCCATACCCATAGATCATTATATGTTTGACGTTAAGAGTATGGACTTGTATCTCTTAATGTCAAACATATACTAAAACTTGTACAAAATTTTTCCTAGTTAATTAAGCCACATATTCTGTTATAACTACATTTTTTCTTAACTTGCTTGATCTAGCGAATGTTGTCTGATCTTCTAATTATGGAAATTTAATTTATTTTAATTTGTTTTTCAAATAAATCTGCTTAATAAAGATATATATTATGAAGAGATACTTTTAGTCGTAAGAAATAAAAAAACAGTGGTGTTTTCTTATCAAAAATAACATAAAATATTTTTTTTAAATTAAATACTGAACATATTTACATACTTCTTCCAACGTATCACTATAGTTTCTAGAAGTGTTAGTCGATAAATTTGTTCTTGAAACTTTTTACTTTTAAGCTGTTTATTATTAGGTGTTATATTTTTTAATAATACATTATGTGATTCCTACATAAAGTAATCGTTAACCAAAGTTATTGCATAACTGAACATACATTTATGAGCAAGTATCAATTTTCAGGACTGTGTATTGAAATATTTTTGATATGATATAAAGAATGCAATAAAAAAAATTAATGCAAAAATAGTTATAAAATCGATATTTAAAAACGATTTTTCCGAGAGAGGAAACTTTAAAGTTACCTATTTCCAGTTTCTTTCAAATGGAAAATTATTAACCATTATGCAAAGTTCGAAATTCTTTAACACCGAGCTAATAAAAATATATCTGACTTTTGACCCTCCAAAAATGTTTCAAAGCGATAATACGAAGAACCTATAGTCATTAGGGAACGTGTAGTATATCTTCAAAGCCAAGAAAGTATAAAGCGGCCATATAGCATAAATATTTAATAGTACTCACGTAAAAACATTAACTTTTCCCAGCGTAAATATATTGCCTACTATAACTTTTACAGGCGTAATAACAAAGTACAGTTGTCAACAATTACCAGAACTAGAAAAATCGCTATAGTTTTTGAGGCAGATAGGGTTAATATGTTGGAAAATTAAGTGATAAAGAAAACGTTGAACTCGCTCTCCATTTTTACAATTTATGAAAAAAATATATCAGCTAAAGGACTTCTGAAAATAATACAATTAACCTAATCGAGAAAAATTATATTATTAGAAAAGAAGACGGCTCAGAACCTAACAAAAAATGGTCTGTCCCATTATCCACCGTCAATAATTTCGACGCATGTCATGCAAAATATGCTCAATTCCCGAATATCATAGAATAGTGATGCTGTGTTTGCTTAGGAAGTTTTTCATGATGGTCGCAATATGAAGCAATGGATTATTATGTACGAAAATAAGACGATTTCCGAATTATCAACGAAATGAAAAGACTAACCGCGACTTTCCTATAATATGTTTTGTTATTCCATTGTTGCCAGCGACGATTATGAAGTGCCAATGCCTGATCAAGCCATTATCGCCGATAACGGGTCGCTAGAAACGGAACGCGCACCGGTCGTAATGAATGTATAACAATTTTTCATAAAGGATCTCGGGCTGTAAAGCCTGATATTGAACTTGGGAACTGTATGCTGTTTATGAAATACCTCATTCGTTAACAGCATTAGTTAAGAAAAATAAGGCCTAACGAGCCTTACGTCCGATCACTTTTTAATTTCTGATGAGGTTGTCACTCTGTCATATCAGCTTACATCAAATACTCCAGCAAAATTTATTGCGACCTTTGTGTAGAAGAATATTAAGAAGAACTATTTTATGTTCCGAATCGCGAAAGTATATCGTAAATTTACGAGAAAATATGTCGTAAATTTACGTCAATAATCGAAAAAATATTGGGATAAATCAAACATGCTCAAATAAACATACCAAAAATCGTATATAACCTTCGAAGTTTCGTATGAAGCAATCAGGTGAGCGTGATATTATTAGAGTACATGATTGCTTGCCATTAAAATGAAAAATAACTTATCATCATATTTGTGTGACGTTATCGTCAGGGAATGATTTTTTGATATAGAAAAATAATTCGATGGTTTACCTTTTTAATGGCTGATATTTTTTTAAAAAACTTGACTGGAAGCCCAATAAACATTTTTTAACGCCAATTTCAAGATGTTTCTTTACAGTTATCAAAAAAATTGGCTTGTTAGATTCATAGAATCCATTAAAAATTTTAAAATTTAAATTAATGATGTTTCCCTCCTTAAAATTCTCAATTCTTACTAGAGCGGTCGGGAAAAGAGTTCGATCCATATTCAATTATTTTTCTTGGAAATATAATTGAATTGAAATATTTTTTTTGGAAATATAATAAAGAAGAGTGATCCTTTTATATGAGTATCTCGGTAAAAAGCACTGAGTAGGCAAATTGCAGCTGCTTATGTTTTTACTTATTTTCAGGAGATATACTGATCTGATGAGAAACGAATAACTCTTTGATTTTGACATTTGTATCAAAATGGCAGCTGGTTATTATAAAAATTGTAAAAATGATTTTTAAACTATCGGAAAATTAAAAAGAGATATTTATTTCACTCAAACATTGTAAAATAACGTTTATTACCAAATATTTTTGGCTTTTAAATAATGTTCGTAAAATTATTTTGTCATCATTATTTTAGAAAAATAAGGATTTACAAGTTCAAAATATTATTTTTATTAAAAATTTTTAGGAGGAAATTACTAACTTTAAAATACTTTCTTTAACGTTATTAAAAGGAAACTCGAGCCCATAGGACTCATCAAAACTCGAAAAAAAATTGAACCACATTTTTTCCTTTATCGATTCCCGGCAGTATGGCAGAGGCAAAAGCATTTTAGTTAATGATCTCGAAGGTAAAATGGAAAATCCTCTGAACGAGCCTTATTCATAAAAGTCTAATAATTTTTGAGTCATTAAAATTAAAATTCTCTCGATTGAGGAAAAAATGGAAATATTTCTGGATTTGTTTGATATTTATCATCGCAAACATGCTCATAAAATCATATTTCACTTAGGCGGATATTCGTAATATAATCACGATATTCTCTTTGCTTTAGTATTAATATTTTAACATATTTTACGCTTCATGTTCGCAAAATACATATAAAGAGAGGCGTTACGCATCCTTCGAATATAAACGGGGCTTCATCCCTTACATTCAGTTTTGGCGACGATGCATGTTCGATTTAATGTCATATTCTAATCAGATCATTTCCAAAGTCGAAAAATTTCGGATTATTTTTCGTAAAAAAATATTCAAAAATTACATGAAGTGAAAATGATAATTTATCTACGTAATGTAATTAAATAATAATAATGTAAATAGAGGGAATTAAACAATTTCTATTATATTTATTGAAAGTATTATATAGATTATTATTTTGTGTTGTGTAGATCATAAAAAAGCAACTTTGCCAGTACATGCCCACTGTGGCCGATCGGCGAATATACCAGCTGAAAACAAATGCAGTCAGAAATAAGGAAACATTCAAGAAATATGACGTTTCATACCTTTTTTATTTTTGCTTTAAAAATAATTACAAGTCAAAAGAAATTTTATTATTAGATATTAAAGACAGTTTTGAAATTAATATTTATTCATTTCAATTTATGACATTTATTAATATTTTCAAATCTGGATGTCTAATCGTTTGATATTAAATCTTATTTTAATAAATTTTAAAATAATTGTTTACTTACAAAACTGTACCTAAATGATAAAAAACGAAGCCAGACATTTCAAACTTACATATAAGAAAGAAATTTTTCATAGCCAGCTAACAATAATAGAGATGTAATTTAATCGAAATTAAAAGTATAAATTTCCCTTGAATTACCCTCAGACTTTTTGTATATTTTAAACTGATGTAAATTATATAATAACCGTAATTACTACATAACGTTCTATAATTATAGATGAAAAAATATTTCCAAAAAAAGAACATCAAACGTCTCGAGTATTACAATGAAAACGATTTTGAAAAGATAATTTATGTTTATTTTTAGGGAAATTCATATTTTTCTTCCGGAAAAATTACCTAAAATTTGAAAATTACTTTTGTTTTCTTTTATTATGTGATTAGTATATTATTGGATTTCATATCAAATATGGGAATATCGTAATATTGGTAAGAAGTCACCTGATTTTAATAAGTTTTCACGAAAAAATTATTAAATTTGTTTTGAAGAAATTATAATTATATTGGTTCTGTTTGACTGAAAATGCAGTTTAAATTTTATGATACTTGGATATCTTTCAGGATGATTTACACTCGCTTTTGTATTTTTTACTCGCTATTTATCTTCCGTTTTAATTCTTGTACCTTTTTATTGATTTTTACGTCGGTTGTGTAATTAATTATTTATGATATTGCTTTTTATTTGTTTTTAACACGACATACTTTTACTTTCATTATGTAATAAATTGACGTGATTTAGTATGTTTTATGTATCAATATCGAATAAAACTCAACTATGACATATTTACTACACCTGATATTATATAACTTCTCAATCATCGTCCAAAAAATTAACTTGAATTCTCAATGGAAGGTAATCTACATACCACTGGAATTAATCCATTACCAAAGCTTTAACTTATTTTATTTGATTTCCAACGGAAAATTATATAAGATGAATCGAAATGCAGTTTGAAAATTGTGAACATTAAAAACAATTTGGAAACGCTTGTTTTGTCTGTAAGTATACAAGACCTGCTAAGCCGTTTAGATGAAAATACATTTTAATCAATTCATCTATCTATCTATATACTGCCAAAGGTTCATGCCCCCTAACTTGGTGTATCTCCCTGGCTTTACTTATTTTCATATATATTTCTTAAATAAGTATAAGCTATACTTATTCTCCATACATGTCATGTTATAGAAGCTATTCAAACTAATTACTCAATTTTTTTTTTATTTAGTTATAACTATACTCACTCTTTCTACACGTGCCTTTTTTGTCAGCCTTTATGTTTTTTTGTTGAGTAGCATGTTAAACAGCATTGCTTTTATTATCGTTATATTTCGATTATATTTTAACCAGTACTAAATCTAGCCGAAATTAATATTTTTTATAATTTGGTTATTTAAAATAAAAGTTGTAGAAATATTATACATATTTTCCGGTAATTCGTACATATACTAATATAGTTCATAACAAAGTCTCTTATAGTGAAGAAAAAAGGGTTATGTTATCATTATTAACATATAGAAAAGGAAATTATACCACGGAAAAACAAAACGAAATTTTTTCTAGACAATAATAAATGTAGTTTGTTTTCATTTCACTGATTCATTATGAGTGTAATGAATAAACAACAAAGCACAAGGCATCGCAGTAAATAATAGCCATGCGAACTGTCTTGAAGTTTCGGGCCTCAATCACGATATGTGAACAAAGATTTTATATTATTTATTTAAAGCCAAACGAGGAATAACTTGTGCAGAAATATGTAAAGAAAATCCAAAATTCAACTGGTTCGTGTTGACTTCGCACCTCGATACAAACTTTTACAGGCCGACTGGAGAGGAATATTTTGAATATAAAGGTGACGTTTACGCTGACGAGTGAATTGATTGAAATGTTTTTCTTCCAACAATACTTTCATCCCTTTTTCATGATATTTTCTTTTCGAAATATGTGATGAAAGTTATGAGATCGATTTATGTTATGTAGAAGGAATTGAAATCCAGTATATGATGATATTCTACATGTGTAATGGTTACGTAAAATATAAATCATTTTAAATAGGAAAATTTGGAAACTTTGCACTACATGTTAATACTTATTTATGAAAATTATCTACTGGTTCAAAAAAAGGAGATAATGACTATATTATTTTAGGATAAAAATAAAACAGTAATGAAACTATTACTTTTTTCTTTCTTTAAATCTGTAATAATGGGTTTGCCTCTTTTGTAACTTTCCAGAATTTATCAACTTGGAGAGATAATATTTGGGATCCGTAAGGCTTTTAAATAATTGCCATATTATTTTTTTATTTACGTACTTTCATTTACACGACATAGAGATATAGAGAGCAATAACAATTATTTTTTATGTACCACATATTATTTACAAACACTATTACTAGGGAATTTTATACAAATTCTTGGAATATATTACCAATATTAATTTTCGATATTAACAGAAATGATACTAGCTTTCACAAATATTAAAATTTCTTTTAGTGAAAGTAATTTGCTAAAAGAATATAACACAGTAAGTGTTACAATAGGAGGTTTGAACACAAGTTGACCTTATTAACAATTATTTTTATGTTATGCCTCATAGACAAGTAACAGAACACAAATAAACTTTTATTCACAGAAATGATCTCACTGTTGTAAACATAAATAAATAGAACTTTCTTACAGAGAAACTTTGATTCTTAAGATGCAATTTAATTAACACAACGATAAAGCGCTGCTCTATGTACTATTATTTGTAGTTTCGAGTCCCCAAAACGGGCACTTTCAGAAGTTACTTCAGAAGCATATTTACAAACGTAATTTTCGGCAAACTCAATATGCAACAAAGCAATCTAATTATTAGCTCATGTTTTCACGGTGTTATGAGCACGGCATAGACAGTAAATTTGTTTTTAAATATTTCATTAAATCTGGTAATTTCAAGAGCAATATTTCAATTAAATTTTTCTCGGATCAAAAAACACGCTCTTCAATATTTTTTTGACACATCTTATTCTTGCCTTTAAAGAAATTTCTTTGTAATCGATCTAAAGTATGGAATTGTGTCATTATGCTGAATGTTTTGTATCGTAGGTTTTTGTTTATTCCATTCAAACATTTTCTCAACAAAAAACTTTCTTTTAATATGCCTTCGTAACAAGTTTTGTTTACAAGGCGCTTTCTTAACGATTTCAGTTGTTTTCAAAGCTGCTGTAAAATGTACAATAATTGTATGCTTCATATACGGACACGTGTCTCTATTCTAAGCGTTGGTTGAAATAATCTCTAAAGGATTGTAACGACAGAAAAATGAATATGAGATTCCGTTGTTCACCGTCTTTTAAATTTTTGCATACAAATTTAGTAGTCTCGGTTAGCAATCTGATTTGTTTCTTTACATTATACATTCTTTTTTTTCCGCTCTCAAGCTACTACACTGTTTTTTTCTAAATACTCTTGTAATCGCAGCTTTGAAGTAATTACTTTCTTTTTGCCCTTAAATCTCATTTGTTTTGTTATAGCGCTACTATAACGCATATTTAATTTTATTCGTCCTTTTATCTATTCCTTGCAACTTTGATTACAGCAAAGCATTTTCTAATTTCAAAATCCTTCGGTTCTTTTAAGCAATTCTCCTCTTAGGCGCTCTTCTAGATATTGTACTTACCACTAGGGCACTCGCGCCCCTATTTAGTGCATCAAAGCGTGCATGGGAGACACGTGACCCCAACTTTGACGTTAGTTTACTCAATCGGATGGTATCAAATATATAAAACAGTTATTACATTATAAAAAGAATTTTAATTTTTATCACATTTTAATACCTTACATTAAAAACGAGTCATTTTATATTAATTATTCAAGGAAACAAAAAAATCAACAAAATACTGTCTTTTTAATATTTACGCCATAATCAGTCTTGAGTTTTATAAAAAAAATAGAAATTATGATAATATTATTCACTTTGGTGACTGTCTGGACATATCATCACCTGATGATCCCTGTAAACCCACAGGGCTCTACGAGTGCACGGATCTCGGCTTCGATTTAAAAACTCACATCTGCCCTTTCCACCTTTTATAGGTATATTTTGACATGGTGCAGTTTCAGGTACATCCAAAAGCAGTTAATAATGTCTGTAAGTATGAATAATTTAATATAAAATTTTGCTGGTTTGTTTCGTAAATACATAATGAAGCCGTACCGGTCTCAGTAAGCTACCAGTTGCTCATTCAATGTCAAATTAGCAGACGGTGTGTAATAATTGAGGCAGAATACGGTTACTTCAACAATCTCTCTTGCAGCCACTAGTTTATCATTTTGTTGACAGTGCGGGAGCTCTCGAAAATCATCAAAATGAAGTGCTCACAGTGAGATATTGAATCGACTTACGGACATTGCAGTGTATACCAATTCAATTCCAATGCCGTACGAATTGTCTCAAAAATGTTGACGCTCTGATATGTACACTCCAATAACTATAAGTAAACCAACAAATGCTTGCATCTTAATAAGATATGTCGGCTTTGCGTCTTTTTTTCTTTGGTATATATCTTTGATTTTATCAATATAAATATGCCATAAGTTATTAATACGTCTAATAGATATTGAATTAATAAGGACTCGAATTTTTGCCACTGTACAAATTATTGATATAATTCTTTCCATTAATTTTTGTGTATTGCCAAATAGCTATTTGCTACATAACGTCATGATTAATCGCTTACACGACAAGCAAATGTCTAACTATTAAAACAGTAGCTGGCGAACAAGATATCGTAGTAGAAAATTAATTTTCCCTTCTAATATTCGTAAGTAAAGTTGCCGGTAAAGTCGACAGTTGAATCTAATTTAGACCTGCAGGTAGAGTCCGCAGCAAAATCTCCGTGAGAGTCGCCCCTAAAACTGTAAAGCTAAAGCCTAAAGCTGTCGGTAGAATCATTAGGGATGATAGAGCTGCTGTAAAAGTCGTCGGTAGAATCAATAGGGATGATAGAACTGAACGATGTCGAGGTTTCTATGAAGTTTAGTGATCTCTGAATTTTACTACCATTTGTGTTACGAAAAAATACAAAATACAAAATTGGAATTAAGGATCGGTCTGAAGTTGGCTTGAATGCAGTTAAGCTTTTGATATAAAGAATGTTAACAATGGTGCGTTCTATGAAAAAGCTAGGTTTGATTGTAAGAAGCCTAACATGAATAAGTTCTCAGATGGAAATTACCTCAACTGAGTAGGTTCTCATTTGGAAAGATCTTCAGTTGTAATTTTAAAGAACAAAAGTTGCAATAAAACAAAACTTGATCAATAATATAGAAGTTCGTTTAAAATTTTTGAAATTCTTCATAGCGACAGGTACTCATTAAAAACTCTAACTAGAAACAGGACCTGTAAATATGCATATGACGGTGTGAGATGAATGCCTGAAAATCTTATTCCGTTTGATGTTGATATTTCTTCTATAGAGCAAGACTCTACATCAGATAATTGATAGTGTTTGATTTAGTATTAGATTAACCCTACCATATTATATTGTTCTCGCAGTTGCAGAGTGATGTATAAGCACTGGATGTTTTTCTATCGTCGATTAAGCGTTAGCTGTAGAGCGCTTCGTAAGAACTACTTTGATGTTGTATAGTAGAAGTATTGTGTTTGGCTAAAGAAATAAATACTTTGAGAAATATAAAAAATATAATTTTCAGTTAACCCGTTAGTTTATTTCTTCACTTTATTGTAAAAAATAGAGTTTAAGTTTTCTTATAATCAAATTGCAAATCGCATTGAGACTTTTGATTCGTATTTTTGGGTTAAGATAACCGAGCGGAACTATCGCTGCATCGTCTTATTTCAGAGAAGTCAAGCGAGAACGTACGGTAGAATAACTGTGTCGAGTTGAGGAACATCGAGCATAATCACGAAAGTAGTTACAGACTTCACTGCGCTTGGTACCTCCAGTCGGCATGTAGTGACATTCCAGTTAGTTGACATTCGAGAGTTCATGCGGGCGGACGGACAAGCAGAACTGAGCAGGGGATAATCGCACACAGTTATAATTTGTGTAGTACTTATTTCTGTGTACACATACGTGAGAAAGGAGAGAAGCGTCACCGATTCCAAAAATCTCTCTCAGTATTTTGCAAATTAATTTATGTTTAGAAACGATATTGCACTCCAAGTCCCAACTGAGTACTGGTTTTTTTATTATTGTAGTGATTTATTATCTATTTATATATTATTTTCATTATTATATTGTAGTGTTAGCGTGCTTTTTATATTTAAAATTGGTTAATTTTTCTGTCCAAAATGTTTTACATTACAAGATTATTTTTCTGTTTCCTTTTGCAAGCAAAGCAACAAGTGAAAGTAATAGATAACTATAGAGATTGACACAATATAATATGACAACAATAAAGTATTGTGGAAATAAATAAAGATAAACTTTCTCCAATATGTTAAGGAAATTTTGTAAAAGAAGCAGGAATGAAATATCAAAATAATAATAACTTCAAATTATGAATGTTATTATGAACTTATGATTAAATCCTTCTCGAAAAGTGAATTTGCCCGATGGTTTATTTCAAAAATAAGGAATTTGAAACTCTTAAAATATCTTTGAAAAATTATTCGTTCAACATAATTAATATTTTGATTTTACTTCAGTAAATGAAGAGGTTGTTATTTTTGTCCAGACAGAATAGCTATTTGTGAAACTATTTTTCCTTTTTGAAATTTTTTAATATAATTTTTTTTACGCTTTGTTGTTTCACGCATTGTATTCTAACAATTATAAAAAAGCTATCATGTGAAAAACGTGTTCATTTCCACTATACTATCTTTGGAAACTTTATGAGTTCATTAAGTGGTTAATCCCAATGTTTATCCTGTCAGAATTCCATTAGTTACGTCTAAGCAAGTTGCTGATAAAATTAAAAATAACCTTAATGCGAAGAAAGCACTTGGATTTGATCTAATTACAGGTGACATAATTAAAAGGTTTCAAAGAAAAACTCTGACTAAATTAACTACTCTGATTGATGGCTGAATTCAGCTAAACTTTGTCCCAGATGCGTGTAAAACAGCTGAAGTTGATACAAAATCCTGACAAAAATCTAAGCGCAGTTGAATCATACCGACCCATCTCACTTTTACCAATCAAGTCAAAGTTATTTGAGAAACTAATTTTAAAGCGTCTCAAACCTATTCTTGACCAAAAAACCTGATACCACCACATTAATTTGATTTCAGAAACAATAACTCGACAATCGATCAAGTGCATTGTATCACCTATATTATTGAAAAAGCGTTAGAAAACAAAAAATGTGTGTTCTGCTGTCTTCTTGGATGTAGCACAGGCATTTTATAGAGTTTGGCAAGAAGGTCTGCTACACAAATTACGATTACTTCTTCCCGATCATTTCTACCCACTCTTAAAATCCTTTCTGACTAATCGACAGTTTTGGGTTAAATACAAAGACTCGTATTCAGACTTGAAGCTTATTAAGGCTAGTGTCTCTCAGGGTAGTGTTCTAGACCCAGTTTTGTATTTGCTATACATTAATTATGTTCCAACATAATTAATATTATTGTTATACGTTATATAGTACAACAGCCATTTTTGCAGATGATACGGCCATAATGGCAGTGGGAGAAACTGTGGAAGGTTCAACTATAAAATTGCAATCTGCAAAGTAGCTATCTAGATAAAAAAATGACGCATTAAATAGAACGAATTCAAATCAACACATATCAACTTTACAAATTAAAAGGTAATACGACAACCAGTCTTTATTAATGGCACTCAATTACCATATGCCAACACCGCTAAATATCTTGGTATGACTCCCGACGTCAAGCTTCGAAAGGACATATTAAGAAAAAACGCGACGAACTTAACATCACATTCAGAAAAATGTATTGGTTGTTTGGTGGTGATTCTGAGCTTTCAATATACAACAAGCTTATATTTTATAAGCAAGTCCTACGCTCAATTTGAAGTTATGCAATACAGCCGTGGGGCTGCGCCAATAAGTCTAATATCCAAGTGATACAAAGATTGATAAACGCGCCTTGGTATGTCGCGATCTTGAGATTGAGATGTTAGACGATACTATAAGTAGATTTGCTAGTTTTCACCAAAAGAGACTTCAAAACCATATTAATCCAAAAGTGTCCAGACTCTCAAATATTATTAGACTCAAAAGTGCAAAATATTATTAGACTCAAAAGAATAAAACTTTTTGAGCTTGTTAGACATTAGAACACGAAGTGATTCAAAGGAAAATTTTAGTTTAAACAGCGCATAGTATATTAATTCAGAAACAAATTAATCATTAGTTACATAACTAGTTCTAATAAAAATTGAAAAAAAAAATTAAGTGGTAAACCACGTACTTACTCATGTAATTGTTGCTGGCACTGTAATAACAAAATGTAAAAAGCATTCCTCGAACATTATTCTTACCTAAAATATATGACATTTTCCATAACATCATGATATGCTCTCCTTATACACTTGAAGCTGTGGAAGTATTCTTAATAATTTCTTTTTTATAACGTAAATATTACGAAGAAAAGAAGCAAATGTTAGTCTATTAAACTGATGAATTGTGGCGCCCAACGTACGAGCACACATACTTATATAAATATAAAAATACTTTACCTAAAGTATTTTCGCTGTACCCGTACTCAATCTTTATGTCTTCTAGTATAAAATAATACTGTAAAGTTTATTTTTAGAGTTCTGTACCTAAAATAAAAACAAAACCCTTATTATATCACTGTCGTATTCATCTGTTCGCCTGCTACACCTTTTTTTTTTAAAGCTATTAATGCAGATGATTGAAATTTGATAAAATAATAAAATACATTAACCCACAAATTTATGAGAGGACGTACTAGGGGAATAAACAAGCAAAAGAAAATTTGAGTTTCATGTCTAGTGTGGGGTATTGGGGGAAGATACTATTTACGAGTACCCTAAAACATATTTCCATAATTTTTGGTAGTATATGTTCAGTGTTGTAATGAAAAATATGCGAGAGAAATGTTTTCAAATATTCCAGAAACTACTTAACTAAATATAAAGAAAACATAGATGTTTTAAACACTCGCAAAGTTTTCATGAAAACTTATGTGATTATTGTAGATATCACAGTTTTAGATATATAAATATATGCGATATTATTTACATCACCTATAATTAATTATCTTATATATTATTTAATTTGTATTATGCTAGGAAGTCTATTTTAGTGACCACAGATGATAAATATAGTAACTTCACGTCAAACAAAGCACAGAATTGACTTCTACCTTCGTGTAAAAGTCAATTCATAACCATTATTGATATTTTTCATATTATTGATACAACGTATTGAAGTACCAGTTCGTTATTTTTTCAACACAATTGTAGACAAAAAATTACATATTAAAAGTAGCAATTGGTAAACTATTAAAAGATCATTCAATTTATCAATTCTAATAATTATGGTACTAAAATTCTACAACAGAACTGCTCGGAAAAGTGAGGTAAAATTTGAAAATGAGCTTTTTCCATTTTTAGTAAGTTATGCAAATATTACATAAACGTGTGTGCATGTACACTATGAAATAATGAATTAAGAAGAAAAATTATCGTTATAGACTTAAAGAAAATTATCGTTATAGACTAGGTAAAAACTTCTACACCCGTCACACGTATGAAAAATTGGGAATTATGCTTAGTTTAATTTACAATAATGAGTGGAGTCATTCAAATAAAATAATTCATATCGTATTTGCTTATCGGACGCATCGGATCTATGGGATTTGCCCTGCCTCGTCTCAGCTCGCCGCTCGCACGATGCTAAAAATATGAGTCATTGAATTTTCGCCTAATTATTTTAAAAATGTCCAACAATGAATAGCATATTAGTCAAAAATAACACATTATTTTAAAAAATATCAGCCTGACGTATCTTAAATAAAACCTATTCAGATTTTTGAGTTAAATATTTTAAACAAACGACACACAAATATTTTAAATATTTCATATATAACTTCATTTATTTATAACAAAATTTTGTTTTTGTTCAAATTGTGAGCACTCATTGTTGGAATCAAATGTGATATCGTATTCGATTTCCGTAATTTATAATATTTTAAAATCTTTATACAATATAATATCTGATAATACTCGATAAATAAAATAAACTATATTAATAGACCTTAATCTACAAAAGTTATACAAATTTGTGGAAAAATTAGGAGTATCAATATTATAAGCATTCATATACAAAATTATTGTCACCTAAAACCAATAACGTTGCTAAATTTGACAACTTATTACCTATACTGATATATAACTATATTAATATCTGATAACTGGAGAAAATCCTCAACTCAGAATCATACCTTTCGAAAGAGTTAATCTAGAGTTACTGGGCTTAATCTTTTTAAGCAATAAAAATGACTATTTGGTTTAAAGTAAGCTACTGTAACCATAAAGTTCGTTACTGCAATTCAAATCACAAACCAGACGCAAAAAGCGGGTAAAGTAATCTAAAAAAACTGAACATATAAACGTTTTGTTTGTTACCAGTTCAGTCCTCTGTAACTCTGTATCGAATTGGTATATATCATAAATAACTAATAACAATATATAAATCTTTTATAGTGGAAAAAAAATGTTAGATAAATCAATGAAAAGCTACAAATTACGCTCTATTTAATATTCCATTTACGAAGTGACAAATGGAATCATTTTCCCACACTCACAAAAGAATACTTTACAAATTTTGTTTATTGACTTTATTTAAAATCATCTCATTAAAAAGTTAATAATATATTTTAAGAGTTGCATTGTAACCTGAGACTGAATTAAAAACAATTTTTTTGTTGTTGTTTTTATATCTAGTCGTTTCTATATCTGTAGAGAACTAAGGAACCCCTATAATTTCATTATGAGAGCTTCACTGTTTCCATAATATTAGACTCATGTGTATGCAATTTCACAGTAAGAGGTCATATAAGCAATAAAAGAAATTATATTTGGCTACTTATTAATATTCGATAGCAAAATGATTTTTTTCTTAATTTTTACTCTCTACGCATATAAACTATGAAAGAGCATTAGTTTGATGCGTTTCGTTTAGAAATTAATTAGAAATTCGTTGAAAATAAAAGTTATTATTTACCATTTTTCTTTTTTAAATTTCGTTTGCAAAATATTTAATTTTAAAATGGCTTGCCACATGTTCTCTTCGTCTACTTTGTCAAAAGGTATTAAAATTTAATTTTAAATTAAAAATATTTCGGTTAAGTTGCATCAAAAATTTGAAGAATTATTGACAATTATGGAACTCTGCCTATACTGACACGCAGTTGGCCGGTTTTTGTAACTTTAAAACAATATTGTGAGGTAGTTTCCTACTCTAACTGGAATATAGAGTAAAACTGTTTTTATATTTCATACAATTAATCGATTTGTGGCTTTCTTAGAAACGTGCAAATAAAATCTTTTGAATCGTCGTTTTACTGGACGTGTATTTGCAAGCTAATTTGGACAAATTTATTCATATGTACTTTATTCATAAATATTAGAAAATATCCATATAAAAAAGATCCAAAAACGTAAAATATATCTCTATATGTACAGTAATATGTTTGTAAGTTTTTATATTTATAGATAAACATTTTAGCTCAATTGGTAAAATTACAATTAAAAAATCATTTTCGCCACATCGTTGATGAGATGCCTCGTTTTTCATACTCAGTTTTATTAAAATAACTTTTGTAAGTCACTGTACACTGCACCTACTTTAGGAAATTATTGTCGCATTAATTTTGCAGTTATTGCAAGTGAAGGTACATAAAAAAAAATTGTGTGTTATATAATTATGTTGATCAATTTGGCATAATATCTCCAATTTAATACAAGGCCTTTTTAACAGCAAAACAGCAATAGTAACTCTGTAAATTAATCAAAAGTTTTACGCCCTTTATATATATTTTTAGGCATACACATACGAGTATGTTCGAGTTCTGTTCCCGAAGGCAGAAATTTAGCAACCGGACCACGTTAAACTTCTTTAATAAATCATAATTTCAAAACCGTATAGCAAACGTTTGTCACGATTGTTGTATCTGGCCAAGAAAGCCAGTATTATCTACTATTACGTACAATGTCAAGATTGCAATTCTATATATAATAGTATTTTGATTTATAATGGTAGATTAAAAATTTACTATCAATAATGGATGATAAAAAAGACGTAACTACAGTCTTAAATATCCGAAGTCAAAATTTTATAATTAAAATGAAAAGAATTTTGCATCATCCATTTCTTTTAATTTATTACGGTTTAACCGCAAATTAAACATATTAATGAGAGCATTGTATATTTCTTATTCTATAGTTAATATATTTGGTAATATGTAAATAGAATTTCAATAGATAAAACGAGTATAATGTAATACGAAAACCTTTTTCTTTAAATTGTTTTCCGTAGCCAAAATAATGAAAAAAATTAGTGTAAAACAATTAAAAACTAATAGCTAAAAAAGTGAAAAGAAATACGCTTTTATAAATACAGCAATAAAAAGCAGAACATAATTATAAAACTTGTTTTCTCTGTCTACTCCGTAAGGATATTAGTGTAAGCAATGTTTCTTACTGATTATAATATCTGAATACAGTCGTATGATTTTTTCCTTTTTTAACTTCATTCCCAATTTATTAGGTTTTGGGATCTCCTAAACATGAACCTGAAATTAGTTTTTTTCTATCACATCGGAATTTTTCCCAATTCACATTTATAAAAAGTATTCAGGTAAAAAAAAAACAGAAGTAAAAAAAATAGATGAGTACCCATTATTTTTTATTTTCCTGATAGTTTATGTCATAATTAGCATTTCAAAGTATTACAGAGATTTGTGGAACCTTTCTATTTTCCCTGCAAAACTTTTGTCCAGCTATTTTTTCCTATGAAGTTTGGATCATCACGCTTAATCATCCAGCAGTAGTCAGCCATCATATTAATATTCCATTTTCTTTGGTACCTTTGCTCTATTTCCTTTATATCTTGGGGAAATCTCTTTCCTTGTTTCTCACTAACTGCTCGTAAGTTTTCAAGAAAACAGCTCAAATGCGAATGAAGGAAGTGAAGGTTGAGACTCATCAGGAAACCTAATGTTGGAAAATTTGAAGAAAGTATTTATTATTTATAATATCTTCATAATTGGTTTTCATGATTTCCCAAGAATTTCTAATAACATTTTTTAACCATAGTCATGCTCCCCGTTCTATAGGAGTCAGTTTTCCATCGTATATCCGGTCCAACAAAAATACCTTCTTTCTGTTTAGCTTTAGACAAAGATGGTAATACTGTTTTTAAATACTTGAATCCATTGCCTTCTTTACCTAAAATCGTCAAAAATTGCTTTATAATACGAATATTTATATGCAAAGGGGTTAGTAAGATTCTTTCAGGTGGGACTAAATTTTGTCGAACTATATTTTTACATCGTGGCTCGAAATTCTTTCTGGCCATTCTTTTCTTGTATAATGTCTGCTCTATTCCTACTATCCCATTCACATAGAATACATGAGTATTTTGCACAACCAACATCGCACATCACTTTCAAACTAAATTCCTTTAGAAAAAATATGAGTAAGAAATTTCCCAAAATTCTGAGTTGATGGAATTATTTGAATATTTTTCCGTAATCAGCACACGAAAAACTAAAAGAAATACTACTTGACGTTCAAAAAGGTAATTCGTTGTAGGTCTGTTTAAAAGTGTGGGGTGATTTTTCTCGAAATAAAACTGAAATGTTAAGAGTTTTCATTCACATTTTGAGGAGAAAAATGTTTTATTTGTGCAGCTTAATTTGAGAAGAAAAATTATACATTTGTGCAAAATTATTTATTTGAGTCATTCGTGCAACGGTACAATATTGCTTTACGTACAAAATGCGAATGAGCTCAGAGTTTGAATTATGATGCACATATTTTTTATTATTGTGTCATTTTTTTGTTTAAACAACTTTTATTAATACAATTGAAATAAAATTCTCTCCCGCGCTAGGTGCATACTCAGTATATAAAGTCCATGTTTATAATGAAGACGTATATTTTCTTCTATGACAAACGTGTTTTTTCATGGAATTTTATAAGCTTTATAAATTCATTGAAAGTACTTGTATGAATTAATATATTGTATTTATTATGATTAATATTATTCTATCCATTTTGATTTTTTAAATTTTTTTTCTTAAAATTAATCAGATACACGGTACAAATATATTGGTTTCTAAAATTTTGACTTCTGCTATGTGTTGTTAAACACATTAATATTTTTTTCTTAAAAAGCCTTTGATATTCTGTGCTACCCAAAATGTCACAGAGTTGCAAGGAATTCAATAATATTTCATACATTGAAATCGAAAGTGGTGCTTAATTAATATAAATTTATTCACATGTGTCTACCCCCATATAGGTACATAAATATGTAGTAGATATTATACATCACATTCCCCCTTTTGGCTTCATCGTAGCAAGTGTTTCGTGACGGTACACCTGTGCATATTTTCTTACCGGCCTACTAATATTCTAAGTTGTATAGTCTATTTTTATGTATCTGTACGCCCATCTACTAACGATTTAAATAATTCACGCATTTATTTAAACCTGTGCGTACTTACTTATATACCTATCTAGTAAAATTGTATTTGCTTCATGCCGTTGTATTTACCTGTGTACACTTATTACTTGTTACTTTCTTGCTTATGTCAGGGCAAGTCAAACGAGTTAAATTTACTCTTCACATTACAGAGTTCCTGACATATTTACGCTTCATTATTAGTCAGTAATTTGGCCAAAGGGCAAAATTATGTCACAAAATTATGTCACGTTCATTGTTTTTGATTTCCATCGTCAAATTAGAATCAAATTTTCTAATTTCTATATCGCTTTAATAAGTGCAAATTGGCAGAATATCTTGGTGATATAATGTTAAAAAACGTATTAAAATATTTACCGTTGCAAGATAACGTCTGCCAAATCTTAGAGTCGAAAGAACTAAAGGAGTTGCTGTTTTTTTGCTGTATACTCACACGTTGGTTCGAAGGCTTCTTCTTATAACAAATTTGTTAATGGAGTTCACTAAAATTTTTTATCTGTCGAGAATTGCACACTTTTCCGAAAAGTTCGAAATTTCTAGGAGAAACACGGGTTGTATGCAGATAAGATCCACACTAAGACAGGGTTTTGGGCGGTAGGACTGTTTACAGTTCCTTTGACGAGACTATCTTTGACAGTAATATATCCACATGTCTTAGACTAACTCGCCCGAACCGCGGAATGTACGTCACCAGTTACATATCCAAGAATGATGGCCGAAACTTTATACTTTCAATATTGTGACTAAACAATTATATTAACAATACTGAAGTTTCACAATGCGGGAGAAAAATAATTTATAAATTTAGAACGTCATTTGTGAAGCGTTTATGTAAAAATAAAACAATGTATTATTGATGGTATACGAGAGATATGATTTTAGAGACGGTTAGTAATGTAAGTGTTAATTAAGACTTTTTATCATTACCTTTTAGTTTATCTCATAACTTGACAGAGTAAACTGTAAATAAATATTTGCAAAAGAAGCCATGTAAGAACATTAAAAAAGTATGAATATATATCATGAAGACTATGAGTAATTAAGTTATTACAGAGAATCAAAAATGCTTAAAGTTGATGGTGACATCAACTTTTCAACAACGTTAAAATCAAATTCTCAACAAAGTTAGCCTTGACTTAAACTCCAAAGTTTCGTCGTATATTCTGAAGACTTAAACATGAATGATGAAATGATCTTGTTTGTGTAGCGACTATTCCTAAATATCAAGGAAATGCACATTTCCATGTAAATGTTAAATCTAGTTTAAAGCAATAAAACATCGAAATGGGTTTGGGCGCATTTTTTGCTGGCAGGATTGATGGTACTGATAATATGTAGCTGCTAATTAAAAAACATGTTACTCAATACATGCACATTTCTCACAGTTTCAGCTAAAATAAGACCTGTCAAGTACGAGTAATACTCGAACTACTAGGATTCCGTATATCCATGGATAAACAACCCAAAAAATGTTTTTAGTTATATCATAAAAACAGATATAACACTTAACATTCTTCTAAAAAGCAAAATCGAAAATACCGACGATAAATCTGTTCGCGTTTGTCTTTCGCCAGCATCCTTTTTGTTATTAGATTTCTTTGTAAATTTATTCTTTTTGTTTCCTCTTTGTTCTGGTCAAAAAGATCTTTTGTCACTGTTGTTCTGCTATTGTTTCTGACTTTACTTTGAACTGTTGGCATTTTCCTGTAATCTTATCTAATGTTGGCATAAATTAGTAATAAAGAGTTCTTTTTGTCAACTGAGCAAATAAACCATCGCCTTGATCAATCAAATTAAAAGAACGATCTTTGTTGTAAAAACTTATTCCAATTGGTATGACTAGCGTCTGTTCAGTGGCTGTAGGTGCCGATGCTAACGATAACGATATTATATCTCTTTTAGTTAACTTTCTTTTACAGGGTTCTGCAGTCCTATGAAAAATACTGAAGTCGACAGCCTGCTGGAGTGAAGAGGTAGTGGGTTTCTTTGTCCTCAGCAACAATTGTACAGTAGCCCTGAAATTTCTACCTACGTAAATTGATTTGAAATTGCTTCAGAATTCAAAGAACATAAGTTGTTTGCTCTAGAGCTTTTTATGTTACTAGATGTCATGCATTTGTATCAGAGGTTGTGGTTTGAATTTTGGTCAGTGATGTGCAAAGGGCTTCGTCGAATGTCAAGTGAAAAATATATTGAGTGAATAATAATAATAATACTGATACCTTACATTGACAACGAACAGATATTTAGTAGTTCCATCGGAAATGAAAAGAAACTTTCCAGCACTTTGCATTGGGTCACATATTTTAAAAATTCCTTGAATTTCTTAAAATTCCTTGAAATTTCTGGTAGCTAACTATTATACAACTCTAGTTTGAATCTTTTGCCTTTGAATGTCAGCATCGATGATATGGCAATACCTAGCGTATGTACCGATGCACTAGCTATTGCCATGGATGATGGATGCGATGGTGGCAAACTCCGTATGTTTCGAAGATTGTAAATACCTCGTTTTGCGCCCTTCTGAGCTAGAATTATTTGATGGTGGTGTATTGTTAGACGACAACTTTTGTCATCTATGTTTTATATTCCCTTGACATAATTTTTTAGATCCATGCCTTCATAGATTTCTGAATAGATAGATTGATGAGATAGAAGTGAACATCAACAATGAATATGTTACATTTTTGAGCCCTTGCGGAATTCATAAACTGAGAGTTTCTTTAGAGAGTAGGATACCTTTTCACAAACGCCTTGACGCCTTTTCCAGCAAGTTTGGCGTTTTCATAAAAAAATATGCTTGATTTTACTAACGTCACAACATTTTTAGACCAAGCGATGTATTATTCATGGTGTCACGGGCAGTCCTATTTGAAAAAATAAACCGTTTTTCCTCTTTACTAGATCAGATTCATGTTCTTTGCTCAGTTAAGTTTTTTACCCTGTCATTTTCTAAAATTGTCACTCTCAAAACGATTTTTGAAGGTCATTCTGTGAATATTGTACCTCTTTGCAGCTTTGTGTGTATTTACATTTCCACTCTGAACTACACGAACTTCTGACAGTAAATCTTCTTTTGACAATAATGCGTATTTGGGGGGTGGGGGGCATTGTGGTAGTAGACATTTATGTTAAAGTATCAATCAGTATTCACGTTGTATTATAAAAGTAAAATATTGTAAATCACTTAGAAGACGGTGATGAAAAACAAACGACAAATAAAAAGTTTACTAGATCTATGCTTAATTTTGATTGTCCGTACTAACCGCCAGCCATATAAGCGAGAAAACCAAATATTTGCACATCAATATTTAATTCAGGTGTCAGGGTTATAATAGAAATGAATTAAAAGATTAACGGTGCATAAACTCACGAAGTTTTCTGTAATACTGCCAAATATATTTACGATTGCTTATGACGGATTTTTGTTCTTTGAGCGGCGTGACGTTCAACACTGACGACGGGGAACAGGGACCGCCCGGATTCTAGCTTGTAGCAATTTGTAATGTGTATATGTATAGCATTTGAGTTGATTGCCCAATTTAAGTGCCATTTTTATTACTTATTAACCGATAGGACTCATTAACAGATAGGCCTTAATACTCCCTGATACCTTACATATGTAAAGTTAAAAGCACTAGACGGAAAGTAAAATCAGCGATTAAATTGAAATTATCAATAATCATAAATAATAAAATTATATGTTGAAACGAATAGCCAACACTCCTAGCCTACAATATAATTAATTAGGTGATATTTTTAATTTTTCATAAAATTAAGAAAATCAATGAAAATTATTTAAATTGAGTTTAGTGTTATATATAATTATTATTGATAATGTAGATTTTATTTTTTATTTTTTATGATACACACAAAAATAAATTTACAAGTCAAAATATGTTTTATGAATTGTATAGTTGTGAACATTTATTGCGATATGATGTAAAATATAAATTATAGGACCTGCTTACAGTACCTGATTCATAAAAATATTCATTTAATTTCGACAGCCGTGGATGTCACGGAAGGAACCTTCATAGACTGTTATTCGTTAAACAAGCGTCAAATTATCTAACTTTATACTCTCATCTGTCCAACTTTGAATTCGTGGTTAAAACTTAAGTAATAAATTTAGGAAGATTGTGGAAACTTTCACTCGCAAAAGCTTTATTTGACTACTCTCCAAATTAAGTACATCCACGTCAATTATTTTCCAACAGTCATTGCAGACATGATTGGTTAAATTATTATAATTTTCGCGTAGAAGCACAATTAAATGCTCCACAAAGTATTTGACGTTTTTCCTACATAAGAAATAATAGTAGAGAATAATTTTGCAATAAAATTAGTGTATGAAAATATTTTTTATTCAGATTTTCTTAATTTTATGAAAAATTAAAAATGTCACATAATTGATTATATTGTAGGCTGGGAGTGTTGGCTATACGTTTTAACATATAATTTCATTGTTTATGATTTTCGATAATTCGTATGAATTTGATCGCTGATTTCATTTTCTGTTTAGTGTTTTTAACTTTTCATATGAAAGGTACCAGCGGGTATTAAGGCCTATTTGATAATGAGGCCTACCGGTTAATAAGTAATAGAAATCGCACTTAAAGTGGGCACTCCAACTCAAATGCTATACATATACATATTACAAATTGCTACAAGCTAGAATCCGGGCGGTCCCTGGTCCCCGTCGTTTGTTTTGTACCAAATTTTGTGGGCGGAAGTCACCCCGCTCAAAGAACAAAAATCCGCCGTAAGTAATCAAAAATATCTTTGGCAATATTATAAAAAAACTATGTGAGTTTATGCATCGTTAATCTATTAATACATTCATATAATAATCCTGATACCAGAATTAAATATTGATGTGCAAATATTTAGTTTTCTCGCTTATATTGCTGGGGGTTAGTACGGACAATCAAAATTAAGCGTAGGTCTAGTAAACTTTTCATTTGTCGTTTGTTTTTTGTCGCCGTCTTCTAAGTTATTCACAAGATTTTACTTTTATAATATAAAATGAATACTGATTGATACTTAAACATCATGTCTACGACCGCAATTCCCCCCCCCCCAAATACGCATTATTGTCAGATGAAGATTTGCTGTTAGAAGTTCGTGTAGTTCAGAGTCGAAGTGTAAATACGCACAAGGCTGCAAATAGGTACAATATTCACAGAAGGAATCAGAAATCGTCTTGAGAGTGACAATTTTAGAAAATGACTGGGTTGAAATACTTAACTGAGCAAAGAACATAACTCTGATCTAGTAGCGAGGAAAAACGGTTTATTTTTTTAAATAGAACTGCCTGTGATGCCATGAATACTACATCGCTTGGTCTACAAATGTTGTCACGTTAGTAAAATCAAGCATCATTTTTATAAAAACTACTTTTATAAAACCAAACTTGCCGCAAAAGGCTGATTAAATGCGTTTGTTAAAAAGTATCCTACTCTCTAAAAAAAACTGTGAGTTTATGAATTCTGCAAGGGCTCAAAAATTTAATATATTCATTGTTGATGGTCACGTCGGAAAAATGAGAGAAGTCTATGAAGGCCTGAATCTAAAAAATCATATCAAGGGAATGTAAAAATAGATGAAAAAAGTCGTCGTCTAACAATACACCACCATCAAATCATTCTAGCTCAGAAGGGCGTAAAACGAGATATTTACAATCTTTGAAACATGCGAATTTTGCCACCATCGCATCCATCATCCATGGCAACATCTAGTGCATCGGTACATACGCTAAGTATTGCCATATCATTGATGCTGATATTCAAAGGCAAAAGATTGAAACCAGAGTTGTATAAAAGTTAGCTATCAGAAATATTAGGAAAACAATCGAGTAAGGATTACACAACCAAAAAACTTTTCAAAGAATTATTAAAATATCTGGCCGAATATATAGTACTGGAAAGTGTCTTCTGATTTCCGATGGAACTATTAATTATCTGTTCATTGTTAACGTAGTATTTACTCGATATTTTTTTAACTCGACACTCGACGAAGTCATTTGAACATCTATGCCCAAAATTCAAACCACAACCTCTGGTACAAATGCATGACGTCTAGTAACATAAAAAGTGGCTGTAAAGCAACCGGCTCTTCTTTGAATTATGAAGCAATTTCAAATCCATTTACGTAGGTAGAAGTTTCGGGGCTACTGTACAATCGATACTGAGGGCAAAGAAAAAGTGGCTCTAGAGCAACCGGACCTTCATTGAATTCTGAAGCAATTTCAAATCCATTTACGTAGGTAGAAATTTCAGGGCTACTGTACAAATGGATTCTTAGCTCCATATTAAAAACGCAAAAAATACAATGCTTAACTACTGGCTGATTATTGCATAAGCCATTGCCACAGATTTTTCTTAAGTTAAATATAAGATTAATAAAAAAAATAAAGATGACGTCGCCATTTAGCAATGGAACAAATTTTTTTAAATTTTTATTAATTGTATTAAAATATTATGATACCGATATGTGCTTACGACCACGCCATAGAAGTGAAAACTAAAATAAAATATAATAACATACGCACATTACACTAACATATACTCAAATATAATGTTAATAAAAAATAAAACGTAATTATTAAAACATACACTCCGTGTTAGACAGTGAACTTACTTGGCCGATGCCGAAGGAAGCCCCGCTTACCAGATTCGGCGTCACCGACCCGAGTGTGATGGCTTAGCTTTAAACGAAAAGTTATTTTACATGCATTATAAAATTTGAAACCAAAATGGATTATTTAGTGACAGATTACATTAAATTTTACTTACTATTTTGTAAATTACGGAAATCATTTTAATAAACGGAATAAATTACATGATTTCACTGTCCGCTGGTTTTTCTTTCATTAAATGAAATATTAATGAAATAAAATATCTCTTAACGAACATTAAGGGATTAACCTCGATATAATTATAAATCCCTATCAGTTTTGGGTATAGAAAATAACACATATCAACTTGAATAAACAATACAAAAGCAGATTATTAATAGAAAAGTAATTCAAAATTGGTATTTTTATGTAACACATTTTGAATATGTATTATTACCATTAGCGCTGTATTTCAACTGATAGCAAAATCTGCAAAAAATACACTTACATTTTACTTTCCCCTATTTACAAAAACAACAAACGTTCATCGGTTTACAAAAGTTGCATCACTGTGCAAGGTGTGCTTAAAGTGTTAAGGACTACCTCGCCATTTAGCATTAAACTGAAATCAAGCATTCAATTGTTAATGACGTAAGTTATAATTTATGAAGTTGGTATAGCGCTTAGTTAATAATATTCAAATCCTTATCTTCATTTAAAAATTATCACAATAGGGTAAATTTACGTTATGAAGTAATCGTTAACTAATTTTTCCATCATATTTAGGTGAGCTTCAAATACCTATTGCCATATTTTGACATCACTTGTAATGTATAAGTCAGCAAATAAATTATTTTCATAACATAATTTGTATTTAAAACGTACATAACATTGTTTCAAATAACCTTTTTTACATTTCATGAATACGAACAACATTCTACAAAAGGCCGTATTTTGTTATTAATTTAACTTTCGACATCAGATACGATAAAGTCTGAAGAAATTTAAAATGAACTGCGAAAAATTTACCATGTTTCACTGTAATGGTATATATCACTTTCGGACTTGAAAAGAATTTATGGTTTTTTAATAATCATAACCTGAATTAAAGTAATAAATTAAAAATACTAGGCTAAGGAGACTTTTGAGCCTGTGTCATGGGGGAGTAAGAAATATTATGCATGTTTATGTTATGATAATTTGAGATTTAATTAATTGATATGTGTGTGTGTGTGTGTGCGTATAGAAGTATTATTTAATAACTCTTTTTCATGAAGAAAGTATTATAAAATAAAATAATGTTGAAGGCCAAGAAATTGTGCTTAACTTTTTGATCATCAAAACATAACATAAATTTAGAAATGATAAATATAAATTTAGTATGGACGGAAACATTATCCAAAAACTTTCTGTCACACATGTGGAGTTTATTCGATTTTAACCAGTTTAAATATTTTAAATACATTCACTCATATATATATATATATATATATATATATATATATATATATATATATATATATACTAAGGTAGGCCAGTTAATGACGGGCTTTGGTGCTTAGACCTTGATTAAGGAATAGAGAGGGATCTCCTTAATGTATTGTGTTAAGAAAACAAATTATTGACAAGATTTCACCTTTTAATGTAATACTTAAACTTATCTATTTATGTAACCCATTCCTCATTGTTTTTTATATAATATGACCTGTTGGACTACTGTTAACTAACTAAGTTTTGATTCAGTTTTCAATTATCGCAAGGTCACGGTATAACTATCATCAGGAGCAGATAATATTTTAAAACATAAGAAATTATATGAGAAAAATCTTGACAACACTTGCATTCAACAAAACTAAGGACGGTTCTAATTAAATGTTCAAACTGACGGCATGAATTATATAATATCATTAAAGTATATATTATTCATACCCTTAGACTGAGAAAACTCCATGATATTCCTAACCGAAAAATTTTAGCTTTAAGTTTAACCCGAAAAATGTACATTTTGTGTATATTTTGTAAGTCAAATAAAATAATTTAGCCCGAAAACCATAGAGTTTTATAAGAAAACCATAGACTCATAGAGTTTTTACAAGAAATTATATCTCTGAAATAATAACGATTATCCCTAAATTTTGATTTTTCTATCACCATTAAAAGCAACAGATTGGTGATCTTTTATATGTTCAAATTATTTCTTATCAATTTAAATTTATTTATTCGGTAACGTGAAACTATTTTTGGATACACAATTTATTGAGATCGTTGTTTTCTTATGATGCGCTTCGTTGTCGTGCGTAAAATTGACAAAGTGAAACAAATGAGAAGTCGACAGAAACTTATATGAAAAATCTTTATGGGAGAAAGTTCTATGTTCGCTGGGGTCCAATTTATAATAATACAATTAATTTTGAATTGGCATAATTTATCTTCATTTCGACGAGGGCTCGCACAATGGCAGTATTAAACAATACTAATAAATATGTTATATGTAATGCTTATTTGATACCATCACTTGGTATAGTTTTCATTTTTTTCTGGGCCGAATATAATAAAAACAGATGTTATTTAAACTTACCTCTTTAATAAACCAACAGTCGTACGTCGTATTTCATATTGTTTTTAGTTTTCGTTTTATTGAATAAAAATATTGTTAAACATTCCAACAGTTTTTGACCATTAATGTTACAAAATCATTTTCATTCTTTGAAATAAGTAATTGTGTTATTATGTATTATTTTTGTGAACTATATTTGAATACTTTAATAAAAATTTTGTATATCGTTTATTCAACATAAAATTGTTTCGACTTCCTTATGTTTATAATAACACACTTTATAAAAGTAAACAAACCTTTTAATTGTTATTGAGCGGGTATTACAGACTTCCACCGTTCGATATATAATGATGATAATGTTGACTTTAGAAAACTGGTTGAATTTTTATGTGACACGTAAGTCTCTTATAATTTAGAATGGCGTTTAATAGACATTTTCAAGTAAAATTTTTTCAATGCCACGTACGATCATTACGGCTCGCTATTATCCTAATTTTGCAACCCGTATTTAACCATATAAATTATAAATTATTTCTGTAGCAAACGTTTTCTAAATAGGATTGACGTTACATGTATGAACATAAAAAAATAATGTTAGGCTTTAGATATACGTACAAATATGTTACATTATAATAAAACGTAAAATTGTCTTTATAAATTGCTAATTTTGTACGTAGAATCGTAGAATATTTGTTATCCCTATATAGATGTATCATGAAAAACTACTCATAAATATGAGGAAAATCTTTATTTTCTACTAGAGTAGGGTTGAGAGGGTGCTGGTTGTAAGTTAATACAATTCTAACTATCTTTAGTGTTGATGAATTCTATCTTTTATCTATTTAAAACAACAAATTTAAAATCTTTTTTAGTAAATGAGCACTATCGAGCATAGACCACTTTCTTGATTCACCGAATGTAACATTCCAAAATTCATGGAAGCTGAACAGAACGAAAAACTAAACATGAAATTGACCCGGGAGTCTGTACAATGGGAATTTGTTTACAGTGTTAGGAAATAAATGCTTATGCATGTATAGACAATTTAACAACTCTTGATACCGTATTCCACTGACCTATATTTATTGATCTATATTTGGAAATATATTAGACTCTGAGTGTTACCGAGTTCATGAATTTTCATATGGCGAGGTTGACATAAGTCAATTAAACACTTTCTTTACCATAACTCTAATTTCTCTGAACCAATTCAGTTCAAATCATGTTTATTAATTTAAATGTTATTGATCCTCCCAAAACTTTTTATGGGCAATTTATTAAAGCCATGGAAATCTGGTACTCGTATTGAACCATCCTCTTGAGTATATTAACCACGAAGTTCTGCTATCTGCAATATTGTTCATGTTTAATTAATCATTAATATAAATAAAAGATCGTAGACCTAAACTTACCAACAGCACTTCCAGTACTATAGTAAAACAATTGGTGATATGTAAAATCATGCTTAATAGTCAACTTTCCCATTTTCCTTAATGGTTAAAATTCTTACCTATTTGGCTGTAAATAAACGGTGAAATTATACAATTATTGTTAAGTGACTAAAATCGTATGAATTCGTCGTTGTCAGCTTGCGTTATTAAGTGAAATAGATGTAAGCCATCAAGATATTTGTCTTAAATTTGTAAAAAATATAAATATTTTTATATAGTTTAAGGAAAACAAATTCATAGTTTAAAATAAATTAAACCAGCACAGCATTAGCTATACTCCTGGCTAACATATTTATTTAATTATTTATTGAAACTCTCACCAAAATTCCCTTTAAATATTCTCACATCAACGTACGCACTTTATCATTAGTCTTGTACAGACGGATGTCACACTTCCTAAATTCGAATATTAGTCTAATCAGTAAACGGGTTCTAAAAATGGGTATATTAATCCATCAAATTAAGTGCCAGGACATTATAACAGGTAATCCGAGACTCTTATAGTTTCATTGTAACTGATTTATGACAGTTGTCATTAAACGGCGTTAACTTCTCTCTATCGATAACTGTAAAACATCTGTTTATTAGACGATTGATATATTATCTGGCAACTCTATAATTATCTCAATTATATAAGTGATGTCAGCAGAATACACGCTTAAAAATTTCTCAAGTATGTCATTTTCCCTGTCTGTACTCTGTCTACATAAATATCATATTGCGAAAATTTTGCGCCAATTGAATAAAGAGTTTTTGTGTGTATTCATAAAAAGTAATTTCCCTCTTTATTCTATCGGTATGATCGTATCCATCATAACATTAAATTCTATTCGTCTATTTCTTTGTCAAATTATGTTTAAAGCCAATAGAATTTTCTATTTGCATTACTGTGGCTATTAAAAACATTAATATTTAAAAAAAAATCTGTCAGCGATACCATTCGGTATTCTCTTTATTTTAATGAAGTGAATTACATTTTAGTCGTACGACAAAGGGAATAACTTAATTGTTAAAATAAATAAGAGAAGCACATATATTTTTCCAAAAATTTTTATTTTACAGACTAGGTTTCTTTCAATTTAATAAGTAATTTTTGAGTCAATTTAGTTATTTCATTTATTAATTATGCAGACAGATATGTGGACGTACTAATAAAAGGTGTTGTTCAACAAAGGTTACTGTCATTACTGTCATCAGTTTTTCGTTTATTATCAATTCTATTGTGTAAAAAACTGAACTAAACCGAGCACCCTGCCCTGCGGAATGCCCGCAAGAATCTGCTTCGGTTCTGAATATTACCAAACCATGATTTTCAGAGTTTTGTGACATGTCGTTATTTAATATGTTAAGAAATATGTTCATTGACTAGCGATTTTTAATTCTAACTTTTTAAGTTCACAACTTTTTAAGTTCTTTGAAAGTAGCAACGTTATATCCATCTCAGCCAAGTATTGTGCGTAGAGACCTGCCTGTTTTTTAAGGTCACCTCCATTTACCGTCTTAATATTTCATGGACAGACGGTCTCTTTAAACTCTTAGTAAATTTCCACAAGGAATAATTGATGGTTTCACCCGCTGTAAGATTGTAAATTGCTTTAAAGATCAAGATTTAATAATTTATTGGGAAGACATTTTTAGTTCATTTCTTCTTTTTAAGTAGATTATTTAGCCGGTTTAATTATGCTTTATTGCCTGGGTATCTAGTGTTTATTACCACTTTCTGCGAGCTCCCCTTTTTATCAAGATCAGCAACTATTCAGTTGGTTACAGATAAGACCTTGCATTGAACAGGAGGTGCGTTAATATTTTTTGCTAATATCACATTCATTAGCTGTTGGCTAACCTTTTCATTTGTCTAGTATACTGTTTTATCAGTTGCTCCAAATTTACTGTTTAATGAATGTTACTCAATTATTTGATCAGTGCCATCAGTTGTTTGATAAGTGGTCCATAGTTTTACTGAGTATACCTCAGTCGGTTTTTTTACTGCAAAATTTATTTTTACTTTTTTATTTCTTCAGAAATATAATAATTAACTTTAACCCTAATTAACTATTGCTTCTCGATATCCCTTTAAGGATAAAATATTGATTGGTTTCGAAATTCTTGGGTCTGAGGGCCAGTATGTAGGCAAATAGGATGCGAAAAATTCACATTAAAATTTTTCCTTGCCAGGTAAAGTTCTTACTGAAGTTCATTTCCAATCTTCTTCTGCAATAAGTGTGTTATGCATTAAAATGTATGAAGGTGACTCCTAATATCTTTAATATTCCCTAGCAATCTTTCAATAAAAATAAACTTTTAGGTGGACAGTAAATTGTACACTTAACTTTTCTTTTTGACTTTTGTCGTTATTGTAATAATATGATTTTCGATTCCTGTATTCGATCTAAGATGTTAGATTTAAATTGTCACTAACAAATCTGTGCTGCCTTTAGTTATATTTTCAGAAATTAGAGTATGGTAGCAGACCCATTCCCTTATTTTTACGCTTAAAATATTAGGCAAATGGGTTTCAGATGAATGGAATATATCTTTATTTCTGTTTTTAGCAAATATTTCTTGTGCTAGTATATACGGTATGAGGCCATTTACATTTCATGTTCGTCTCGTATTAGTGTGCTGATTTGAGTTATTTTTTCTTACTTCTATTTATATCAACTTCATTTCAAAGTTTGTTGATTGCTTCTGCCCACCTCTTAAGTTTTTGGTGAAGGAGAGAAAGGAAAGACTTATTAGATCCGCATTAGGGTATCAGTTTGTGTATTCTTTGTATGGGTTTTACATTAATACTAAACCCATTATGATTCTTATATTGTAAATGTTTTTATGTCAAAATCAATGAACGTAAATCAAATAAACGTGAGATAAATTAGGATAGAGTAATGTAAGTATATGTATGACTTGGCAGAGACGGGAGAACAAACTGGTGTCAGCTAAATATTTTGAAAATAAAAATATGCATTTGCTGCTTGCTAGTGGAGCTGACAAAATCATCTTTGGTGTTGATAATATTTCGTTAAAATAGTTTATATAACCAAGCTCTTCTTCACGCTAATAAATATTTCTTATATACACATCATACGAACTTGACAAACATATATAAAATATTCAACATAAAATTAAAAACATTCCCGAGTAAATTTCCGCTGCAATTTTTGCTTTAAAAATTGGTTATATATTCCTAATTTTATGACGTTTCCTAATATTGACGATAAAACTACGTAAATTATATTTAGATTATACTCAGATAAACACGAATTAAAGTTTGATCTTAAAGTGGCTCTATTTCTTTACGAAACTAATAAAACCTCTTTGTATGGACAAATTGCAATCCTTGTTAAGCAAAAATAAAACTCATTTTTTAGGATTTTACTTTCGGAAGAATAGAATAAAATATAAGGCAAGAAACTCAAAATAATATATCTTGACAAATTTGTTTACCTTTTTGCCATGTCATCACATTTTCCGTTTTTATAAAATTTTATCATTTGGACAATTCACATAATGTCCCTCATGATTCTTAATTTTTTTTCAAAAATTATCATTCAAAACTTTCACTGTGGTAAAAATTATCATAATTTGTAATATTATTACTAGGTCAGCTATAGTCAGGACGGAGTTTGATTAGCAAAGTTAGATAAACGAAGCGATCCACGCCCTTTTAACATTAAAAGTTCATTTCGGTCAGGATTTCTGCAAAACCATGAATTATGCTAGTAACTTTAAAGAATTCATGGAACATGTAAAAATACGAAACTGTCCAAAATGATTTTTTATAGAAATGAAAAATCCGCAATTGAAACAAGCAAAAATTAGCAATTAATTCTTTCGAGACAATGCGCATTTACGAAAATTTATATAGCATATTAAAACAACAAAGCAGGGTAATAGATGAGGTAGCATCGCACCCGTAAGAAGTACGGAGGTACCCCTTATAACGCATAGCTTTAATTAAATATGTGAGTACTGGCGTAAACCGCAGCCCGTATATCATAACTAATAGTTGGGGTGTTCCGCGTTGCGTACTGGGACTATTTACATACGGCGGAATTAGTGTTCCTACCGACTCGTAGTTTACATACGGCGACAGTATTGGCACTATACCGCGTGAGCTCATTGACACTGGTTTTAACATTATTGTTTAACTCTGAGTCTACTCAACTATACTTCAATATGAGAATTGAATATGATTTTTGAAATTATACTACGATATAGACGAAACAAGCATAAATTACGTACTTAATTTAAATTATATACCATAACCAGCATTTGCCTTACATTTTACCAGGTTGATTCACATTGATTTATGCTCAAGGCGAGTAGTCACTAGTAGCAAAATGCTAACCGTAGCCATGGTAAAGCGTAATAAGTGATGATATAAATCTAGCCCTAAAACCATTTAAATTTTTTAATTTTGAGTATCCATATTTTTTTAATTTAAGAACGCGTGTGACTCAAGAGATTGAAGTATTTCAGTCTGTTTCTGAGACTGTCATTATGAGTTTCAACATTTTTAGTTAGAACTATTTGTATAAAAAAAATCAAATTTACGTAGTTTCATTATATTTGTAGCGTGTAAAATACACTTATTTATTAGGTTTCCATAAAAAACAAGGAACCTTTATGATTTTGTCACCCCATCCGTCTATCCGCACAGTTTCTTTAGTTTATATTCATGAAATCTTGCAAGCTTTAAATGTTTAAATTAATATTAACATAAAATCACTTAAATAGAAAAATTCCCGTATCACATTGACTGATATTTTTTAAAATATTAAATTAAAGTTTATTCCATTTGTAAGCTCCGTTTGTGAAATATTAAACCTCAGAGTTATACAGAATGCCTGTTTTAACCATAGGTTGGAAAATTTTTTAAAAATCTATCCAATAGTTAACAAACATTAACAATGTTTAGATACGGATAACTAAAGAACCCTATCTTATGCGTATATTGACATGCACTTAACCAGTTTTAATGATATTTAAATTATTTTAAGTTCAGTAGTAAAACAATTAATAATTAAAAAAAACGTCTTATTCCAATCACTAAGCTTCATCATTTAGTGAAACGTAAAATTATTTATATTATTTTTACTTAATTTCATCTTTCAAATGCTTTTTTACAAATGAAAACTTTCATTTATTATTATTGTTAAATTTAAATAGCATATTATTCACTATAAGAATTTTACATCTTCTATATTTTAAATTGTTTCCCACTCGTGTGAAATATGAAATGATAGAGCCGTTTTACAAGCCATGTGCCCACAGATTTGATAGTTTCATCTCCGCGTGGTTCACATTTTATGGAATACAGTATAAAATATAACAAGCCTCTCCCTTAATTTTTATCGATATATGTTATTTTCTACTTAATGGCTTTATATTCTTACCTCATTGTACTCCTTCAAACATTATATGACAACTTACAGAAATTCTGACTTGAGCGACATTCAAATCCGTTTTCCGACAAAACTGTTTTCAAATAACCGTAGCACCGCCGTAAAAACAAACTATATAGAAGTACATAATTCCTATATAAACCTTGCTTCCTCATCATAATTGTCGACTGCAGCATATCTGCAGTAAATTCGATATTGCTCCATTAATAACTTTCACTAAACTTTAAATATCCATTTCAAAAAGAACTACTCTTTTTCAGCAGATGATTTCCTTTATTTCTTTTACGTTTTTTTTACTGGCCCCTTTTCTTTCCTTGTTTTTATTTCATTTCTTTTTGCTTCAAGAAATAAACTAAAAACAGGGTATGAAAAAGGGCCAGTAAAAAAAACCTAAAAGAAATAAAGGAAATCAAACTAAATAATTATCAAACGTATATAAGCGCTTGAACATATAACTAATTAATTATCAATCGAGCAACTCAATAATCGCATTCCTAAAACAGTTAACGGAGCAGAAAATATTAATATTTGCCGCCTCTCGTAGATTAATATAAAAACTTAAACAGAAGAGGAAATTTGCTCAAGGCAAATGAAACAAACAATGACTTCGTCCTCTCGTGTAACAGTCAGGAGCAAAAACTTTACCAAACCAAAAACTGAGGAGTTATCAATATAATAATTTAAAGGTCAAAAGAAATTCCTACCGGAGTTGAAGTGAATTACATCTCACCATACCAATTATGAAACCTGATACAAACAAATGAGGAGAGTATCCGTAAATTTTTAAACAGAAATCTATTAAAAATTTGAAATACTTTTTAATAGATTTTTGCATCAATAATCCTAGAATGGATGATACCCTTTCATTATGCATCAGGAGTTAACGTAATTCTGGATGAAAGGTATGCGTTGACGGAAATAGCTCATCATTGCGTATTTGCTCATGTTAAATTGTAGCTTTTTGCGTAGATTTCATTAAAATACTGAGGTTATATAACTTTGAAACAGCTCATAATCAGTTTGCTTTTTAACCCCGAAGACACTTTCAAATTGTTGGCAAATTTGAAGCAAGGAGCAGTATTGAAATTGAAAATAGACAAATCTCTAATCATAATGAGAAACAAAAGAGGACCTAAATTACTGACTTGGCTGACTTCAAATTAAGTAATATATGACCTTAATTTGTAATTACTAAAATGAATATATAACTTTCTAGTCTAAAGGTAACTGCCAAATTTGCTAGGGTGGAACACATACCAGACTCTAATAATAATTTTAGTAGGAGAATATCATTATCGCCTCGGCCAAATGCCTTCTTAAAATGAAAATAAGCCACATCTACCTGCTGTTCACTATCTAATTCCCTATCAAGATAATCCACAAAAATAATAATATTAGTGACGCTAGGCTGCTTAGGATGAAAACCGTGCTGACAGAACATTAACTAGCATTGAACTGCATATATTCGGCGATATAAAATAGTTTTAATATTTTAGAAAATGTAGATAACAATACAACAGACCTAAAACTTTTTAATCAGACTTAGAACTGGATTTGAGAGAAAATATTGTACGGGAAAGTTTCCAAGAGAATGGATAAATTTCGGAATTTAAGCATATATTTATTATTAATGTAAGCGGTTTGATGAGGATATCAAAACAGGCCATGATTGAGTATAGGGGTAAGTTCTTAGGACCAGAGGCCCGTTTTTCCTGTATCTGGTTTAATGCAAGCTCAACTTCAAAATAGTCTCTATTTCGACACGTCAGTTATGATGCACTGTCTGCATTAGTGACCCGTGTCACTTCTGCAAAGTCGATGATCTAATTTTAAATATTCTTGAAAAAGGCTTGCCGCCGCTTCATCCGAGTACGTAATACCATCGTGCCCCATAGTCACATGAGGATGTCTGTCTGAGTGTTTGAATCATATGTAGATCATACATTTTCCTGTTAGACTACACATTTCATGATCACAGAGAAAAGCTAATTTTTATGACGTTTAGGATAATACAGTTTTGTGTGAGTGTCGCGGATAAGCTCAGTATAAAACCAAGTCGGATAAAGATACCGCTTGTTTACATTAATCTACCTTAACATAGTCGATTAACATATCGGTAATTAAATTATGCTAAACATCAATAGTTTTATTAAGGTCATTCATCTCATAAAGATTACCCCATAACAAAGTGTCGACATTTATACATAAGGAAAAATCCCACTCCCTACTGGCAATGGCCTTATGCCCCGCTTTATTAGATGACGAATTTATGCACAATTCGAGAAGAAAGAGATATGGATCCGGATGAACCACACATTTTGGTAGCAAAATAATACTTACGCTGGCACTAAATCCAACTTCCTTCTGACACAATCAATAAACTCATTGTACTCTTGAAAGTGGAAAAATACAAGAAGAAACATTTAAATGTTTCACTAAACATTGAAATGCACTGTACAAATTAAAATAACCTCAACTACAATATTTTCACAGTCGGAAGAACGACAAACATTTTCAATAAAATTGAAGATGGAAATATAACGTGAATCACAAGCATTAGGTGAAATTTACACAATACCAATAATAGTACGAAACAAATGTAGGGACACAGACACAAGAATGCATTCGTCGACGTCCGTTATTTCGTTGTCCAAGAGAGTTAGTTTTAACGGAGCATGTCCGGCCAGCAACACGCCTTTTCCTCAGCAGCTATACCCTCGGTCTGCTTGTACTACCGGAAACCAACTGGCGAACAATCCTGCATTATTTATAGACTCGTTAAGCTACGTTTTGGTTAAAGCGAACACGATTATGACATTGCGAGAACTCTCGGTGTCCGGTTTACGTAAAAATCGCCACTTTTTTACCTGTACATTTTTTGTCATGTAACAACTCGAGCATAGCGATTTTAAATGATGCGTTTTGTGTTCAATTTATTTGCTACGAAGATTGTTCATATCACATTGATTAACATATCATTTGAGTATATTCTAAAACAACTTCCCCAATGGAATCTAAATGAAAACCGCACACGTGAAGCTTTTTCGTCCTAGATACCAGTGTAATAATATAAGTCAACAAGTGATGTCATGAAAAGCAAACTGTTGCACCTAAAGATGGCATTTCGTTTAATTTTCTTCTAGTTTTTAGAAAGTACTGAAATAATTTATGTAATTTAGTTGCCAATTAATGAATAAATATTAAATTTTTATAATGAACACTTATTTTTTACATGAATTAAAGTAACGACAAATCTACTTTTATAGAAATCGTAAATGTGTTCGATTTCTATAAAAGTGGATTTGTCGTTACTTTAATTCTTTAATCCGTATTATACATAATTATTTGTCTTGAGGTGAAGCGATTTATATACTTACGTCGGAGAAAGTATTTAAAATTTTTAATTGATTTCTGGATTAATGACTAAATATTATTTTTTTATAATGAACACTGAACACAAAAATCAATGCCACTGATTAATACAGGCTATCAAAAAATATGCACGTAAAAGTGCCTACATAAATATAAATAACATTTTAATATAATTAAGAATATTCAAATGAAACACAATTATTTGTGAAATAGAATCTTATTTTAAACCCTCTACATTATTTCATCTCTACAATCCTGAAAACAACGTGTCATTCTATATAAATAAAGGAAACATTTACGCTATAATAATTATTGGAAGTAAATAAATAGCATTTACCTAGAATATTTTTACTACTAGAATATTTTGTCATATTGACCCGTTTATTACTGAAGGGGACTAAGCGTAGATGTATAAGAAAATATTTGGAAGAATTATTTTCGATAAATAATTAAATTAAAAAAAAAACATATATAATTTATCAATATACTCGTAAGATATATTATGATATAATCTAAAGAATCGATTTTTATTTTACTTGATATTTTAGTGTCTATCAATTTAAATTAAGTTAAACTACAATCTTAGTTTTGTTAACATCTATTAAATACATTAGAAATGAATATGAATGAGAAGTAATAAATATTAATAAAAATAAATCACATTGGGATTAAAGGAAGTTAAACATTGTTGGAAAATTTAAATTTACATTGAAATTAGGTATAAAGGTATAAATTACATAAATATATTTCCTGATAAATGCAGATCAATCGTAGTTCACTATTTGAAGCAAGAAGTGATTGCTTATAAAGACAAGCTTACTTAGGCTAGCATACGATTTCGAGTGGGGCAATTCTGGAGTCGAGAGGTCAAGTAGTGAAGCAACTTGAAGTCGAGATGTATTGCCCTTATGGTTTTTACGTCACGAATTAATATAACATTTCTCTGAATTATATGTTTATTTGTGACCTAATCTTCACAAAATTTTACTTTAAAAGAAATATGACTTCCATTTTTTACAAAATGGAGGCGAAGTTTAAAAAAATGTTTCATGAGAAATGTTGATCTTTATTCGCATTAGAATAAGTAAACAGTTTGATACGTACTGAATTGAAGAAATGGTGTATAATTAAAGAAGGCTGTCTCTGCAATAGGTATAGGTTGACATGTCGCCGTGTTCTGTTACATATAACATGCTTACGTTCGCGTTCTAATCTCTAACGAAATGATAGTTGTAATAACAAAAAATACTCTATGTTTATTATAAGTTACGTACATGGAGATTAGACAAGTAGTGATTGAGAAGGCAGGACAAATAAACAAAATCACTTTCGCATCCATTATAAATATATTACCATTTATTTCCCTGTTACCTCCTACTATATTCACATTTTATCCATATACCTTTAACATATTCAATTTTAATATTCCTAAGATATCCATTGTGTCTTTTCCTATGATATTTATTAATGTGAATTTACCACACGATCGCTTTCGAGATTACTAAATGGTGTATGATTTATTAAAATTTGTTGTTAAATTTAAAAAAAGTATTACATTGCTTATACTGAATATATTTGGCGTTAATTTTGTAGAAATTCATTATTCACATTTTTCACAAAAGAAAGTAGAAATAATGCTACATCACGTAGTTTCATTTAATTGTGATTACATTGCTTGTTAAGTGATGCGCATTAATTCAGAAGAAAAAAGTATGGGGGCTTTTCGGAGGACAATCTCTGTGCAAAGAACTATAATAAAAATTTACAATAAAACTTTGATACATCGAGAATGGAATACAAAAGATATTTTCAATCCTGCTAATAAATAATATAGGATAAAATACTCACTGGATATCAAACCAAATAATATGACCAGTAAATAATATTATATGCAAGTATTTGAAACATGAGAAATAAGCGTCAGTGTTATTTGGCTTACAATATTTACTTAGTAGTCAGTATACTTTTTCCGAACAACATAAATCTTAAAATATAATAGATCATTTCAAATATGGTCATCAATCTAATATATCACCCGTATAATCAAATAAAATATGTTAACTTGAATCGGCACTAAAATCACATTTAGTCAGAATAATTTTTCGTACTTTAACAATAGTGCGTCTCATAATTTTAAAAGAATTTTCAATAATTATAAATATATAAATTATCTTGATATGATTAACTTAAATAATATTTCGGTATAAACTGGGCTATATGTCGCTTGCCCTTGCTAGTTAAAACAATTTAGTTTTAATTTTTAATCGAAATAAATTATATGTAAGAAAGACGTTATATGAAACATAATTCCTTTTATACGGATAATGTCAATTCCATAAAAATATTCAGACAAGAATGAAATTAAATTTATCAGATACAAAATCAGGCAGCAATTTTAGATCGGCACTTCAAAGATAAAAACGTAAATAGCTTCAAATATCAATATTTTTCTCGGTAAATAAGATAGGTATGTTTACTGATGTACATATGATCACATAACATAAGGTTGAATTCAAACAAATTGCAAACATTTAGTAACAAATTGCTCTACAGTATATGCAATAGCATATGTGACAACACATTTTTAAGACTAATTTTTAAGAGAAAATGAACAGAAGAACTATTTATGTTGAAACATTTATTTTATACAGATATAATGGATGATAATGGAACGACGTTATAAAATGTTCACGTCAAATGCAAGTTTATTCATGTGTCTGCCTTATTGAATGTTATAAATGTTCATAATTATTTGTAAAAATAAAAATTCATAACTAACGCTCATCTAACTGAACTGTTTCTAACACTTTCACTTGCCAAATACTATTTTCTCTTTATGAAGCTTTTGACTGATTGGTTTCTTATAATAATTGTGAATAGAGTGGGTGGTGGTGGTGGTGGGGGGGGGTTATTGTGCGTTATTTGGGTTGGCAGGATTATGTTGGATTGGGTTGGTTTTTATAGGGTTATATTGTGTTAGATTAGATTATGATAAATTGGTTTGGTTTAAGTTAGGTTAGTTTAGGATATGTTGGGTTATATTGGGTTGGTTTAAGTTATATCGGGAGTATTTAGATTGGATTGGATTATGTTGGGTTTAGTTAGGTTTTGTTGGGTTGGGTTCGGTTATATCATGTTATATCAGATGAATTCAGTAATTTCCGTTTGGGTTAAGTTAGGTTAAGTTGGATTGATTTATGTTGAGTTGGTTTGGGTTATGTCAGGTTATATTGTGTTGGACGGGCTTATGATGAATTAGGTTATGTTTGGTTGGGTTATGTTGAGTTGGGTTACGTCAGGTTCTTTTGGGTTATGTTGTGTTATATTTGGTCCTGTTGGGTTATGTTAGGTTATATTATTATTTTCATTGTTGTCTTTTATTATTTTTATTTGTATTATTAATTTTATATTTATTGAAATGGGTTGGATTATGTTGCGTTATGTTGGCTTGGGTTATGTTTAATTGAGCTAGGTTATGTTTAGTTAGGTTAAGTGATATCTGTTTATGTTGGGTTATGTAGGGTTGAGTTGGGTTATGTTGAATTGGTTTGGGTTATGTCAAATTGGGTTATGTTGGGTTTGGTATGGTTGGTTATTTTGGGTTGGATTGGGGCATGTTAGATTATGTAAACTTTGGTTGCATTACATTTAGTATATTGAGTTGGGTTACCTAATATAAGAAATGTTACGTTGGGTTGGGTTGGGTCGTGTTGTGTTAACACAGCGCTTTTTATCGATGTAAATAGATCGGTACACTACACGTTTGTGTAATAATTGCGCCAATTTGCTAATTTATTGTGTTTCAAATAAGTTTAACCATATGCCACGGGTCTAAAAATAACACATTTTTACTGTTTGAAGGGTGTTAAAAAAATGTTTTTAAATTGTTTGCGTCTTACAACTTGCAACCTAATTCTGTCGCTGCTGTTAAATTAGAACTACATCCATCAAATGTTAGGGATACGACTTCCGTGCCAACTTCAATAATTTTTTCTAAACATATTTTAATTAAATTAGCTTTTCTCTTACCTGATAAACCGTTCATAAAAAATATCCCAATGGCAATTTCCAATTATCATTAATAGGTACTGTCATTAAAACAAACGCATGTTCAGCTATCTCGTTGGTAGCTTCACCATACGTCACCAAGCCTTCTAAAATTTTACCGTTAAATAATTTTTGGTGTCTTAGACTCTTTCATCTACAATAAAAGAGCAAAAAATTTTTAATTTACTGTTTTAATATTTTTTTTTGAAGAGCAGAGAATGCTTCACTAATAAATCGCGGGTTAGCGTCAATACTTTGGTACCATTTAGTTAAAGTGGATGAATGGGATAAACATTTATCAAAAACTGACCTTGCGTAATTATAGCCTGTGGGAGAATAGTAATTTAATGATAGCGCAAATTTCCTTAAAGCCGGTGAAAATTCAACAGTGGTTCGATTTATCTTTTTATTTAAACACATTCTATTTATAATTTCAGTGGCAACAACATTTTTGTTTATAGCTGAGCAAATATCACTATTTATAATTTCTTTTTAAAGTTTTAGTTAATTCTTTTAGAGATATGTATTTTTTCATAATATTTTATTGCATTTTCTTTAATTTTGCTAATCTGTTTGTGCTTATTTGTGTCGGTCTTTTTATTTTTTTTAAATACTTCTTCCAAATTTGATGATGGCACGTTGGTAACTGGAGTGGTTGATCTATTAACATTGTGGCTAAATGAGTGACGGTTGTGTACACTGAAATGGTTTACGGAGTCCCCATATGTGGTTAAATTAGTAAGCGGTAGTGTGTCCTGAAGTGGTATGTCTTGAAAACGGTTCATACGTTTTTAATGTCAGAAGATCAAAGTAAATGGTTAGACAATTACTTTAATCTTTAGACATTAAAAAAGTACAACGGGAGTCACAATTTAAGAAAATGTTACTCACGGTTAATAAGGATGGGGCTGCTGTCTTGTTAATTTAGCGATATCATTTTGGTGTGTAAAAATCGTCTTCTTTAAAATGTAAAGAAAACAAAACGGAAAATTTTGAAGGCTGCCAATTATTATTGTTTTATGTGAAATTATATTTATTAATTTAATATTTATTTCGTGATTTGAAGGAATTCTGCAAATAATTATTAAAAAATATAATTTTATAAATAAAACAAATACATACACATAAAACAATTTATAAAATACACAAAAAGTTAGTAATAATTCATTAGAGCATATATGCTTCAGTACCTGCTTTACCTTTATATTTAGGTACGGTGTGCGATGTCCATTTATCATTAATTTCAAATTGATTTAAACTTAAACAAAATAATTTTCTAACCTGTGAAGTGTAATCCCATTTGACCTATTATGTTTATGGGATGCACTTAAAAAAATTTTATAATACAGAATGGCATTTTAACGCGTTCGTCGATTTAGAAAATAAAATTTACGCTGCGTCGTCTGTCGTCAGGCGTCTAGCAACAGACTGACTGAAGCGCGGCATAATTTTGAATGGCAGCATAATTTTAGCGGGGTCACTCTTGTGTCGAACATTACTGCTCTATATATTCCTTACTCGTAGGTTTTATTATTTATTTATATATTAAATTGAACGCGTATTGCAAATTATTATGTACCCTAAATAATAATTTCGTTCTGTAGTTTTATATGTACATACACACAAATATATATATATGGATAATATAAACAAATCTTGAATAATTCATTAGAAATATTCATCACTCACACATTCTTCACTAAGAGAAAACAGAGACAACAAGTTTAATATTAGTTCAACAAACATACATATTATTTATCGATGGTTGTGTCTCAAGTTGTTATACAATAAGCTATATTTACTCTGTATATAAATCGACTATTTTCTATTAATATTTATTATCATCATCAATTAATTATTAGGTATATTAGACTTGAAAGTATATTGAAGGATTTAGTGCGCTCGATAGCAAGCGTATTGTCGTCACCGCCAACCAAATTGAATCAATTTATTATTTTATGATTTTACTTGTTGGACCTTCCGCTTTCTTTTATATCCATTTGCTAATTTATTGTTGGAATATAAAATTAGTAGAAGTGTTTCCGCTGTTATTTACCTCAGTTTTTAAATTGTACTGATGCATGTGTGCTGAATTGAATTGTAAAAGTTAAAATGAAAATTTGAGCAAAATATCAATTCAAACAAAAATAAATAATGAAAAAACATTTAATATTATCGCAAGTAAATTAATGTGTCTATTTGTCGCAGACTTTTAACTTACAAAATGTGCAAAGGGCCGAGACCAGTATTATGAATAATTAGACCACGTTAATGTCGAAATATATAAAATTTAGTGGTTTTTCGAAAGGTTACACCACTGAAAGGGTGCAAACTGACTTAAAAGCCAGACCTACTTATTTATAAACAGGGTGTCCTCAATTCTAATGAGCAGGTTTGAAAATAAACTCCATCAATGAAAGTGAAGAGCGATGTCTTTTTTTCAGATGCCAATTTCTCAAATTGGTGCCAATTTCTTAAATTGTAATTGAGCTGATGCGAATTGATGGTCCCTATCGATAAAATATGGCAAAAAGGACGACTTATCACTATGTTAATATGAACTAATTCTAACGGTAGAGTATAGGCACAAGCTATTTGGGATAAGTTCGATCGATGGCGAGAGCAATTTACGCTAAAATTATTGTTACTCAGCTCCCAGCTACAGAAGACAGCACCGCAAGATGTATACTCGTTTATTATTGTAATAATACCTATGTAAAACTATGTCTTCAATGCAATTTCGTCGTAAAAAAGCCTTCCTAAATTCGAATAAAGGAATATGAGATTGTGGGTAAATGCATTCTGAAAGCAAGTTTTGCAAACGATTTACCAACATTTGTAATATTAAATAAGAATTGGCTGGTTTGACACTATTTGGCGACGAGTACGATCTAGCACTAAAATTGTCACAAATTTGTGTGAAGAAACCAATTCGACCCATTTTAAATGGTACATTCCGCTGAAGGTAGAACTTTGCGGTTCTTTGTAAAATAAGTTTATTAATATATAGAGATTTTCTTTGTATTATTCTTAATTAGATTTTCATTAATTACTTTTTCGGGTAAAGAAATCGAATATTTTGTATTAATTGAGAGTAAACATTTATTAATTTGTATTAAATTTAATAACAATGTTGCCCATTAATGTCCTAATTCTTAGAAGGATAACGCCAAATTTATCGAAGAAAAACATTTTGCTACTGTTGAAAACATTTAATGTTATAGCTAAACAAGCTGTCAATGTATTCTAAGACTCCCATTGTTACTTTGTAATATAAAACATGTAGCCTGATTGGAAAAAGTAACATTAAAACTAAAATATCCTTCACAATCATTTTTTTAAACATAAAATACATCAAAATTCCTAAGCATTAATTAACTGTCAGTAATTTATTTGACTACGAATCACTATACTAGAGACGTCATATTTCATACGCAATGTTTTTAATCGAACAAAAAAAAGAAATAAGAGTTTCCAAAAAAAAATTTTCCTTATATAAGGGAAATATGCTCCCAAATGGGGAGTGTTGTACGTATTTATCCAGCTATATTTTTTGCACATATACACGGTGAATTTTTGTTCGTTTTACACTTAAAGTTAACTTCTATCACGAACACGGGTAGTGTTCGTACATGCACAGTATTAAAGTAATGAAAAAAACTAATTAAATTTTATTTTGAAAAAAATACTAATAAGGAGTTTACTCCTTAAATACGATTGTCATGGAATGTAGAAAGTAGGTTAATATGGAAGTATATAGATTTAATTAAGACATGATGATACACTTCCTAAATGCACAATGGAATACTTTAAGTTATCCGAGGCCTTACCCGCGTTTGAAGACATCGGATTCGTTAAGGAAAATTTTATGGCAAAATTAATCTAGGCACCATCTGTACCAGGCCCTGATGATGATGCATGGAAATAGAAGAATAGAAATTCTTAATAATTATACAGAATTTTTTTAAAAATTAAATAAACAGTTGACTGTCAAACTGGGAATGTAAACACGAATCTGTACGTTTTTTACTTATTATCTTTTTCGAATGAGCACTCATTTAAAAAAACCTATTTTTCTTCCGCGCAGCATTCTCTCTTCCAATATTATTTGAATTCTTTTATAGAAGTATTTATTGGAACGTTATAGGAATAGCGTATTCAGTTAATATTCACTTATTCTTAAAAGTAAGTTAGCGACAATCCACAGAAATTTTTAATATAAATTAAATTATTAAAAAATAAAAGTCTATTTCAAAAACCATTTTTTATGAAGAACTGAAAGCTAAAAATAATTATTATTTACCCTAAGTATTGTAAAAACAATTTCTCTTGATATTTTTTTGTAATATTTCCGCTTGTATGAATTCTTAATTTAAAATTTACGTCACTCTTCCAACTGAATCGTTTCTCATTTTGAGTTTTTTAAAGTATCGTTTCGTAATTCGACGTCAATAATTCCATTCTCGTAATTTGTAATTATGTTTTGTGATACTCTCTTTAAAAGTATATTTGTTTTGTACAACGCAAAAAAATGTAATAAGTTTCGCTTCCGTCGTGGATATTTTGATATACACCTTTTTATAATTAGATTATGATAGTGCATATAAATACAAATATCAATATCATTAAATGTGAAAGGAGAACTCTTTAATAAGAAATGATGAAAAAATAATTATTTTTGAGTAAAACACAAACGAACAAAGCCAAATTTCTACAACAAAATTAGAAACACTTTAGTAACGTCAGACTAAGAAGTTAAAATTATAACAGGCTTCTTAATTTTGTAGAGTAAAAGACACCAAATATTTATACATAATGACATTAAATGATTAAATCTTGATATAAGCGAAAGATAGTAAATTATGTGTGTCACACTGCGTCATTGCGATTACGCAACAATAAAATGCCAATATTTGTGTCACATTCCGTCATTGCGATTGCGCCATAAGACAATTCCAAATAAACATATTGATATCTCACTCTAAAGATGCGTAGTAACTTGGCACAGGAACACCTAACGGTCACACTTTTTTTAACGATCTGAACTTCGTACGCTCTGAATTTCTAATTTTACACTTCATAAAATTGTATACCGGGCGCTATATATTAAAATCAATTCTTAAGAAGTAACTCCAATAAACTCCAATAATCTCATCTCTCTAACATGAATAAATATGCAATTCATTTTAATATGTATAGATAATATTACAGATACTCGTATCTACAGATTTCGTATCATTATATGTAACTACAGGAAGGTAGCACCAATTAGAAATCAAGGATTAATTGCCTTCGTATATTCTATTAATTAGTAGTCTAAATTGGAATTCAAACATTCTATTATTGGAATTCAATCTGGCTAGCAACATGGTTATCTATATCTAAATTTGGATTATTATCTATATATAAATTTGGATTCGAGAAGAAATTATGACAGAAACTACATTAATAAAAAATTCAGTTATTGAAATACAATTTAATTATGGTTCAATTTGCGCATAACTAAAACAAAAAAGTGCATTAAATTTGTTTAAAATAGATAATATAAGCTATTCTTTTGTTTCAATATGAAAATCCTATTTCATTGGTTGATATACCATTTGATTAAACATCAGTTTTACCATTCTCTTATTTCTCTAACAAAGCTTGACAAAATAAATGCGACTTTAACAATTAATAAAAAATTACCATAATTTTTGTGTAAGGTCAAAAATACAAATATTAACGTTATATTTTAGCTTTTAAATGTTTTAATCGACGTGCTGCACTGTCTTTCTATATACAACAAAATAATGAGTATATAATTTATTATTAAAAATTCAACCGCAAAATTTAGAAAATATAAAATAAAACACAATATGAGCAGAAAAATTAAAAAAATAAAAGTAATGAAAATAAAAAAAAGTATATAAATTGAGTAAATAATAAATTAAAATAAAATAATAAAAAAACAATATATAAAAATACAAAATAGAAGAAAAATGTATAAGTAAAAAACTTAATAAAATAAAAACCTATTTCATTTATTTTTTAATTCCCTCTCCGCACGTTTAGCACGAGCCTTCGCTTCTTGAGTTTGACTTAACAAAATTTTCTTGCGAATTTCGTAGAGCTAGTCTTCTCTTGGTTGTCTCTGCTCCATTTCGTGACTCATGCAATTTCTTTTTAATTCTTCCGTCTGAAGCAACTGACGTTGGCTGAAAGCGAGCCAGATATCCGAATGTGGGCTGGTGGTAAATCTCCTGCGTACTGGTATATTCGTGTCCACGTCCAACATGGCTTCCTACACCTCACTCCTAGACTGACCAGCAGGAACATCTTCGATTGCCTCGGACGATGTTGACTCTAAAAAAATATAAATAAAATATTAATTGTGCACTTATTGAAATTTGCGTTGTTTACCTTGATTTAATTGCTGCGCAGAACAGTTTAAGGGATTTTCAGAATTAGCATTAGCGCTATTAAGGAAATTAAGGGGTCAATTTGAATATCGCTAATCGCGACTCCTCCACCGGTGTCCATCAGATGCTGTCTTTTTCTTTTTCTTGTATTCATTTTACGGTTTTGTTGTTAAACGCCATACTTTTATCCAAAAAGAAACGATTCTTATAACATTAGTATATGATCTGTGTATAAATAAAACTGTCAATAAATAATTCGATATGTCAAGATGTGCTCGAAATTATCTAACGATTGATGGCCAGTACATTCCGCGCAGGCGAAAGTACTGAATAAAAACATAAATCTCCGGCGAACCAATCTTTGATTTTCCAAATTCGATTAGTTAATAGTAGTTTAACAAGCGCCTTTTGAACCGTCGGATACATAATACAACAACCATATTAATCCAGACTTACGTAATCGCGATTGAACCTGGATTTATACTTTTTTAACGCTCTGAACTTCGTACGTTCTGATCTTACGATTTTACTCCTCATAAAACTTTATATCGGGCGCTATATATATAGATAGATTCTTAAGGAGTAACGTCCAAAAAAAGTGAAAGCAATTTAAACGAATGAAAATACAATAACAAGAAAAATATTCCACAATAATTTTGAAGGCAGGAACAGAAAATATGTAAGTATACTTACAAAATTAGATTCGATCGTAATAATATATCGTTAGGTATAATATTACGTGTTGCGTATCTTTCAATTCTTATGATATATTCTGATTGTACTATCCATAACTTACTTTATCATGTTTGGTTTTTCCCATTTTCTTCAAAATTTTAATTTACTTTGCTGGTCATGAAATTTTTTTGATTCAGGTTCTACTATTTTACCGTTGGTCGTTTATTTTCAAACGTTTTAAAATAATAAAGGGTACAAGTTTTTTATTCTTTAGTAGTAATTTCTATAAAATCAATAAATCCAAAATACTAACGCAAATATTAGAAAAAAAAAATAAGGATAACTGCATTTAGTAATCAATTTAATACAAAATAATTTCACTCCACCAAGTTACTGCGCGTAACAGCCGCCGCAGAAACCTTATGGTCAAGGTGGCTATGAAGTCACCTTGTCCCAATATTTTTTTTTAATTTATGTGGTTTGTGTCTTACTTTATCACGAGGTATACATTCTGTAATTATATCAATAGATGGCTTATGCATGTCCGATACGAATGTATTTTAAATATTTGGTATAAGATATAATTATATTTAACTACGTTCTTTCTGATAATAATAACTCATTACTTTTGTTTTCTGAGAACAACACAATTGTTATAGCAGTCATTAATAGCAAGGTATTGGTCCTGATAAATTTTAGTTCTTTATTTGTCAAAAATTTTGTGGCGTTTGACAACTAGTTGGATAAAATAATTTATACGCTGTTTAAATTTTACTATAAAAAAAATATGTAGAAAAAAATCTATTATAAATAAATCTCGTTAAATGGAAGATTATTGTTTAATATTTAAATTAATTTTGCAATTTTTCTATTATATTTTATATTTCGTTGTATTTAAGGGTATTTTTAACGGTGTCGATCTTTCTGACGACAAACGGAAAATGGCTATACCAGTTTTACACTTGTGTAAAGATTTCTTCAACACAAACAGAAATGTAATAGCTGATAATTGGTTCAGCTCTATTGAATTGATGTAGAACTGATGGAAAGAGCGTTAACGTATGTCGGTACACTGAAGAAAACTCAGGCACCTTATACGAGTTTGCATGGATTTACCAAAGATTTTACACTACTTTCCTATGTGCCAAAGAAGAAAGCAGAAAGTGTATAAAGCAGTTTTATTAATCTCACCCATGCACCACACAGCGGAAATGGATCCAGAGACCAAGAAACCAGAAATAGTCCTTGATTATAATAAGACCAAAGGTAGTGTTGACGAGGCCGACAAAAAATGGTCGAACTGTTCCTGCAGCCGCCGTACGCAAAGATGGTCCATGGCTATATTTTATAGAATTCTTGATTTAAGTGGGGTGAACTCATTTATACTTTACAATTCCTGTGTTGATGCAAAAACTATTGAAAGGGGAATTTTTCTGCAAAACATTGCCAGAGAATTGGTTTTAACGCATTTAAATCGACGTGTTTATAATGCGTATCTGCTAAGGGAACTAAGACTGATCATCAAACTCATACCTGGTAAGGATTTGATACTCAAAGAACAACATGACAATGCAGAAGAAGATGAAAAGCCCATAAGAGAAGTGTGTAATATCTGTCCATCTAAACTCAAGAGATGCGTTCCACACAGGTGCATCGAGTGCAAAAAAAACACACATGCCTTCAATTTGTCCAAAAAGTATGCCAGGATTGTGCTAGTGATGTTATTGATTCCTAAACTTTTATAACAGAATTAAAACATCGTGATTACCCTGGTTAGTTGTTAGAACGGTTATTAGTTTCGTTTGGTATTCTATTCGATTTTTAAGTTTTTCAGAAGACTATTTCTACATTCTTAAATATGGACCATTTTCTTTAAATTACAATAAAAAGTAATTACAAATAAAAGTACTAAGTACCTTTGAATTATTATTCCATTTTATTAACACATATATAATAATTAATATTTATTCTCCTAGCAGAACATGTTTCTAATAATGTTTATGTAGAATATAACATAGACAATGTCTATGTAGATGTCTATGTGAATAATGTCTATGTAGAATATAACAAAAAATGTATTTAAATTAAGTACATCACGTTGACGGTCTTGGTTACTATGTTCCGCAAAATAGGATCGGTAACTAAAGACACTGAACTTTCAAAAGAAATAAAATATAAGTTTGCGGGTTGATGTATGTACCGTAAGGCGGAAGATTGTCAGAACTCTATTGAACAACGCCCCTCAGATAGCGCAAATTCAGTGTCGTAATGGACGAGCGCTTAAATTAAGTCATTAAACAGATATTGTCAGCATTCAAGTTGAGATGTGCCATACTTAGTCATCCTAATTTATTGCGCGATTAGCCGTGGGATTTCATCCGTAATTGTTCGACAAAATAAATATGATATCGATGGGCTGTTGGTCCATAGCGCAATATCTTTATGTGACAATGAGTAGGCGATGGGAGGTGAAGGTCGCTCGTTCATACATTATTTAAATGTATGTCGTTGAATACTTTTTTGGGAGTAGTGAAGTAGAGATAGGTAATTCGTTTTAGTACTTTAGGGTTTTAAATGGAATTATTGAAAAAATGACAGATAATAAACCAAAAAACTGAAATATCAAAAAGAACTCGATGTGGGTATTGTTGATATTTTGTGGGTATTATTAATATTTTTTCAAGTAAATGTTAAATTGTGTGTTATTTTACAATTAAAAAGTTATTTTACATATAATTTTTTTTACAAATGCTTCTCAACAACAAATTAAAATTCAATTTTCTTGCATTTAAATGTAGTAAAGCTATTCTACAACGTTTCAGTGGAGTCGAAAGATCTAATCTTCATGAGTTATATTAAATTGATACGGCTCGTATTAATATACATTAAAGTCATGTCTAGATTTGTTATCTATAGTTATTTTTGTATTTAAACCTTTTACTAAATTATGAAAAAATACGAAACAACGACGCGTAATAGCAGCATATGGTTACTAGCGCCATCTGTTATAACAATACGGAATTAATAGAGCAAGCATGCAGATGTTTCATATTTCTAGAATGTTTAATAACAAAATCGAAACGTGATGTGTGAATGTTTTTATTAACTAGACTATTACTAAAGTCATCTCTTAGAAAATTACGGAATTAATAGGGCATGCAGATGTATAATATTTCGAGAAAGAATGTTTAGTAACAAAATCGAAATGTGATACGTGGTTGTTTTTATATTGTAAATTAATGGATAGTAAATTGTGGAGGTTAAATAACCCACATAAATCGAATAACACAAGATATAGAAAGGGGCTCAATTAAGAAATTCTGGATGTACCTATTTAAGATAGATAATATATATTAATATCAGAAGTTAGGTTAATATTTTTCACTTAATTTTTAATGAGATGAGTTTTAAAATTAACAAATACTTTAAGCTTTAATAAGCTTTATCTTTTAATCTAAAATTCATCTCAATTTCGTATTAACAAGTACAATTTGTATTGGCCCTGTTTTTTTCCTGTTTCTACCGTTCAGATTTATTAATTCTATATCTACAATAATATGATCATTACGTGAAATTGAATCGACTTACATTTAAAAAAATCAAAGTTAGTTTTTTTATTTTTTTGGACCATAAAGAACAAGTTAAGAATAAATTAACCACCTTCCGCAGTTGAGAATTTTTTAAACATCTGTAATGAAATAGTTTTAAACATTTTATATTTGTTTTTGTCACAGCAAAAGAAAGGCTTACTTTATCTGGTCGTAAAGAACGAGAGAATAACCGTTCTTTGATGTCTTAATCAAAAGAACGTCAGAAAAGAATTCGAGATGTCGAATTATATTCTTATCGAGAAAGTGCTCATTTTTTAAATATGCTGCTAACTTACAACGACAAAAATGGCATTGACACACTGCAACTTATATCATCGTCGTTTGTTTGATATTGAACAAAATGGACTTTGTACTCCTGTCACAAATTTCAAGAAAAAAGGAAATCAATGAATTTTCCATAGACAATAATATGGATCTTGGACCACAATGGTGTTTAAAAAAATTAATACTAATTACAATTCATAAGTCGCAAGGTTTAACACTAAAGCAGTTGTTGATATTGAAGAAAAATGAATTTTTTTTGGTTTAACATATGTCGCGTTTTCAAGAATAAAAACATCAGAAGGATTAGCACTAAATAAAATATTTTCCAATGATGGATTATATAATATTACAAACTCACGTATGTTAAAATGTAGGAGGCGAGAAGAAATTCTTATGCGGAATTCAAGGTGTTACTTAAATGAAATTTTTTAAAGGAGTAACTATTGTTTCCTTAACAGTAAATAATGTATCATTATTGTACCTAATTGCATTGTAAAAAGAATATTTAAACATTTCCAAATTTTCATTTTGTTTATTTTTTATAATTGTTACATGACAGATTATCCTAATTTGCAATATTTACAATTAGTATATATTAATATAGTGATTTCTAAAGTTGTATCCACGTACTTATAATTTTATGGATATTAAACAAACTGATTATACGAACATGCATTTAAATGAGTAATGATGAGAAATATGATTGATCTTGCCCAGAGATCATGCTTTGAATGGTGTTGGAATCGTCGCACACCTAGGCTGTGTAACTATCTGTCCGTCCGATATCGTCCACATGAGCATCGGCAAATATGTCCAAAGAACTACGGAAGCGCGGCAGTCCCAACTGTTTCCTGAAAGTATTATTGTAATGGACGCGTATTAATTAACTCGCGAGCCCTCACAAAGCCATGCTTTTGCTAGTTTGAGTTTGTTGAGTTTGACATCAAACTTCTCCAAAGAAATCATCCTTCAAAAATTTCGATATATCAATACATTTATATTTTTTCCAAATGCCTAACGTGACCGCTACCGTTATTTCTTTCATACCATCAAAATCAGCTATCGAATTATTCTACAGTCAGCCTAATTTTACTCTTGTATGTGAATTCTCTGAGATTTTGACAGAAAATATCAATGTAACGCAACAGTAAAGTTTAATGTTTTCTTATTTCATATAGAAATCGCAATACCTTCCCTTGATGGTTTTAATAAAATAGAATTTAATGATAATTTAGGTTCTGTTTCTTAATTGTTACTAATTTTTCGATGTTATTCGGTTTAAAATATTTGTTATTTGTACAAATTATCTCAATTTTTTACCAAAAAATACTAGTTAAGAATTACTCTCAACCACGATTCAATAATTAACAGAATAAGAAACAGCCGTTTCTTTAAGAACCCGGAAGCTTTTCAAGGATAATTACTTGAGATTGCGATGGGGTTTAGATTCGTCCGTGAAAAACTTGATAATATTAAAAGGATGTATTATAAATCACATACTTGGAGATCATTCTAACTGTATATAGGTAATAGTGGGAATTTAGTTACCAAACTAGTAATTTGTGGTGTTTTTCATAAAATAACTGACATCGCTCGTATCCTCTCTTCAAATTCCGATAGTTTAGTTTACACCGAAACGAATATATTTTTCAGAAAATTTTAATTCGCAATGCCAAATATGTAGGATAAATTTTCTTCCCAAGGTTCTGATAGTGGCCGATATGTAGCTGCTGTAATGTCTTTTAATAAAAGCTGTTTGCAATCTTCTGTGCATACATTTATTTTCAAAGCAGACACTTGTTCTTAAATAAAGAAATTAGAAGCATTCTGCAGAAGTCTCAATGATGTTAGAAATTTTAAAGGAAGTAGAAAAACCGTACACTTACGTAACGTTACACAAATGTCTTTTACAATAATGAGAGCTGTTAGACGCCGGATATGATTGATGGAGTATACGAAGAAGAAAAAAAAGAGTTTTTAAAAGAATTGGTGTTGACCCCTGAGCAGCAGCATGATCTAGAGCGCAATACAATCAAACAAAGTGCTACTCCATTTTGGTTAGAGCGTAGGTAGAAGTAATCATCAGATTGATATCAGCTTGTAAAGAATGTTAATTCTTCTTTAATAATATCTGAAGTATCAGCTATGGAGTTACTCAATAATTCTGTAACAAAAAGTACTTTCATTATATGCCTTACAAAATCGCCATGCTCCTTAGTTAGTCTTAAAACTAAGTGTGAAATTTCTCTCTCCTGTAACATTAGTAGAACTTGAATAAATTAATATTTCCTATTGCATTAACTAATTATTCTAGTCTCACCAAAAGTCAATAAATTTGATAAAATGATAAGGATCATTAAAAGCCTTTTCTGTTCTCTATTTACATTGAAAGTTTGATTATAAACCACAATTTGATTTTTCATTACATTAAAATGCAGTGAGTCAATCATGCATAACGCCAGATCCGTCTTATGTTTGATGCTTACCTCTTCTGTCATTTTATCTATATACAGGTTTGAACCAAATAGCAATTCTGTTCTCCCGTTAAACTGGTTATGAAAAAATATCCAACAGATGATTTCCATGGGGCATTTATGCAAGTTACTAAACTTAAAAAGCATGCATTAACTTTTTTTGAGAAACACCAACACCCAATTCTAATGTCTATCTAATAAAAAGATTTTCTAATTTATATTTCGTTTAACACAAACCGTTATATCGTTTAGTTGGGATTTTATGTTTAAAGTATCAAGAGCTTCTTTTATAAAACCGGGACATGCATTTATTTTTTGATACCATTTGCTTAAAATACGTGGATGTTTTAAAAAAAAAAATTAGCGTGGTATAAAATTGGGGAACTTTTAAAAAAAAACTTTTTCTCTGAAAGCAAATCATTGTATTTAAAAAATTATCGTTTTAAAAAATATTTTGGCTCTGCAGATTTTTTTTACAAAATAGAACGTTCAGCATAAATAAATTTCCATTTCTTAAATCCTGAATTATGAACAAATGTTGGATATCTTCTTAGCTTGTGTTGTACATTTTGAATTACATCTTATTATTTTTTTCCGCCCCTTATTGCATTCCTCTACTAATTTCTAATGGCTTTGGCTACTATATTAACCTAAAAATTATTGAAGATATTAAAATTATATCGTAGTATGAAATGTTCTAAGATGGCCAACGTCAAAAAAGTGTCACATTTTCAAATGTTATCATTAGGTTAATTGATAATTATTGGTCCTAATAACAAAGTACTTAACTTCCTTAAATTTGAAATAGTTATTATATAATTATAAAATAACATAATAAATTCATAGTAATATATGGCACACAAATAAAATGGATAATAAATTCATAGTAATATATGGCACAACGGCGTTTTTTTAAGCTGAAGATAAGGCTCTTTTAAATAAGATGTAAACTGGTTTGAAAATATAGGATACTTTTTATCTTATTATTATAGACTTAATACAAAATGTTTGCTTGGTGATTATTACAATATTGGTGCCGCAAACGCCCTCTATTAGCATTTTTATTAATAGTAATGATAATAATACTAGTTATAATACTTCCGACAGTGAAACCATTTTTAGGTGAGTGAAATCTTGGACATGGCTAGTATATAATACTTTAAACATAAAGTCTATCGTTATCAAGAGATACAGATGTCAATCTATAACATACAAAGAATATACATGATCAGACAAAGTGGAGGATATTAAATAGAACAGTCAACTCATTTAACCCATTACAGCATAACGTTCGATGGGTGGAGCATCAGATAATTTTAATTTTTTAGTAAGTAAAATGTTTTTTTATTTTAGTCCAAAAATACAATATTTTTTTTTACTAGCAACCTAGTATTTACAGAATGAACGATATAACTTGCATGTCATCTGTCAGTTTCGATAATAGCGGATAACGGTCGATCTATTTTGTGGAAACGATAAACATTATTGCATTATTTCTGGTTTACATTCATAAAAACTATTTTATTTACAAAATGTGTAACTGAATAAAAAAAGTTTTATTTTATTACACGATTGTTGCTTTGACTACAAAATGTGTGGCTTTGGTGCTGTTCGACACATCAGACGTTATGCATAGCGAGTTATGAAGTATGGTGTTTGCTTACTTTTTACAGCTTGGCGGTATATAATTTTAGAATGCGAAGAAAAAGAAGGGAGTGTAGATAACCTTATTCATAAGGGGGGGGGGGGCTCAATCCCCTATTTAACATGGTAATCAAACTGGGGCACTACTTTAGGCCGCAATTGCTTCAAAGTAAGTGGGAACTAAAAGGTTTACGAAGGAACAGTGATGTTGACATGAACTCAATATCTTCAGGGCTTCGGCCACCGAATACTTAAATATTGCAAGAGCCATCCTTGTCAGAGAAAAGCGACGATGAAGATAATGAACCACTTCTTATCTGATAGCACGTAATGTTCTGTCTACAAAAGCGCCCCTGGTTAAAAAGAAAAAGACTACGTTGTGGAAAAAGCAGGTATCAAACTTTAAATGCACAAAATACAGCCCAAAGCCATCGTTATAAGAGTTTCAGAATTGTAAATACCCTTTAGAGTTTTTCAAACTGTTTTCCACAAAGATTTAGTCCTTTTACGGCGGACAGAAAAATAAACCTTTGATTGTTTCTGAAAATTAAATATAGGTTATTTTGAGTACCATGTAGCTATCAGTCTATATCAAATTACCAAATAACACTGTATTTTTTTAGGGAAAACGATGTGTCAAAAATGCTTGTAAATAGTATTAAGGAAATGCTTGTAAATGTAAGAGATTTGTATCAATACTTCATAATGCACATCTAAATGATAATAGTCATATAGGGTCTTCTTCAGACAGGTTGTATAAATTGCGTCCCCTGCGATTTTTTCCAAAACCTTTATGGAGTAAACGACAATTACACTGTCGGTGAAAATATGATCCCATATTATGGAAACACAGGCAAAAGTTCCGATAAAAAATCATTTGGAGAGGAAGGGATGTTATTCTTACCCTCACAAACTTAGGGTTACGTTTGAGTTAAGTTTGAGTTTGATGAGACTCTAAAAGAGCTTGGCAATTTTACAACTGGTACATTACGGGCCAATCGAACAGAAATTTGTCCTAAAATATGTTAATTTTTTCAAACAAGAGGATTTGTTTTGTGTCGCTGGAATGAAAATAATATGGTTACAGTGGCAATAAACTTTGAAAAGCTAACCATGTTAACAAAGACTCGTTGATCTCACGAAAATAGGCAAAAGCTTCAATTCCCAACTCGTCGTTGTTTCCAAATTATAATATCCGTATCGGTATCGGTTGCCCAATTATTATATATAGTCGGTAGTGTGGATAAGTGTCATCAAGCTGTTGCGAACTTATGCAATAGAATATACATTAGAAAGTGGTGGGGGTCAATTTTTGTCTACTTTTTATATGTATCGGTGGTAAATAGTTGGCTACTTGCTAGAAAGATTGGCTGCAATTAAGAAACGGAATCCTTATTCGCATTTAGAAGGTATGTAGCTCGACATTTGCTCTCAACGCACGAAAATCCATTGCAATGACGCAAGCCGACCAGGCCATTCTCCACCACAAGATACAACGACAAAGATCACTGAATTGTCCCTATTAGCACAGAACGTCGGTGCATAAATCAGTGCGGAGATAAATCTAAATTTAGATATCTCAAGTGTGATGTGGACCTTCATCCTATTTCTTTCATGAACTACCGTGTAATAATTTTCACTCAAAATATTTGGAAATGTCACGTTTTACTTCGTTTTTTATTGAAAGGTCACGTTTTTCTAATAAATGTTATTGTAAATTCGACTGTTTCATTTGTACATATTTATTCCCGTATAAAGTAGTGAATGGTTCTGCTGTGTATAGTGTTTCACTTATCGGAGAGATCATAAAATCTAATCAGTAACTAAATGCATAATTTTTTTTAAATTTATGCTTTAATGGGTTAAAATGATAAAAATTAATTTCACCTTTAATTTAACAATTGAACTATTTGAGTTAATTCCATGGTAATTACCAATTCCGAAGTCTGTAGCGACATATTTTATAATGTCATATTAACGTAAGTCTGGTTTGTTTGTTTATATCAAAAAATATACTAAAAAAGTAATTTTTTCCACTTCACCAAAAACCCATTCAGAAGGCAAGATAATAAAGAAAGAGAATATTTTTGTGACTACTCGATGAAGTGAAATATTAGGCCGATTTTTGCTTCACTTCCAACCACAACTATTAACATAAAACCTAGACATTTTCATATATAATTGGCTAAACTTAAATCACTCCATTATCTGTAAAATACACTTGAAAAATGTTTTTTGGTAAATTTATTTCACAATATTTTAAGGACTTACGCCTATGATAATTGTAACTCGCGGAAACCAGAGGCAAGGAAAGAAACTAAAATGGCGGATCACTTCTAAATTAGCTTCAAAATATAATAATTCTAAATTAGTTTTCAAAATATAACCATTTTAATACAAATAAAGATTAGTTAGCTTTTTTGTCGCGGTATTGTTGCTTTAGAAAAGAGAGATAAGAAATATTTTAGGATTATTACCATGGAATACATTATGTAGTAAATAATGCCTTGCTCTTTAACTTTTATAGTCAAAGGTATACACCATATCATTTTTTTAGACAGCATAAATCAAAATTAGTGGGTTGTTAGTTAAGTGGTACACCTACGTGCGTGTGAGAAAATTAACCAATCACTTATTGAATTTTATTTCTAAAATGTCAAGTATACCTTTTTTGTGTGCTCAAAATTAGCCAGATTATAGAATAATTTATTTTAAGTACGTTTAGTTAAAGAATTGCTTTGAGATACTTGTCGCAGTATCTCAAAGCAAATTAATGAAGTGGTTTCATAGTAGAAAGAATAAATATAAACACTATCAAATCGTATCTGAATTCATTTTTGTTACGCAATATAGCATATGTAACGTGCGCATTTAGAAGAGAGTATATTTTATTTGACTCACGAGTGAAAGTAAAATATTAGATATTTGAAACTTATCAGGGATAAGCGTGCGATGAAAGAAAGTTCTCACTCTATTAATTGTAAAAATAAAAATAGAAACATGTAGAACTATTAGCAAGTTGGAAAAATTTAATATAGTTTCACAAACAAATATCTTTATATTACCAAAATAAAATATTTTCTAAAAATAGTTTTTGCTGAGAAAAATTGCTAAATGTACACAATAAGATTAAAAAAATATGTGGGAGAAACATGAATCAAAAATAAAACGAAGGTAAACAAATTTTTTAAAAATAAAAGTTATGTTGTACAACGGTGACATATTAAATGTTCAAATATAGTTAAGGATCACCAATCTGGGGTTTTGATCAAACTAAAATAAAATTGCTTAACTAGTTTATTATAAAGTCATATGGGTCCACATATATCATATCTAGCTCTTTAATATCACAATCAAATTATTTGTTATGATATAACAAAAGTGATATAATATAACGGTATAAATTTAGTATATCATTGATCGTGCAATAAAATTATTTAATTAAAAAAAATTTACTATAATTTTATTTTTAATTTTTAGTGGCTTTTTCGCTTATACCAATTTTATTATATTTATCCGATCTGCCGAATCGTTATAAAAGCACGAGTTTAGTCTCCCATACATAATTATGTACTAGGCACTTTAATCGCTTTATTTTAATTTGCGTTTCAAAAAATTACTAGTTTGGATTTATCTATATAACTTTTCTTTCTGGACCCAGGTTACCAATTTTTACCCAGCACGTCGTTAAGTCTCATGATTTAGTTAGACGTTTCCAATGCAGTATGGTGACTGAGGGGTTAGAACTCGGAGTTCACGAACAAAGTATTTATATTAATACTTACGGTACTAATTTAAATCTAGTCTATTTTCGTTTCGTAGTATCACGGTTTGGGCAGGCAGTACTCCTACGCCATCAGGATTTGAAGATCAAATATTGACTTTATCATCATGATGTAATCGCACTGGCATTAAACAGACCTTTAATGGGTACTGATTAAGTAGAAGTAGTTGTAAAATTGGTCACAAAATAATATTCAAATTATAAAAAAACATACGGAACGTGAAGTTAAACATGAAATAAAGGAAAATAAACATTTAATAATAAACAAACAATAATAAAAACAATTAATAATAAACACAAGAATACAGTTGGACATAGAAATAATGAAGGTAACTGCGGGGTAAAATTAAATATAAAGGTAAAACACGCGAAACAAGAGAAACACAAAATTATAATATTAAAAGAGGCAAGCAAGTTTTGCAAGAAAGAAAAAAACATATATCATTTATTCATTAGTGCATTTTTAATAAATTTTTTTCATATAAAAAAACCTTATGGTGCTTTTACTTTTTTTGTGTAAAAATCAAAGTTAATGAAATATAAAAAGAATGTCTTAATGACGGATGAGTTATTTCAAATAAATGTACCAAAATTATTAGTATACAAACCATCAACCAAAGTAATATCCATTAAACCCACAAGAAAGATTAGAAAAGTCTTCAAAGATTCAAATTTTTTTTACGGACTGTATGTGAAAACGAACTTGAGAAACACAATTTTGACACAATTGCTTATAATCTGATCAAATGCAAAAAAAATAACAGTAAATTTATTCTTTATTCAATGAAATGTATGCATATACCCGCTGTGAAACAACAAAAGTCAAAAAACATAATCTACTTATCATTTAAAATTGATCGAGTTTTCTGATTGATCGAGTTACAAGGAAAACAGATTGCTTTTGATGGAACGCACTAACAAGATTTTGGCAAAATAGGGCCCCCGCCGACAAGTCTTTATATTCAGGATCATTAAAAAACCATGAAAAGTCAATTATACCATTAATTGATACTTATTTTATCAATTTAATTGATTAAATTAATTGAATCCTTTTAATCCGACAGCAAATTCTTAGGGGAAGTTAGAATATTTAGATAAATTTAATCAAAATGTAATTCACAATTAAATGAAACTACGTGATGTAGTATTATTTCTACTTTCTTTAATTTCTTTACCACGACCTAGGTTTCGTTGTATTACAACATCTTCAGGTGGGATATTAGCAAAGATTTATATTAGGATATAAATCTTTGCTAATATCCCACAGGTTATTAGCATCTTTACTAATATCCCACCTGAAGATGTTGTAATACAACGAAACCTAGGTCGTGGTAAAGAAATTAAAGAAAGTGGAAATAATACTACATCACGTAGCTTCATTTAATTGTGAATAATGAATTTCTACAAAATTAACGCCAAATATATTCAATATTTCAAAATGTAATATTAAAAATATCAAATAAGGTTATGTGGTGGCATTGTTTCCTGTCAACTTTGGACATTGATACTATAGTTATTAAAGTCGTAAATAAGGAAACATCATCTGGAGAAGTTATATAAAAATTAATATTTCAAGAATGTTATTGAAATATTTAAATAATGTTGTACATATTTAAAACAATAAAATACACTTACCTAAGATTTGGTGCTTCAACTGAAAACGTTCATAATTTTATTTAAGTTACAAAGATAACTTGTAACCGAATAAAAGAACATAAGAAGATGATGCATGAAATGATTCTATACCTAAACTTATATAAAAGGAGAAATATACCGTACGACATGAATGTATTCGATGCAGAATTTTACCGAGACAGGAAATGTATATGAGAAACAAGACTTAGATACAGACTAAATGTAAATGATAAATGATACGTTCATTTATCAACAACATAATCTTATCTTGGGATTTTTTGTTTTTTAGCATTATGGTAACATATTTTAAAAATCGTTTTGAGATTTCGAAAATAATATTACTTTTTAATGTAATTGTGATGAACATAATAATTGAAAATTCAACGTAAATTAATATTGAAACCGAAAAAGCTCAGTTATCAAAATGGGACACACTTACATAAATTATTTCCTAAAACAATTAATAAATCTATGGCAACAAAAATTCTTTGATACGAGCGTAGCGACTTCACTTAGCTAACGAGCGACGATCAAATACGGAGCTTAAGCAACTGTGTGATAAAAGAACTTTGTTAAACTTATCTAAATCTCTTGTTTAAACAATGCAAGTAAACTTTCCTTGCCAACGGAAAACTTTTTTAAATTGAGCTGTTAACGTATCAAGTAACTTGAAATTGTACCCTAACGGAACTTGTTGAAAATCCTGCTTTTAGATAGCGTCTCTGTACATTTAAATGTCACGTAAAAAGCAAGTCTGATTCATATAAAGATCTCGTATAAATAATTTAAATCGAAAAATACTGCTGCTTCATTACGAAGGAATATAGCATGGGGTAATAAACTATATGTCCACGATTTTTAATTTTTGAAAATGGAATTTATGTGGATTATTATAATTTCAATATAGAGACGGAGAAAAATATTATATATTTTTGTCTATCATCAGTACCCAAACATTAGTTTACATAAACAAAACAGCAATGATGATATACCTGGTAAGGTAATATGGTGGATCTGCAATACTATAAGCAATGAAACTCTTGTGTAATGAACACTAGTAAGTTACCATGGTTATGCCTAAACTCGGGCTGTTATTAGGCCCATTGATAAAAATAAACATGTGAAACGACGTAAAACGACAAATAACAGACAGTATGAACGATATTCTTGTGGGAAATAAAAAACGTAGACAAACAAAAGAAAGAGAGAATGGAATGAATATAATTATGCAAATGAATACATGCTGAAGCGATTTTTGGATAAGGCAACAGAAATATGAAATTAAATTTAATTTATCTACCTGAATCTTATGTATGGAGTATATGCGGAAAATAGTACTTAAAATGTTAAGAATACAATTATTCAATAAGAATGTAATGTAAAGAAATTAAAATCTGATCACGGAAAAAGAAATGTTGAGATACTTTAGTTATATTAAAAATGTGAACATTGAAATGTCGGCAAAAATATCAAAGTTGTCGCGAACTACGTCGTTTCATTTTAGGCCGGACAAAATTTTAATACTATTGCCCGTATTAATCTCAATAATTTGTTTTATACTTTCTATAGTTATAGAGTAATTTCATGGAGTAAAAAAGTCACTATCTGAGCATATGATAGGTTTTGCGTAGTGCTGGATAATCAGATAACTTAAAAAATATTTGAAAGAAAGTCTTCCTTCGATGTTTCATATTTTTATTTTAATTCAGTTACTTCTGCATATAATAAACGAAATTACTGAATATATCGTGCATATTGCAAACAACTTTTGATTTGAAATAAACAGTGATGGTGTTATCGAACTGTCAGATTCACGTTCTGAAAAATTGTCTAAGGTGGATTTAGAGACCTGGAAGCATAAAAAGAAGGAGAATCTATAACGCAAATAGAGTTTGAAGATTCATAATAACATTTCTCACGCCAGTAAATAGTACACTGTAATTCGTAAAAAAAAAGAAAGGAACATGTCTACAGGATTTAAAATAAACATTTTCCAATAGTTATATTACTGTATTATTGTGCGTTATGTTTTCTTTTCAGGTATTATGTTTTTGTAAATAAAACTGAGAAGGCTTTTAAAAATGTATTTATTTACATTGAACGTGCGTTAAATATAAACGAATGGAAAAAATTATTTTATTTTACGTCATTCATTATTAGTTATAATCTGACATGGAGAAAAGGAAGGCTGCCTGTATATCGGGAAATATGACAAAAAAGATGATAGAAAAACACAGGCAAACCAAATTGGAAAAGCTAATGTAAAAGCATCTATGAAAATGAATGAAGTGAAAGAGGTATATCAAGGGCTTGGGTTGTCTTCCGGATCTTTACTTAGTTTAAAAGGGAGACGATGTAAATTTATAAATACATGGCAAAGTAACAACTGAATCAACATGGCCAAGTAACAACATGGCAAAGTAACAATAACATAGTTTGTATGAATATTAAAACAATTTTGTTAGATAACAGTGATAATTCGTTAATATAAAAAAATATGTTGATGAATTAGTATTCTTCTTTACTTTGATAATATTGAAATTAATTAAAGTAATGTGATGAAACTGTAAGACAAGTGAATTAGTACGATTTCCTTTATCAGTACGTTATTTCACGCTCTTTTCGAAGATCCTACTGCGACGAAAACCTAAAAATCTTCCAAGTCTTGGTCAGTAATTATGAACTGTGTTTTGTTAACTCCCTGTAAATATTGCTTTACATGACCACACAGTTCCAATTCATGTAAAGTTGCAAGCTACAACGCTTATTATTTATTTATTATTACATTGTGACAAAATTTGATTATAACAGCCGATACAAGGGAGAAAGAAAAAACAATTTGGCGAAGTTGGCTTTACACTTTTATTTTTTAACAGTTTTACTATATGAACGTAATTTGAAGGAATATGTTGGATTGTGAAGAATTAATGATAAAGGCTCAAGTTTAATAAGTAAGTTGTTTTGCGTCCAACCTTTGCCTAAAAAATGAGTGGAGAGTTCTGTATAGCTAATTTATAGCTAATTAAACTAATATATATTTTATTTTATTATTTTTGACACCCGAAAAATCCGGAAATTATTAATGAATTTTTATTGAAATTAAAATTATTTTTCATATTTCGATATATTCATGTTTCGACTAGGTATTGGTATATTACAAGCATTGAAAGAATACTGGTTCCAAATATTCTAAGAGAAAAATATCAAAATGTTTACAAACGATGAAAAATATGGTATCTCTCAATTTAGGGTCTTCTATGTATAAGTCCTGATTAAATAACTCCCCAGAAAAATATATTAGAAAGAAGCTTCCATTTAACATTTCAATAATGATAACTGGTATTATGCAATTGCTCACTTAATACTCAATAACTTCAAGAAAAAAATCATTCTGACCTTCAAACAAATTTAACTAATTGAGCGTCATGTTTCGTACGGTTAAGCACTCGATGCAGACCTACTCCGCATCTACGTGTTAACTACATAATTTCCAACATAAATACGCCCATTAAATTTCGTATATCAGCAAGGCTTAACTATCTTAGAATAATAATATCTCAACTAAGAACAATAGTAACAGTAGCATCATTGTGCCCGAAAGGGTTCTTCGTACCGCGTTAGCGTAGCGCCGCCGCATAACGATTTCGGATGTGTATTGGGTGCGGCAAATATAGCTCGTAGTGTGTTTTCCCGAAAACAAAATAGAGTCGCCCATCAGACTTTGTTGTAACACAACATTTACACTCAACAAGACGTTAGGGAAACATGTGACCCAAGAAAATATGGAAGTTTCCGATAAACTCGATTTACTCTTTTTGTAATGGATGCGGTCGGCTTAAGCTAGCGGTCATACAATATTCTCGCTTCGTTTGGAACCGCAATTTCACTACACATAATGCCTTTGCACACGCGCCTAACTAATTGGATTGGCGAATAACTGCTCGTTTCAAATGTGAGGTTTAATACTTTGTTCGATTGTACTTCGAGCTCGGCTATGTTTTGTGGAGTGTAGAAACATAATGATCTCATTCAGAGGAGTATAAAGTAGGATATATTTTCAAGAAATAGTAATTGAAAATTTATGTCTATTTAATGTTATTTTGTGATTAATTTATTCGAATTTTGCATATAAGGCATCAACACAACAACTGTTCGTTTTTTTTAAAGACAGATTCGTTGTGGAGTTATAATTGCTAACAAAATTGTAATAGTATTCATTGACACACCATTGCATATATTTATTTTGTGGAAAAAATAAAATTTACATATAATTATTTGTGAATAAAAGATTATGTATCTGGAACAGATCGCTTAAAAGAAACTATCTTTTTAAATGTACTGTAATATGTAGCAGCTCTAGCGTCCATGAATACGTTATTTAACATCTACTTCTTGCGACGTCCTTTATGAAAAATTGTTTAAAAATACAAACTTCTTTTTACGAAAGTTGCTAGTAAATTTCCGACATTGTTATGGCAGTATGAGCCAATATTTCTGTATAAACTCCCATGCTATGTCCGATTGGAGTAATCAATAGATTGGCGCTTAATTTTTTGCTTATTTAACGTTTAAAGTTTTAGGGAGGACTTAAAGGAGTATAATTTGATTGTGCTTGTTCTAGAGCGTTTACCTTATACTACCAATTTCTCCTTCTAAGCTTTTTTACTAGTTATATTTTATGTAATCTTCCACAAAATTTCTTGCCAGTTGCATGTTATTTGCACACTTATTTCATTTATCACATATTATTAATTTATTTTAACATTACTTGATGATATTTGCTTTGAATTTTAAGATGGTATGAATTTTTGAATTTTTAAAATGCCACAGTTAAACACGTAAATATTCAAATCCCTATACTGGCTTCCCCATAGAAGAAAAAGTACAATAATATTATAATTTCAATATATATGGATATGTTTTAGTAAAAGATCTGCATGCGCATACGCTTGCATGCTTGGAATTATGCGTGCACATACACTCACGGCACTTGTGCATGTATGCATGCACGCACGCTCGTACGCTTTCAAACACTAAACACATGCTATCAACTATAAATATTTATTTTTCTTCATAAAAGTCTTACGAATTAAATATAACTGTATTTATTTCTTATACATCAACTAAATATTTACGATAACGACTTTCATCTATAAAAACTCTGCCCAATGACCTAGAAACTTTTATTAACAAGTTATGTAGTTTTAAAACAAACGAGTAAGTATCAAACATAGAAACCCAAATTGTTAACGCTGTGAAAAATAAAACATGGCTTCTATGCCGTACGCTCCCTTTATCGTGTTCTTCGCTGTACAAAGAAGAATAGCGGTTTCTGAAGTCAATTTCTGCCCATACAAATTAGAATATAGGATTTACAAATTCATACCAACTCTAAATATTGGTACGAATTGCGACCTTAGCAATAGATGTACCAAGTAATCATTTGATAATAGATTGACATGATATAATATCAGACAACACATTGGGCAGAATATATTTATTCTCGATTAGATCGAGATTTAAATACATAATCACATCCCTGTGTCGACTGCTTACATAATTTCTATTAGCCTACGATATATTTTACGAAAAATGATTGTTAAACGAAAATTTTCATTTAAAAATCAAATTTTTACAATAAAATTTTCAATATAATAGGAGCCAACCATAACGAAAGTTTGAACTTTTTGTATAAAGAAACAAAACCTGAGTTAACAAAAAATTGTTTAGTTAGGTAAGAAAAATTGAAAATAAATTTAAAAAATAATTTTATTTATATATTGACTTCAAACTAGAAATACAGATACTATTTCTGTGACATAGGTGAAAACAATATGTTTGAATATCTCTTTCAACCAAAATATGATCATAATTTGATAAACTTGATAAACTAATGATAATTGAATGAATTATTATTAGTTAAAAGAAAAAAATACAATTATATATAACAGCTATCCAACAAATTAACAAATACTATGAGTTAAACTTTTATATAGTACAAAGAGTAAGCAATATTTATGATATTTGACTTAGGATTCAGACATGTTCGTTTTGATAGAAAGTTCTTTTATAAAGAAGAAAACTTACAAAGAGGACAATTTTTAATATATTATACTTATATTTTATTTTTAATATATTATAATAATTTTTAATTATTCTTATAGCCTGTAGTTATTTTATTATGATAATTTTGTTGAGATAATTAAAATAAAGTCTGTAGGTAAATACCATTTCCCAAAAAGTCGCATGTCGTGTCTTTTTCATAAAGAAACAAAACCAGAAGATGCCATACTGCCCCTAGCTGGCCATATTTGACGAATAAGAGCCAATCATTTGAAAAATAATCCCAGCAAGATACTATCATTGTCACTGTAGTGTGTTGGGTTGATCGCAAGGTATATGGCCTTTGTCGACGCGGCGAACCGCAGGGACACGGGTTTGATTCCCGGCCGCTCGTCAAGCGGGGCTGGACTGGTGTTCTAGTCGACTGCAAGTGATTGCTTTCTAGCAATAAGTTGCTATATATCTCATTAGGTATATTAAAATAAATAAACTTAATCATTATGCATTGAATAGCATTAATGTGAAGTACATATAAAACTTACTTTGGATACCGTAATACACAATATATATAAAGTTCGCGTCTTATTTGCAACATTTTTAATAAAAATATCCGTCTACAAGACCTTTTCGAAATATATTCTTTCCACTGACTTCATAAAAATGTCTTTCCATGTTGATTTTTGGGCTCCATGAAATCAGTGCAGTTCAAATGATTCGGACATGAATTACTCTAAATGGCTTGTTGGTTTCACCAGAAGGAAGTTTTATACGATATTAGGAACTGAAAGTTAACATCAATTTCAAACTAGTGCTAATTTTCTAAAATAATGTACAGAAACATAGTTGTTGACATATTTAGATAAAATTTAGAAAGACATTACTATGTAAAGGCGCTTAAATATTGTCATGTAACCTGAAAAATTTTTGCTATACTAATATAGGCTAAATTGTTAATAGCTGCAATACATTTCTTGTCTGTAATTTTATCGAAAATCCTTTCAAGCTCATTTGTTCATTCAGGACACGTTATATAAAATAGTTCATTCTTGTTTTTTCAGGCTTAAAGTATCTGAGGTTTTGTGTTTCCATCCTGTTTTGTATAAACTAAAACACAGTATTAAAACGTACAGAAATAAAAAAAAATCCTTGTCATAGCAAAATAAAGAAACTTTATACTTTTATCAAATCTATCCCATCACCTGTCATAGCCTTACATTTGCTAAAAATTTAGATCTATGTGCATTTGATTTTGAAATCCTTACTTTTTGTATTAAATTTGAAAATTCACTTCATTTGAAAAATATAATTAATATTAGGATTTGATTTTTTAAATTTAAAAATTACGAAATAATGATTCTCACTTCGATCTTCATTTCACATTTTTAATTTTTTTCAAGTATCCAGCGGGAAAAAATATAAATTGTTATACACATTTTTTTTAATAAATGTTTAGCAGATTTTAACCATTGCCGATCTTACCTACATGAAACCTACTAAAATAATAAGAGAAAACACGTTTTTGCCAAATTGAAAACCGCAAAACAACATTAACACCACACCCTGGTCGTTGACCCTCGCGTCCCTCGTAATTGAGTAAAAGGCGAAGCGCTGTTTCAAAAATATAAACCCAACCCAGCCTGGGTGATAATTAGCAATAAATAAATGTGATGACGTATACTTTTTCAATTCAATATTTTAGAATTGTTAATACGCTGAAGTATTTCATTTGGTTTATATGCACTACAGTGGGTCTTTTACGACTTAATTTGATATTTATTCCAGCGTACATAATAAATATTTATCTAGAGTGAAGTGATATTATTTTAAAATATTGAATAAATAAATTTAAAAAATCAACCACTAATTATATTTACAGTTGTTAAATTTTGGAGTATCTCAAGTATTTTCATTTCATATATAGCTTTAGTTTGATACAGACTCGTTGTGAAACCTTCTTTTGTTGACACTTGTAGAATCGATCAGAAGAAAAAAAATAGTGGCAACATTTTGAAACATTTGCCGTAGCTAGGAGTTTAAAAAGAATTATCATCAAAAAAGATCGCCATATTTTATTCCACGGAAGAGAGATTTAACTACCTATTTAGAAATAATGATTGATATGGAATGGAATAATTTTGCAGAAATTCAGCTCTTATTTTAAGTAAACATGACAATTATCAACAACGCTCGCTTGTGTGTGTGTGTGTGTATTTGTGTGTGTATTTATGTGTGTGTGCGTGTGTATGTTTATGCATGAGATATGTCGTTTAAAAACAATATAACGGTCCATAAGCCTCACGCTCTTATGTGGAGTTAGTAACCGACCTTTTTGTGCACTCATTCGATCGTAAACATTCTGTTTCTATTCTATTTCGCGCCCTTTTGTGGTTAAAGAGATATCTGTATAATGTATACGTACTCAATAACGTTACGTGCCGTACTCCTGTGGGATAAAGACGCCTAAAATTATCTGCATCTTAATCTATAAATAGGAGGGGTAATGATCTGGAAAACAAAATGCAAAACTGAATAATATAATATGGTAATTCCTGGACATATTTTACTATTTAATTTAACGTCTATAGATTTTCTGCAATATCGGCTCATATTATAGTTACCTTTTATAGAAAGTAAGTTCCTTTTTATGTAAGACATCTCGATCACCACCAAGTCTCAACAATTACCAGACAGACATGGATTTACTGTTCACTCTGTCAAACATTGCAAACTCAAATAAAAGTGTTTTGATAATGATTACGAAAATATTGCACTTGCTATTTATCTCACTGCAAGTAAATATCTTTATTATAAATATATATAAACGGCTATGATGAATATTTTTTTAATTTAATTATTACGGATTTTAATGTACAATTTTAACTTATAGACGCTTGGTGAATTTTTCTTTTCATGAGCAATTTCTCACTGCCTTTAAGGTACTCAAAAGATTCTGAACATCAAAAGAACGTAATTGATTTTAAATGTAAAATATACGTTAATTTCTGCCTCTTCATGGACTTGCCTTATTGTTTGTTTCTTTACTTATTACAAGCTTTAATGCACACTTTATATCCAGTAACCTCTAGGTGAATATTTTATTTCAAGCAAATTCTCGCTGACCCCAAAGCACTGAAAAGTTGGTAAATGTAGAAGAAATGAAATAAATGTTATATATGTGATATAGACGAGTTATTGTGATATATACGAGTTATAGTTCATTTATTTGTTAAACTTTTATATTGAACTTGCACGAAAATATTGGTTAAACTTTTCTGACAGTCCACAAAAATTCATAACTTAAAAAAATTGTGTACTATGGAGGTATATAGCTCTTATTGTAAAAACGAAAATACAATATTAGATTTCGTATAACTAATATAAGAGATAAACAAATATTTTGTTTTTTTAAAAACCACAAAATTTATATCTAACTTTTTCTAATTTCCGATTATACTTATTATAATAGTTTTTTTCGTTTCTTTACTGAATTTCAATCCTAATACCTTGAAATATATCCAAATTATTACTCGATTTATGTTATTACAAATTTTGAGAAATATGTTCTCTGTCAGAAAGTGATTTGTAATATTTGTATTGTCTTATCCTTCATTTAAAAATTGTTTTTTCTAAATTTTATCATTGAAAATAAAGAAACGAATATTTTTCAGGAACTAAACTATAAAATTATATGAAAAAACTCCGAGCTTTGTCTTTTAGAATAGAACTACATGATAGTTCTTAATTTATTTTCAATTTTCTGAAGTAAATTTCAGGAAAAAATACAGGTGACAAACCAAACATAATGACAAGAATGAAATGTAATAGGATTTTAATACATTCTCATTGTTTAATAACATATTGCATGCAGGAATGATACGTACTGGTAAACATCTTGTCCATTCAGCGCATGTAAGTAGTATGTGGTTCGCGGGCGGTGCCGGATATAACTCACAGTGTGTCCAAGCGTTACAATATCGTTCTATAACCCGATTGTTTAGTGCGGGTTCCCACAAACTATTGGATATTGGGCACCGACGAACTCTAGAGGGAATGTCGTGTAAGGAGCCAACTACTTCGACAACTTTGTATGTTCGCGCTTTGTTTTACTGGACTAACTAATAAGCCCTCAGCGTCTATTTATGCTTGCGTTTTCGAAACGACGTGTCTGGTGTTGATATCGATTTAAACTAACGCAGAGAAACTTAGAGCTTCGTAATACAGTAATTATGCATATAATTTTGTGATGTTAAGAAAGAAATTTTCAATAAGTTTATTATGTTAATATTGGCTTTAAGTATGGAAACATGAAATTATCCGCATTGCTAAGAATAATAATGTGTTTTAACATGAAGTTTCATTGTTCGGATGTTTATATACTCAATATTGCCGATTTATTAAGTCAAAACTTATAAAAAATTAAATATAGTTAATAAATAAATTTATTAACAACTAAAAATAATAATTAAAACTAGTGAAATTTACGTCTTTTATTCTTTTTTGTATTAGATTTGACGATCATAAATTTTCAGGGAATGTAAAATTACAATGAGCGACAAATTCATATTTTACATCATTTCAAATTCAAATCAAATCAAATTAAGTTAAAATTTTTAGGATTGTTTCAATATTTTCTAAAGTTTATTATTATTTTGCGTATATATATATATATATATATATATATATATATATATAATTTATACATATCTGTGTGTGCGTGTGTGTGTATGTGTGTATACACACGGAACGTCAAATTCGGTTTTAACGGGTTTAATGGACACGTTAATATCTTCTCAATATCCCGAGTTATATCAGAATGTCTTTTATACATCAAAACAGATAAAAGTATAACAAGTAAAGGTTATTGAAGAAAAATAAAAGTCAAACGAATATATACTTTTTATAGACATTAGTATCAATATGGCGTAGTTCATCCAAAATAACATGCCACATCAAATGTGTTAAATTATTTTTCTTAGCGAAGAAGTCTCAAGTAATACCTAGTTGGTAATTAAATGATAACTTCACGATTTTTCTATAGCGTATAAAATATCAAAAAATACAAAATCGAATTCCTAAAGTAAATAAAATTAGTTACCCGTAATTTTTCATTCAAACTACTCATTCAAAATTTCTTACCCGTAGTTTTTGCGGCGAAATTTAGAAAAAAATATCTAACTATTTTGAATCTGAATACACGAGTTTTGTGAACAGAGACAAATATATTTGGCTGTTAATTAATAATGAAGAATAATGTTTAATAATGAAGAGAGAAATCTGTTAGATCTTCTAACAGATTTCTTAGAATTTATTAAACTTATTTTCATTCCCTTATTGACACGTTGATATCTTGTCAAAATTCATATATATATATATATATATATATATATATATATATATATATATATATATGTATATATATATATATATATATATACATACATGTATGTGTGTGTGTGTGTGTGTATGTGTGTGTGTGAGTGAGTGTGTGTGAGTGTGTGTTTGTATGTGAGTGTGTGCGTGCGTGCGTGCCTGCCTGTGTGCCTGACCGCCTGTCAGCCTGCTCGCCTGCTCGTCAGCCCGCCTGGCCGTGAGCATATTATTTGAGTGAAGAATGTATTTAAGAATTATACAACTATTTGTTTACTAAGTCTTGTTACGTAGCTCTGGATATATAACAGACACCGTCCACAAATAATAACACCCTCTCCCTTAGCAATATCTAAAACATTATTACAAAGAAATTCCGTCACTTAAACTTTACCAAAAGCTTATCGGAAAAAATAAAAATTTTAATCTCATAAGTTTTTTTAAGAATTCACTATTCTATTGTGCCCGTAAAGAACATAAAAAGTGATTTAAACATTATGAAAAAAATATTATTTATTTACAATTAAAACAAACCCGATTAGATTTAAGGCATAGGCCTTAAATCTATAGGTGTTTACCAACGCTTTGAATGTAATAAAAGTTCTTCTAGTAAAAAGTTCAATTTACATATATAATGATAAATTTGAAACAGAGTGCATTATGTACATGAAAATTATTTTAAGAGGAATTGTATTTAGAATGGTAATAAAAGTCAGAAAAACTGTTTTCAGAATATTTGTCTGTCCGTCTTTTAATCACGCGAAATCTATTAAACGGATTTAAAAGAAAATGGTACGATAATAGTTTACTCCCCTGAGCGCTATTGACAATTTTCTATCAGGATATTCAACATTGAACAAACTCTGACATAGTGAATATTAAGACATTGTTACTGCCAAAGCCATCTATTAGCATTTTTATTAAACTCTATTGTTCTCATAGATATATTAGGATATGATACTGCCAACGCCTTCTATTAGTGTCTTTAATTACCTCTATACTCACAGAGTTCTGAGAGAAAAACAATTAAAGAAAAGAACAAAAATTCCTAATATCTTTTCTTATTCCGAATTCTACAAGAACGAAGTGGCGGGCATAACGAATAAAGTCTAATTATATGATAATAGTTTAATTGTGAGTATAATTTTAAATAATTTTTAATAAAGTAATGTTTTTAGTTCAGTTTGACTTGATTGTTAATGAACATTTTCAAAATGATGTAACTAACTTTTCTTAACAATCATGACTTAAAGACGACAAATAATGTACATAATAATACAATTTGCTATCTGAACTTATAATTCCAAGCGATAAACTTGGTTGGAGTTGATTTAAAGCCAGAGCATTTTCTCTGGGGCTGTTATACACCGAATAGTATAGAGCAAAAAGTATAAACTTATAAACTATAATCGCTATTCCCGCGAACACACTTGTTATATAATTATAAAAAAAACGTAATTGTGAAAGTGAAAGATATTTTACTTCAGTAAAATATCCATGTATTCGCAAACTAATAATAACGCAAACAGTGAGCGTTTATTTTATTATTAGTAAATAATACAATTGAATGATTCCATTTCACACTTTTGCAATTTTACTATTTTACGGAAAATATATAGAAATTGTAAATTGCTTTACCCAAGTGCCGTTCTGATTTTCTGAAAGTATACATGTTATTTGTTACAAACTTGTGGTGTGCTACGTATGTGTTTGATATTGTGAATGCTTTTAGTTGAATCCCAAGGAAGTTTTACCTCTTACGGGCGTACTATGGTGCACGCATATATTTATTACTAAAATGTCACCCAGTTTCAATATCAAAATAGCGGTGCAAAAGTTTAGTTCGTATTAATGCTGAAAAATCTTAAATATTATAATTACCATCCGCGTATATTTCGCATAAAAAAAAATTTGTTGGGTACGCTAAAATTTGCACTGTGAGGTATTTGTACCTGTATACTTAAGTATATTTAACTTTGTATTTTTTCTTCCGACATCTCTTCAAAGGGTGATTAGGCATATTTTATTTTAAATCATGTTTTCAAATTTTCTTATCCATAACAATGTAGAGAATCACACATTTAATGGTGATTATGGAAAAAAAGTCATGTGCGAGTCATGAGCTAACATTATCAGTAATATTTTATTCTGAAGATGGTTTTTAGTAGTTTCTAAGTTTTTATTTTCCGGCTATAATATGTTTTGACAAAAAAAATTGTATTAAAACTTATTCGATAAAGACGCAGCGTTTGGGTTATTCACATTTGTCAAAATATTTCATTCTGTAAACAAATGTCTCAATAGAAAGTACAGCCTATTAACATTTAAGATAACATGTTATTTTTATTCAAATTATATTATTTTTCACCATGTACATGTAGCGCCTCACATATCTTTCACAGACGTAAATATATCCTAAATATCTTAAAAACTACGGAATTTAGAAAAAAAACGGTATAGTTTTCCGGTAAATTTTAAGTAAATTTTGACAACATTAATACGGATTTTTTTTATAATTTTGATTTAAGCAGTTTCAAAGACAGGGTGGGGTAAATATTTTGTGCACATTTTAAGAAATAACTCTAGAATATAACGGTAAAAGGTGTTGTAAAATTCCAATAACTTGCCCTTTTTCGCAAAATACATGAAACGATAAAAGAACATATTTTACTACTTTATGTTCACCTTCAAAAATGTTTAGTATTAAAGTGCTGCAGGTTACCATTGCAGTCTAAACCGGTTCTAAGAAAAATGTTATATACATATTTAGTAACAACTTTAGAACTAAAGTAGTAGTTATGGAATCGTTATGAGTTGCTTTTTCAAATGATATTATGATAAAAAAATATGTTGAAAAATATCGAGCTCTTTATTGCTCCTCTGAAATTTTTGTCTAAATATATTTGAACTTAATAATTTATATGTATTCGGATCAACAGTTTCTGCGCAAAACTGCGGAGAAAAATGGACAGTCACGTAAGTGATCTAAGAAAGTTGCGGTTTTTTTGTGGTATGGAGCTATAAAATTAATGCACTTTCCTGTATAGTATTTTTTTTCAAATCTATTGGCGCAAATTCTTCTTGTTCAGACAAAATTTATAATATCGCATTCAATAAATACCTTCGTAATTCCTTCTTACGGTAAAAGTATAATTTTGATTGTTAAAGAAAGTCTATAAGTGTAAAATTTTTGAATGAAAGTAATTTGAATCCATCATTTTTATAAAAATAAAATAATATGGGGGGGAGGCAGACTGATAAAATTGAATTGTATTATAATTTTTGTCATGACAGGTTAAGGGATAAAGACCTCTCAGCCGATCTTGCAACTTGTACGCGTACTAATAAAATGTGTAATTGTGAAATTCATAAGTTATTAATCGATGATTTTTATAACAACCTAGTATATATTTTAAGTGAGGGAAAGCAGTCTTATACTGTGAAGACGACACCCGGTAGGGGTAAACGCATAATAGGGTGGAACAAGTATGTGAGGGAGGCTCACGGGAAGGCTCGCCAATGTTATCAAAATTGGTTATTGTATGGGAAACCAGGCAGTGGCTGGGTATATAGTGAGATGGTTAAGTCTAGACGATTATTTAAGGCAAAATTAAAATGGTGTCAAAATAATCAACAACAAATTAAGATGGATATAATAGCACATCATTACTACAAAAATAACTTCTCTAAATTTTGGAAAACAACAAACAAGTTGAACCTTAAGCCCAGCCGGTCCGTGAATGTTGACAGTGTGCAGGACCCCTCTGCAATAGCGGAATTGTTTCGTCAGCGATTTTGTGTGAAAGCCTCTAGTGAGTCTGCGCAACCGGGGCCACCGAGCGTGTGTGATGGGGGGACTGTGCCTGGGGACATTAACGTAAACTTCACAGAGAAAGATATAGCCTCAGTGATTAAATCAATGAAAAGAGGTAAGTCACCAGGTTATGACAGCCTTAGCATCGAGCACCTTCGGAATGCTGGAGAGCACTTGCCTAGAATCCTAGCATTATTATATAATATGTGTGTTAGCCACGCCTACATACCCGAAAAGCTAACGTATACAATTGTTGTACCCATTGTAAAAAATGTCTCGGACGGTTCAAACTACAGGCCTATCTCATTAGCTACGGTTATTGCAAAGGTGCTGGAGGGTCTGCTTGATGGTCACTTAACTTAGAGTATACAACTGCACGATGGTCAGTTCGGCTTTCGGGCGGGCCTATCCACTGAAAGTGCCATTACATACTACACCAAGCGTAAAACACCAGTGTATGCCAGCTTCCTGGACCTGTCCCGGGCATTCGATATGGTTTCGTACGACTTGCTATGGGCCAAGTTGCGAAATGACACTAGTTTGCCTCCTGAAATTATATCTATGTTTAAGTACTGGTACAATAATAAAAAAAACAGTGAGGTGGGCGGATAGTGAATCGGCGAATATGGTCTTGAGTGCGGGGTACGTCAGGGGGGGTTGATCTCACCCAAACAGTTTAATATATATGTAAACGGGTTGATTGGAGAGCTGAGCAGTACCGGAATCGGAAGTCATATAGACGGAGTGTGCGTTAATAACATCAGCTATGCGGACGACATGGTGCTGCTCAGCCCTTCTATCGGCGCGTTACGCAAGCTGCTACGTATATGTGAACTGTACGCGGAGGATCACGGACTCCGATACAATGTAAAAAAAAGTGTGTTTATGATTTTTAGAGTACCCAAAAAACCATATCCAGGTCACTCGGTAGCCCTCTAAGACACATCTTTAAATAGAGTCACTCATTTTAAATATCTGGGTCATTGGGTCAATGAAGACTTCAAGGACGACACGGATATGGATAGGGAACGCAGGGCGTTGCTTGTGCGCTGCAATATGTTGGCTCGAAGATTTGCACGATGCACGGGACCAGTAAAGATTACACTGTTTAGGGCATTCTACTCGTACAGTTTGTGGGTTGATTATACGCGGCAGGCATTTGACGCCCTGCGGGTACAATATAATAACGCGTTCAGGGTCTTGATGGGGCTTCCGGGGCACTGCAGCGCCAGTGGTATGTTTGCGCAGGCGCGCGTGGACGACTTTCACGCCATAATGCGCAAGCGCAGTGTGTTCATGATGGCGAGGGTACCGGGAAGCTCCAGCAATATGCTGGTCACGTGCGCGGGCCGACTGGAGCTACCTCTTTTGACACACTGGATAGGCCTACATGCACCATTATGATTTAAGTTAAATGAATTTGTGATTGAGTTAATTAAATGAATTGATTTTATTTCTATTTTACTTTGAATTTGATTTGAGTAGTTTTTGACTTGTTGTATTTAATTTTATTTAATTTCATTTAATTTGACCTGACTTAAGTAATTTAATTTGGTGTAGTTTGATACAGTTTAATTTTATCTGATTTAATTGACTTAATTGATTATGATTTAATTGTATTGTATTGATTTTAAATTTTTTTACTGCAATTGGGTTTGACTCCATTTAGTATTGATTTTATTTTATTGGATATTTTAGGATTTATTAATGATGTAATTATTTACTATTTATACTAACATTAGATTAAGAATATTGTTACCTATTAACACAAATGTATGGACTATGTCTGAAATAAAATCTTATTATTATTAATATTAAAGTAAATATTTTCAAAATATAGAAATAGATCAGTTTGTCTTTCGATAAAATGAAAGTCGAGAAATCGCCCTATTTTGACAAAATCATTAAAATTTCATAAATAATGTAACTAAAAATATTTCAATTATTGATTAAATAATTTTTATCTTGAATTGGATATTTTTAATATTTTTTATAATTTGTTGACAGTTAACTAGGAGACATACGTATAATAGTTATTATTTACGCTGCTTTCTTCATATTTAGCATAATATTATTGCAAAATCGTTAGAAAAATATACATAGAAAGTGAACACATGTGAGTTTTAGTACATGTCTATGAATGATAAAAACCTCTGATACATTACACTTAATGTGATATGCGCGTTAGTTGGAACACGTAAAATGGCCCCCCTGTTAGGACAGCTTGAATAAATGGTTCCTTCTAACCCGCCGAACAAATGGTTTCATAAGGATCGCTGAAAAAGGGTTTAGCACATAACACTTAGAATTTATATAGCATTTTATATATTATTTTATCTCTGTCGATAGTCCTAACGGATTCACATACAAAATTATAAATTGGTATAAAACTATCGACTAACACTACAACAGTTACACTCTCTTGTTAAATTTGCCGATTTATTGCAAAGAATTGTTTACGATAAAAGTAATCAAATGTTTTTTAATTTTCAAGATTTCGTCCTAAAAAATACACGAGGAATCCTTCTGGTAAAACTATTTTATGTTGCGTCCTTTCAAATATGCCAACAAAAAATGTGAAGGAAATTATATATCTTGTCCCTGAAGTGTTTGCTTGAAAACTTTGGAAAAATCACGGAAAAATCGCGCGATAGAAGATGTAACGAGCACAAGAAAAAAGATTTTAAGAAATCGTTAGTTATGTATACGCGACAAGCTTAATTCCAAATATGTACTAGTGCAAGTTATTTTTTTAAATAAATTTAAATTAACAAAACATAAAGTTTTATTGTGCAATATTATTTAGCAATAGTGGTCCTCCAGTAGTCGCAATTCGACCGTAATTTTAAGTTTGAATGTTATTCAGTTTCTTTTGCCAAAGTGTATACCTCTATAATCATTGCATTTAATTTTTTTTACTTTTTTTATATTGCATTAGCTAAGAGTGTGTATACTTAAAAAGGGGACAAAGTTTTTTCTTCACGTATAATAATTAGACATATTATGTATATGTGGAGTGTGATATTTGGTATATGACTATACCAAATATCACACTCCTCCCTCCGTGCGTGAAAAATGGTTAAAAAGTTATAGATTAGGATCAATTACATTTTCGATTATATTAAAGATGACCCGGTGTGCAAGATATTTTCGCATTTATTGGTTTTTAAAAGTCAGTGAAATATATTCGAGACGTTCTAAAAATATATTAGGTTCATCTCTTTATAACTATTTATGAAGATACAGAGATAAGTAGCAATAATTACATTACGAATAAAGTAATTACCATAACTAATTTCAGTGCATTTAACTTAACCAATCATAGCTAAAAGAGAATTGATAAAACTATACCCCATTGAACGTTAATGGTATCCTTTCATATTACGTCGTTAACTCTCTGAATCTCGGTTTCTCTCTCTCTCTCTCTCTCTCTTTCTCTCTTCCGGACTCACTTACTGCAGCCTACATCCAGAAAATACTTGGTATTTAATAGAGTGCTTGTAACATATAGGGTTCAGGTTCTTCGTCGAAAGTAATTTTTACTTTAATATTGCCACAGAATATGAAATATTATTGGAAAAAACTAATCGTAAGTCTTGATAAATGAATAAAAGTATATTTTGAATTTATTTTTTAATAAATTTATAATTTTTTGTGAGAACAGTTTACGAGTTTGTAAGTGGCTGAACTATCGAATTATATCTGAAAAAAGCAAATATTATCCAATATACAGTTTCCATCAACTTAAGAGATGAAAAAAAAATATTATGTTTTATTCTATACAATTAGCAGACTTGTTTATGTTATGGGCCTTACATAGCATTGTTAAACTTTATGCAAAACGTAACAAAAATGTGCATGTTACAAAGGGTGCAAGAGTTAATTGTCGTTTTTGTTAATTTACATACAGATGTAACACACAGTTTTTAATATTTTTCGCACATTATTCTCTGGAAGTAAAAATCAGATGAAATTTCTTCATTTATTTTTTTTTACCAAGAACAGTAGAGATTAAGCAATTAACATTTGGAATAAAATTACTAAAAAAGAGACTTTTTTCATGTCAATTTAGAAATATAACATTGGAAGTTATTTTAAGTTTTGATAATGTTATTTTAATATTTCTCGTAATAATATTTGTGAATTAATTAGGGGGAGTGCTCCGAGTTCCGGACACTTAAGGTTTCTGAAAAAAAACGTATAAAAATTATGTTTTATTAAGACATTTTACATTAGACATTCACAATACACAAACATAATATACATTAAAATAAATGAAAATAGAGAAATATTAAATAATATTTAACCACTAAAAAAGCACTTATTCTTCGAGTTAGTTTTTGACCCCAACAAATTTGGCATCTAGTAGCGTATAGGTGTAAATTCGAACGCTTATGACCGGACAGTAACGAATACTTAAAATCTATAAAAAGCACAATAATCCACCATTAATATTGTAAACATTCTGAAACATATAACGATTATAGTCATTCAAATAAAACGAAAAATAAACTTAGGGTCATAAAGAAATAAAACAGTTTGCCTCGATTGTTTTAAAACAGTTTGCAGGCAAACATAAGCCTGCAAACTGTTTTAAGGCAAACATAAGCCTGCAAACTATTTTTAGCTTCAGAACACTGTGGGATATCTGCACAGGCTTCATGAGCCCATTCTTTACATGACCCGCACTGAATCCAGTCTTCGTCGCAGTCTTCAGAACAAACAACACAATAGTACTTCTCCTTTTAAATTGGTTTAACTTTTTTTTTCTTTATTTTTCTTGTCATCTCTTTTCTTAAATTTACTTTTGCCTTCATCTTTGCTCTTTTTAATTTTTTCTTTCTTTTAATAATTCTTTGTATGGCAATTAGTTAGAATTTCACTCTTTTCAGTTTGAAGTTTTCTTACTTGTGCTCTTATTGTAGCAACATCTGATATTGGTGAAATATTAAGAATGGTTTACCTTACGTTTGTTACGTCGACCAAGTGAGCGCTTGAGTTTTATTGGGGTTTTCAGACTGTAGAGCTGCCTTATTCCTAGTAGAGAGTTGAGGTGATATTGGTGTGTTAATTTCTTCCTGATGTGAATCCTGCGTGATGTCCGACTGTAAAATACTTGTTGACTGAATAGCGTAAGAAGCAGCGTAGTAAGTTGCTGGAATCTCTTGTTGAAGTATGTTTTGTATAATCTCAGGCCGTTCATGAAGCATCATATCTGTATCATCATTAGCTACTATGTCAATTTCTTATGCTCCATTTGTTGATTGATTATTGTCTAGAGGAATATTAGTGATATCACTGGGTAAATAATCATAATCCGTGAATATATTTTTGTCAAATGGATGAACTCCTGCACATCTAAATCCTGCCTCTGCTATTTCATAGCGTGCAACTTTATTAAATGCTTCAGCTACAAGGCCCGCAATGTCAAATTCTGTAATTCTGACTCCAGTATTAGCCACATCCACATATCCACAGCGTTCATTGTAACCAGTTTTAAATGGTTTCATAAAGGATCAGTCCAATGGTTGAAGTCTGTTTGTAGTATGCGGTGGGATGCTGATCAAATATCAAATATCAATCAAATCAGGACGTTTCCTGTGGCTGCTATGGCCATCAAGCATCATTAAAACTAGTGATTCCTTATTTTCATCTTTTGATTCAAAACATTATCTTTTCCTAATTTTAGATTTTTTGATTCCTAGATATCTTTTTTTCCTCTCCATTGTTTTAAACAATCTGAAAAGAAAAATGAATAGTGTTTTCTAATAATGGCAATATTCCAAATAGTGATTTATGACAATGCCAATATTAGTCGATGCAATCAATTCCCACCCAAAATATCTAGCGTGTCACCTGTAGGCCGCATGTCGCGAGACTGAGAATTCCCGGGGTGCCGAGGGGATTTTTATGTTGAGTTTAACGGTTTTCCATACACAAACACGAATGGGAGCGTTATTTCGAGTTTGGACATATTTTGTCCGGTACTAGGTGCTGTCCGGCGCTAGAGGATTCCTCCTACAATCTTAAAATTACGTAAAATTATGCTTATACCAAAGACCTAAGCTTTTCCACTGAGTCAAAACTCCTATATTTTGGTTTGTATATACATACTCTAAAATATGATATATCAGTCATTCATGTTCAAAACTAGGTCAGGTACTTTATACAAATTGTGCATTTTCTTTTGTGCATTGAGTGTTGGATTATAATTCGAGGACGAATATATTTTTTATTTTCAGACAGAAATAGTTTGTTTATTCTTTTTATATATATTTTAGTATGAAAATTTACGAAAACAGTAAAGGAAGAAAGGCGCTTTGAATACAATTTTTGTGACTTAAAATGTGCGACTGGGGCAGAAAACAAAAATTTTAAAAATCGTTAATTAATTTTTTCTTCAATCGTTTTTTCATACACCCATTTGCATCAAAAATAAATTATAATATATACACAATAGGTACATTTTTCTTATCAATTTATCTTACGTAGTGTATTCATTTGCGGCATCCTTATATGATAATTGTTTTAGCACGACAAATAGATAACTGCAAAGCTGCGATGTGACAGACGGTCAAATGAATGGACAGGATGGACAGGACGAGATTATAAGAGTACGGGCGGAACCCTAAAAATGTAAATCCATTAGGCGTACATTATTATTGACAAGAATACATTTATCCGTGAATACATTTATCCATAAGAATACATTTAAACCGTGTTACATGCTGATTGACACCTGCCTATCTTCTTTTGTACACTAGCCTTGATCCGGGTCGTCACATATAACCTACCGTGATATCGTCTCTTTAATTCCATATTGTGACCCTATCGGCCGTCATGTCATTTTGGTGGGACAATCATGAAGCATTTTGGTTCTATTAATTTCTGCTACACACTTTTAAAGTATGTGTAGTTATTTTGTTCAATGCTTTCTAACATGGTCACTAGTATGCAATTTTAATAATATTTTAAAAAATATTTTGGAACATAATTAATAGAATAAGAATGATGAAAACCTTGGACTTTAATAACCATTACATTATAAAAAATATTGAGCAAGTTTCAAATTCAGGCATACACAGTACATTTTTTAAATAATTAGCTATGTGCAAGTGTTTACTACAATAATCCTGGTGTATATTTTTCACCATATATTACCTTTCATAACTTTGAATTTTATGTTCCTTACTTGACTTTAATTACTTTTTTCTAGTACAAACTTCCATAAATGTACGTAATCAAATAAAAAATAAAAATGAGAGGAAGCACCTAAAACTCATTCACATTATATTCTATCCGTGAAACGATTTTATCCTTAGTCGATACACAACGTATAGAATAATTCAGAAACTAACAATTATTATGACGCACTACGTAATAATAAATCTTCATTCCATAAGTGTAAATAATATTAATAACACTGTTGACAGCACAAGTTTTATTTATTGTGTGGGCTGGATTTTATAACCATTATTTTCGTGCTCACGTTATTTTTATTATATTCGTTCGACTAAAAAATAGCGGCATTATAAATAATTTGCATGGATAATTTGCATAGATATTTTCATACGAAAACATTAATAAGTATAAAATATTATTTATATTTATGTTATTAGTTATATAAATAATATTTATATTGTTTATGATATAAATTTTCTACACCAACGGTGATAATGGGCTAGGTATATTTAGTTAGAAATTGGTATTTACTTCTTTATTCAAAATTAAACTTGCTGTAATACTTTTATAATACTTGATTGCTGATATAGATGCTATGACGTAATTATGACTTGTTTTGATTTTGTGAACTTCGACTTCAAAATTATTTTAAAAGAATTTTTCGAAACTCCTTCCTTGTTTATTGACGAAAATTTTCTACTTTATTTAAATCTAGATATAAACTTTCAAGTAGATCAGTAATAGAACTTCATTAGATATTACGTAAAATAAGCTATTTATATTATTACAGTTCAACGCTCTATGTACAAGAGTCAAAGTTAACAGTATTATTGCGGATAGAAACTAACTCAACTTCTTCTGTACTTTAAAGTTAGCGTGAGAAGTCCCACAGATGTCTATTCAATTTTATAAAGGTCTTTTCTGATATTAGGACGTTATTTTTGTCCTTTTTTGAATAGTTTTTCCGATACAATGGCAATCTGAAAGAAAAACAGTGTATTCTAAATCATTAATTTGAACAAAGTAATTCGCACATAATAGTTATATAGATACTTCGTAGTCGCTATCAAAAAATAAATCGTATTTTTTATTGAAATAACGAAAGCTAATTTCAGAAACTACTAAAAAAACTATTTATGTTGAACATTCAGTTATCATTCGTAAAATTGTATCGAATGAAAATGTCAAATCTTTATCTGTAATTACAACTTACAGATTTTATGTAAAAATATATAGTGCTTTCGATAACTGTTTAATGTAATGAAACACATATCGAATGACAGCATCTTTGTTGTTAATTTATATAAAAAACATGAAATAATGGTAAATTATTATCAAAGAAAGAAATTTTGTGCAAAAATTACTTCAGCCTACAACATCTGTCATTACGTGGTTTTTGATCAGAATATAGAACATTATGATCTATCGGAATAATGGATACAATGCTTAATATTAATTGTACTTATAGGAATTGTCATATGCTTATGTCATTTTTTAACTGGCTTATTTTGTTATTAGTATCGAAATAATAAATTATATTAACTTTTTGAAAGGTTTAATTTATGCAAGGAAAGGTTCAACCTTCGTGTTTCAAAGAACGACGAATGTAAAGTTCATAGTGAAATATAATAGAACTGTAGTATGCCGTATAACCGAGAGTTTTTAAAGTCTTTTATCTTGAGAATATAAGGCGGGAATATTTCATAATATTAAGTTTTGGGATCGTGAACTGCGAGTAATAGTGTTGACTCCACAATTTAAGGCAAACCTTTGCATGGAGGCGCAAAGTATGGGAGCGACTGAAGACAGAACTTTCTAATGTGGCAACATTTTGAGCTGACGAGTAAATTCGTAATATTTTTTGAATAATATTTTTCTTCTAATTTATGTCTTACTTCTCTTGTAGAATACTTTGGGATTGTATATGAATGATTTTGAAGACGTCTTTTAAGCAATCGTTATTTCATGGCAGACGTATCTAAAATTACTCTCACTCAACTAAGAATACAACGTTTCCTGCAAAACACTCAAGCTAAAATTTAAATATATATAAAAGTCAATTGAATCAAATGGTTCAATAATATTTTTTTAATTAAACCGTATACATCGTCGAAATCAAAGATCCCACACAACTTATTACGAAGTTTTTTGACTGGAGGGACAATTAAAAAATAAACATAAATATCAGTGGATGACCGCTTAATACTTTAAATCACACGTTCGTTGGTGAAAGTTTGAAGTATAATTTTAATGAATAATTATAAGATTGCACTTAAATATTTTCTATATTTCGTTAACAAATGGATAAATATGCGATATATATTTTTAACCATAAGTTACAATAAATAAATTATTAAATTCACAAATAGGAACTTAATTAGCAGAATTAAGTTCCTCATCTCTTTTCCTTCCTCTAAATTCAGGATGCAGTCTCAAATATTAAAATGGATAGCAATATATATACTACCGCCTTCAAACGTTGCAAAAAAAAATTCAACTCACCGAAATCGCCAAAAGTTTTTCCTCAAACCGATTATATAGTATGTTTTATAATGTTTAAATTATATTATTAAAATTTAACTAACTATCAGGAGTTTACATGTATAAATATAAGAAAACAATAATGTTTTTTTAAAATTTACGATACCCATAGTCCGACAAATGACAGCCTAAATGTGAGTCGATAAGGTAACATAATAAAATGTTTTCAAAAATTTAATACCCATAGCAACAGTGCAAAAAGTAATTTTGTACCTGAGCGAATAATATTAAGTAACGTTTTATACTCTCTCACTTAATAATTTTTTTGGATAAAATTGAGCCCATAAAATAACAGTTTAAAACTACTACCAAATTTATTGTTTATAAAATTATATCAAAAAAATTATTTTGTGCCGCATTAAATCATGTTGTACAATATCAAATATTATATTCGAGAATAATTGAGAGTAGTCGGGAACAAAAAGAACATTTAATGAATAATAGTAATTAAAAAAAGAATAAAAAATAATACTAATTTATTGCAATATTTCATAAATTATACCTACATTACAAAATAAATATAATAAAAAATAGGAAATTCCGTTTATTTCGTAACTAAAAATTAATTTTAATTTTGATGTTAATTGTACATGTATGATTAATATAATTATTATTACTATTTACCATACTTACCACTAAAACAGTAAACTATAGAAACGCCATATTATATTAATTCTTTTTTTATTTTACAACTCATCACCATAATTAACATCATTAATATCAATATCATCAAATTCTGATTCTTCGTCCACCTATACCACGAAAATGTGCTCAGCGATATGTGGTTTACCTTCGAGTAAAAGTGATTTTGATTTTTTCGTCATTTAAAATCCAATCGTATTATTCATGTAAGATAAGGAGAATGACACTATTTCTTCCTATATCATTTTTCCACTTTGCCGTTATAGGTATTGTATGTTATTATGGAAAATTTCAGAACAGACCGCAAAATATTCAGACCCGACATTGAGGCAAATCAATTTAAAAAATAATTTTTAAAAGAATATGAAATAAACGGTGACATTTTCTTAAAAGGTTTAAAAGACATAGTCAATAGCTCAATTTCAAATATACAGTCTTTGTACATCCGTCGCCAAATATCGTCATAAACGATTATTTGAAGCTCGAGAGTTAATTTTGGCAATAGTGCACGGTAAAACGGCACAGTTCTTTATGCCGGATATACATATTGTATTTTTCTTTCTCTTTCACGTAGAATTGAAAACAATGATTTTAAGTTTTATGTAATGACTTTGTGTAAATTAAAGAATTAATTTTTTGCTGTAAATCCAGCAAACTGTATTAGGTGTAATTTTTATTATATTAATAATTTAATGTTTCTAAAGAAAAATAATTCTCCGTTATTAGAAGAAATTAAAAATATAGCGTCCGGAGTAAAATTAAATTTAATTAACTTTTCTCGGGTACCATTTAATTTAACTCAAAAAATTAATGACGATGTAGCTAATTGTCTAACGGGTATAATCACTTTTAAAACCAAAATTATATCCGCAGTTTTATGAGATTAAAAATAATCGAAGCAAGTGATACCGTCAAATAATTAGATCCTCATAGAGTAGATAAAGAACAAAAATGCTTAGCAAATGTAATCGAGAGTCCAGAGAGATTTACTTAATATCTCCACGGGTCGGGCTAGTCCGAGGAAGCGCGTTTTATTTATAAGATGAATTTAAAGTCAGCGAAGGAAAGAAAAAATATATTATTATAGCTTGCAATAATAATCGTTACGTTAGATTCGAATAAATATTGAAGCAGAAGGTCATTACAAACTTTGCATTAAAATGTTTGAAAAAAAAACCTCAAAATTTCGATGGAAGTAAAAAAGTAATGAACTGTATGCCATATCTATTATCATTACAATGGCTTGTTTCATGCAAATGTACTAGTGAAATGCATAAAAGAAAAATCATCACTGAAAAAATATTATTTTCTTCTAATGATGATTTATCACCAACCGTAGTATAACTAATGGATTTATTTTTTGTCATTTTGGATTCATTAGTTTTTCAGAAATTTAATTAATTAATACAATTCAAAGAAGCATTAATTACTTTTTATCAGAATTTTAGTATAATGAGAGCATAGAACATAAAGAGAGATTAATATAGAGAGATTAATCATCATAAAGAGAGATTAATATTATTCATATTTAACATTGAATAGTTCTCTTTTAAAAACAGTTGAACGCACTTTTTATTTTCGCCACAAAGAATCCGATACCCCAATAATATATAATTTTTATAAATTTTAAAATAATAGCAGGATTATGATTAAAGCATCTAGTACCGACAGCCTAGTCATTATACTTGAAAATATTCATAAATTACCAACGTTAGAAATATATCTCACCACAACAGGATCAAAACCTAATGTTGTAAATTTCATAAATAGCACGATGTTACCTATACAGTTGGTGATATTTTACGCCTTGCGTCCCAGGTTTCCACACGTATAAGGGCTAAAATAAAGATATTCTAAAATTTTAAAAAATCTTCTAGTTCAACAAGTATTTGCTGTTTAAATTAAATTAAAAATTAATATCGTTAAAAACGTGGAGATATGACAAGAATTTAAATACACAATTTGCGGCAAGAATTGTAAGAGTGCAAACGATACAAGGTTATTATTTTTTCGTAATCAATTTGCTTCAATACCAACCGCGGTTTTTTTTTTAATTTTACAAAGATTTGACTCTATCCTAAGTTGATCACTGAAACAAAAGATATTACATGTAATTTATGAAATGGCAATTTGACAAAATGTCACAGAAGTAAATTGCTTCAAATTCTGCCGCTATATAATGTCGTAATAAGCATTATTTCTTAATGCAAAAGAGTAATAAAAAAGGTGAAACAGTATTCTAGAAGAATTTATAAACAAACTTTTTAAACAAAATTTTAAACATGTTTGTTCGGGAAAATTATCGCTTATCATTGTAACTTAAAAGTAAGCTATATTATTAAAATCAATTAAAATCTATTTAACTCCACTTAATTACGCAATTATAATAATGCAATATTGCCACCTAATTTGAGGTTACTTTTTTCCGGGTTAATTTCTATATCTTCCATAATTAAAATTTTTTTTATGTTATAAAGTGCCGTTATTTGTATCTGATATTATTAAATGGCTTGTTTTGGCATGACAGTATTGCCACATTTTTCAGAATTATTTATATATATATATATATATATATATATAGACACACATATATATACTTATATATATATATATATATATATATGTGTGTGTGTGTGTGTGTGTGTGTGTCTGTAAATAATGTGAATTTAAATTTAGGTTGATCAGACCATTATTTAACGGAATCATATATTTTATGTTTATTAGAAATGCCACATTTTTGAGTAATTTCTTCCTTTTATTAAGTATATAAGATATGAAAAATAAATATACTTAAAAATGTTTGCAAATCCTCGTTTGTTAAATTTATATAATAATTCACAAAACAAGACGTTTTTTGTCAGCACTTGATTTTAAATCGGATATAAAGGGCCATAAAAACGTTATTGGTATATTTTATTATTATTTATATAAGATTTTCATTAATTTAAGCGAAGTTTCATGCGAAGAACAGAGAAACTTTGCTTTGGCTTTGTATTACTCTTTAGATGCCTGTCGACCACAAATGTTTGTACATCATTACTCAAAATTGCGTACATCATTACTCAAAATTGCGTTTACGTATCGTAAGTAGTAAGTCATGTTTAGAATTTATTTCTTATATCATTCCATAACTGATGCGCCAGAACACACGGTATCAACTCAAAAATCGGGAAATCGAATGTAAAATACATTTTTGTTAGAAATTGATTATTTACAATCTACAGAACCAAGTTATAGGCGGGACGAGCCATGACATCATTTTATTCATAGATATTAAATAAAACAAAACGAAAATTAGTTTAAAAACGCAAATCGTTTTTATTTCAAAATTGTATGTCTAGTTTTTGGGTAAATGTTGCTCTCTGTATAGGATGGAAGCTTCTAGTACAAATAATAAGAACACAAAGATGCATTTAAAATATTAGGCGTGCTTAGAAATAAATAAGATACGAAATGTATATGAAATATTAACTTTTTGTCTATCTGATACTACAAATTTTATTTTGTTACATAGTGCAAAATATGAGTCAGTTAAAAACCCGTCAAGCCAATACACTTATAACCACAAGAACTTATAAGCACACATACCGACTAATATGCAGATAGCCAAACTCTGCAACTCATAACGGGTAAAAATATAATATTGGTTAATAAATCTATCTTGACTTTCCTAGCGTGAGAATACTTTCTTAAATCAGTAGATTGATCGGTTAACATGTGCATTTTAGCACACGAAAAGACACGACTTCGTAAGTAAATAAAATAACCAATCAAATATTGCGAATTTTAATTAAAAAAAACCAAACTAATGACACTAGCCTCTCCGTGAAATGGTTTTTTTATATTAATAGGATGGTTTTCATCCATACATTGCAAATAGCACTTACTAAATAGCCAGACGTAGCACAATATATATATATATATATATATATAAATATATATATATATATATATATATATATATATATAATTAAGTTAATAAATATACTACAGCTTACATTCACGTAAAGTTTCTTTAGATCTGAAAGAAGTCTTCGAAATACATTATGAAGAATTCAGTACTTGAGCAAAACTACTGTGAAGTTACATATGATATGTCAAGAAACTTTCACACGCAGTGACTAAAAAGACTGAACTCATTAGCATGAGTTTGTAAAACTTAAATCTCAGAGAAGGAAAAGAAAACATTAAACAATAAATTCTTAAGAAAAGAACACGTCATCGACAATTTTTTTGGTAATAATGTAATATTTAATATGTAGAACTTCTTTGACAAACCAAATATTTGTTAATACATTATTTTTCTTTTAGAGAAGGACCTGAAGAACATGTTCTTGAATTTTAAACAAATGATTAAAGGTTCCATTTAGCAGAGATACAGATCTATCGATTCTTAACATACAATGGATTCTGTCATTGTTACTAAATGTTGTACTGGATAATATAAAACTGGATACAAGTTATAAAATACTGTACGATATCGTCGATAGCGAAGAAAACTAATAGACTAATGGGATAACAGTATTTTAAAAATAAACCTGTCAAACACTAACAGAAGTCGCACTACGAGGGCTCCCTACATAATAATGTATTTATAAGCATTTGTTGGTGCATGGTATTATTAATAAAATTGTTAATTTTTTATTATCACTAAGTCCATATTTTTTACCAATGGGCTCCCATAGATTCCGCTAGCTATTGGAATAATAGACAAATTTAACCAAAGTTGACTAATTATTTTAAATAATTACTTTAGAATGAAAAAAAAAAACAAATGTAAGCTATAATAATAAGGGAACTGATTAAATATCTTTGTAAATAAAACCGAATAAACAATTTGAAATCTATAAAAATATATATTTGGCTTACACATCCCATGAAGCGAAACTCTCTATAACAAAAGAAAGTGCTCGGTCCCTTGAGTTTCATTATTGTGTCAACCGACAAACCTGACATTTTTAATAGCAATGTAAGGCTATGGACCTCAGTATAGTTTTTAATTTCAACTTGATGACTGAAACCGCTTTGGGGAAAAAGGGTTTGGACAGATATACAGACGGACCAAGTTATCATATGAGGGTTTCATTTTTAAATTTCAGGAACATACTCTTATAAATGAATGAGACTTAATCTAACTGTAATGAAGTTTGTAATTAACATATTTCATATTACTTTGCAATATTGGTTCGATTTGTCCTATAAATGACATGCTAGTAATAAGATGATAACGGCGTGACTTTATCAACTAACAAAACTAGGTATAAGTCATGCACAAAGTAATTGGAAATAGTCAGTGTCAAACGTCAAATAGTACGTCAAGTAGTAGTGAATATAAAAATACCAACTTTAAAACACTCATTGAAAAAAACATTTAGCCCATTGAACCCCTTAAAATCCGCAAAAAATTAAGGGATCATAATTTTCCTTAAACGATTCTCCTAACGATTTTCCTAAACGATGTGATAGGGGATGATAAAAATATAATAAAAGATTTTAAAAGTAAAATGATAAGTCTCTGAAGGAGTCTTATTAATTCAAAATATATTATTATTTGCCGAGTTATAGCGTTCCAAATATCAGAAAATAAAAGCTTGTGTTAATCCCTTAATTTGAACATAAGTGTACATATTAGGAGCAAGCATGTATCTTCTATAATAGTATTAATTGAGCAGATGCTAATGAGGATCCATGGAACCGAATTTATCGTATGTCCTAAGCGAGACAGTAAAATTCTTGTGTTATACATACACGACACTTTCAGAAATTATATATGATACCTTTCTATATTTCAATGTATATTTCTAAGCATATTAAAAAAAACTTTTAAAATGCATAAATTATCTCACACTTAGAAACAAAAATATTAAGTACGTATTTAAAGAAATTAATTTACAAAATATATTAAGGTCATATGAAATAAATATAATTTTAATATTCTTGAATGTGATATAGAATATTTCATAAAATATATTTAAAACTGAGAAAGTGTCAAAAATTACTGACAAATTTTATTTAATTTTTTACGTCAATAATCTGTGAATACCTATTTTTTAGTTAATCATTTTGTGATTATAATTTTATTAGAAATTTGTTATAACTTTTCATACGCACCGAAAATTTAATAAATAGGTCAAACAGACAATAATTATTTACTTAAAATATTAAGAAGAAAAGCTTAAGTGCATTTTAGTAAAATATTTATTCCAAGATGACTAAACATTATTATCATTACTTTTAAGAATTTAAAACCATAATTATATTTTAACTTCATTGAAATATGTTTGCCGCTGTGAATAAGAGTTCATTGCTAAGCTAAAGAAATAAAGTAAAATCGGGAAAAGTACTTAGAGCATATCAACAAATTTGTGAAATGGTTTATCTCTTTCACAAACCTTATTATTAATTAATAATTTCATTTCATATTTCAGATGATTATGTATTATTCCGACATTATTTCCCTCAGTTGAAGAAATAAATTAAAATATTGTGAATTTGTTAGATAATTACTTTCCATAAACATTTTTTTCAAATCAAACTTCATTCATATAGATAGTCTTTTGATCTATTGTAATCACGATGCTTCTTTTTGCTTAAATATAATATTTTAGCATATTTCGCGCTTACAGAAGTAAATTTTTCTCGCGCTCATTGCGTTCGTAAAAACGGAACTTTATCCCCTACATTCAGTTTCGACAACAAAAAATTTATTGGAAACTTGATTTTTTTTTTAATTTGAAGCAGGAAAATTTTCTATTAAAATATTTCCAATTTAAGACAATTTATTTTTCGACAGAAACTATTTACTTTATCAAATTAGCACATACAAAGGTTAACGGCAGCTGCAAAAATAACATGAAGAGGAAATTATATCTACCTAATACACAGCCAAATATGAGAAAGAAAATAAAATTATTTCAGTGTAATTCTTCTAATTACATTTGTTAAAAGTATTGTATAGATTAGATTTATGTTATATATATATATATATTACTAAGAGATGCAGTTTGAAGAAAAGGATAAAGAAGAAGTTTAATACTTTTTTATTTCTCGTTTAAATGAATTAAAAGACATGGAAATTATTTTATTAGATATTGAAGATATTTTATTTGAATATGAATAATCAGTTTTGAAATCCGAATTTGTCATTTCCTACTTTTACGTTTATTAAATCTTGTACGAATAAATCTTAAAATCACTTTTACTTTAAAGGCTTTACTTGAAACATAAAAAATTGCATGCTCATTGCTAAGAAAGAAACCTTTCAAAACCAGCTTACAATAAAAATGAACATATTTAAATGAAAACAAATTTAAAGTAACTTCAGCTTTTGACATAAACTGTGAGAAACCGGTATCCAATAGGCAGCATCTTGCAACTTAATTACAATTACAATTTATGTAATAATTACGTACAGGTGAAAATTACAAATACAAGTCTTTACGTAATATTATATAATAATTTTGATTATTATATGATATTTAATATTTACGAACACAGAAATTGTTTTGAAAAGGAGAACTTGAAACATTTGAGATATATCTCAGAGTTTCAGAATGCAAATAGTTTTGAATAGTTTATTTATATTTATTGTTAGGTAAATATCATTTAAGTAATACGTTACTTATATAAAAGTTATAATAAACACCAAAATTTTGCTATTGATCTCATTCCAAAAATAAATTTCTAGTATACCTATCATTAAGATGTCGTAAACCCACTAGAATAATGTTATAGCACAAAAATAAAAATTATGGCGAAATACGTCCGAAGTTTTTACAATAAAAATGAAAATATAACGTACCCATTTAATAATAGAATAAATAAATAAAACAGTATTTTTATATATTGAACATTTTCATCCTATCAGGCATTTAAGGTGAATAAAATGTAATTACAGTTTGAGATGTAATTTTTGTTCTCCCAAGCTTATTCGTAAATTTAATTATTAACTGAAAAATTATTAGCACAAGAATCGGGTTATGACCATGGTGTATTTCTTTACAATGTACTAATTTATAATGATCGATTAGACATGATGTAATAGTAGTATATCTGTAGTTATGAGGGTGACGCGTTGTGCAACATTAGTGCTATATATTTCAGTAGAAGTAAAGTTAAATTGACTACGTGGAAAGTTCAATGTGTGTATAATGTTCAATGTGCGAATTGTTTAAATTGTGTTTTAGTTTGATTCTTATTTTAATGGTTTATTTGCAGGATAACTGTGCAGTAGAACAGTGAGTATTAAATATGTTAATATTTTTATATAGAAAAAGGAATAAAAAGGACAAAGCATTTCTTTTCAAACATTTTGAATATTCGTATTCGCATTTATTAATTTGATATTACTTATTTTTTATTTTTTAATATTTGACCTCTGCCTTGCTTCATGCAATGAGTATTTGGTATTTGTTTGGGAGTTATCTTACTAGCGGGGTAAACCAGATTTCTAGTTGGTCGATGATATTTTTGCTGAATTTTTAATTAAACATTTTATAAAATTTTATAATTTTAGATTTATATGTTGAAGTTTGAAAACAAATGCGAAATTATTATATAATTATTTCATAGTTTTCAGTTTTTACTTTTTATTGTGTGGCTTATACTCCCGGTATAGTCCCAAGAAGTTGGTTTGAATCTGATTACGGAAATTGAATATTAGTAATAGAATTCAGATATAGTGATTGAGTTTGGATGATGAAGGTCAAAATAATTTAAATGTTTCGCTCTTTATTTGAAAATGTAAATAAATTGATAAGTTTATGCGGATATATGCAATATAATTTCCACCTACGTCCCCACTATTTGGGTTACAACTTCACGGTTCCGATGCTGAGAAGCTATTAGGAATACGGCTTGTCTAAATCTCAAAAAAAATTGTCTAAATCTTTGTTTGAAGCATATACTTTGCCACTAAACTCCAGATTCCGATTTCTCAGTGCTGACGCTAAGTGGGTACTGCCTGAATTGTGAGACTTGAGGATAAGCTGTTTTAAATTAGTGTTGGAGGTCTTAAATAGAAACTCAAATATTAAATTCATACAATACAACAAAGTAAGGTTACAATTCTTCAGTTCTGATGCTACAAGGATATCGTCTGCCTAAACTGTGAGGCTTGGGGATTTGTTATTTTAAGTTAGAATTATGAGCCTCAGCCAGGCTATCTACCACTTAACGCCCGGTTCCAATTTTTCAAATTAAACTCTGTGAAGGACTGCCTGCTTAAATCTTAAGGCTTGAACATCTGCTGTTTCTAAATTGGTGTTGAAAGTCTCAATCTGAGACTTTGTCATTAAATTATTGTTTACTACACTTAAATCGAAAAACTTGAGCAACTGCAGTTTGAATAAGTATTCTTTTGTCTCAAGCATAAACTCTGTTATTGAACTCCGGTCTTCGGCCTGATTTTGTAATAGTACAGCCTGCATTGTATATGTTAAACTCATATCTCTGGCATTAATCGACCAATTCGGATGATACTTACTTTTTATTTGAATAGCCTCAAAGTAGTATGGTGAAAAATTGGTTAGAATTTGACTGAGAAAATTAACGGTGCACCATATAATTTCTAAATAATATATAACACAGGTGCCGTTATCAATTTGGATAATCTATCCATAATCTAGAGTTTATAAAGTTAAATAGTTCATATATCGAATTTTTCTACAGTTTTGACGTAAGAAAAGTGGCATAAATTTGCTCCTTGGTAAAATCAAGTACAGTGGTGGAACCGGGAGGTGATGATAGGAACTTTTTACTTATGAGAAGTAAACTCATCGAGTAAAAACTCGGTTCACTCGTTTCAAGTAAGAAATAAAATAAAATGAAAGGTCGGTAAGTAAATCAGGTACACATAAAGGCATAAAATTACCATAAATTGTCTAAATATTAGTATGTAGGTAGGTATGTAAGTATGTAAATATAGGTAAAGTATAAGATATATATCAACTAGAATATTGGTAGATCGATATATAATATACAAAGGTATATAAAGTCTTGATGCACCGACTACGGTGAAGCCAAAAGATAGAATGTATGAAAGTAAGATGTATGTAAATACATATAACTAATATTTATGTTCATTAAATACTGCAAACATCTGTCCCTCTTTCAATGAATGAAATACTATTGATATTGAATTCGTTATAAAATCGTAATATTTTGCATAAAACAAGCACTCAAATGGAAAAATAAAATATTTTTATAAAAAAATTTAACGGACTTCAAATAACCAGCGAATAAGAACGGCATTAAAAGGTATAAATTACTGAAAATGCGACCACTTGGCTGGAACTTTTGCGGAACGATACCATTTCCGAATATAAATAGGTTTTCAAAATACTGCTGTTACTAGGGATTTTAGCAGCATTTCGCAAAAATATTTATGGTCGGAAACGATATTATACCACAAAAGTACTGGGTACACGCTTTTTCATTATTTTATAATTTTCGGTATGTCCGTTATTCAGTGGTAATTTGAAATCGGTTATTTTTTTGTAAAATGTTTTTATATTAGTTTAAATAAGCTTTAGAGCTATTGATGTTATCGATTTCAGTTCAGGTTCGGTAAATTGAATATTATGTATGTAAAAGTTTTTAAATTTTTAATTTCCTCGCATTTACTAAATTGATTACCAGGGTTTTTGGAATTTCTAAAGAGCCTTTTATTATATTCTCGTCTGACAATTATCCATGCTATGGCTAGTTAATTTACAATACCGGCTAACTAAACGCTCTCAATTTGGTTTTGCATTAAACAGTGAGTGGGGAATACTTGAGTTTTGAGATTCGAAATGATAAGTAGGTTTGAAATATGATGATCTTGTGACCATAACTTATCATTGAAAAATGATGATCTTGTGACGATAACTGATGATAAGGACGATTTCACTTTTTTGAATAATTATTTGATGAATATGAAAGGATTTACTCAATGATCGTTTCAAGAATTTTTTCTTCGGGAGAGGCGAAACTAATTACTTCGTTTGATATTTCTAGGTCTCTAAATATTATTATAGTCAATAACATTGAATTCAGTGCAGTTACAAGTGAATGCAGGGTTAAATCCTTAACAGCTACGATCAGCCAGTTCAGTTTCTTTTTTTATGAGTTTTGATATATTAATTTCAATTAATAATTTTGATAAACAAGAAGACGCGTAAAGCGTACCGACTAATCGTTTCGTTTTGCTTTTGTTTATAATTTCGCAAGTCCGAACAGCATTTTAAAAATGTTTCTAATTATGCCCAGTTTTCAAATTCATTCATATAATTGGCAAAGGATAAATTTTACCAAGACATCTCCTTGATGACGCAAAATTCATCGCGTTTCGGCAGTTGTTTAGAAACCTGTTTAGTCTTTCACCGCTTCCGCCGAATTTATTTATGAATTTTGTAAGGATGTTTATATCGGGAATAGAATCGGTTCTTTGCACGTATATGAGTGTAGAGTAAAATATTAATATCGATTTTGTCATGACTAACGAATTTAAAATCATATATTGTTGCCACCAAAATAATGTTATACAACCTGTAAGAAATTCGTTTAAAAAAAAACTTTCCTCAATTTTTTGTTAATTATTTGGCTTATATAAAATTAAGTTTATAAATGTATTTATTTTACGTAACGTTTAGCTAGATATATCATCACTGTATATATATATGTATGTATATATATATATATATATATAAATATATATATATATATATATATACAGTGATGATATATCGACCGTATTACCGACTTATTACTTAGAGTTAGAAGTGTAACATATTTTTGGTTTTTCTGAAGTCTTAACATATTTTTGGTTTCTCTTGAACATATACTAGTATGCAAAGCTGATGGTGGAAATACAACACGTGAGCTGATTTATATACAGTTGGGAGCTTACAAGGGATATAAAAGAACGATGTCATGGGTATAGCTAGTTAATAAAATAATAGATGTTGCTTTGCTTTCAACACGTACATTCAATTTATACTTTCCTTTGCTTTAGCAATGTTTTATCATTAGTATAAGTTTTAATTCAACTATGCAACCAACTTGAGTTACTTATAACAATAAACAATTATAAAGAATAAACATTTCGTGAAAAAATGCCTAAGATGGTCATAATTATGATCCTATAAGACTCTTTTAATACAAACGTCGTGAAGGAATTTCAGATGGCGCTAAAGTGATTATTGTCAAATAGAAGTTATGTTGATGTGGTAGTTTGGTGTCGTTTTCCAAATTTATATGAAATTTTGACAACAAATTGCTCAAAAGTTGTGCCATGTACAAAACAAATGAATATGATTATCAAAAAGGCTGATCTTGGGACACGCCCCTAGTATAACACGAAATGCGGATATCATAACGTTTATATGCGGCATCGAGTTATTTTCCCAATGTTATTTTATGAAAACCAAATATTTTCTATAAAATACTACTTATTGAAATTTAATAACAGTACGTTACCTATCAACAGAAATTTCTATCGAAATAAATGTTGGCTTATTGTTGGTTACCTCATTAAAAACGTTCCCTTAACTTAAAAGTAGACATTTACCAAATATTTATCTGTACAATTTCACTAATATTTAGTGTGCTTCATTAAGTTCAACTTATTTTATTATTAATCATTACGTTCATACAACTAGGTTCCTGGCGCTAAAATAGAAGGCGCCGTTTCGCAAAGAGCATGTACGCAATAAATGGCCTTCTTGTTAATTAAGTTTTTATATTTATGTAACACTCTCTTTAATAATTCCTTATTATCTCCCCATAAGTTTCTTTACGCTTGCGGTCACATCTAGCTTCAGTGAAGCCGGCTTATGTCGCGCCGTCCCGGCCGTGTCGGCTTATGTCCCGTGACATTTATCAGGTCAATGGACAATTTTTCAATTCAAAGTAATTTATTAGTTTGTTAGAGATTTTACTATACTAAAATCAGATATAGGAAAATTGCTATTTCGAATAATAAAATATTATAATATGGAAATTTAGGATATATTTCAATAATTGTTATTGAAATATATGACGTAACATATTACGAAATGAAATTACTATTTTCCTATATATCTACACACTTATTCATGTTCTACATCATGTCGTATGTCCCCACAGTGAAGTGAAGGGCATCTACGGTGCTGCGCCACGCTGATCGTTTTTATGCTTTGCTTTTCACTCCAGGTCTTACCGATGCTCTTTACTTCTGCTAGTCCAGTCTGCTGCCAGGTATTATTTTAATATCCACGTCTCTTTATCTCAAGTGTTTAAGTTCAAAACCTATTTAAGGTCATGGCTAATAGAGTTCCATTTGCTATGTATAAGAATTTTTCTTTAGATATTTTCTCGGGTCAAGGTATATATTCGCCTTATGGGGTCTTCTGTTGCCTTTCATATCTCGCAAAACGGTTTAACATTGAACCAGAAAATGTTGAATTTCACCCTCCACGCCAGTTTCCGCGAATGCCACACAAGGCGAAGTTGCGGGAAGGTTACCCTAACTTTGTTGATTCGCCAAGCGATGTTATGCGATGTTAGCGATGTTATGTTTACACATAGATGTAAAAAACATAAATCATACTTTTACAACCAAGACCTTTTTAAATGATTTCGTATCACGATGATAAAGATCTTCTGTTCAAACCATCGGAATACTTTTATATAAAAGGGCTACAAAAGTTTCTTTCAAGTCTTTCGCAACTTTATTTGCTTGTGCACAAACTACTAAGGCACTATATTTGCCATGTTCCATTCACATTAGTTGCTTAATCATTTTTATTTAAATTTTTGTTGGATCTTAAATATTCTTCATGTCTATTAAATAACTAGTACTCCTAAAAATACTTAAACGATATAAACTTATTTCGTTCATATATACAATAATTATTAATGAATTCATTACATTACTTGTAAAAAATACTATTAAATATAGTGAAATACCAGAAAGAAATAATTCTATAGATTATAATAATTTCCTACTTAATACAAATTTACTCACTATAATATTTTATTCAATTCAAAAAATGCAATCCATCTTGGCTCATGTAAATGTTTTGTTATTTTTTTAAATTTATACTCTAATTTTTTCATTATTTTCATTCATCATTAGTGCTTTTGCATTCTTCTAAAACTCGAGTCGAATGAAGACTATCAGAGAATGTAATTGGGGTTTAAGTAGGGCACATTTGAAAAAAAAATTGTCATTAAAAGTGCATAATCGGAAAAGATTCATCTTAATTATTACTCTGAGTGGGAAATCAATTATTAAGTCATCGCTTCAAAAACCTTAGGGAGAATCATATGAGGTTTTCAGTTAAAGCAAGCAAATAATAAAATATTCAGCACAAAAATAGGCAATATTGCAAACTCCAATATTATAAATCAGAAATTTCATTTGTTTATTACTAAGTACCGCTAGTCAAAGAAGAAATTTCAGGCTGTGAACTATATGTTTATTAGAAATACAAATAACACAAAACTGTATTTGAATAATGATTTCTCAGTCATGTCTGAACAACTGATTAGATTTTAATGAAACTGAATGTAGATGTTGTACCTAATTGCAATCATCATTTATAATAGTATATGCACTTATTTTTAATGCAAGAAAGAATCTAATTCATGTAAGAATGCTCTAAGTATTTTAGTAAATAATAAAACTTTAGTACAACATGTCAGTAAACGACGTTTATATTAAATATATTTATCTAGAAAAGTCTGAGGCCCAATATCTATATGTAAATACTGCTGCCTTAATAGAAAATATAGGCGGATGAATTGAAAAAAATATTTTTAAAAAAATTATCTTTACATATAAATGGTCTTACAGGGAAAATGACTGTTTTAAACGTTAATAAAGCTTACAAAATAATGGTAATCCAGAATATTTAAACATGGATCTTCATTTCAAATCCTAAGATATGTGCCATCTAACTTGTGCCGATATTTAAAATAAATATAATTTAACAGTGATTAATTGTAACATCAATCTATATAGTTTCCTAAACGCACGCAGCGACCGCTGTCTAATTTAAAGCGTGGATGATAAATTTCGCTCCCTTAAGTAAATCGTCAAGTTTATTTAATGAACATAGATAATTCTTCCATAATTTCCTGTTAGAATATGTCTACTTACTGATAAATTTAAGTTTGATCAAACTTTCAGTAACTTAAGCGGACATAAAAACATGATCAAATTGTTTTATTCCTTCTTAACTTCATATAAAAATAGATCTGATTAGTAGCTGTTTTCAGTAAATATGAATATATTTCAAAACAGCCCATATGCTTTATTTTACTTGTTGTTTTTGTAGATTGTTTAATCAGTTATGAATGCAAGCATATAAATTATATAAATCTATATTTCAACGCACTTTTTGTGTGATACTCAAAACAGCTAAAAAAAGTTATTATCCGTTTGTTAGATTTTATCTATATTTTTTTGTTTTCGATTTAATTTAGTGTCACAATAAAAGCTAAAAATTCCAAGTCTACATGAAAAGTGATTCAAATAACTCAGATATGCGGAGTATAAGATACTGTTTCTAACGATATATCAAGAGATGTTTTGTGACTAAATAATGTCGCAAAAAATTTGGCATGTGTTAGCCAATTTTTATACGTATTTAAAAAAAAATAGGAAAAACAATAGATAAACCTTATTTAACAATTAAAGAAACAAATACTATTTTTAAAATTTCATATTATTTGTACCTCATATAGTTTAAAAGTGTTACGATGATATATTTAGGATCGCATAAGCAACCAACTAAGATCGCGTAAGCATAAAATAAAAAAGTATACCTTATCTCCGAACAAAAAAAGTTCTTTTTTCATACTCAAACTTCACAACGCTACTTTAAATAGTACATCAAAGAAATGTATTTAAATGATTTCTACATATGCAAATACTTGTGAAAGAATATTTTCTAGATCCAAAGGTAACTATTTTTTACAAACTGATATTATAATATGAGGCTCAGTCAGTTTTAATGGTTGGAAGTGCACGGATTTCATGAATTGAAGTACAGCCAGACAAACGCATGGTTTGAGTAGCATTTTTTCTTGAAATCATACGGTTGTGACTATAGTGCCCTTTATTCACTACAGAGGGGTTAAAAGTCATGTGTATATGTGCGTATTCTGTTATAATAATGAAATCATTATTTAAAAGCGAATAGCAAAGTTGCTTTTAAATAAATAGTTTTTATCCATAATTAATAATTTATTTTATTAATTATGAATAAAAACCATCATCCATTCTAACATTCATAATATTCTCCCTCATTATGTTATTGTAAAAAATGATATTATATTAGCATTGGCAAAGTGAAAAGATCAATATTAGCAAAATAAATTAATATTAGTAAAATTATTTAGAGACGGGATGAATAAATCGTGTCGCCTATATAGCCCCAAATTATGTAAATACCTTGTATATAATATCGCGTAGGTATAAAATTTACGTTAGTATATAATAATACAACAACCTAAATTAGATAGACAATTGAAATGAGATAATTGCAACAAGAATTTATATGACTTTGATAGTGATATTAAATATAGACCTATCTTTATTATTAGTTAAAATTGTATTTTATATATGAAAAAGCCTGATCTCGTAAGGCAAGAATGACGCGTGTAAATAGTTTTTCTTAAATGGACTATGCTTTCTCATTCACCAAACTCTCTTTATCACTTGCTCTCCGACTACCGCCTCATTCACCCACTACCATGCCAAAAAATTGACAATGCGCACCTAAACTTTACCCAATTTTTAAGAAATAAACATATAATATAAAGAGATTAGGAGATACAATTAATCGTCAGAAGGAGATCTCATAACAGATGGCACAAAACTCATTGATTTAAGTGTACTTCCATAAAATATCAAGGAATATGTGAACATGTCAGAAAAAAATTATTATCAATGAGGTAGCCCTTCAATAGTGAACGTTTATATTAATAATATATATGTATATATTTATATGTATATATATATATATATATATATATACATATATATATATATATATATATATATATATATACATATATATATATATATATATATATATCCATATATATATATATATATATATGTATAGTAATTTCTTAAAATTTAACAGACATTTTTTCGTTTGAAAGCTATAATGACACATCGGTTTGTCTTTGTTCTCCAACAGTTCAAAAAAGCTGACGCGCATAATTTTTTCACACCATGGTTCGAGCAAGCATTTTGACAAGCCTTTTATATACTTTCGTTTTTCCCTCTCGTTCTATTATTTTCATTATTTTGATGAAAACACAAATTTATTATTTTAATAGCGAGTCATATTTTGTTAAACAACCCAACACACTATGTATTTGCAAAACGAGAAATACACAGGTAAACTATTGTTAAACTCATCATAATGACGGAAATAACGTTAACTACAGAAATATAAGAAAACTGAGTGAAATTAGAGTTATATGAAGAAAAAATTTAATTAAATTACCTGATGTTGTGTTAAATTCAACTACCTTAATAACAACATCATTAATACAACATCCGTTAGTGTTATGAAGAAAGAGACATAATCTATTATTTGCAATTTATGTATATATCTTTTTGCCTATTTTCCTTCGATAATACTAACACTTCGTTTAACCTCATTGCAATATTTCATGTGTTTAGTCATTAAAGCAGCACGCTGAAACTATATTGGAGGATTTAATCGTTAATTACTTAATGTAACATATGAAAAAATATGTAACATATGAAAAAATGAGACCTAATGCATTTTCAAACCACTGTCATAATTTAGTAAGAAATAAGAATTTGTCATTAAATTGAATAAACGTACCCATGCGACAACATTTAGTGAGGACTTAATTTTTCAATATTACCTTATGGAAGTCGGCAAGCTCCTCCATTACCAACGAATTACATAAATTTTATTATTAGAAATTTCCTTGTTTAACAAAATATCTTCACTATATTGAAAGTAGAATCGAAATGCGAAAGTTGATACAAAAATCATCTCATTTTATCAATCACAATTGACGCCAACGGTGCGGTTGAGTCATACTAAATTTGCATTAAAACGTGCTTTACTCAATTTTTTTCACTGGTACGTTTATCATTTATTTACCTAGAGATACCTCTAATAAGAGTAAAATTTCAATAAACATTATTTCTCTTAATTAAATCTTTATACAAATGTGTGGACGACATGTGTAGGCGAAAATAATTAATAGTTAGCTTCACGGAGACGTTTACTTGAATGCGGACCGGCCTCGTCAGTTTAATCAGTTTGGAGGAACTATATGGTTTAGCGGATACGTTCTCCTATTTATAGAACACGTCACCTTTTGTAACATTTATGAGATTAATTTTTCTAGTAAAACACGTCAAATTGTCATAGACAGACAAACAGTTTCTACAAAACGATAAGAGATGGCGCTACTATTCACTAATTACATATTTTGATACAACATTATCACACCCCCACTTATCAAAATAAACAACAATTTTATTTACGTACAATGCCCAATTTACACATAAACTTATAATGCTTAATAGTACACAGTCCTTTGGTAAGTAAATCGGCAGGCATTTCCTCACTACACAAGTACATAACTTTAATATATTTATTTTTAACAACATCTCTTACGTAATGAAATCTCACATCTATGTGTTTGGATCTGTTGTGACTTTGGTTACTTAATGACAACTTTAAAGCACTCTGATTGTCACAATAGATCTGTATTACAGATAAGTTACCAGTTATTTCATGTAACAGGTTTCTCAAATACACTCCTTCGCGAGCTGCCTCAGACAAAGCAGTGTATTCTGCCTCTGTACTAGAGAGCGATACGGACTTTTGCTTTCTGCTTTGCCATGAATTGGCAGATCCCGACATAGTAAAGCAAAAGCCCGTGTAGGACTTCCTATCTATGGCATCGCTGGCCCAATCGCTATCTACAAAGCCCTCTAACTTGCTACCGACCTTAAAATATTTTAAACAGTAAGTTTTTGTACATTGCAAATATTTAAGAATGCGTTTAGCATAATGCCAATGTGTAAGATCATAGCAACTGTTAAATTGGCTCAAATAGCTAACAGAATAGGAAATGTCGGGCCTGGTTAATACTGCCAAATACATTAATGATCCAATTAACTTCTGATATGGAACATCAGGTACACATTTATCAGGTTTCTCTAAATTTAATTTACACTCTATTGGTGTTTTATGCATTTTACAATCCAACATATTGAACCTAGTTAATAGCTGATCAATATACTGCTGCTGATCTACAGTAATTACATTTTTACTAACATTTATTCTCATGCCTAAGTATTGCCTTACAGGTCCTAAATCTTTTAGCTTAAATTCTGATCCTAAAGTATCTTTTAATTTTTTACTTTCAATAGGACAATTCGAAAAAATTAAAAAGTCATCCACATATAAGGCCACAATAATTACAGCTTCACCTTTAGTTTTTGTGAACAAACAAGGCTCATACTGACTGTTTTTTAAATTTAATTTGCATAGTAAATCTTTAACTCTGTCATATCACGCAAGGGAAGACTGTTTTAACCCATAGATTGCTCTTTTCAATTTTAAAACCTTTCCCCCACTTTTGTTCATAAAACCTTCAGGTAATGACATGTAAATAGTTTCTCTCAAAAAACCATTTAGGAATGCTGTAGTAACATCCAAATGATCAATACTCATATTCATCTTAACACTGAGAGCAAACAATAATCTGAGCGTTGAATGTCTAACCACGGGAGAGAACGTGTCCGTATAGTCAATTCCAGGTTTATGCGAGAAACCTTTTGCCACCAATCTAGCCCGAAACCGCACATTATTGTGCACATCAAACTTTTTGTTAAGCACCCACCTGGATTTCACAATTGTCACATCATCGGGGTTGTCAACGAGCTCCCATGCATCACTGTCCTCAAAAGACTGCAGCTCGTCGGCCATGGCATTCTTCCACTGTTTACTCTCAGGCCCTGCAAGAGCCTCTGAGAACACTATCTCCTCTAATGCTGAAACAGTGTTGGAAAGACATGTAAAACCATACCGTTCAGTTGCTTTCCTGGAACGCTTTTCAGGTAATTCTGGTGTCTGTTCTGGGGTTGATGTCGTCTGGACTTCTTTGTCTAATATGTCTGTGGTTGGAGATGAAGTTTCCGTTATTGTTTCATTATTCTCCTCATACACTGAAGAATAATCTGATGGGCTCTGAAGAATAATCTCTGAAATATGAGACGATTTATCCCCCACTGAAACTGTGCTCTCTTTTTCTATGTGATCTGCAAGTGTCTCTTCGTTAGGAATCCAGATAGCTGACTTGTTGCCTGTTTCTTTGAGCTCTGATTCATTTTCCATCACGATGACATCTCTACTTATAACAAGACCCTTCTTCGCAGGATTATACAGCCGGTAACCCTTGACCTCTTCACTATACCCCACTAAAATGTGCTCCATGGCTTTCTTATCCCATTTCAAACGACGTTCCTTGGGGATATGCACCATGACTTTACTTCCAAATAAACGGATATGACTGAGATCTGGTTTCTTCCCATACCACAATTCGTACAGAGTTGTCTGAAGTCTTGAAGCAACGGATCTATTCTTCAAATAGACAGCAGTGTTAGCTGCCTCTGCCCAAAATCGTTTATCCAGCTTTGCATCATACAATAAACATCTAGCCTTCTCCACAACTGTACGGTTGGCTCGCTCACATAAACCGTTCTGTTCAGGCGTGTAATTATTTGATTTTTGATGAATTATACCCTTTTGATTCAAATAATTATCAAACTCCTTATTGCAAAATTCAAGTCCATTATCTGAACATATCATCTTTATTTTCTTATTCAACTGATTCTCAACCAGTGTTTGGAAGTATTTGAATTTGCTGAGCGCCTCACTTTTATTCTTGATAAAGTATATAAAAGTCATCCGACTGAAGTCGTCTACAAACAGTATGAAATATCGAGCACCATTCAATGACGTAGTTTCCATTGGTCCACAAATATCTGTGTGAACTCTTTGTAATAATTCTGTGCTTCTCTCACCAACATGCAAAAAGGGTAATCTCGTTTGCTTTCCCTCGCAACAAGTTGTACACTGATATTTGGTTATGTCAAAATTTTGTTCATATGACAAACCATTCACAATATTTCTCATCTTGTTCATGTCTTGACTATTTAGGTGTGCTAATCTTCTGTGCCACAGATTTCCACTAACTGCTGGTGCGGCCAACATACAAGTCTGTGTTTCTAACCTCAACTTGTAAACACCATCTAACAGGTCGGCAGTAGCAATCAAAACATCATTCTTGTCTCGAATGTAGCAGTGTTTTTCATCAAATATCACATTATTTCCGTTTTTAATCAGTTCACTCACGGATAACATTTTTTTTGTCAAACTGGGAACGCACAGCACATCCTTCACTGTAATTTCAAATTTCAGTTCTGAAACAATGTCGATGTCTCCGGAACAAACTACTGGCACTGTAGATTCATTTGCAACCACTATTTCTGGTAAACACGGTGATCGGTTCATGTTTTTTACCCAAGATTCGTTCACCGCAATATGAGCGCTGGTGCCTGAATCCACGTACCATTCAGTTTTATTGAACTTTCCATTCAGGAAAACGACATTAAAAACTATTGTTTTTCTTCAATAAAGGGCACTGATTTCGATAATGACCATTTTCTTTACATTTGTAGCATGTAATTATTTTCGATGAATCTGTCATTGCTTCTGTCATTTTCTTGTTTGATACTGACGTTGAAGGACCGGAACTGCCTTTCTTTGACTTATTGAACGAATGATTATTTCGCGCGGCAAATGCAGCACCTGCGTCATTGTCTCTGGTCACTTCCATGTCGAGCAATTTCGACTTTATGGCATCTGCAATTATCGAAATGCCCGAATGTTCAATTGCCATTATCATGGGAGAATAACGATCTGACAAACCTACTAATAATAATGAACCCACCCATTCATCGGTGATTGTAAAACCTGTGCTGTTCAACCGTTGAGTTGTCTCGACCATTTGAGTCACATATGTAGCCAATGAATCACAATTATCTAGCCGAATAGAAATCAAATGTCGCAGCAATGTTATTTTGCGTGAGAAACCTGAGTCATCAAACATGGTCTTCAATGTAGTCCATAATTCTGCTGTGCTCTTGGTATTCTCAATATGCACATACAAAGATGGGTCCACAGTCAATATTAGCTTTGCCTTCGTTTTTGCGTCGTCTGCTGGCTTAACTTCAAAACTTGCCGTTGGCTTGATGTACTTGTCCATTCCTTCAAGAACCAACAAATTTTCAGCCGCGAAGCTCCACTCATCATAATTTTCTCTTCCTTTTAGTTTAGGAACACTGGCAATATAGGTCGTAGTCATGTTTCCGCGATATAACTTTCACAAATTATCTATTTTCACGACAATAACTGATAATTTAGCACAGAGTACGCCCATAACCTCTAGTAAAACACGTTTTATCGCAATAGACTGTCTTTTATTTTAGCAAATTGTCATAGACAGACAAACAGTTTCTACAAAACGATAAGAGATGGCGCTACTATTCACTAATTACATATTTTGATACAACATTATCACAATTTTGTTATCACTATTTCTTTCAGTATCTTCTACGTTTCCGACCCATAATTTAAGCTGAAAATATTGCTTGTAATTTGCATTGTCGTATATAGACATAAAGTATATAAGGCGTCGGCAAAATGATATCAATATATGATTTTTCATCAGAATGAGTTCTATAAAACAGTTCATCTTTTTTAAACCTAAAGTCAATTTCTGTTAAAATCTGTATCATTTTTACTTTACTTTAGAATGTGCCATCTCATTAGTTTTATCAAAAAGCTGTTTAATAAATTAGTAAAACTTGCTTGTTCGTTGCATGCGTTGATCGCTACATAAGTTTTGTCGTTTGCGGTAATTTTACAAAATAAAATTTAATTAAGGTAACATGGAAAAAATAAAGCTAATTAAATTAATATCAGTATATTTTTTGATGCTTGACGATTATTGCGTTTTATATGGCGAAATTCACCAAGACCTACTGGTATTACAAGCCTGTCATGTCCCGAGAGTAGATAGTGCTACGTCATCGCCAGTTGGTAATCGAAATCCACATAGATGACAGCGTTCTCTGGCGGAGTTTTGTGAAATACATATGCTGTGCTTTGTAGTCGATATTATATGTCGATATTTTCTAGACAAATATTTCAATAAATTGCGTAAACCGCATTAAATTGTTATAATATTTTATAAAATAATTTTCTATCACTGATGATACGTTTCGTTAATTTATGTAGGTGTTTATTAAGATTTTATTACGATATTCCTGTTATACTCTAACAAAATCGATATTGATAAATTTCGCTAGTTGACAGTGTGCATCTCTCATTATGACAGCTTGTTTAACGACAACGCTATTTGCTTGAATTCGAAAAACATCCACATTAGTCCACAATATTTTAACATGGTTTACATTTGCAGTGTACCTAATTGCAGGGGCAATTACAATAATAGTAATAAGGCGACCGTGTTTTCATTTCCTAAAAATGAAAACTTGCGTCGTCAATATGATTAAATATTTTTTGTTTATAGGTCTGCGAGCTTCACTTCACAGAAGACCAAATTGTACGTTCTGCGGAGGCCTATAATGAGAAGACTGGTGTAAACATTGTGGCGAAATTAAATAGATTCAAGTTAAAAGACAGTGCAGTGCCGTGTATATTTAAAAATTGTCCATCTTATTTGTCTAAATCTGGACATTCACGTGAAAGTAATAATCAAAGACAGGAGCGGTTAGATAATGAACATTTAAGGTTAGCATTAAGTGAAAGTGTCAAGTCTCACAACGAATATAATCAGTGTCATTCTTTTTCTAATTTAAGTGATTTTTTAAAGTGTTTGTCAACCCGTAACCTGCGAGATTGGTGTGAAATAAATAGTGAAGGTAAAGTTCTATTCGCTATTATTTCGTTGTGTGATGTTCCTACAATTTCAGCTTCAGTTACTGTAGATGATAGCTTAGAATTGAAGATATTCAGAGATAAGAGTGAGTTGAAATTGTTTTGTGGTAAGCGATATCCAACCAAAATTTCTAACATTAATAATTTTGAAAATATCTTACAGACTTTAGCTATAGACCATTCAAACTAAAATGAGACATCTGTTGATGACATTGCTTCAAACGACATTTCTCTCTTAGAAAAACTAATTAAAGATGACAATAATTTAGACAACAAAATTACATTTTTGTGTGATCAAATAAAATTAATAGCATTAAACAAAAAATGTCGTCGCTATACAACTGATTTCTTAATATATTGCAGTATTCTGTACACAATTTCTCCTCATGCTTACCGATATATGCGTAGTATTGATTTATTTACAATGCCATGTCCAAATACTTTACATTATAATTTGTGCTCATTATAATTGTAATCCAAAAAAGAACTAATAGACGAGGACTTTTTATGCTATGTGAAACAAAAATTTAATCTTCTGCATCCTAAAGATATTACTGTGACTCTGATGGTGGATGAAATAAATTTTGAAACCTTATTTTGATTATAAAGGAGGGGATATTGTCGGTAAAGCTTTTGATTCTGACCAAGCCGCTAAAACAGCTCATGTTTTTATGGTACAAAGTTTAACGAGTTCCTATAAAGAAGTAGTTCATATTTTACCCGTTAATCAATTTACTGCAGATGTGTTATTTACAATCATCAAAAAAGTAATTATGGGCTTACATTTAATCGGATTTAATGTAATTTGTGTTGTCAGTGATAATAATGCCATAAACAGAAAAGCAATGTCTTATTTTCATTCACCGACACAGTTACAGATAGTATACAAACACCCCGCCGATGAAAATAAAGCTTTATTTTATTTGTTTGACTCGGTCCATATTCTAAAATGTATCCGTAACAATTGGCTTAATTAAGAGGACCAGCAATTTATTTATCCTGGTTTTGACCCTATTCAATTCCAAAGTTGTAATTCAGTAGCTCAATTTTCAGATTTGAAAATTTATGCTAAATAATGTAATGATTTAGTGAAGTATTCTTATAAACTTAGTTTAAAATCATTGAATCCCTCTCAATTAGAACAGTAAAATGTTAAATTAGTATTAAATATTTTTAATGAATCAGTCATTAAAAGTCTAAAAGAAATAGGCAAAAAATGCCATTTTCCATATTATCAAGGTACAGCTAATTTTATGGAAATTATACTAAAATGGTGGAATATTGTAAATGTTAAGACATTATATAAAAATGTTAGATTTAATAATGTATTTTTGGAACCTTTAGCTCCGGGGCAAGAAAATTACAAATACTTGGAAAAATGTTGAGTATGGCTGGATTTTTTGGAAATCATGTCATCCTATAAATTTTAAGTTTAATACAGAGACTCATTTAGCTTTTTCACATTCAATTCACAGTTTGTTACAACTCACTAAATACTGTATTAATGAACTTAATTTTACATATATTTTACCAGGAAAAATACAAACAGACTCTTTAGAGGCACGTTTTGGAATGTACTGGACAATGGCTGGCTCACAATATTTAATTACAATTAGACAAATATTTGAAGTTGAATCAAAACTAAGAACACAATCATTATTGCCGTTATGTCTTACTTCTAGTATGTGCGGTGACAAACAAATAACGTTGCATGATATATGTAGTAGTTTCAAAAATAGTGGCTTTAATAACGATGACCCTAATGTTGATAATAATGAACAGTATTTCCATGTCTCAGTTGATGAAAATGATTTTTTGAAAATTTCTCATTCCCTACCTATTCTTGTATATTTACCAGGTTATTGTGCACGGTCAGTTTTTAAAAAGATTTCTTGTAGTAATTGTTCTAAATTTTTAGTGATGGTTAAAATTATAACGTATGAATGTAGAGCTGAAAAATACACATTCCTAAAAAACTTAGACAGAGGAGGATTATTGTATCCACAATCAGACGTTGTAAATATAGTTTCATTAAATTATATAGTAGTTAATAAAATGATTGATATTAATAATGAAGAAAAATTTCTTAAGCGTAAAAATCAGTCAAGTGATCATAAATACTTCATGTAAAATTATATTAGAAAATGATATGGCTTTTAGTGATTTTGAATGTAATAGTAATGATCATTCAGTGTCTAATATTATTTATAATTTACTGAAAGCTTCAACTAATTTATTTTTAAATAATTATGTAAAATTTAAAAACAATAAATTGAACGGTCCTAAAAATAAAAAGAGAAAGCTAAATACATTACTTCAGTCATAAATATTTTTTACTTTTCATGTAATTTGTAAAATTGAAATTTGATCCACAAGACTAAATAAGATAAACCGTGAACTTATTGCGCTGAAATATTGTATTTATACAACAACCTTTTAGTATAGATTTTTTTGAGTGGGCACACTTCGTCCTGTATCGTTCAATACATCAAACACGCTATTCATTCAAATTGTATTTTGAACTCCGGTATTTTTAATTGATGTAAAGGAATAAGCTGCGATGTAAAAATAGTTTTTAAGAAATTTTAAAGAAGTAAAATCTGCTGATATTCAAATAAATAAATATATGTTGTACTAAAATATTTTTAATTTGTCTATTTTTCACTACAATATCTTTAATTTGTCAAAATGTAATTACAAACCTACATACACGTATGTGGTGATAAATAAGTTGTATCGTTTTTAACACCGATCATGTAGTGGTTCGTTCCATTTCAATGTGATTATTATAAATTAATACCTGCTGGTAATTGAAACTGTATGAAAATTATTAGAAGAATACAGGTGTGTGGCATGCATGCATAAACTATTATTAAATACTACATTTGTATCCGTATTTAAAGGCCTCTTTGGTTGACTGAGCTGTAATAAAGACTTTTTTATACTTAACCGCATATAGTATATTATTAAAAAACAAAAATGACAAAACTTTTCTAACATGAATCGCAAAAAAATTATTTCTACTCCTTTCAAAAATTGACTCTAGTCTAAGATAAAGGATGCCATCTATTTTGAAAAAACTGAAAATATGTAATAACAATTTATTTCATCATCAGCCTATTTCATAAGTTTACTGCCGGGCATAGGTCACTTTAATTCACGCATCTGTTATTTTATTACCCAGATTGAAAGTAAGCCCAAAATTGCTACGCCAGGCAGGCAGATTTACAGTCGCAGTGCATAGCTTCTCGCGTCAATGGCACTAGTGCCCGTCACTTGTCTGTAGCATTTTAACTATGCACTTATAAATACCACTCGGATCAGTTATTCCAGTATCGTTACAGAATAAAAAATAGTCAACAAAAATATAATTTTTTGTGATATGCAATAAATGTAATACCAATTTTTAATTTAATTTGGATGTTGGGTGCAGAGTGTTGCTTAATTAGATGGGAGATTTCGGAATCCGATTTTTTAAAAAATATTTATAATTAATTGCTTGTAACAATTGAATTTCAATGCTAATGTTAACGAAGTTTATACTTACATCTGTATAATAAAATTAAAAAAATAATTGAAAAATCAAGTGCATTCGGAAAACATTTCAACCTGCGAATCAGCTAATATCAAAACGTTGCCTATATTGAGTTAGGTATTAAAATCTGTAACAAATAAATTGACATGACAAAAAAAATTAGGGTAATCAAAAAATATCTTCAAAACAACATAAAACTACTTTATTTACGAAAAATACCTTAAATAAATAACGATACGTATGTAATGTCAATAACTAAAGTAATTGAAGCAAATGTATTTAATACGTTCTAATAAGTAATAAACTGGTAAACAAAGTAAACTCGTTTCTTTAGTCGCTTTCTTAACCAAGACTAAATAGATTATTTGTACACATGCAAACGTTAGCATAAAGTTAAAGAGCAATGGTTTATCAAGTTATACAAATATGATAATTTAATTAAGAGAAGCGACATTTATTAGACTCGCTCTCCGCTAGATAGCAGTAAACTGAATTTGAGCAATCATATATCAATGACTAAGCAAAACGAAAGAAATTAATTAAACTTGTATGTGAGAAAGTTATGTAACTGAAATATTAGACTAGAAATATTATACTATGAAAACACTAACAGATTACAAAAATTAAGTTTTCTATTAGAAAACTTAATTTTTGTAATCTGAAAAACTCATCGTTTATTTTACAAGTAATTTTTCTAGCAGCAAGAAAAGTATATGTTTAAAATGTTTCTCATTAGTATGGTGGTAATACTTTATTGTGAAATAAATGCGTGTTGCTAATGATTCAGACTGTTACTTTACTAATGGTTCCCTTTTTCACCATGACGAAGAGTAAGTAGTTGTAGACTTATAAAAGATAGACTGTGGCACGCCATGCTCAAATGTTTACCATATCAGTTAAAAGTAGTTTCATATATGACCCTAAAAGGTGACATATAGTGCTTGAATTTAAATAATGCGAATATTCCGCAAAACAATAGTGTTGAATCGCTAGAGCAACGTATTAAAATGATAATATAGAGATCAAAGTGACATTGATTTTTAGCTCGTGATGTGAACTTTTTTATCAAAATTTTTATTAAATTTTGCGTAGATAAAAAATTATATACATTTAATCATGCTTTACTTTATCTACGGAATCATACAAACTACACTCTGGCTAGTTAAATTAAAAAAATACAAAATGCTCGGCCTAAAAGTATCGAGATTATACAAAAAGATTGGTGCAATTTGAGCTCTTCTTATTTTCTCAAAACGTATTGTTTTTAGTCAAAAATAATGTCTTCCTTTGTCAAAATCGTATTTCTACAGATATCTGAAAATCCAAGGTCTCATTCAAATACTAAGGGAAAGAGATTTTATTAAAAAAATACATTTTATGTTAAATTAAAAAAAAACTAGAAAAAACGGTTTATTCTTTACCAAAAAGTCAATGATAATTACTTTTTTCTATTTTTTTTTGTGGCTTAGGTTGTTTTGGTTACGTTACCGGTTATACCGTTATGGTTACCTTGATTGGCAAATTTTTGTTGATTATATATTTTCCTGCCGTGTAAAACAGAAATTCGTGTTTAGTATTTGTACTAAAAATTTAAAAAAAATGGAAACTAAAAAATAGCACATTTTGAATTTTAAAGTTAATACTATACATATTGAAATGTAAAGTAGATTTTAGAAAAGAAATTGAAACTTTTGGGTTAATTTAGTTCTTATCTTTAAGTTTCAGAATCATCTTAAATCAGTTTGTTGTGTGAAGTACCTATCGTTAATTAAATATAGATAAAAGTACTATTTTAAAATGTACACTCCCAACATCAGTAATTATGCTGTAAGCGCTAATAAATGTACATGTTAACCTCTTGTACAAACAACATTAGATTAAATTACCAATTGTACCAATTTTTTCCTGTATCATACTTTATCAGGAAAAAATTGATATATTCGAATTTTTTCGTACGTCTACTCTCTATGTTAGGGCCTTTGCGTATTCCTAAACAAACTATTAATAAATTGGTTAGGAGAACTACCGTAAAATTTTGCAATTAAACACTCAAATTTCACACCCTTGTGAGGCTATTCGTATTTAAATGTTCAATAAAAGATATCACACTAAAAAAAAACTATAAATTCCAGAAACGCGTAATATTGTTGAATGCTTTGTCTTTGAAATATCTAAAATATGAAATGGGCTCTCTTCCACTGTGTCAAGTTGTACTCTAATATAATACAGGGAAATTCAAAGTAAAAAAAGTCGCGGTTCATTATTTGTCGATGATAATAATTGTGTTTTATAGTCAAAAGTAGCGATGTTATCCTTTGTCATATTGGACCAACTGAACATACTAAACAACTAATTGTCTCAAAACTTTTTATATGTGACCAGTTTTCTACTTCTGTTCAAAATTGTTTAATTGGTAAATTTGAAATCGCTATAGATATTTCCAACTTAAATGAGCCATTTTTGAAAACTTGATTAAATAATTCCATTAATATAATTATTTTTACGGGAATGTTGGAATTGCCCAATCATTTTAAAAAAATAATTGAAATAAGTTATAAAATATACTAATTACTCGTGATAAAGGTGGAAATTAAAAGAAACTTTCTCTCCATTGAATATAATAAAAACTTTTTACTATCATATCACAAGACGGATTGAGTTCACTTGAAGTTTCATCTACATAAAAACAACGTACTCGCGATATAAACAATTTCAATGACCAAATAGTTTTTTCGCATTGTAAAGAGAGAAAGATGGTTTAAATTTACAAGTATATTTTCATTAAATATTTCAGATCTCTGTTAACCTATTTATCTGATGCCATTCTAAATTAATAAAATTTGAACATAATCTTATAATTGGAAACGAATATTAGATCAGTATGACAAACTTGTTACAGACCCGCAGGTGTTTTATTGAGCTTGACAAGCATTTGTCCACCACGCCGACGCTGCTTATAAGGGTTTTTACTATAAATATTTTTTTATTTATTTCATTTTATAGATAAGCTGTTTACTTAATGATATATTTTTTTATAAATTTGTCAAGAATGTAGATTATAATGATACTTGTCAATAGCAGAAGCAATGACAATATTCTTACTTGTTTGGATCATTTTTGAATTAAATAAATATTAAAAGGCTCTATCACTCAGCAGAAGGACGTGTCTTTCAATGGGAAACATGCCACCATATTAACAAAATATATTCTGTTCGGTAAAAGTTTGTCTTTTCTGTGTTCTGAATATTCCTGAGAAACAACACGCATTAGTTTTACCATCCAATAAGTGTAAATATTTTGTTTGAGTAATAAACGAAACTAATAGTTTAATTAGAAATTAACTTTGTTTTTATTTTAAATTTCAATATATGTCAACATGTGTTCAGGTGGATATAGGTTTACATTTTTTTAGACATGTGGAAAATGTGTAATAATAAATTAAGTGAATAGAGTCCAAGTGGGTGGGGTGCATTTTTGATTTAAGCTTTATACCATTACACGTTTTTATAACATGGACAACATGATAATCACCAAACAATTTCTACCACGTTTATTGCTAATTGTTATATGTTGTTACGACTCATTTTTTGTTGGAAAATCAGAACATAAAGTTACTTTTAGGTAAATTAATTCAACCGTAATAGCTATATCAAAGTAATAATATCGTATACGACCATTTACGATTACGATTGATATAATCGTATACGACCATGATTTCTACGAAAATTTTCCCATATATATATATATATATATATATATATATATATATATATATATATATATATATACATGTATATAAATATATATATATATATATATATATATATATTTAGCTAGTTATTATGTATTGCTTTTTTTTCTGTTTTTATACTAGTATATATTCTAACAACCAGGATGGCTTTTAGTGTAAGGTAAATTTGTAGCTAGAATAGAAATCAGGCTTCCCAAGTAGACCATAGTTAAAGCATTAAAACAAATTTTAGTCTTGCATGCGTGCGTGCATTTGTGTTTCTATATTTATAAGAAAGTACGTACTACATAATTTAAAGTAATGTTTCGCAATTGTTATTAATGACAGTATTTTATACACCATTTCCTATTGCCATGCATAACTTTATTGCATGGTAAACCTTTTACAGGTGAAAAAGTGTCATGAATATATCAAAAGGTACTAGATGTTTTCGTAAAAACTTCAAGTAAACTTTTATTAATCCTATTTCCTATGTAAGTGACTAATCTTATAAAGTTTCCGTTTTTTCCGTTCAAGGTATGTTATTCTAAAAAAAAAGAACTAAGTGTGAAAAAAGGATATGTGAACTTATTGATTAATTATTGCAACGCTAGTTACCACATATCCTATTGTCACTGGTAATAGTGCAATGAAACAATTGGGTTTTTAATAATTGTAACGGATTGCACCAGAATTGTAGAAGGTTACACCAGAATTGCAGCGTTTGGGATATTTTAATTTTAATTATTAACAAAATAACATGCATTACCATAAAATTTTTTTATGAAGTTAGCGACCCTAATAAAGCTACTGGTTTTTATATACCTCAATAAACAATGTTAACCCAGATCTTATTAAAAAAAATGAATGTGAAAGATAAAATTAGTAATGAATCAAATTCTCTTGTCATAAAAGATATAAAAAATACCATTCAAAATACGGTTGCAAAATGTTTCGTTCTTAAGGGCAAACAAATAAAATATCACATTGCCTTATATAAAATATGAGACTTGCATAACGTGAACATTCGCAATGTCGATGCTAACATTAAATCCGACTCGAAAGCATTTTGGACCTACGTACGATGTAAGCGCTCAGAGAGGCAACTTAATACCCGCAACTATAATACTAAATATAATCGAGACCACTGCATTTCATTGAGTATTTTATTTCAGTCTTTTTAATAGTAAACTGATACTCGACTTTGCAATGGGTACACACGGGTCACGGTTAATTGGTAGCATATTCAATTTGAGAGTCTCCGCCATTTGTCGAAATCTTAAATACCTAGCAGCAGATATCAGCTAATTTTCGCACAGCTTTCACTTTTTTAACCAGACAACAGATCTATCCGAAATTAAATCCACGTATAGTTCAATGTTGCCACAATAAAATTTTGGGTACCACTTCTTGGTCGTTCTAAACAATGGACCGATTATGTTAAATGCCAAGTATATTTCCGCTAAGCACTATTTTTTTGGTAGCTTCTACTTAAAAGTGTATACTGGTGCTTATAAAGCAATGCCTAAATTCCGGTATAGTTACTTTTAAACATTTTAATAAATAAATAAAGACAAAATGATCAAAGTGCGTCAAAATGTATAATAATGTTAATTTATTGAATAATAATTTATCATTCTTTCCTCAATTTAATGTTGTTCTACATAATTAATGTGTACGGAAAAAATTATGCAGCCATCTGCATATGTAACACAGAGACAAGGTTTCCTAATTTGATGTTTATAAGGCTGAGGAGAAAACATATATTTTCCAATTTAAGTAAAAATTATAAGGAGTTTGACGAATCTGGACTTCGGATTTGAACTTACCATTTTAAAAAATGTATTCTACTGAAAAATCTACTATTATTATAATTTTACTACTAACAATATTATTTATAAACGATAACATGAATAATACAGCTTAATCCACAGACTATAATTGAAAAAAATTTAAAAAAAGTGATAGTGAGACTAATTTTATAAATGTTATAAAAGGTGACTTGTGCTAAAGTCATAAGAGTGCGTCCCCTAAAGCTTTATTTCCCCCAAACTGATTAATTTGACGAGACCGGTCAGCATTCACGTAAACGTCGCCGTGAAGTTAATGAGATTTTTTTTATGATAGTGTCACATAGTATGAATATTTAATTAAGAGAAATAACATTTATTGAAATTGTACTCTCCTTAGAGATGTCCCATGGGTATAACATGACGAAACGTCTAAGTGAAATAAAGTGATTGATGCAAGCTTTATTACGAGTTTAATATGAATTAACCACGTCGTTGGTATCGATTTTAATGAAATGAGATGAATTTTGTGCCAATTTTTGCATTTCAATTTTACTTTTAAATTAGACAATAGTTAATAATTTATTACCGTATTATTTCTAATCAAATTCTATAAATTTCATTAGTAAACGGGGAACTGGCTTAACTTCGTACCGTATTCTGGAGAAGAGCAATCTTCACCGTTACCAAATATGGTATGTTAATACAATTATGTCTATCATTTTTTCTTGTTCAATCATAGTTGATGTTGCGGTTTAAAAATACGAATGACATTTAGGGTTTATGTCAATAATAGCATTTAAAAATTAATTCTTAACTTTGCGCATTGAGTAACTAACGCCACTATCGAAAATAAATTAACTAACTAAATTCTTCAGTTTTCCTTCAGTCGCCTAGCTTGATGCCTTAATAAATTAACACATGATATACGACAATCAGATTATATGAGGTGATGATATTGCCGCAAAAATTAACAAAAAGATGATAATAGTAAACCATGCAAATAAACGATATTTGCTTCTTCATGAACTTATCAATCATTGATGTTGTATTAATGATGACGTTATTAAGATGTGTGACATATTCATTACACTTATATATTTTGGATAACAGTCAGATACAATAGTCAGATAAAGAGTTGCGATTGAGAAAAATTAAAGTAGATGAAAGGCTTTTCAAAATGCTTGCCCAAAACATCGTGGAATTTTTTCAGCATGTTATTGCAAAAAAGAAGAACGCCAATCTCTATAAAAAGATTTTTACAATAATTAACCAAATTTTTTAAACTAGATGTGTAATTTAAAGACAGATTTAATCATTAATAATAAATAGCATATGTGATTGAAGGTTTATTTCGTTGACAAAATAGCCTAAAATTTTATCGATAATCAACCGATTGGTTTTACTTTAGTTTTGATATGATATATATTTTCTTTTTCTAGTGTATAATAATTGATAAAACGTCGGAAAACTTTTTATTTTTTTAAATAAAACTTCTTTAGACGTCACTTGAAAGTCACTCGAAATTTTTTGGACCGAAATAATGACCAGCAAAGTCTATAGTTTTCCCACGCAGTTTCCTGAATTTGAAAGCATCAACTGTGTAAATATTCGTGAGTATATGTTATATACACATATATTATATACACATATATAGTCGAAATTATTTCTATTCTATTTTTGCAAAGTTGAATACTAATAATTATTTTGTTTTAAAAAGTATACTAGCGAGGTGGTCACTGATAAATATCTGATCTGATGGTGAAATTCCGAAACGAAAAATGGAACTGCTAAATGGATAGTAGAAAATAAACTGTGTTTAAAGATGTTTTACTGGTAGTTGTTACTTTGCAAAATAACTACACCATCGACCAGGTCATAGTTCAGTGACGAGTTTTGGAGATGAATAACGGAACTGTTTAAAGTTCTATTGTTTAACTTCAAAACTATGAATCAATCGTGATTCAAGACATTTGTTACTAACAGTCACCATCGGTCAGGCTATGATTCGATGAAAAATGGAACTCCTTAACATGATACTTAGCAAAATAACTACACCATCGACCAGGTTAGGCACTGATGGTGAGTTCTTTAGATGAACAGTGGAATTCCTTAACGGATGGTTGTAAATCAACCATGATTCAAGATATTTGCTATTGTTAGCTGTTATTTTGCAAAATAGAATACTTGTATTCATTTAATTTTATTTTCTACATATTGACAAACTCGATGGAATTAGGTGCAATTCAGAATGAATGAATTTTATGGAGTCTATCAAGCGATCCACATTTGACGGTTGATATAATTAGCCTTCTCATATTGTAAGATCTACTTATATACTAACTAATATCAGATCTACTTTTAACGATTGGCCGTATAATTTAACCTTCATACATTACACGCAGCCTTGATTTCAGTTTTAAAATTATTATATCTTTACGTAAAGTAACATTTTATGCCAATTTTTGCCTTCACAATGATGGTTTCCTTTTTTATGTGAAGAAAAATTGTGAAGTTATAAATAGTTTACTTTATTTTTCATAAATATACCTTTCTTTTGTTCAATTAAATTTTCTATTAAAAATGTTTGAAATAAGTTGATCAAATCCTCAAATAAATATAGATTTTATTATTTATATGAAAAAAAATACATTAACTCACAAAGAAGAAAAAGCAGTTAATCTATTTTTTTCATAAACGTCACGGCAGGTGAAACACATTAAAAAATATGATGGCGCCCTTTCCTAATCTTACTGAAACTCGGCTAAACCAGAGAGACGTGTCCACGCGTACAGACGCCAGTACGGAGTTGGCTAGGAACTATTTAACACCAGACGCCAGTGCGGAGTTAAATAGGAACTATGTAATGTAATATGTGTAATGTAAATATGAACGACTAATTAAGGAAACTGACATTTGGTTGTGAGTGAGTACTACCATGATAGCGTAATATTATAGCTACGAATAATTTTAGATTAGTAACTAGAAACTCGGTCGTTCAGCTCACAAATTTATTTTACTTTTCATTTATAGTCAGTTCATTGTCGTTCTATAGGTGTCATCGACAGAGCAAAATTTCTTTCTTCATGTCTTTGGAATCCACGCTTATATGGATCATCATTCACCTATTTTCGTGCATGTCTTGCGCATTGCTTTTTTCACCATAAATGAAACTCAAAAATAAAATTTCTATATTTTTTGTTTGTTCTTCCTTAGTCAAAAATCATGTAGTCACACCTTGTACATTCTTTGATAATTTAATTGGTAATTACTAAAAAGGCTACGACAAAAAGTTGTATTCCTAGTACGCGACTGCTCTTAATTGAACCATAGGTCCAAGTTTGAAAACTGATTGAAGCTCATATTATATTACCAGTATATAACAAATATTTATCATTGGACTTCAGTAGATAAATAATTTCAATTAGTATCAAAACTGCACAATTGTTTACTCGTATCCGTTACGAGGAATTATTGTAAAGTTGTAAGAGTTTAGGTACTAAGGAATATATACTTTAAAATATTTGCATATGCAGAAATCATTTAACTAAATCTCTTAGATGTCTATGTAAAATAGCATTTAAGGTTCGAGTATGAAAAAAAAATTGTTTTTTTCTGCAATATATAATTTGCTGCTTGAAATACGATTTTGTGAGTGTTGGCATGTTTTAAAATTATATGACGTACATAATTACATTTGTACGTCATATAATTAGATTTATTTAATTGTTTTTTCTTATCATTTTTCTGGTTCATCTTACATTTTTCCTGGAATATCCTTATTTCTTACATTTTATTCGCGACGTCATTGAATAAAAAATTAAGAATAAAATAAAAATTAAAAATATCTAATCGCCCATGACACTATTTACTAATGACCCTAGTAAATGTAAAAAAATTATTACACTATCTAATAACATGTAGTAGTACATTTTTTTTAATATTCACTAAAAATATTGATATTGTTTCTAGGATTCAAGATAATGGTTCAAATATTTCGAATCATGAAATGTGCATTCACTTTCCTTAAAATTGCATCAATTCTTTAGACATAATCGAATAGCAATTATTCGAAGCTCTTTTCTTGTAATTTAACGGTTTAGAATTGTTTCCTTCTCGCCTATTTCTTGCAGTTAAACGTATCAAATGAGACCGGAAAAAATGGACCCAGACGTTATAAAAGCAAAACAAAATTTTTAAAAAAGTTGGTATTATTTAGAATATAAAAAATAAAACGATTTAGTAATTGACTATCGGGAAAGGGAAACAAATAGAATTATAATTTGTAACCATAATATGAAACAAAAAAAGCTATCTGCATAAATGAACATATATTATATTTTTTAGAATATAAGGAAATATTAATTTGAAATAAAAATAACAAAACAAATTTAATATAATACATAACAACTTTTTAGAAAAGGTTAAACAAATAATTAATACCTTACTTTCTTTAAATTGTAGCCATTGCTAAATTGATTAAAAATAAATTGTTAACAAACATTGACAATGGTCATATTGTTCTCAAAATGAACGGGGTTTTTCCTCCTTCGAAGTTTACCTAATTTTTTCGACGATCCTGTCGTGCCGATGAGCATCGTGGATTAATATGGTACATTTATGGATGGAGGATATAACGAGGCATAATCAGCACTTTGTTTTATCTTGCTAGTTCAAAGAATTCCGTAGAAATTACATTTACAATCAATTATGAAAAATAATCTAACTTTTCATAAAAAATCAAGATTTCTCTTTTGTCTGACGACTTTGATAAAATTTATAAGGAGCTTATTTTTTAATTTTCTTTTTATAACAGGTCATTTTTATTCTTTCAACATCTGGGCCCAACACTATATGGACCTTTCCGGTCTCATCTAGTAGTGATTTATTGCTTACATTTAGTAATTAAGTAATGAATAAACTGAAAGCAAACAAACTTTCTATTTTTGCTGCTTTAATAGAAATTGACAGATCGTTTTCTGTTTAGATCAAGAAGTTATTACCTAATAATTAATTTCATACACGTAGTAAAAAGTAATAGGTGAGTATTTTTACATTTATGCACTTTTAAACACAAATATTTCATCAGAGATTCTTCACAGCATATGGACACCAGTTAAACCTCAATTATATTCTCTAAAAGTCTTAATTCAACACGAGTTTTCAGAACGAGATAGAAACTTCAAATGTGAATGATTATAATTTAAAAAATAAGAGTATGCGTATAAAAGTAATATATTCAGGCACTTATATGTGCCAATACATGGCACATATTTTGAATAAGACTAAAGCGTAGGAAATTATTACAGTCGTCAGGATTACTTTTTTGTCTTATAGAATTATTTTTATTAGTTTTTTACAAAGTCTATAATAAAATTATTAACAATTTTTAATAATTTTTTAAGAATGCAGGTGTGAATATCCTTCAAGCGTTTTTTTCGATACAGTAGTTAAAAATGAAGAACCCTATAGGTCTAGGCAAATATTTACTACAAAAACTGACATGACAAGTATAGCCGTTTTGCATGTTTTATAATATTTGTACAATATGTGATCAAATGAAGTTCCAAAAGACTTAAAACAAACGCTTATATTCCTTTTACTTGAGAATATTAGGATGATTAGTACTAAACATCTTTAACGTGTTGCACATCTTTTCTATATACAGGCTAATTAAAATAATTCAAACAAGCATACGAATCGTACAGAAATTATAATATTACACAGGTTATAATTTCTATACGAATAGAAGCAAAATATTTCCGCCTTATAAACCAACAAAACCCTTAAATATTGTGATCCGTTGTATTTTCGCTAATAAAAGAAATAAATTACCTCGAATTGAAAAAGTGTCCGTTACATCAAATAAATGCGATGGCAGGTGTTACGCAAAAAATGAGTGCGAATCCTGAGCGCGTAAGCTTGGCTAAAGGGCTCTATATTTACTTCGAAACGAAATATATAAAATATTATGATTGGCAATCAAGTAAGATGAATTTACTTAACCGCTATCTAGCTTAGTGTAACTGATAATGCCAATGTGGAAATAAAAACATTGTATTTTTATTTTCATAGACAATGAACAAAAGAACAAATTTCTTCCGGTAGGTGACGTCTTTTAACTGAACATCTGCTTAATTTTTGAATGCGTGGTGTTTTATAAAAAATAGTCTGTTTCTAAGAAATAAAATTTATACGTTTCGATGACATATATAATTGTTATGGTATCGAAATACAACCGCATAACAAAATTGGTTTATTGCCGGTTGTCTCCACGTCAAAATCCAATTAATTCTAAAGATGCAACGGCGTTCTGAGGTTTTTTATCAACCGCGCGTGCGACAATATAGTCAGTATCAATTGAAGATTATGTTGCATATGTTAGTGTAATGATTACAATTTAGTGGTTTAACTTAATAATTTCGTGTTACAAGATTATTTGATTAATATAATTTATTGTATAGTGGTGGAAAAGTACAAAAATATTTACTTTTAACAGCGCAGCATATAGTTGCAATATAATTCAGAGTTAATATTTTTAAAAACAAATGAAAATGTTTGCACAGAATCTCAAAAAAGTTAATTTTTTTAATATATTTAAAATTGAATAGAAACAAAATTTTGCGGAAAAAAGTCTAAAAATATAATCCGATGTAGAATCAAGCGACGTTTCTTAGTCCAGCCGTGCATGTATTAAATCTAAGAAGAAGGTATTTGAACTTTGTTGGAAATTTATTTTAATCAGCAAAAAATGTTTCATTCCCTTAATTTAATGAACATTTTACGAAAACTTGTTGTTGTGCATAGTTAATATCTAACTACTGAAAACAAAACAGTTAATGTTATGCATCAAATATTTAGAAGTCTCTAGCGTATCTAATTTTTAAGAAAAATGATTTTTAACAATTTTTTTATTTCAAGAGTATGATATAGTTTTAATAAACAATTAATCAGGGATAAAATTTACTTTCAATACATTTTATTTTCAAGCAAATCGTGTATGAGTTTGATGTACTAATGATCAGTACCGAAATAAATTAAGTTTATTTATTATATTAAGTCATGAGGGTTAACACCTTATAGCCTTTTTAATTCTTGGATAATACCCAGAATAATCGAATAGCTTCAACGCTGGTATGATTAAGGAATCATTTTGTATGTTTAACAGCATGTTCTTGCTTTTACTTCGTTGAATTATATTACGATATTTTTAATTAGCCCAGCCCAAAAGCTGAATATCATACAATTGGTTTGAAGGTAGTCATTTAAATAAATCGCTTATAATAGACGTTAAGCTGTATGTGATAACCATCAAATTTGTCATGATTTTCCTTCCATTTGCTCAGTTTTTACTGTGTCGTGGTATTTCCAATTAAACCTATTGTGCAGATGAACGTCAACGTATTTAGCTAAATCTGCTCGCAGGACTTCAATCCATTTGTCCGTCGTAATATAAATGTGACACGGATGGACTATGATCCGTTGAGTTTGACTTTCCAATCAACGGTCCACCTATTGATTTTTCCAAGTGTTTATTGAAAATTTTTGATGACTTTATTCTATGTGTTTGTAGTTATCATTATTGCCGTATCATCAGCAAAGATGCCTTTGAAGGTTTTTCCATTCGTAGAAATATCAGCGTTATACAGAAGAGAAAAGAGGCGTCCCAAGATACTTCGGACTCCATTTCCCCTAAATTATTATACTTATTCCCCTTATTGTTTTTTTCCGTAGCTAACGGTAGAAAAGATTATAAAAACTAACAAAGTTCTTTACACGACTTGTAACTTACGGACAATTAATTGCAATTGAATGTAATATTATTATTATTGGTAGACCGCAAAATTAATGTTAGTTGTAATTTAAGTTTAATATTGATTGAGAATATCAGGAATCGAGTAACAGTTTATCATCCTGGTAACAAAATAGGTAAAAAAAATCATTTCAACGCTTTTCCATTATGTTGTATTTAAAGCAAAAATATTGTACTCCACTCAAAAAATTACTTCAGAAATACTACTCAAATTTACGTAATTTTTTAAAGGCCCATTTTTGCATATATAGGCACCCCTGAAATAAATAGCAAGGATTTTTAAATACAATTTTCAGTGTCGGGCTAATAAAGGACATTGCAAATGTACATGAAAAATCTTATCTTAATTTTTAAAAGTTAGAAATTTTTGTTATTTCTTCGGACAAACAGCACTGTCACTAAAATAGGCTACTTTCGGATACTGAACCCTAAAAATGTGTTTATGTCTTGATTGTTTTTGGTATATAAAAAACATAACCAAAAAATTTCTATGCGATGGGAATTCAATTCAGTCATTATTGAAGACACAAAGTTTATGTTAATTTTTGTTTAGTTTAACAGACTTAACGAAACGTAAAAGTTGTTTTTTAAACTTTATTATTTACACTGTCACAATTTTATTATACGTACTGGTATCTCAGAAAATTTCAGCCTGATGACCGTTTTTTTGGTATTTTATTTGTCATCGTATTTAATTTATTGTGTTGTTATCCTATTTTTTTTATTAACTTTGCGATTTTCAGAGAACAAGGTATGTAAATATTTTAGTGATATATTAGGGCTAATCCTATTCCCAAAAGATGATCTGAAATCTTCAAGAAAAAACTTATTTTTAGCATTATACAAATTACGTTCCAGTAAGTTGGGAAGATACCGCATTTCGGGTGCAACGAAACTACAAGCCATACTACGGAAGTCATTGGCTTGGTCAAGCTAAACCGGTACCATCGTCAAGCTCCGCCTCCGCTGGAATTTTATTAGTAGACTTGCAACGTACTGAATACTTTTTGCTAATGGTATTAATTGGGTTTCTGAAAACTATTTAGTTCAATATCCATATGACATGAATGGATCTCAAGGACAATATTTCAGTATTTTTTGGCGTGTGTGTGTGTGTGTGAGCGCGCGTGCGTGCGTGCGTGGGTGCGTGCGTACGTGCGTCCGTTCGTTCGTTACGTGCATGCATGCGTGCTTACGTGCGTACGAGCGTCCGTTCGTTCGTGCGTGCGTGCGTGCGTTTTTGCGTGCGTGCGTGCGTGAATGCTTGTTTGGGTGTGTGCGTACGTACGTACGTGGGTGCGTTCGAGCGTACATACATGCGTGCGCGCGTGCGTGCGTACATGCGTGCGTATATGCATATTTTTTACTGTATTATTTACAAATTTAAAAGACAAACTTTAATAGTTCCTTGGAAACTGTACGAGATGCAAGCAATATCTTCATATCATCTTGTAATTTAAGACTTGATCTAAAAGCAAAGAATACAAAAAATATAAATAAAAACACATATGCATATAGGAGAGCTCACTCGCACACGTACACTTCTCCATTAACACTCTCGCACACTCGCTAATCCCCATGCGTACACTCGCACATGTACACGAATATACACACAAACAGCACACACAGTTTTGATACCACATATAGGCATTATTTTTATGGCATTTAATTCAGATCATAAACTACATATTGGTATAAAATTATAGCACGTATATCTTATATTTTCCGAGAAAAGGCAAATGATATACAAGGTAATTTTTGAAATGTGATCTTTTTGAATATGCCAGCATAAGGAGTGTATTGCATGGTCAGAATCTTATTTCATCTATTAAATCATTAAATCATCAAAATTAGAGATACATTCTACTGTGAAAAATAAAAAATAGTACAAAAAAACAGACGCGGGCCATTTCTTGCAACGACATTTAGCGTATATTATTTGATCAATATTCAAAATCTAATAACTACCTAATAGTTTCATATTTGTTTCATGTTAAATATTATTGGAAATATTAAGCATATATCATTATCGCTATAACAGGTATAAATGGATAAGAAACTCGTCATATCTGTCAAAAATAAATTTATTAAAATGTTATCTAATGCTAATTTTATTTCTCTCATTATAGACATTTTCATGGGCTCTCGCGGCTGTAATGGGGACACTTTTTATCGAATTGACCTTTTATGTAAAACAATATTTATCTGTATTAGATAAGTTTTTTACTGTTAAACAATGCGAGATACAGAGGTATTAATGCTTCATGGTATGGATACGGCTTGTATATAAATCGCCTTCCAAAATATTGCATATTTTTTCAAATTTATTGATTATTTCAACAGCTATAGAAGAAAATGTTGGTATTTCAGATATAGAATTTGAAACTTCCAAAAGGTATTTTTCAAAGCATCAGAAAATAATATTTAATAAAAACCTGCTTCTAGAGTTTCGTACCAAGGAGAAGTTTTTAAAATATTGATATTATCGATATTCTCTTATTGGCGCAATTAAATGTTTTTGAAAATGAACTCTCTTTACATTTATACTATCTCGTTGATTTAACAAACAGTAAAATTTAGCCGTCAAATATGTGAATAGAAATCTATATATTTATATTAACAACAGTTAAAAAATATAATTTTGTTGTCTTAGCGAAATTTAAATAAACTCACTCCATTTGATGTTCAAAAATTTTTAAAGTATCCCGTCAAATTTAATGCCTCCATAAAAAGCAAAATTAAAAATTTTGGAAGAACCCATGACGGACGTAGTCGTTGTAATTGAAAAAGGGTTAAATAATGTTTTTAATAGCAGCCCTGGCGGATTTTTTGGGTTTGCAATTATATTGAGAGGTTCTTATTTTCTTTTAATCGAGTGGTTTAAACAAAATTATTAGTTTTTCAATTATGACTACTACATCCGTCGCTTGTTTATCCAAAATTTTTAATTTTATTTTATACTATTCCTGTTAAACTGTTTACATTTTTCACGGGCTTAATACCAATTTTAATTTTGCTTTTTATTATTAGCCTTAATAACTAAGCTTCTAAAAAAAAGATTCGCCAAAGGGAAATTTTATGTCCCTCTTAGTAGAGTATTGGAAGAATTAGAGTATGTCTTTTATGTCGCACAATAGCATAGCATTGGAAGAATTAGAGCGATTGAGAAACATGTTACTTGGATCACATATCGACAAAGTCGAAGAAAGGCCACAAAGTTGTAAATCTAGATCAATCAAAAATGTTTATTGCAGCACCATCTGACGAGTTAACAGTACAGCACTTGACTAATAATTTTCGCTATTATATTACTAACTTTTTACCGAAGATCGTATCTAAATCGCTCAAACGGTTTTGTAGGAAAATGGGAGCATTAGTTTTCAACATAATGATGCAGCGCCCTCTGGCGTACTAACACCATAACGCTTATCTAAGAACCACCGCCAATTAAACCCAAATATTTTGCAGAATATCGTATCTAAATCGGTCAAACCATTCTGGAGATAAATGAGAACATTCGTTTGCAACAAAATACTGCTGCGATCCTTGGTGAGCTAACACCATAACACCTATCTAATAACTATCGTCGATTAGACCAAATATTTTGCGGAAAACCTTGTCTAAATCGGTCAAACCATTTCGGAGTTAAGTGGAAACATTCGTTTGCATCAAAATGTTTATTGCGGAACCCTCTGGTGAGTAATCGCCAAAACACCAAGCTAAGAACCATCCGTGATTAGTCCCAAATATTTTGTAGAAAACTGTATCTAAATCAATTGAACCGTTTGGGAGATAAATGGAAACATTAGTTTGCAACAAAATATTTATTGCAACACTCCTTGGTGAATAATACCGTAACAATTTTTTAAGGCCCATTGCAAATGAATGACGAACATTTTACAGAAAACCGTATCTAAATTGGTTAAACTGTTTTGGAGATAAATGAGAACATTAGACTGCACACACAAACAAATAAAAAAAAAACAACCTTCCACTCTAAATGTCGTGGGTAAACGTCGCCTACTTCTTATATTTTTGCCATAATGGGAATATGAGCTATTCATGGAAGTCGTTAAAAATATTCAGATAGCAAGTTGCATCACTAAATCAAATGAAGTATATGAAGCCATAAATAATTAAATTTAATTTAAAATATTTGACAGGTTTTTGTCAAAACGAAACAAAAATTATTCATGAAAAGATCGCGATAATTTTAGCAAATTGCATATAAACATCTCATCTCTCCCTTGCGTTAACATTTTGAATTCCGAAAGATCGCTGCCACTTTTGTTTATGAGATCCTATACATGGAATACATTTTTATATTAAGTATTCGATTTATTTCTACGATTTATTGGAATAATGTATTAAAAACATGAAAATAAAATAAAGAACACACAATAATACAAGTTGCATACATTATTGTATTGGAATTTCCATTTCTGAACTAGATACCTTGAGTATTTAAATGATGTATGCTGCTATTATGAATTACTTCACACGACTTTTTATTTCCCCTCTTCCTTTCAAATTTCATGTTTTCTAAAGATTTCGTAAGATAGTTTTAATGTTAAAATATTATATAAAGTTAAAAGATTATTCGTAGTATTTTGCTGCAAAAATTGAGAAGAGAAGAGTCATATGTATTTGCCGTAATTTCTCTCAGGAGACACTGATCACGACATCAAGGAGTCCTCGTAAATAACGTCATTATTACTCACAATAGTGTCAAAGATAGTCTTAGTTTACTATCTTATATGTTATATATAAATATATATATATATATATATATATATATATATATATATATATATATATATATATGCACACGGCAACGTGTGTCTAATATAACTTAATAAGTTACAATATCCGAGGTCATCAAAAAGAAATATCGGTATACCTCGGTCAAGTACCTCAGTTCTATATATTTTGGGAACGAGACCGTACACCGTAGGAAGAGAATAAATACCCGACAGGGTGTTTATTCACTTAACAGTGGTGTGCCTTATGTTCCCTAAAGGCATGTATCATCTTTCATCGATTGACCGGATGGAAGGGGAAAACGAATATTTCTTTGCGAATAATATTTTGCCTTAGGGCGGAACAGCAAAGATAGATGTGTTAATACATTTGCGTGCATTGAGATATAAGGTTTAAACGTTGAATGGTTTTATTACTTAGACCGGCTTATATAGAGTTATAAAATATTTAAGAGTTCCCTTTTTTGGTTTGAACTGAAATTGTTTTAGTAATTTTAATATAAGATAAAAGTGGGATCGATGCCCAAGTTTTTTAAATTAAAATTTATATTTTTAAAACAATAAACCTCACTTAAATGATTTTAATGATTATTAACAAAATCGTTTTGGATCTTTGAAATATAAATAAAAAGCAGGCGTTTGTTTTACTTCCATGAAAAATATCATTTCTTAAGCCTCTAATTAAGACGCATTTTATATCATAAACACGTATTTTGGCTGATAGGTGGGTGAGAAAAATGAATTTACTGATTGTAACATTTATCGATGTTACCAATAATAGGGTAAAATGTATAGGTGCAGGCAATTAAGATAGTGACTAAGAAAATCATATTTTTAATCTAAGTTTCTTTATTTAGACAGACTATATGATCAATTTAAGAATTTTTAAATAATAATTGGCCATTAAATGTGACTATGCACATTTTAAAAAGTTTTTACAAAAATGTTATATACGGCAATAATAACACTTGCTCTACGTCTGCAAACAATCTTTTAAAAGTCAAATCACAGGTGTGATAGGGGTAGATTAGCTCAACGTCTTTTTAGAAATAGCTTCGGGCAAGTCAAGTGAGCAAGTAACAGATTGTATTCTTCGTTGGTCGTATCTAACTTTAATTCTGGAAAGATTTCTGGAAACATAAAGTCACATTGCTGAGTTTTTGGTTTCAAGACATCGTAATAATGTAAAAAAAAAAAAAAACGGTAGTTGCGGCCGTTTTCATCAGAAACTGGTGTCGAAACTTTAAATTTGGTATTGTGGTTACGCATATTGAATTAAAAGTATTCTGATGCTAATACAATTTTGTTTTTTTTTTCATTACCTTTAATTGAACCGGCCAGTTCTAAAAATTGTTCATGTTACTCTCGTATTAATCGTTAATATGTATGTTAATAATAAATTTTCATAAAATATTTTTTTCATATATTTTTGCATGGGGATGAACTACTTTGTCCTCGTAGATTCGGTTCATTGGGATATAGCTAAAGAGATATTTTAAAAATAATTCGATGATTTTTAAAGAAATTTTCCGATACAGCGACCCCATTCCTAAGACAGGAATAATAAAAGATTTCACTAAAGGGTTCCTTTAAAATTCATTAAAAAATTCGTAGTAACCATTTCTGATAAGATATTTTTTCACAACATATGATTCACCAAAGAGTGGTGCAGTCCGTATTCAACTTTTAAACGACGTGTGTAAAATACCTGAATAAAACCATAATAACAGCTTTCAGTGAGCATTTGAATATAATTTAATTTTAGTCAACTTACATTAATAAATTAAACATATTACTAATCCAATTTGATTGCCTTGTGTTAGAGAAGTATAAGTCTTTATATCTGAAACACAATACATGTGTTAGAATTTTAATTAAACAGTGTCTGAAACAAAAGATCAACAGGAAACTCGTGTTAATGATATGGTGGTACAGGTAATATTTAAGAGTAAATTCATATGTTTTCACCTAATACAATGGCATTAAGCCAATAGATTTCATTGTACGAAATTATTGGTTTATAACCGTCACCTATTCGGACGAATTACCCCAGGTACAGTAACTGTCGTATTATCTAAATAAAATTTGCCTAATTATGTATAATTTTATTTAAATAATACGATATTATTGTTATTTTCCCTATAGAGAAGTAGACGACTCCCAAAAGACCAAAACTTACTTTATTACATTTATAGACTACCGTTATAGATCACTACAAAATTACAAAGCAATATATCCATAATATAAATTGTCTCCAAATATGCTAGAATAATTTTATTTTAGATATTTTGTAGAAAATTTCTCACCAGTTGATAACTTAATACCATTGAAAGTGAAAAGGACTCTCACCTAAACTAAAGATTTCCCTAATCGACCAAATATTTAATTTGAAAATGCTGATATGTTCCCTGAATAATGCAAAAAGTTACTTACGAGTGTTATCTAAAGGTAAACTTTTTTTGGAATGCACGGCCTATCTGTGCACATAGATGTTGGTGTGCATGAAATAAGAAATTTTACAACACTTCTACGTGTAAATAAGAATATTAATTTAAGAGGTACTGTATTTACTTAAAATAATCTCTTTGCATGTCCATATGGCTAGCATAAGTAAAAGGGTGTGGATGGAATTGTATAATAAAGTAGTGTTTAAAACTTTGAAATTTTTGAAATGAAAAACCAAAGTTTTGTAACATTAATAGACCCTTGCATACAACTTTATTTATGTTTTAGCACGTTGCACATAAAAAAGACCTTTTGTGATCTACGAATTTAATTATGTACAAAGTGTGCACCTAGTTTAAGAAGAAATAATCACAATTGCATCGAAAATGCTTCAATACACACGCTTCTAAATATATTTGTTTTATTACATCGATTAGATATTTTTTGTGCGTTGCTGTTTTCTAATACACAACACTTAATAAATAAGTAAGGATTGTAGAAAGTACGATAAGAGGATTGTTAATACATAATATAATATAAACTTTTTAAAAAATGGCAAAAATATAATATAATTAAAAATGTAATTATTCTCATTAATTATGAACATATCACATTCCGGATTTCTCATGTGTACAAAAGTTGCAAAATTTATGCTACTTTAATTCTCTATTCATTACACTATTTAACTTTGCGTCTATGTATATTATTGGGCTAAATAATTGAAAGATTACAATTTCCACCTTAAAATATTTTTAAGAGATTTCTAAAACGAAAATGCTTTCATATCAAAATTCGTGTGTTTGAATGAATTAATTAATTGAAATATCATTTCAAATCAATTATTTTTTATGCTACAATATTTATTCTTTTACAATATAATTTATATCAAATATGAGGATTTTGGCTACATACACTTCTAATGAACTTTGGATACCCGTAATTCAAATGTTTCCAAACATCATGATGTTACTCCAAGTGTCCCTAATGTTATTTAAAGATACTTATTTTTAGGAGAATTTAAGAGTCACTTTCATTCTTTATTATGTACGTCTGGAATTATAATAGTGTGGAATCGGAAAATTTAAAAATGTGCATGTACTAAATATGATAATTTTTTATTTTTATTGACAAAATTCCATGTTCATAATCGATTTATATTGTGAACTTTCCACCTTACAAGAAAAATCCCTTTCCAAAAAGTGCATCGATTAGAAAGTAAGTGTTGTGGTAGATTATTTTATTTAAGTCTAAATTCTAGGGCTTAGGGCCCTAGAATTAAGGGAACTCACTTCAGCTACGTTTGGTGTAGCACAAAATGTTTAATTTGCATTTAATATTTTCTGTTTGCCTTTATAAAGGTACTGATAATTTCAGTTTATGGATATTTTCTAAATATAATATTTGCTCACTTTCTAGCTCAGTGCCAATGCGTTGAGCTTGTTAGCAGAACACAAGAAAAAAATATTTAGGGTAAAAGACAATACACAGAAACAAATAAAAGCAATAGAAAATAAACAGAACACATACCACAATGATTTTGCACACACACCACATTATTGCGCGGTCCACTAATCACCCAAATGCTATACAATCTTGATTCGAAATATACAAATCGAATAGCAGAGCAAGTATAAGGAAAGTAGCCTCTCCAATACTGACTCAAGCAAATTCAGCGTGCGCGAACTATCGGGGATCTCAATTGGATGTTGGCATGTAGTATATTAAATAGTGATGTCTTCCTACTCATGGTTAACAATCTAGGGAAAAAAACGGCACCATCATCAGTACTAATGAGATTTCAATGTAACCAAATAGTAAGTACAGACGCAAATAAAACCATATCATACATAACTCTTTTCTCACTTGTAGTGTTTCACCTGACCATATTCAAAATAAAAAAGGAAGGATATATATTTTATATATATTTTAATATAGCCTACACATTTTATAAAATAGAGAAATTTAATCAATATTTTTTGTATTTTCTCTGAGAAAAAATTTAAATTACCTCGCATGGAAATCAAATGAATGCGTCCTATTTCTTATGAACGAGGGGTTACGCAATGTTGCAACAAGATGGGTATCGATAAATATTGCATCTAAATTTATATACCCTTGTTAAATTTTTCCTGAAGAAACATGAATAATAAATAGTGATTGAAGCAAAAACTCTTTCCAGTTTCCTAGGTCAACGGGAAATAGACTATATAAAATAAAAACGTAATATTTCTTCTCTTTGCTATTGTCAAAATTAAATGTAATAGGGTTTATTTAATTACTGGAACATAAATATTAGTTAATGATATATTTACCACGTTTAATGACTAATTAATTACCACGTCTCCACTTTAAGACAAGAAAATGTAACAAGCTCGGCCGTGCCCCATTGAGGGGGAATTTTCGGCATGCGCTCGTCGGAAAATGCGAGAGGGCTGTGAGTTACGCAAAAGGCGCCGGTTTATTATTAAACCCATTTTGCAAGTTCGTACTTATATAGAAATGTATTCAGTAGATGCGTTATTTCGCTCTTGAAATAAATTTATGTATATTATTTTTATATACACATTAGTTTAGTTTTTTTGAATTTATTAGTACAATAAATTTAATAAAACTCCATTCCGTTTATTGGGTTTTCATAAATCTGAATGAGAATAAATCTCATAATTTAAGGAGATAAATATATTTTTTAAACTCAAATACACGGTGAAACTAAAGGAAAAATATGAAGAGAAAGCTAATATTAGAAAAACTAAAATTATTACAATAAGCTTTTTCTAAACGTTTTTAAATTAGGACGGGTTTGGAAATCACCTTATGCAATTTTGCGAACTAAAAAATAAACTTGTACATATAATAAAAAGATTCACACTCGCAATGTGCATTTTTGCACATTGTTTATCTGTTAGTTTACACAATAATTTAGGGATGTACAATTTTCAAAATATTGAAAAAACGATTACAATAAATGTGGTCTGAGCTCAAAATTAATCTTAACTTTAAGGTAATGTTCTAGAGATTAAGGCCGTGACAGCAGAAAAGATTTCATATTTGTGGAAAAAGTATACGAGTCATTGAAAACAACTGTCCCAATATCAACACGTTACAATGGTAGAGGAAAGAAGGCCTTTATACATAGTATTACACACACACATATATGTATATACATACATACATATATATATATATATATATATATATATATATATAAAGTAAAACAAGTATATATATATATCTATATACTTTATAAAATATACGTTGTGTTGTCCGTCCTATATACAAACCTACGTATATTTTACGTGTTAATGGTTTTTCTAGCATAAACATCTCAACTGATATTAATAAATTCCTATCGCTTTATAAGTTGTTGTTACGTCAAAAATATCGGCTGTAAAATTTAATTCAGTTTAATAAGTTTTATTTTTAATCGTGGAGGATAGTATTGATTTATAGAGAATTCAATGGTTGCTTTAGGTAGTAAACATTTTTACCAACAGGGAGTCGAACCGAGTACACGTATTCCGAAATTTGCATGGCATCGATAAAGAAATACTCAAGCAATTGCTGTGTTTGCTTGCGTATTCTCTCTTTTAATATTATTATTTAGACGAGAGTAGTTATGTAGATTTTTACAAAACATGCCGTTTACATATTTTCATTTGTTTATTCGCTTTCTTCGTTTTTCCGAAAAATTTTGAAATTGATCCACTAACTTAGACGTATGTGTCAAGAAGTCATTCTTGCGATAGTCTCTTTATAATATTATAATAGTGTAGTATTTTCGAGACAATAACTTCAAGATGTGTATAGTGGAAATCAGAGTACAAGCCATAAACGCATCATTCATTTGATAATGTTCATTTTTATATATATATATATATATATATATATATTTATGCACACAGACTAATTTAATAAAAAAATTAGGATTTTTTGGTTTCCTACGTTTTAACCTTATAGTATCTAGATGGATATACAAAACCTTTTTAAGAAACGTGACCTTTGTGCAATAAGGATGTAAGTGAAGCCAATCGAAGGGTGGCAGGTGCATTTTTGAGTCATACTTTTAAAATATTATAGACATTATGAAATATTGTAGAAAATATGAAACCCACAAATTAGTGCAGCAATTTATATTATTAATTATTACGATATTGAATGTTTTCTCTATTATAATTTTATAGCTTGCACGTTCCCTATCTGCAGATATCTGATACATTATGAAATTATTCTTATTTTTATGATATATCTATTTTGATTTAGTTAATTTGTTTACGAAACTGTAGCTTTATATATTGCACAGAATACCATTTTTTGGTGACTTGAAAGTGTTCTAATAATGTGTCAACTACGTAGTGAATACCAAGCTGTTGTAAAATTTACGATTTTATACCCGGAATTATCTTATTATTGACTTCTGAAATCCATAAAGGATTTAATTTGAAATTTATTTTCTTTGAAATATTTATTTTTGAAAATACGTAAGGGGTTTTTATGTCTTTATATAAATTTTCATTAAGGTGATGTGAGGTTATGTGAGGTGAAAAGCATCCAAAGAGTGATCCAAAATAATTTATCCTTTTACTTACAATATGAAAATAATGTAAATATCAAGTAATTAGTGGGAGTTATATACATTTTTATAGGAGTAGTTGAAGCGACAAGAACAAAACATCGAAAACAAAGAAAAACTTGTCTATATCTTTGCTTGAAAAAATGTGTAGATTAAGGATATATACGTCGACTTAGTGAAAATACTGGGAAAATTTGCTATTGATTGTCACATTTTCTATAAGAAAGAAAAATTTATAATAATTTTTTTCATAAATTTCATCTATTTTTATTCTCAATTTTTGTTGCCAAATGTTGATATCGACGCATTATTTACATCATCTGTACTTCACCATCACGACTTTGTGATGGTCAATTATTCATGCGTTGCAAACGACATGTTACACCTTGGAACATGTTAATAATGGAAAAAATAATTTAGATTATGTACATAATGAAATTATCCCTATATCCAGTAACGAAAAAATACTGAAAAATACTTATCTAAATTTAAACGCACATTAAAGTCCTTGATTGTAAAGTATTTTTTACTCACGAATGCCAAAGCAATTTTTTGCAAAAAATTAAGTTTTGTGAAACTTTGATTTATGTTGCATAGATGTGTTTCACTTCCTAGCGTCCACTGTGCCTTTATAAATATATACACACACACACACACATACACACACACACACACACATATATATATATATATATATATATATATATACATACATATATATATTTAGTTACCGGCTGCGTAGCGGACAGCCTTGCGTGTTCCACATATTGAAAGAGAGTGTATCTCTTTATTTCACGTACTTCTTAAATATGGTAGTTAATTTAAAATTTCTTATTTGTCTAAGAATCGAACAATTATTTTGTCAACCCGGGTTAAACGTCTTGTAACTTATTGTGGTTGGTTAAATCATGAGCTGAAATTTTCTAGAATGATATATTAATGTCGAGGGAAATATTTTTTAAAATTATTTTTAGGTTAAAAGGCAGCTGTAGCAATAGCTATAGTAACGTGTGTGTGTGCACCTAAGGCACATGGCGTATTTACACAACCTTTTAAATAAGAAAGTAAGTGAGATTTTAGGATTTTTTAAAATATTGGAACGATATTGAGTAAGTGTTTGGATGGTTACGTAAAATTTATTTAAACAAGGAACATTTTTTCTAGGTCTTGTATGCAAAACTTGAAATTTATACACTTCACAATCTTTTAAATAGTTTAAAGGATAAATTTTTAAAATGGCATTCGTAAGTCTGTATAGTACATGTGCATTATACTACCCAAAAAATAAGAAATGTTTTGTGGGTTAGACAATAATTTCAGTTTATGAAGGAATTTAATATGTAGTAAGAGAACAAAACCAATTTGACATCTAGAATGTGAAAACTTTAAGGAAAGACATAGGGGTTTATTATTTCTCGTTTCGTATTCATATTTAGGAAAAAACAATCCAGCAGTAAAACTACGTGTTTTTAGTACATAATAGAGGTAAAATCTTTCCACAATGTCACAATAGTTTTCATGTAAATATACATGGTACTGTATAATATTGTTATGAGGCTGTAATTATATAAATAAAATATAACAATTTTGCTTTAAAATCTTCCTTTTAATGAAAAGGGCGGTATTTGCGTGAACTGTCATTAAGGTCGAAATAAAATGTATACATTATCATGTTAACCTATATATGTCTATAGGCTAGTATAGTCAAAATAGTTATAATTAAATATGAAGAAATTCTTATATGCTTTCACTTGATTATTACACCCTCTGTCAACCAAATTAACCCATTTAAGTCTGCCGCTAAATTTGTAACAGAAATATAAAATAAGCTGCTTTATTACGTAGAAAGTAAGGAGTTAAATATTAAAATAAAGTTTATATTTTTCACAGGCTCATTTTTCATTGGGACACTGGGCTCATTCGGTATAAAAAGAATTAAAATATGACTTCCCAGTACGTTGCGTTGATACGTGGTAATTGTGGACTATGAAAACAGCACTCACAACCAATTTTTGCCACGACCAGAAATACAACACAATGAAATAAACTGATCAGCTTGGTCGACTTCACTCATCAATTTATTGTACGTTACAAATACTTACGGTGCACCAACATCCATTTTTTTTCTTTTCCACTGACATTCATCGTTTTACTTCACTCAATTGGTGAACAGTATCATAGTTGTTTTCCATTGTACAAACGCTATTTTTAAGCCAGCGGACAATAATATTTGGTTAGATTTATCAAACCGATAATTAAAGTTGGAACGATTGTTCTTCTTTTTATCTCCTTAATTGATCTTAGAGGGCATTTGCTGGTTCTTCCCTCGCAAACATTTCCAGTGGCATGATAGCAGAATTCTCGTAAATCATTCATTAGGATTTTATCCTATTGAGTGGTCGTAAAAAAATGATCAAAGAACACGATGGGTTCTTTAGGATCTGTGTCGAGCTTTCCTAGCAAGCTTGTTAGGATACTTATACCTAATGGCTGACTGCTGATACTGTCAATTATTTGCGCTTTACTGCGGTAAATGTCACAGACGCAGCAGCAGCCGTTAGTACTAGAAAAAACTTTTTATACTCAAAATGCCCGGCTTAAAGCGGATAAACTGTTTTGATGGATGGCGACTAAAATACTTTGCCATAGGTTTGTTTATTGACATAGGCATATGAAAGAACCCCCACTGTATAACCTTTCTTATAGAAATATCCACGATTGGGTCGTTCCTTAAACATTTTATCGGTGGTTCCAAAAGCAATAGCATCGTCGCAGAAATGCAGAAACTTCTTTATTTCTAAAAATCAATTTTTAGTCATTGATTTCATAATAATAGAAACGGTACAATCCTCATCTAACGGCAGGTAAAGGGGTTCTCTACGATTGGTGTAATGGACAAATAATATCAAGATACCCACAACGATTCTAATTCATTAACAGATATGTTAGTTGTTTTTATTTTTTTTGTTCTGCATACATTTTGATATATTGAACTATCATGTTCTTCTTGATCAATTAATATTATTTGTATCACAATTAAATGAAACTACGTGATGTAGTATTATTTCTACTATCTTTAATTTCTTTACCACAACCTAGGTTTCTAGTATTTGTATCCTTAAGATTAGCATTGAACCCGATTTTCATAAGAGCCGATTTAATCCTAAACAGGGTTCCATTTACATCTGCAAGTTCTTGCCATTCAAGTTGCCGCCCCTTGTCTAAACCAGAAGCCAAAATTTTTTCAGGACCGCGATTTCTTAACCCTTGTCTTTTTTCATTGAAACCTTACCATTCCCTGGAATATCTTTAGGAATTTCAATTATTTAAATGTCGTCTTATCGCCTTGTTATTCATCGTTGAGAGCACTGGTTCTAAATGAAGGGTCACAATTTTCACTTCTCCATCAAAGTTCTCTTCTATCAGCATAACTTTTCACGTTTCTTGGAGACCTCGCTAACCCTCACTTGCTGCAAACATCTTTTTCGACATAGTTTTGCTACAGTGCAACTCCGCAAATAAAAATATATAATTTTCTACTTATGCGCCATTGTCGCCAATTCGAGACGTGAACATAAATAATATTTTCGCACAGAACTTAAAGATATAAAATCTTTGAAGTAAATACATTTCAAAAAGCACTTACATTTCCGTAGCTACCACGACAACAATTTATTAAACTTCAGTAATAAAAATAAGTGATTAATTATAATTTGGTTGTAATGATAATACAGATACACTACTAAACCTTGCAACTTAATGTTTAAAACCGGCTAATCATAATAAATAAAAATATTGAAGTTATGTTTGAAAGCGTCCTCGTTTTGGGTATGGCGGGTGCATTTTGGTTAAAAGAAAAATGATCAGTTAAGTAGGATTCTATACTAGTGAAACTGACAAGAATACTGTTGAAAAGAGATATAAATGAAATTTATTTTCCAGAGATCTTATATTCTACATGTACAATTCATAGGTCGACGTGTAGAGGGTTCAGTGGGGTCAATTCATATCGCAAGTTATGACTACAACGAAGTGGGAAACGTCGTTGCGTCATGAAGTGATAGGGCTTTCTTCGGATAATTATTGATTACGACTTAATTCGGCCTTCCTGCATTGGATTTGACGCCTCGGATTGAAAAATTAATACAAATGCTGAAATTGGCTATAATTATTTTGCAACACCCTAATCGGTAGGTGAGTGATCATTAATCCCGAGTTTTATCCAGGCAAAGTTATCAGATCTGTCTTCATCAGTACACCCACGATACAATGGCCACCTTGACTCTTAGGAACAGGTTTAGGAAAGGAATGATTAATCCATTAGTTTCAATAAAATAAACTATCATTAGGGAGGTCTTCATAGTTCAACCCTTGACAAAAGGATAAGCCCATACGTTACTTGATTAAAGCACTGTACCATAATCTTTGACTCACCGGGTACCGTAGTCCAACCATCGCCACAGGAACAAGCCCATACATTACTTAACCATAGTAACGTACCATAGTTCAATCCTCACCACAGGAATAAGCCCATACATTACTTTACCAAAGTAGTGTACCATATACTTTGAATCACCGGGTACCATAGTCCAACCCTCCCCACAATGATAAACCCAAGTACCATATTCCTTGATTCATCGAGTATTATAGTACAACCATTGCCACATGAATGAGCCCATACGTTACTTAACCCATACCTTTTTTATTGAAAGGAATCGTTTTAAACAAAACCCATTGTTATATTTTAAGAACTCCCCTCAGTACTACGCTAAGGATGGTTTAAGTAGAGAAAGTTTTGAAACTTGATATTACTCTTATTGATAAACAGTTATGCTTTGCGATTAAATATCATATATGAATGCATTCAAAGGGGTGAGCCCTTTGAAGGACATATCAGGAACATATCATCATGTATTGAGGAACATATCATCATTACTACTTAGGGTGGAAATCTTATCTTAATTTTAACGATGAATACATTAAAAATATCATCCATTCGTCGTCTCTTCTGTGTAATAGGGTATGAAGATTTGTAAGCGTGCCGGTGCATACTCATGTATCATAACACAAAAGAATTATTTCTGTTTATTTTACATCAGGCAAAAACCATTTCCAAGTCAATTTTTCTATTGAAAGCTTCCTGTCTGGTTTATGAAGCGCGGTATATATATTTATCACAGTAGGCAGAATAGAAAATAAAAATATTTAAATAAAAATATTGTTAAATATATTCACAATTCTAATTTACATCGATGAACCACAAAAATTAGACTGGGGTTGTATTTTCAAGGTCATGTGTATAAGGAAAATGTAATTTTGGTCTTTTTTTGGGTTTAGAAATTCTTAATTGCGGTTAAACTCTGTTTAAAGTTGTGTTATAAATTTCATGAACTATCAAGAAATGTACGTCCCGGAAAGAAAAAGTGACATGAAGGTACACTAATATAAAGTTACTACTTCAAAATTTAAGTACGCAATGTCACTGCAAGTAGCGTACTAAAACAATTTAACCGGGAACTTGACACTGACCGCAATTATTTCATTGTTTAAGTCTCTTTGATACTAAACACAATATTATAATGATTTCTATTTGAGCAAATACAACCTTTTGGTATAAGGATTTTCATTTAGTTTGCATTCGGATTGGATTGGTCTTAACGATATGAGTCATTTCTCAAGGAGCTCACAAAATTGCGACCACGAATTTTGAGCATCAAGAAAAGCCGATACTAAAACTTTATTTCTGATTCTTTATGACTTTAATATATAGACTTCCAAAAATAGTGAGTTTTAAAATTCTCGTTTCATTTCTTGTCACTTACATTTTGCAAATGCAAGGGCTCCAAAAAGTTCCATTAACTTAGTTCCTTTAAGAATAAAGAGCTCACCAAACTGCGATTAGAGCTGCTACGACTGAAGGGGGCACGAAGTGTAATTAATATTAAGTCACGAACATAAGCTACGGTTACATTTTTCGATAAAAGAGACTAATGCGTCAACCAAAACTGATAAAAGAAGAAAAATGGACAACACTCTTTGGGCTTAAGTGATAACCTACTCAATCAGGCTTTAACAAGGATATTTATTTTGGAGTATAAATATTCCATTCTTAAGAATATATGGCTATGGATTGATAATATATTCAGATTATTTTCGAGGCAGACATCATAGAGCCGACAGCTGTGGTTGTTATTTGTACACATTGTAAGGCATTAAAATAGACATTCATATTATTTGGAGAAAAAAGTAAAAATAGAACCTTTACATAGATCACGAGAGCATTTGAATCCTTTTTTAATAAACCAAAGTCCACAAACCAAATAATTTATTAATTAAAAAAAAATGTATACCATGTTTTAGAATTGAAGGCCAGAGGCATAATCATATAGGATTAATCTTAACGTCTTCAAATATTTCTCCATTCAACAATTCTATCAATAATCGCAGAAATGCCCGAAGAAGTGGTAGTGGTATAAAGAGTGATAATATGTAGTGAATAAGTTGGATATTAGTTGCAACTAGAACAACTCCTCTGTTTGTTGACGAGTATATTTTTGTCCAGCTTATGATCTAGAGTTATCATGGAGAAAAGAAACTCAACCTTGTGGACAACTTAGATCGTTAGCTAGTAAATGTAATGGCTGACGGTAAATATGCGCATAGATTTCTCCAGAAGCAACTCCCAATGAATAACTCCCTTGCATTTCGAAAAATAGTTTATAATTATCTTTCTGACATTAATACAAGTATAAGTTACTAAACGTCCTGTTTGTTTGCGCAAAATCATTGGCATTTGCATGTAACTCATAAACAGAAGAATGTGCTGTAATGAATTACAACAAAAAAATACAAAATTTATGAAAAGAAATAAAGGAACATAAATAAATGAGAAAAATATTTAAACCGATATTGATAGATAATTGATTTTGGTGTAAAAGACTTATAAATTAACGTTTTATATGACCTTTTATATAAAAGAAAAAAGAAAAAAAAATACTCGCAGCAAAAAAAATAAATAATAATAACTTTTTTATCACCAAAGGTTGAAGTTTTTAATTATAAATTTAAAGAAAGAAACAAAAAACTACAAGTGGAAAAAAAATTGAAACTAAATGTATAAAAAAGTCAACATAATCTAATGTAGTATACGTACTAGGTTTCGTCGCTCTTAATAAATTAAATTGAGCCTATGTAACTAAAAATGAAATGAAACTTCCAAATATGTAGTTTTCGTAATACGGTATTAATTAGATTATATTTTATATCGACCTTTAATACTTTAAATGTTCCATTTAGTTAGTTTTTTTCCAACACTATCTGCTTCATTTTGAAGTAATAAATACGGCGCTTATTTCCAATTTATTTACAAATAATTTTATACCATTTTTTTCTGAATATAAAAAATACGATAATGATGAACGTTCAAAAAGGGTCTGCGTGTCGGACATATTGTTTCAAGGATCAAAAATTTATTTTCTAGGATATTGCAGGGTGAGTAGAAAGTCTCTCCGTTAGCATGTCGTTACAATTTATTTTAACATTAAATAAATTATTTAATACAAGTTTATATATGGTATCTCTTTAAACATTTTCAACAGCTCACACAAATTAATATTACGCGTATCTGCAATTTATAATTACATATATATATATATATATATATATATATATATATATATATATATATATATATATATATTTATTAAAGTCATACAATTGATGATAGACAATATTTGTAAAATATGTACAATAAAGATTTCGTTAATTTCTATAAAATATTTCAAGCATACTTACTACGGGTATATTCTCTTCACAAAAAAAATGATTTGTTAAACGCTCGGACGAATTTGATGCCAATGACAAGTTGATCCCGCCCGTTTTGCTACTATACGTCGAGTGAGCATATGGATGGGATTACGTCTACCAGTTAAAATCTGTATTTTATTTATAATATTTAATTTTAAAATATTGCAGCGTGCAAAATGTTACCCTGAAAGAGCTCTAACAATAATGCAGTTTATAAGAGGTAATTGTTTTTCGGTCCACTTATATCTATAGATACACCAACATGAAAAATTACTTTTATTTTTTATAACTCATGAATTTGCGTAAAATTATATTTACCTTACCAATACCATCACGCTTTAAATACGTTTATCAAATAGTTTGTAATATAATTTTTACATTTTGATGAAATGTAAAGATTGTTCACCAATTTCCTCAAAAAAATAAACAATCCAAGATATTTAAAAGTATTTAAAAGCAGTTAATAAATTTACTTATCACGTGTAGGTTTTAGTCTAGGTTGAAAAAAGTAGCTATTTATTTCATAAATTTAACAGCGGGTAAGGTGTGCTGAACAATACCAGAGCGTGCAACCTAAAGGTTCCTTAAGCTCGGCTTAAATAGGTGATAATTAACAAAGCTTTATTTATAACAGTGTTACGTAAGTGTAACGATTTAATTAAGAACGAAAGCATTTATTTGCAGGTAATCTAAGCGTATTGAACTGCACGTGTTACGTTGTTGAAACGACCACAGGTGCTATTTAAATATATAAAGGTGAATATGAATATTGATGCGATTCCTGTATTATTCCACCAGTAATAGTTTATTTTGGGCATTATTTATATTAATCTACATCTTAAAGTAGGTTTGAATCTTAGATTGTATTTTATTTATAATTAAAATATAAACAAATAGGAATTGGTTAGATGTCTTTATTGGAAGAGATACCGAAATTTACGGAAAATACAAATACTGTTACATACTTGACAGTATTTACTGAAAATAAATAAGAAAACAGACAGGCTTCTGATGATATGTTATTGCAACATTTATTGCAGTTTACGTAGTAATGTAATATTTTATAAAGGAAACTTAAAAAAACGAGATAATTGGCAGAAAAATGTGTTATTATATATATTATTATTATATTTTATTCGAATAAGAGACAAATATTCAACTATGGTTAATAACCTTTTAAGCAAGTTAATTTCCATATGTCTTTACGGTGTAGTTTTTATTTAAATTTTTAAGTACTACTTATTAATCAATTAAGCTGAAATTTTGCATACACATGTAGTTACCATAATAATGCAATTTGATACTTTCGAAAAGAAATGACGATCATGGCGCTGATTTAGCAAAAACATAGTGTCATTTTTAATCAAATTCGACTGGAATTCGGTATCAGGATTAGGAGTTATGAATAACTAGCTTAAATTTAAAACTTAGAAATTTAAAATGAAGCCTCCGATTCTGGACAAATTTTTTTATGGTGATCTAGTTCAATTGAAAATTGGAATTTGAGGACATTTAAGGTTACAAATCACAAATTTCAAGGCAAAATTGAGAAATAAAAGTGGCGACACGAAATAAAATTTCGTATTTATAAATATTATTTTAATTAGATTTATTTATTATATAATTAAAGAAGCATAACCTATTAGAGACCTGGTAGATATTCCGACAGTCAGGTCTCTCATAGCATACCCTATGGGAAACCTGACTATCAGAATATCTTAAAAAGATCAATTCACTTTGTAAAGATTTTCTTAGTAAGTCTGCCCAGAAAGCCAGAAATTAAGTACAAAATTTTTCAAACTTTCCAAATGATGCTAGCAAAATATGAATAACGAGCTTAAATTTAAAACTTAGAAATTTAAAATGAAGCCTCCGATATGCTGGACAAATTTTTGTATGGTGATCTATTTCAATTAAAAATTGGAATTTGAGGATATTTAAGGTTGCAAATTACAAATTTCAAGGCAAAATTGAGAAATTAAAAATGGTGGCGCAAAATTAAATCTCGTATTTATAAATAGTATTTAAATTAAATCGATTAATTATATTATTAAAGAAGCATAACCTATTAGAGACCTGGTAGATATTCCGATAGTCAGGTCTCTCACAGTATACCCTATGGGAAACCTGACTATCAGAATATTTTAGAAAGCTCAATTCACTTTGTAAAGATTTTCCCCAGTAAGTCTTCCCAGAAAGCCAGAAATTAAATATAACATTTTTCAGACTTTCCAAATGATGCTAGCAAAATAAAATAATTTGGAGTCTCATCACGATATATTTAGCATCAAAATACTCTTAAATACGAAAAGTAACAAAAGTTTTTTATGATTGATTACAGAAAAGGTTCCATGAAAGGTTTATAGTTTAAAATATGAATATTCTTCTGTTTCAAAAAAATAAAAACTGTTTAGTAAAATTTATTAAGAGTTCCTCTCGTCTAATTTATGCCATGTCTGATGTACATTAACAGAAAAATCTTAAAATTTTGAGAAGTGTATTACGAGATTTTTCTTCTTCTCATTTCTACCAAAGTTTTCAGTATAATTTATATAAAAAATCAATATTTAGAATGTATTAATATTTAGGATTTGTGGAAATATACATCGGTAAAAAATGTTCCCTTTTTCTAAAATCGAAAGCACTGGAATATTTCGATTTTAGAAAAATTTTAGGATTTGTTGTATATTTTTCTTCATGTGACGTTTTATGAACAAAAATGAAAACGTCATTAGCATTGTTTACTATGGTATAAATGCATCACAGGATTATAAAAGTAAATGGATTTTTCTTTAATTATTAATCATGTGAACATTATCCAAAAGTGACTGAGCATTCGTTAATAAAATTATAATTTTGTTGAGTATGAAACTTTAAGTTGCTTCAAGCAAACATCGCGTTATAAGGGTAATAAGATAACTTTAAGTTTGTCTATAATTATAACTTTAAAGTAACATTCACGAAATAATATATTATCCTCCATATTACAAATGTACATATTACCAAAATATAATTATCACGTCTTATATGACACTTTGTGACATCGTGTTGACGTGCCTTGACGTGTCTGATGTTTTATAACTGCACATATAACTTGATGGCTTACGACGAAGGTAGGGCCTAAAATGATATCACGTTCGTTACGGCCGAGTTTTGGTACTAAATGTGTTGTTATTACCCTTTTTGAAGTTTAATGCATAGCCCTAGAAATCTGTATCTGTAGGATACAGATTATAGATTGTGATATTTTTTGTTTTCAGATTGAAATAGACATAATAATGTAGGTTTCTTATGAATATAAAAAAATCTATGCCATAAATTTAGGAAGAGTTTCTATGCTCTGTTTGTTTAATTTTGAGGAGGTAAAATGTTTAATACTGTTTTAAGAGAAAATTCCTACTTCGTCGTACTTTACAATTTATGGCGAAGTATGAAATCAAACCAAGATCAACCTGAAAATTATTAAAAATTAAATTATTAAACTTCAAAAGTTACGAAACGAACTATTGTGGTGAAACTTCGATAGCAATAGAAATAAAAAAAAATTTTATCCTGTGGTATATGAAATGAAATGTTTAATAGATTATAAAATAAACACAATTTATACAAAATTATAAAATTAATAAGACCGTAATCAAAACGATTTAAAGTGTCATTTAATTTTCTAGAAAAATAATATGAATTTAGTAAATAAATACGAGGATGGTTTTAGGAATAAATGTAAATTTTTTTTAAGAACACATACCATTTATTAATTAGTTACATCAAGTAATGGTTTGTAGATATGATTTCCATACAGGCTTCTTGTATTCTGCACGTAATTTGTGAGATCCCCTTTTTTTTATATCTCTTTGTAAAAAATTCGACATAAATCTGCAGTGTCATTTTACCAATTAGAATCTGAACCTTATTCAAATATCGATGCTGAAAAATCTTTCCAGTTACCATAAACCTCTTGTCCATTGTCATAACCTTCTCAATAATGTATATAATGTTACAATACTGGAGCATATGTTTTAAAAAAAAACAAAAAATTATATATGTGAACATAAATTTACTTTATCTTGATATAATTTTTGTTAATATGAAGATTAAAATTATATCTTTATGTAGCAGAATCTAATTCTAATTAGTGGAATCTTCGTATCGCGTTTAAAATAGTTGAGGTCTGACTACGTTTCTCCTAAAAGACAACTTCTCAGTGCTCCGTTACAAGAGTGCGGATGCTAGTGTGTATTGCAGATTTAATTTGTACGCCCGCTTTATATAATCTTTCAGCTGTAGCTTGTGATTGACGTACCAGAGAGTTAGAAGATTGTTTGTGGATATTATTTAATTCACAATTTTAACACTCCAAGGAAAAAGGAGAAGTGAAATCAAAAAGTGACGAAGCAAATGAATTCTTTCAAATGGAATTCGGTCGGTCACAAACATATGTGCAATGAGTATGACATGTAGTTTGTAAAATAAATTATACCTCCAGAATAACAGTGAATTAATATAAAAATCGTAACTTTTATTATACCTTTCTAATGTTGTTTGAAGTTTTAACATTTAGCGTATTCTGTAAATAATTGATATAAGAGAAGTTAGTACCAAAATATGTATTTACGCATTCAATTTTATTTTATAAACTTAAGGTTAAGGAAGATGCTTTCTTGGTCCATTTCATTACATAATCTCTGTAATTAATTTTTGAATTAGGCCTGTCTTTTTCTAAAGTTGAGATATATCATATAGACATTATAAGTTACCATCTTGCAAGTACATAACTAATTGTAATTTTATAAGATATTCGAATTAATTTATGTGATACAAATGTTTTCTATTCTATTTTGTCGCTCTTTAATCATAAAATATGTTATGTTCAATAAATTTATGAGTTAGGAGAAAATAGAAAAAAACAAAAAGACATTTATCGAAATCTTTCTGATTCAAATTGGTCCTTTTTTGCATATCATCTTCAAATGTGACCGTTAAAAACTGTATTTTACGTTCGTAAACTTATTGAATGTATATGTCAGGATAAAACTCCTAGAGATTTTATGACTCAAAATTAAAAAAATATATCTTCTTATAGTAGTATTTCAGTAGATTTTGTTAATTTGAAATCATGTTACAGATTGCAGGATATTAAACACGTATAACTAAAATCTGTATTGTTTGAAATAAAATATAAATCAAATTTACACTTTTCTACCAATCTACACAATGTAGCCATCAAAATATAAATTGGAATTTTTCAAAACCATCATAGAAGATGGTTATTTTTAAAAATTAAAGGATATAAATTGAATGTTAATAAATACAGATTTAGAAATAAATAAAATATTATTGTACAAATCATAAATGAAGATAATAAAGTACAAGACCGTTTCATGAAAAAAGGCACATTTAATAAATTGACAAGTTTTTATGTTCAACACCGGTTGAATCATTATCACTCAGAAAATTAATGGTCTTATATACCTCAAAAGGGAAGGGTTCTTAAATAAGAGATAAAAATGATGAAATTAATGAGAAAAATGTCCCAACTAACAAACCATCTTGTTGAGTAGAGATTGACATTAAAGAGAAAGGGTTTTTCATTTTTCTCAACAAATCTTCATGAAAAGGTAACTCAAATTTTAAATAAATTGCAACAAAATTTCGTAAAGATACCTCAAATATACTCGGCGACATTCTTAAATATATACTATCTATGATTATATAGATAAATTAATACTTTACAATTTAAATATGATGAAATTAAGATTAGGATTTTTCTTACCTTCCGCATTTCATTATTTATGCGCATAAATTATATATTAAAAACTTTTTAAATTTGGATGAATATCGTAAGCGTTATGGAAAAATAACTTCAAACATTATCATGGAAGCATATCCCGCGCTATATTTTCTACTATGACGTTCGTAACGCTACGGTTCTATGTAAAGGCAAATTATACGAAAAAGTTTTTTTATTATATTAATACATTTGAACCTTGCCAGAGATGAAATATTTCATGTTTCATGGTGGAAATACATTTATGACACTGTTGGAATGCATACATCTCTCATATGTTGTACTGTAAATCCTTAGCTACATTATTTTATTGGACATTTCCCCACTTAATTATATCCAAGTTTTATTTAATTTTCGTGAATAGGGTGGATATGATTTTAGGTAGAATAATCGTCGCTTCCAATACGCTCATAAATATGAAAAGAAAGTCTCGAAATACGTATTAGTACCAGAGAAAGACTTTATAAAATTGGAAGCATTATTTACAAAAAATGTATTAAGTGAAGATTAACTTAATAGACAAGAAAATAATTTGTTTTCCATCGAAAAAAAGAAATATTTATGATAATGATTATATTCTCCCCTTAATTTAAATTCGTCGTACAGTTTATATCAAAGTAAGAAAGATACAACCTAATCTCGTTTTTGAAATGAATAATAGATATCAATTTAAATTTTTTAACATTTGAGAATAAAAATATTCTTCTCCCAGAGATGAATGGAGACACCCTTTCATAAAGATTTGTAGAGAAAACTGAAAAACCCTTTGTCTTTAATGTCAATCTCAACTCAACGCTTGTTAGTTGGAACATTTTTCTCATTGACTTCATCATTTTTATGTCTTATTTAAGAACCCTTCCCTTTTGAGGTATATAAGACCATTAATTCTCTGAGTGATAATGATTCAACCGGTGTTGAACATAAAAACTTGTCAATTTATTAAATGTACCTTTTTTTCATGAAACAGTATAATATATATATATATATATATATATATATATATATATATATATATATATATATCATCATATTTGGCACGACAACCCAGGGTGGACCAAGGTCGTCTATTGGAGATTCTTCCAGGAGGTTCTACTATTCGCCTGAGTTTTCCAGTTCTTTATCCTGAGAATGTTAAAATCGTCTTCCACTGAATCGATCCATCTTAATTTTGATATACCTCTTCTACGAGTTGTTAGAGGTTTTGCGATGAAAACTTTCTTTACTGGGTATCCATCTTTCATTCTTGATACGTGGGCAGCCAAGTTCATTCTTTTGATTTTGATGTTTTTATGACATCAGGCTCACCAAACAATCTATAGATTTCTGAGTTAAGACGTCTTCGCTAAATACCATTTTCCTTAACACCCCCAAAAATCTTCCTCAGAACCCTTCTTTCAAAGGCTGCTATTTTATTCTCTCCAGTTCTAGTCAAAGGTTAGGTTTCTGAACCATATGTTAGAACTGGCCTAATAAGAGTTTTATATACTAATAGTTTTGTTTTTCTTGTAAGAAAAGAAGATTTAAGGATGAAGCTTAGTCCAAAAAATGCTTTATTGGCCGATGATATGCAATTCTGAATTTCAGAGATAGTGTCATTCTTATTGTTAACACAAGATCCAAGATAAGTAAAGCAGTCAACCGTTTCAAATGTATGTGAGCCAATCTCCAAACGATTATGTGCATTATTTGGTGGAGATTTTTATGCAGCCATATACTCTTCTTCGTTCCTTCGTCTTGTAGTCGTTTATTGCCAGACCCATTTGATTTGCAGCTATCTCCAAAGACAGAAAGGCCTCTCTCAAGGCTGGTAGGTTTCTAGCAATTATATCATTATCATCAGCATATATATATATATATATATATATATATATATATGTATGTATATATATATATATATATATATATATATATATATATATGTATATATATATATATATATATATATATATATATATATATATATATATATCTTCAAAAAGAAACGGAGCGCCAGAGAAAATAATGCACCTTTTGAGTATCATAACGGTCAGAGAAGACAACTACGTTACAGAACACTGTCCTTACGGGCTTTTTCAATTTCATCAAAGGAAAGAATGGCGGCGAAGGGGTCTTCCGAGACTGGGGGAATTACTCAGATCTTTCAGGAAGGTCACTGTCGTAACATTAGGTTAAAACCGGCTAAAAAATAATCGATTTAACAATACATTACAGAACTAAATTTCATAGAATTCATAGAAACATTTTTCAATATTTACTTGTACCAGTTAAATCAAACATTACGTATTTTCATATTGTAATTTTATGTTATTTCTTATATTTTTTTTTAATTACTAACTGAAATATTGACAGCTTATTGAGACGTTATCATTAGTAGGCATATCACGCTTACCTGCATATTGCACTGAGCGTGATAGCGTGATAAGTGCGTAAAATGGTTAAATAAATAATTTCAAAATTTAACTTCTCAAAATTTAAATGAAACGTATTAGTAGGGCATAGGCCTACAAATACCACGCGGATAAGTTTATTCTAAAATGATATGTAACCTATCCAGACAATATCCGTCTAATATCGACTACTACATCAAACTTTAATTGTATCTAGTATATGGTTAAAGTTTGATGTAGTCGGTGCCATACCCTTTGTATCATTGATCCATTTTCAATATAATAACGATGTCAACATTTACATGAATCAAGTAATACCTATCGACTATGATCTCCGAGGCCAGGTAAGCCTCATGAACTCTAAGTAGTTACTTCAAGGGAGAAGCCGGAAATCTCCGACGCTTGATGAAAATATTCTCACTCGTTTTAATAGGTCTTGCCAGTGAATCCAATTATACATTTACTTTCTATATATGTGTTATTTAGTATGGGTATGCCCAAATACTTAATTTGCCTAATAAATTCAGCACAAATAATGGCTGATTTCAAATTAATATATTTACATATTCAAACTAAAACGGACGGGTTTTTGAATTAACAACGCTTTATTGATTCTGACTTCTCATTTTCGGAATTTTCAGCTATTATCGTGACAAAACAACCTACTAAAACAGAATATTAACAAGGATTTACAATTATCCTACTGTACGTGAATACAGAAGAAGAATGAAAGTATATTTACAAACCCAAACTAGAAACTTCGTTTGGTGTGGTTTTATAGAAGAAATGAATGAATGTAGTAACGAAATGACAATTTCCTGTCAACAACAAACGTGAAAAATTCCAAATAAATAAATATTAAATTGTGATAGTTTCCTCTTTTTGAGGATAAATCAAATAGATTATTTCTTGACGCTAATAAAAGTATTTTTAAAGAAAACTGATAATAAAATAATCATTGTCAAAAAATATATACATGCAAATAATTAAAATTATTATATCGTATAACCGTGTATCATCATTTTATGACCTACACTTGTGCCTGATATTTTAGTACATAAGTTATTTGCTTGTGCAACAAATTTGTAGGTGCAATTTTTATCCATTTCAAGTGTCGTGTTATTACAAATAACTATTGCGATATTTGACGTGGATAAATATTATTAACCAGACGTTGA